>JANHMN010000005.1:87663658-87701143 GCA_030674055.1 Rhabdomys pumilio
CACACACACACACACACACACACACACACACACACACACACACACACTAACACCACCAACACTAAAATAACAGGAAATACAGTCACTGGTCATTAACATCTCTCAACATCAATGGACGAAATTCCCCAATAAAAAGACATAGGCTAGCAAAATAGATGGGAAAATAGCATCCATTATTCTGCCAAAACAGGATCCATCATTCTGTTGCATCTATAGAATATTTCACCCAAACACCAAAGAATATACTGTCTACTCAGCACCTAATGGCTCGTTTTCCATAACTGACCATGTAGTCTCTCACGAAGTAAGCCTCAAAAAATAAAAGAAAATTGAAATAACACCTTGTATCTTATCAGACCACTGTGAATGAAAGCTTAGTTTCAACAACATCAGAAACACTGGAAACCCTACATACTCTGAAATTGAACAACTCTCTACTTAACGATCTCTGTGTCAGGGAAAAAGGAAATAAAGAAATTAAAACTGTCTAGAATTTAACGAAAATCAAGGCACAGCATGCGGAAATTTATAGGACACACTGAAAGCAGAGCTAAGAGGAGGGGGAAAGGGAGGGGAGAGGGGGAGGGGGAGGGGGAGGAGGAGGGGGAAAGGGAGGGGGAGGGGGAGGGGAAAAGGGAGGGGGAGGAAGAGGAAGAAGAAGAAGAGGAGGAAGAGGAAGAGGAAGAAGAAGAAGAAGAGGAAGAGGAAGAGGAAGAGGAGGAGGAAGAAGAAGAAGAAGAAGAAGAAGAAGAAGAAGAAGAAGAAGAAGAAGAAGAAGAAGAAGAAGAAGTCAAAACAAAGAGGAGGAAAAGGCAGGAAATAATCAAAATAAATGCTGAAATCAATCAATTAGAGCAAAGAAAGCAATACAAAGAATCAATGAAACCAAGGGTTTGTTATTGAGAAAGTCAACAAGATAGACAAACCCCTCACCAAACTAAACAAGAGACAGACAGTATCCAAATAAACAAATTCTGTAATGAAAAGAGAGCCATATCAACTGGCACTGAAGAGATTCAAAAAATCATTAGGTCTTACTTCAAAAGCCTGACTTTACAAAATTGGAAAAACTTTAATAAAATGGATGATTTTCTAAACAGATACCAGTTACCAAAGTCAAATCAAGATCAAGTAAACTATATAAGCAGCTCCATAATGCCTAAAGAAGAGGTAGATGTTAAAAGTCTCCCAACAACAACAATAACAAAACAAAAACAAAAACAAAAACCAAAAACAAAGCCCAGACCAAATGATTTTAGTGGAGAATTCTACCAGACTTTCAGAGAAGAGCTAATACCAATGCTCCTCAAATTATTCCACAAAATAGAAACTAAAGGACTATTGCCAAATGCCTTCTATGAGGCCACAGGCACCATGATACCTAAACCACACAAAGGCTCAACAAAGAAAGTATATTTCAGTCTGATTTCTCTTATGAACATGGATTCAAAATACTCAACAATATACTCACAAATAAAATCCAGGAACACATCAAAGACATCTTTCATCAATATCAAGTAGTCTTCATCCAAGGGATACATGGATGGTTCAATATACAAAAGTTTATCAATGTAATCTACTATATAAACAAACTGAAAGAAAAAATTACATGATTATCTCATTAGATGCTGAACAAGCCTTTAACAAAATCTAACACCCACTCATGGTAAAGCTATCAGAATAATCATGGATACAGGGCACATTTATAAACATAATCAAAGTCAATAGACAACATCAAATAAATGGAGAGAGAAACTTGAGGCAATCCCACTAAAACCAGGGACACGGCTGTCCATTTTCTCCCTTAATATTCAGTATAGTATCTTAATTTATAGCCAGAGCAATAAGACAACTAAAGGAAATCAAGGGTATACAAATTAGAAAGGAAAATGTCAAAGTATTAGTATTTTGTAGGTGATATGATAGTATACATTAGAGACTCCAAAAATTTACCAGAGAAATCCTACAGTGGATAAACATCTTCGGCAACGTAGCTGGATATAAAATTAACTCAAAAAAAAAATCAGTAGCCCTCTTGTATATCTAATGATATTTAAAAAGAAACCAGAGAAACAACATTCTTTCTAATAGCCACAAATTATATAAGATATCTCCGTGTAACTCTAACCAAGAAAGTGAAAAATCTGTTTGACAAGAACTTCAAATCCCTGAAAAAATAAATTGAAGAAGATATCAGAAGATGGAAAGATTTCCCATGTTTATGAATAGGTAGGATTAACATAGTGAAAATGGTCATCTTAACAAAAGCAATCTACATTCCAACACATTTTTTTAGACCTTGAAAGAGCAATGTTCAACTTCATATGGAAAACAAAAACCCAGGATAGCCAAAACAATCCTGAACAATAAAAAAAACTTCAGGAAGAATCACCATCCCTGACCCCAAGTTGTACTACAGAGCAATAGCAATAATAACTGCATGGTATTGGTACAGAAATGAACAAAATGATCAGTGGAATTGATCAAGACCCCAAAATAAACCCACACGTGGGATAGTAAAACCATGCCAGGAAGTTTGGTAAAGTAGAGGGGGTCTGAGACTGGGAGACTCAGTGGGTACACACCTAAGACTTACATGTCTCACTGATCCCTGGCAAATTCCTGGCCTGGAACATGTGCCACACTCCCCACATAAGGAAACATAACCTGTGGTCACATAGGCCCAGAACAGAATTTTCCATCCTAATAATGTACCTGGAGGCCCTGAGGTTTTAGCCCAAAAGCTTCCTTTCCCAGACATTCCTTCCTGCAAAAGGTATTTAATCTTGAGTCCACCCTGAGAAGTTGGAATGAGTTGGTACAGGAGACAACATCCTGAAAAGATCACCAATGACTCAGGCTCTAAGACTAACAATCAGTAAATGGTATCTCATGAAACTGTCAATATTCTGTAAGGCAAAGGACACTATCAGTAGAACAAATGAGAAGCCTAAAGACTGGGAAAGGATCATTACCAACTCTACATCAAACAGAGAACTAATATCCAAAATTAGCAAAGAACCCAAGAAGTTAGACACTAAGAACCCAAATAACCCAATTAAAAATGGAATAAACTAAACAGAATTCTCCACAAAGAAGCTCAAATGGTTGATAAGCATATAAGGAATTTTTCAGCATCTTTAATCATTAAGAATATGCAAATCAAAATGACCCTGAGATTCTACCTTACACTAATCAGAATGGCTAACATCAAAACTTCAAGTGACAGCACATGCTGGGAAGGATGTGGAACAAGGAGAACACTCTTCCACTGCTGGTGGGAGTGAAAACTTGTCCAACCACTCAGAAAATCAATCTGGAGGCTCCTCAGAAAATTGGAAATAGTTCTACCTGCAGACTCAGATATACATCTCCTGTGTATATACCAAATGATGTTCTACCATACCACAAGGACACGTGTTCCATTACATTCATAGCAGCCTTATTCATAATAGCCAGAAAGTGTAAACAGCCCAAATTTCCTTTAATTGAAGAATGGATACAGTAAATGTGGTTCGTTTAAACAGTGGAATACTATAGAGCTATTAAAAACATGGACATTGTGAATTTTGCATGCAAATAGATGGAACTAGGAAAATATACTGAGTGAGGTAACCCAGATCCAAAAGGACAGGCATGGTATATACTGAAAGATTAATGACTATTAGCCATAAAGCACAGAATATCTATAACATACCCCACACACCTAAAGAAGTTAAAGGATAAGGAAGACCCAAGATAGAATGCTTAAATTACACCTAGAAGAGGTAATAAAAAAAATCATAGGAAGCAGAGGGAAGAAGATAAATGGTTGGGAGTGGGGAAGCAGAGGGAAATGGGGGGCAGGATCAGGTGTTGGGAGTGACAAGAGAGAGGGCCAGAGGGACAGTAGAATGAATATAAATCTGAAGCTTGAGGGGGTGGGGGCAAAGGAGTGTGGTTGTGTGGAGGCATAGGGAAAATATTTAGGAAGTTCCAGAGACCCGAGATGGGGAAGGCTCTCAGGAGTCAATGTGGGTGACCTTAGCCCAGATGCCTAACAGTGGGAGCGTGAATCCTAAAGAGGTCACTTTCTGTATTCAGCAAGGACCTTCAGTGGAGGAATAAAGAGGCCAACCTACCCACAAAACTTTCATCCCAAAATATGTCCTGTCAAAAGAAATGCAGGAACAAAGATGGAGCACAGGCTGAGAGAATGGCCAACCAATAACCAGCCCAAATTGAAACCTATCCCATCGTAAGCACCAGTTCCTGACATTATTAATGATACGCTGTTAATGATTGCAGACAGGAGACTAACATAATTGTCATCTGAGAGGCTCTATCCAGTAGCTGACTGAATCATATGTAGTTACCCACAGCCAAACATTCAGAGGAGGTCATGGACTCTTATGAACGACTTGGGGAAAGAATTGAAGGACCTGAAGTGGATAGGAACCCCATAGGAGGACCAACAGGATCAACTAGCCTGAACCTGTGGGAGAGCTCAGAGAAGGAACCACCAAGCAAAGAACACACAGACCAGAATGAGACCACCAATACATATGTAGCTGAGTCTCCATGTGGGCTCCCCAACAACTAGAGCAGTGGCACTTACTAAAGCTGTAGCCTGACTGTAGTATATCTGTTTACCAACAAGGCTGCCTTGCTTAGCTTTAGTGGTAGAGGATTCTCCTAGTCTGGCAGAGACTTGAGGCACCAGGGTGTGGGAATACATGAAGCAGAGGTACTGTCTCTGAAGAGAGGGAATAGAAATAAGAGGGAGGGTCTTTGTGAGGGAAGGATCCTGACAGGGGCAGCAGCATTCAGGATGTAAATAAATAAATAAATAAACAAATAAAATAAATAAATGTTAAGTATGAAACAATTATAAATACAGAAAAAATTACATCATGAAATTTGCAGGCAAGTGGTTGGATAAATAATTACCCATAGTGAAGTAATCCAGAACCTGAAACACTGTCCTGGCCAGCAGGGCATTAAACAGGGGTCCGGGGAGGATGCCTGAAAGAGAAGATGGGGGACAGGTGAACACAAAAAATGACGATCCGTCTATAGGCTGATCAAATAGCAATTTTTACTTTTTCACACAGGGGTTATATACACAAAATGGCAAGATGTGGGGGAAGGAGAGACACAGGAGCATAAGTGTTTAGGGGGAGTACAGATATCTTCTAGAACAGAGTATCAGCTGGGTGAAGCTTCAGGGGACAGGTCACTCTGACTCCACCTATGATTCACTTGTCCCTATCTAAGTTGGTATTATCCATCAAGGTTACTTATCTACATGGTTTATGACTGAGACCTGGCAGCTTTCCAACAAAGCTGCTTGTTTACAATAGCTTCTAGCCATTTGTTTCAAGTTTTTTTTTTCACAGAGACACAAGACTTTGTGCTAGCAGGCTGACTTTAAGTCTATGGCTGATTCCAGGCCTTCAGAGTACAAGCAGAGATGCTCCTGACAAAACGCAAACATGATATGTATTCATTTATACATGGATATTTGCTATTCAGTAAATGATTATCATATCATGCTACAAATCACAGACCCAGAGAGGCTGAGTAACAATCAGAGCTCAAGAGAGAATGCACAGAATGAACAGGAGGGATCAGGCATGGAGGAGACAGAGCAAGAGAGTACTGTAAGAGACAACGAATTGGGGAGTTCTTCTAGGACCATGTGGAAACCCAGTACAATAAAGACTTCCTGGAATCTGTGAGGGTGCTCCTAGTGAAAACTCCCAGTAATGAAAGAAACAGAGCCTGAACTAGCCATTCTTATGTAACAAGGCAAGGCTTCTAGTGTTAAGAGTTAGGACTAGGACATGAATCCAGCCATAAAACCTGCAATGTATAATTTGTCTTGCCTACAAGATGTGCTGAGGCAATGATGGTGCAGCACTTATATCAGTGGCCAACCAATGATTGATACATTTTGAGGTCCATGCCATGAGAGAGAGAACATTCTTGACACTGCCTGGATAGCCAGAGGCTTGGGAGTCCAGAGACCTAGGATAAAATCAAATATGACTGGCCAAAAAAAAAATAGTCAATGAAATTCTTCCTAATGTTATTCTGTATCTCATAAAATGGAGCCTAGCCCAATTGTCATCAGAGAGACTACATACAGCAACTGAGGGGAGCAGATACAGAGACCTACAGCCAAATTTTAGTTGGAGCTTAGGGAACCCCACAGAAGATGGGGGAATTTTTAGGATGCAGAGTGGTTGAGAGGATACCACAAGAACAGAACCCAAAAGGGTCAGAGAGACTGAAGTTACTATCATGAAGCCTGTATGGGTCTGACCTAGGTCCTCTGCATATATGTTATTGTTGGATAGCTTGATGTTGTTTTGGAACTCCTAACAGTGGGAGTGGAGGTTGTTTTTAATGCTCTTGCTTGCTCTTGGTACCTTTTTTCTTCTACTGGATTGCCTCATCTATCTTTGGTATGACATGCATGTGCTTAGTTTTATTGTAACTTGTTATACCATGTTTGGTTGATATCCCTGGGAGAACTGGTCCTTTATGAAGGGATACAAAGAAGGAGAGGATTTTGGGGAAAGATGAGCTGGGGAAGGCTGGAAGAAGTGGAGGGAGGGGAGCCTGGTCAGGATCTAATATATGAGTGAAGAGTTAATTTAAAAAATATCCAGAGCATACATACTACCTTCTCATACTTAGATCAGTTTGGGGTAAATATTAAGTATTTAATAAATAATTGTGAATAAGTAATCAGTCTTATAAATAACAAAAATCCTAGTGTATATGCCCAAGGAAAATGTACTTGGGAAATACCATACGTAATCTATTCCAAATTTATCTTGTGTTAACTTATGATAATTTGTACTTCAGAATTAAAAATTAATTATTAACATTTAGGATTTCACAGTTTTAAAGTAAAATGTTTGCTTTCTTTAAGGGTGTGGCCTTTCCTAAATTACCACTATTAAGAGGGTTGCAACACACATGAGAATATATAGGCAGCAGTAATGGGACTTGCATTTATTTTTTAATATGAAGGTACAAAACTTGCTCTGTATGAAATAGGGTGTGAATCATGGAAGATACCATGGAAGAGGATGAATAAAATAAAACTACAATATATTAAATTCTCAAACAAATAATTGAAGATGTGTTAAAGAATAAATGTTTCCACAAAAGTTCTCTTTGGATTTTTTAATTATGATCATTTTTTATTGTTGACTGTGGTCTTAGTCTTAGAAAAGAAAGTCCAAATGAAAAACTGTTTTTAGTCAAAAAAGTTCCTTATTATAAGTAAATGGAAAGTGTATTTTTAGTTTGGGTTGTAACATGAGAAATAGTTCTAAAGTAAAATCTATACTAATTAAAATTACACAATATAAGAATCTGCATTTTGGAAAATAAATTTTAAAGGTTCCAGGCACTGATTTCCCCCCAGTTTCATGGTGTAGAACAGGTTTTACAAGGTAATGTTTATGAAGAAGAAACACACTATTCCATCCTTTAACCTCCCTCTTTTTTCCTTTCTAATTGACTGGAAAGATTTACAGGATAAGAGAATGCATACAAAGGGCACAAGGTGGTTGGAAAACACCCTGGCAATATGAATACTGAGGATAATTCAGTCTTAGAGTTATGTAGATTTCAAAAGTCTATAAATTTAGAAAATAAAGGCTTTTACATGAAATGAATGCAGGGTGTTGATGAATAGAACTGTATTCTTTTTAGTATTCCGGGATAACCGGCATATGTCCCACTAGAAATTGAAAATATAAAATAACTATAAGTAGTTTCAACACTGAACACTCAGCTGCATGCAAACCACAATGATAGGTTTGCTGCAGCTCTTAAAGAATGGCTATGCCTCACCACCACATTTCTCTGCAAGGCAAATCAATAGAAAACAAGATTTCAGTATTACACACCAGTGAATATTAAATATAAAATTCTTTCTAATGCTCTCTCTAAGTGAGAGAACTGCATTGATTTCTCCTCCTGACTCCACTGGCATGCTGCTAATTAAGCCTGTTTCTGGGCAATTGTACATGCTAGTGTGCATGATGGGAAGAACGCATTACATCAGAGGTCTCAGATTCATGAGAACTTTCCTGGACAAATAGTTTGAGTCCTGATAGCTTTAAAGATCTTAAAACCACTGCCCACATTTAAACATTTGACTTGGGAAACAGTCAGACTTTCTATGAATGTAACTTTATGAAAATGAATTTGCATTTAGAGTTTATGTTTTTATAAAAGGATGAAAGGGTTTTATTCCTCACCCATTGTTAGTTTCATGGTTGAGACTCTTATGAAAAGATAGATAATATGTTAAAGATAATATGGTGATGGCTCAAAGATTAAAAGTGTTTGCTGCTCTTGCAGAAGCCTGGAGTCTGCTTTCGCATCACCATGTTGGGAGTCTCACAACTACTGGCACTTCAGCTCAAAGAGAGTCCACACTACATTCTGTCCTTTGTGGGTACCTGCACACCCCTGGCCTATGCACTCACATAGACACTCATGTAAACACATAGTAAACATCTAACTACTTTGTAAATTCGAGAGAAGCCATCGAGGAAAGGCTATGGCAAACAGGTAAGTTTCCTGGAGATGGAAAAATTTTCATGGCTGCAATGAGTGCACCCTACAGAGTCATGGGCCCCAGAGATTTCAAGGTAACATCCAAAGAATAAAATCAGATGCTCCCTAATAAAAATTTCAAATTTAGGGGTACCCAGACCTTTAAACATATTTTTGTATCTCATGTGTTTTTTATGACCTATTGAGTTTTATGTACAATGGACTTCTTATGAAAGTAAACTGCTTTCCTAGAAGTGCTGATCCCGAGGGACATATACAGGAATGAGACCACAAAGGAAAGAGAAGTATAAGTCCCTTGCCTGTTAGAATAAGGACTCTTGCTTTTTGGCTCACTATTGTGTTTTCTTGACTGCATTCTTTCTTCCTTCCTTGATATAATCAAACTTTTGACTACTTGCTATATTACTGTGTCCATTTAAATTTCTTGCTTTGGGGAACATTACCACAGGAAACTTCCCCATAACAGTTCTGCAGATCAAAGACAGAAAATTAGGAAATGCAATGATACTATATCCACTTTACTCTTAATTTTTAATTGTAATAAAAAACATCTAACATAAATTACTCTTAACAATTTATATATTCATAGTACGGTTAAGAATGTTAATTTATTTATTGTATGACTAGTCACCAGGAATGTTTGTCTTAGATCTGAAACTCTATGACCTTCAAACAACCCCTGCCCCATTTTCTACTTCCTCCAGGTCCTGACAACTATTTTATTTGGATTCTGTGATTTTATGTGCTCTAGATACATTTTATAGATGGAATCATTGACTAGATAATATCCACAAAGTTCATGCATATTGTAGTATGTGTTCAGAACTTCCTCCAGATTAAAGATTAAATGATGGTCTCTTTAGGCATGTGACACATTCCTTGCATTCCTTTATCCATCAATTACAGTTGAGCTTCCCCACGTAATGACTATCATTCTCTTCTAATGACCAAAAATCTTGTCCTAGAAATGTTAAAGTTAAAAATTCAAAATATTGGTGAAGAAGTCTGAATTGTGGTAGGGGAGGACTGAGAAGAACACGATAGTGCTGTAATTCTAAGATCACCTGGTAGAGTGCTGCACACTCTGGAGTAGGGCCTTGATTGTTTTCTTCCAACAATAAAACATATGCAACAAAAACTCAAAAATAACAAAAATAAAAAACTTTTTATTGAGTAAAAAGGAAAATGCATCACCGCTATGTTGTATCAAAATCAAGAAAGGGTATTTATTTGATCAGATGATTGATTTTCATATTTCCTGAAAAGCTTTCTGATAAAGGAAAACGGAACTCCCCATGTCCTAATAGTAAAATGGCCATCTCTCATTTCCTGCATAATGAATTATTTACATACTCCACTGAAGGTCATTTATACTCAATCTACATTTAGGCAGTACTTTAAAAGGTGGTACATTCATTGATAATAGCATTTCTTTTTAATTCAATGTGTTCCCATTATTATGTGATAAAACTGGTATTCTCCACCTTTCAGATGAATAAAAACCCATGTTACCACACAGCAGCTCTTCAACATCACAGAGCAATGGAGAAGTGTTTTTTAGAAAGATGTCATTATTTGCTCAATGAAAACAGAACTAAAATATAATCAGTGACAAGTAAGAAACAGCCATTGCAGCCTGAAAGTGTGGTCTAGTGTGGACCCAGTCTGTTTCAGTCTTGTTGCTACCTCTTTTTCCTATCCCAGCTTATTTCTCCTTGACCTGGCTCATCCTCAGGGGAATCAGGAGTAGGTTGCAGCCCTTACACCAAGCAAAGTGATTTTAATACATAGGGAAATGTCTAGATGACAAATTAGGAGGAGGTTTCAGGCTATTTTGCCCAAAGGCTTGTGTTTATCATATCTAGCTCATGCACAGAATAAGGACACATTTTTTTCCTCTTACAGAGAATTCTGTTCTTGGCACCAAATAGGCTAAATGGGGAATGATGGATAAGGAAATATTTGTAGTCTTCTACTCCTCTTTACAATCTAGTGTAACAGCAACAGCAGTAAGAATAGCTGGCTATTTGCAGTACCAAGAATAAGTGCAGGTGAAAAAGGGACCAGTTGAACTTTAGGTTGTTAAAAACACAATGGATTAATTCATTGCATGTTGCTGACAGAGTTTATTTTCCCACTAATAAATGAGCTGTTCAAGTATTTACAGCTTTTCTGATTTTAGAGCACCATATTATTTCTCCTGTTTTCAACCTGATACTAGTTTCAAAGTAAAATGCACAGATGTCCATTTAAGATGTGATGGTGAATTTAACAGACATGTGTCAAAAGTTTGTGTTATCAGAGCCAGATTAGCATTGAATCAATAAGATCTAGTTCACTATAAGTGGATTTCCACTTTAAAATTAAAATTGTAGTGTTAAGACGACCTTCATATTGTTGATCCAGTATCTTTGGAGCTCTAAATTACTGAATAATAATTCAGGTTTGACAACAAAACTGGTTTGAAAGTTAGTTTGACAGATCCCTGTAGATAACTACTCTAATATCTTCCCTTGCTAGACCCCTTGTAATTTTGCTTTTGCTTCTGACTATAGGTCCGTGTGTGTTAAACAGAATAGTAACTTTTGTTAGAGAGAGAGTGAGTGCTGTTCAGATCTTAATGCTACACCAACAATATCAAACTTTATCTGGTCAAGAAAATGAACATTATGATGATACTAAAATTTAGCTCTATGATTAGAGCTAGTTACAAAAGAGGAGTAGGAAATAAAAGATAGAGAAAACTTATGAAAAATATAAGAAGTTTTTACGACCCCCTAGACCTGAGCAAAAGAATTCAGGTTCACTAGTTCTAAGAAAGTGGAACTAAATTTAAGATTTTAGGCCTTCACTGCCCTGGGGATACATTCTCCACTCTGGGAGGGGTACATTATTCCTGAGTCAGAGGACACTTGCTAGATTAACATTCAGGAGAAGAAGGGAGGGGCTGATTAACATTCCTCAGGCCTCAGGGAAGAGAACTCACCTGCAGGTAGGGAAGGCCCAAAGCAGGAAGACTCATTCCTGACCACAAAGAAAGATGCAAGTTATCTGGGTGGTTTCAGGAACTGGCTGACCGCAAGATAGATGGTTGGGTAAGGTTATAGTCTTGCGAAATATGAGTATACAAGATGTTTCCACATGACTCTGGATGAATTACGGGTTGAGGCTTATTGAGACTTTCCACTGTTTTTATGTTATGTTTCTTTGGTTACCCTATCCCCCCCCCCCCCCCCCCCCCCCCGCTTGGTTTGTGGTTCTTCCCTATATAAGCCCTCCACTCCCAGCTGATGGGGTCAATTTCTCTGCTCCTGTGTGGGTTATGAATTGGCCATCAGTCGACTGATCCTGAAATATACCTCTTGCTGTTGCATCAAAAAAATAGTAATTCAGGTTTGGAAATTATGAATACAATGTTTTCATTTTGATTATCAAAAATTTAATTTTTCCAAAAAGTATCATTTTTCTATAGTAGAATTTATGAATCGTTTTTCTCTATATGTATTTAGACCTTTTATGTTTGATGATATATACAATTGTTGATTTAAGTGAAATTTAGATAGTAAATACAAAATTGAAGTTCAATTTTGTTTCTACTATGGATTTCAAGTTTGGAGTGCAACATTTCCTAAAAGTCCATTTTTCCTTTTTAGTCATAAAATGTCTTGTTTTATTCCATGTCATACACATATGACATATGAACAGATGTGTGTCTTTGCTATTCTATTCTATTCTACTCTGACCATTGCAGTGTAACTACCAGTAGAAGCATCCTTTAATTTTAGATTTAAAATAAGACCTGACATATAGTCATAAAACATTTCCTTTGTTCTTCTATAGTGAGGTAATGGCTATCCATATCAATTCTTCTCTCTGTGTTATTAAAATTTATTAAATTTACCAAAATCAATGCTAGGTTTTTCATGTGAGATTACATTAATCTTTTGGAACATTTTGGTCCAACATTGTTGTGGTAAATCTCCAACCCAAACAAGTTCAGTCAAGGAAAACACAACTCAATATTTATGATTATAAACTGGAAGCCTAGATTGGGCAGAATTACCATTGCACTACTCTAATCCCCAGCTATGAGATCCCTTACAACTTGCAGTTTTTCAAGCCACGCTCTTCTCCTTCCTTTTTTTCTTCCACTAACTGCTCCAACGGCTCCTCTGGCTCCCCCCACTCCTCTGGTTCTCCATCGCCTATGTAGCCTCCCTCCCGGCAATTTTCTCTTCTGACTCCTCCTCTTCCGACTCCTCCCCTCAGCCTTTTTCTCCACCTCCCCTTCTACTGCCCAATCACTGGCTCTAGCCTTTATTTTACAAATTAAATTGGACAGAAGGTTCACAAGATTCACTCCTCCTCTGCAGCCCCTCCCAGGAGTGGAAATACCATAAAACAAAAGGCTGGGGCTATCCACAACACAACATAAATCTTTAAGATACTCTTTTTATCAATTTATGGAAATAATTATTTCTATTAAAATTATTTTATTTTTTAGATTAAAATAGTTACATTATTTTTCCCCTTCTCTTTCCTCTCTCTACCCTCTCCCATGCTCCCTGTTGTTCTTTCCAAAATCTACAGCCTTTTTTTCTATGCTATTTTTACACACATATACACAAATACATATAATTTAGACCTTACCATTCCATTTACTTTTATTTATATGTATATGACTTTAGGGATAAACACTTGCTATTGGAAAACTAATTGTGATGCTTATCTGTAGCATGTAGTTTCTACTACCATGCTTTAAGCTTTGAGCAAACTGCTAGCAGAATCTTGATTTCCAGGCAGCTAGGATGAGGGTCTTAAAGCCCACATCCACAGTAACACACCAACTCCAACAAGGCCACACCTACCCCAACAGAGCCATACCCTCTAATAATGCCACTCTCTGGGCCAAGCATGTACAAATCATCACACCAGACCAGACCAAAATACAACCAAAACAACCAAAACAACCAATAACCAAACTTCAGATACTCAAGTCTCCTCTCTCTCTCTCTCTCTCTCTCTCTCTCTCTCTCTCTCTCTCTCTCTGAGAGGGCCATACAGTACGCCTTCTCAAATATTATTATCCCATAGAGATGGTCAGAAATGAGGGCAGCTTAGACAATACATAAGACAATGAATTCAAAACAATTGTAATATGTTCATAGAATTCATGGAGTAAAGAATAAAATCCAGAATAAAGAATAATAAATGGGTGAAATAAGAAAAAGTATTTGGAATATGAAGATAGAATTTAGTAAAGTGATGGAAATACTAGAAAAAATTAAAACAAAATGAAACTTATAATCAAAATTCAATAGCTCTAATAAAATGCTCAGAGAAAGCTTCTGAATGGCAAAGGACACCATCATTCAGACAAAGTGGCAGGCTATACAATAGGAACAGACTTTAACAAATTACACATCCAATAAAGGCTAATATCTAAAATATATAAAGAACTCAAAAACCTGGCAATCAAGAAAATAAATAAACCTACTAAAATATATCTCTAAACAGAGCGTTCTTGAAGATTAAATAAACAAGAAGATTGAAAAACAGAATTGTTCTGCATCCTTAGTTATAAGAGAAATACAAATCAAAACAACTTTGAGATTTTATCTTCCTCCAGTATTAATCGTCAAAGCCAATAAACTAGTGACCGGTCATTCCAGCAAAAAAGTGGGGAACACTCATCCATTGATAGAAAATCTACAAACTTATATGGCTACCATCAAAATCAAGAAGCTGGGAATAAATCTATCTCACTCTTGGACATGTACCCAAAGAAATCTCTATTCTACAATAGAGATCGTTGCTCAGCCTTGTTCACTGCTGTTCTATTCCTGATAGTTAGAAATTTAAAACAGCCTATATGTCCATCAGTGGATGAATTAGTGGTTAAAAAAATGGTGGTCCATTCATACAATGGAATATTACTCAGTCATTATAAAATTAATATCCAGAAGATAGGGAGGCTAATTGCAGATCTTCACCCTTTCCTTCTCTGCTTGAAATCTATTTTTCCCACTCTAACAAAAAAACCTAATCAAGTAAAGAGTTGGTTTCTTGAAAACATAAACAAGACTGTCAATCCCTTAGCCAATTTGACCAAAAGAAATAAAATGGATATCCAAATTATTAAAATTAAGGAAAAATAGAGAGACATTAAATAAATACCATTGAAATTCAGAAAATCATAAAGACCTATAATACATCTTATGAAAAGTTAAAAAGTAATAAATAGATTTTTATATGCATGTGACCTCCCTCAATTACAGAAATATGAAATAAAATGCCAATTGACCAATGCCATTGAGGCAGAAGAAAACCACTTTCAAGTAAACAAAAAAACAGAGTCATGTAGACTCATATATTTCTATTAGACTTTGAAGAAAGAACTAACACCAATACTACTCAAATCATTCAATAAAATAAAAATAACATTTCAAAACTCTTTCAAAGTCATACTCATACCAAAAGTAAATACATGTATACAATCTGAACTCCCCATTGTGATATTTGCAAAAATAAATTGTTAATATTTTAATTAAAATGACTGTAAACTGAATTCCAGATCATATCAAAAAACCTATTCATCATGACCAAGTTGGTTTCATTCTCAATATTCAGGCATGATTCAATATGTGTGTGTGTGTGTGTGTGTGTGTGTGTGTGTGTAAAATCAATCATTTTAATTCAGTGAGAGAAACTGCATGATCATTTTAATAGGCATAGAAATAATATTTGACACAATTCAACATGCCACCATGACACCATGATAAATGCTTTGGAGAAGCTAGAAATAGAGAAAGCACACTTCAATATAACATAAAGATTATACAACAAGCCCAAAGTCAACATAAAACAAGAACATAGGAAAATGCAAAGTATGCCCAGGAAGATCATGAAGGAAATTTTGTCCACTATCTTCACTATTATTCAATATAGTATTTGAAATCTTATCTAGAGCAATGATAAAATAAGGAAATCAAAAGGATACATGTAGAAAAAGAAGTAAATGTATCAATATTTGTAGAAAATGTGATTCAATATATAAGAGAATCTAAGTACTCCATACCAAAAAAAAAAAAAAAAAAACAAACTAAAAAAACTCCAAAACCTGGGAGCTCATAAATGCTGTCATAGGCTTCTTATATAATAATAACTAACATACTGAAAAATAAATTAGTGAAAAATATTGGTCATAATAGCCATAAAAGGAATAAAATACCTGGGGTAAAAATCTAACCAAGGAAACGTAAACATAATCGTAAAAAAAAAATTTAAGAAGACAGCAAAATATGGAAAGACCTCTCCCACACACCATGAATCAGAAGAATTAACATTATGAAAATGGCAAGTTTGTGAACAGCATTTACCTGAAACAATACTGAACAAAAAATAATGTAGGATCTATTACCAGACCTGATTTCCAGTAATACAGCTGAGGCATAGTAATATAAAAAAATATAAAAAAATAAAAAAAAAATCACAGAATGGTACTAACAGAAGAACAGGAATATAAGACAGTGAAATAAAATACAAAACTCACTTATAAGCCCACATAATTACATCTACCTTTTTTTTTTACAAAGATGTCAAAAATAATGGGAAAAACTGTAGTGCTGTGCAAATTGGATATGAAAATGTGAAAGATGAGATTAGTCCTTATCCCCCATCTTGTGAAAAAACTAATCAACAAATGAATCAAGGGCCTCAATTACAAAATGTTAGAGGGAAAAGTGGGGTATACACTTCAACATATAGGTCTAGGCAAATAATTCACTAATTTATGAAATACCAACAATTAATAAATAGGATGCCAAGAAACAAAAAAGCTTCTTCTCTACTGCAAAGGAAACTATCAATCAAGTGAAAAGGCAACTAACAAAAATCTTTGCCAGCTACAACTCTAACAATGGACAAATATGTAGAATGTATAGAGAATAAAAAAAGTACACCAAACATCATGAAAACAATCTGATCATATATGAATACACGCCTAAGCAGAATTCTCACAATCAGGGATTAAACATAAAGTATAAAAACATATTTTACCATTGAATACCATTAGGTATCAGAGAAATGCAATTCAAACTACTTGGTGATTCAGTATTATGTCAGTAAGAATGGCTATTATTAAAAAAAAAATAAACTGATAACAAATGTTGTTGAGGATATGGAGAAAGGGAAACTTAATTCACTACTGGAAGGAATACAACTTTGTGTAACCATTATGGAAAACAGTGCAGATGTTCCTCAAAAGGATAGAAATAAAACTAGTATTTGATCCAGCTATACCACTATTTGCCATATATCCACACTATGTATGAAAATACACAGATTCTCTAACATGCTTATTGACTCTATATTCACAAAAGCTAGGAAGTCCAATCACCTAGGTTTCTAGCAACAAAATAGTAAATAATGCAATATGATATATGGAAATATAGAAATAACTGAATTGACTCAATTAATAGGAAAAATTATACATATTAAGGGAATCCAAACCTAGACAGATAAATACCACATGATGTCTCACATATGTGCAGCATATCTTCACATCTTTAGATTAATTTGCTTAGTTTATCATATTACTAGAGTTCAGGAAACTAGAAAAGGTACACTGGTTTGGAGGTGACTTAAGGGTGTGTGTAGGGGCTAGGGGATGGGTAAGAGTACAAACATATGTTATATGAAAACACAAATAAAGAATACTTCAGAGGAAATATTTATGCCAAGATAGAAATGAGAGACAAAAATCTGAGAGAAAGTGTTAATTAAAGCAAAACATACATGGAAAAGTCACATGGACACTTATTAATTTTTTATTTTAGAATTATTTTATTTTATTTTATTTTATTTTATTTAGTTTTTACCCATTCAATTTGTTTTCTGCGCAATGCCATCACCTTCCACAATCCTTCCCCCTTTTCCCCATTCCCCTTCACCTCTAAGTGGATGGGGGCCCTCCTGGATATCCCCCCACCCTGGCATTTCAAGGCTCTATGAGTCTATGTACTTCAACTCCCACTGAGGCAAAACAAGGCACCCTAGCTAGAAGAACATATCCCACATACAGGCAACAGCTTTTGGGATAGCCCTCACTCCAGTTGTTCAGGACCCACATAAAGATAAAGCTACATATTTGCTACATATGTGTGGAGAGGATTAGGTCTAGCCCACAGTGTATATTATTTGGCTGGTGGTTCAGTCTCTAAGAACCTCTAGCTTCCAGGTTATTTGATTCTCTTGGTCTTCCTGTGGAGTTCTTATTCCCTTAGGGACTGCAATCCTTCCTCCTACTCTTCTGTAAAAGTACTCAAGCTTTTTCCACTGTTTGGCTGTGGGTGTTTATATCTGTCTGAGACAACTGCTAGGTAGAGCCTCTCAGAAGACAGCCATGCTACACTCTTGTATGCAAGCATAACAGAGTATCATTAATAGTATCAGGAATTTGCGATTGCCCATGGGATGGGTCTCAAATTGGGTCAGTTACTGGTTGGCCATTCCCTCAGTTTTTGCTCCATCCCCAATCCCTGTATTTCTTTTAGACAGGATAAGATTTGAGTTGAAAGTACTGTGGGTGGGTTGGTGCCCCTATCACCTCACTGGGGTTCATGCCTGGCTACAGGAGGCTGCTTATCCAGTCTCCATATCCTGAATGCCGTGAGTCACAGCTAAGAACAGTCCTATTGATTCTTGTGCTCCTCTGCTATCCCAAGTCTCCATCTCTTCCAGGAGATGCTCCATACCTCCCTAATCTGTCAGTTTCAGATTACCATTCATTCTCATGAACATCCTGCCATGGCCTCTGCCACACTCCACCCTATACCCAACTCTAAACTACCTACTCCTGTCCTTATTCTCTCTCCCACCCAGTTCCCTCCCTCCATCTGCCTTCTACAACCATTTCATCTCCCCTTCCAAGTGAGACCCAAGCATCCTTGCTTGTGCTCTCCTTTCTGTCTAGCCTCCTTGAGTCTCTGGAGTGTTTGCATCTTTATTCATATTAGCCAGAAACTGGAAACAACCTAGATGTCCCTCAACTTAAGAACGGATAAAGAAACTGTGGTACATCTACACAGTGGAATACTATTTAGCTATGAAAAACAAAGTTATCATGAATTTTGCTTGCAAATGGATTGATCTTGAGAAAATCATACCAAGTGAGGTAACCCATTCCCAAAGAATGATATGTATTCATATATAACTGGATATTAGCCACAACAAACCTATTATTTTTTATTCCAAATAAAAATAATTGTTTTTCCAACTCTATTAGATGCCACACTGTTGCCAGGACTCCAGGTAGGTTGCCCACCCTCAGACTGTACCCACTCAGTGCCAATACAACCTATCACCATCCACTCCTCCCTTTATCACCATATCCCAGCAAGCAACTCCAGTAATCAAAAGTCCAGCCCCCAATACCAGTAGAGTTCCACTAATCAACCACAGGCCACTCCAGCTAGACTAGAGAAGAAACAGACACCAAACAACAAATCACTCATATAACCAAGAAAAACTGAGAAATCTTCACCTAGACCTTTAATCACCTCAAGCCCAGATGCCTAAATGTCAGTGTAAGAAAATGACCAAAACCAGCCAAGCCAATATGTCACCATGAGAGTCTAGCTATCCTACTAAGCAAGCTTGGAATATACCAACAAAGCTGAAGCACAAGAAAAAAAAAAACCTATAAACAATTTTATGAAGAGGATAGAGGTACATGAAAAAAAAGTGAATAAATCCCTTAAAAAAGGAATTGTGAAAAAAACAAAACTTTAAAGAAGTTAATAAATTAATTAAAATTAATAAATTCCTTAAAGAAAGCAAAAAATGTTAAGACAAAAGGCAAACACTTGAAGGTAATGAATAAACCTGTTCAAGACCTGAAAAAAGAAATAATAAAGAAAACAAATCTAGGTAAACATATAGGATCTACAGATACAACTATCACCACCAGAATACAAAAAAATGGAAGAGAAAATCTCAGGCATTGAAGATACCACAGAGGAAATTGATACATTGATCAAAAAAAATGTTAAGCCTAAAAAATTCCTGACACAAAGCACTCAGGAAATCTGGGACACTGTGAAAAGATCAAACCTGAAAATAAAAAATAAAAATAGAGGAAGAAGCTTAGCTCAAAGGCACAGAAAATATTTTCAACAAAATCACAAAAGAAAATTTTCATATATTAAAACTGTATATGACTATAAAAGTACAAAAAGCTTACAAAACAGGAGAAAGACTGAACCAGAAAAAATATTCCTCCTCACATCATAATCAAAATACTAAATATACAGAACAAAGAAATATTAAAAAGCTGCAAGGGAAAAAGCCAATTAACATATAAAGGCAGATGTATTAAAATTACACTCACTTCTCAATGGAAACAGTGAAAGCCAGAACAGCCTGGACAGATGTCTACAAACCTTAAGATACAAGAGGTGCTAGCTCAGACTACTATATCCAGCAAAACATTAAATCACCATAGATTCAGAAAATAAGATATTTCATGATAGAATCAAACTTAAAAAAATCTACAAATCCAACCCTGGAGTACTAGAAGGAAAACTCCAATCCAAGGAGGTTAATAACATCAAGGGAAACATAGGAAACAAATAATCTCACACCAGTAAAACAACAGAAAAGATGCATTCTGTTAGTCTCTGTCTTTCTATTTGGGGAATTGAGTCCATTGATATTGAGAGATATCAATGGCCAATGATTGCTGATTTCTGTTATTTTATTGTTATCGTTGTTGTTGTTGTTGGTGTATATGTGAGTGCTGCTACCCCTGGGCAGGTTACCTTGGGATATATAAAAAAGAAAACTAAGCAAGCCAGCAAACAGAAGCCCTCCATGGCTTCTGCTTCTGTTTCTGCCTCCATAATTCTTATTTTTATTGGTTATTTTATTTATTTACATTTCAGATGTTATCCCTCTTTCTGTTTTCCCCTAAGCAAACCCCTATCTCATCCCTGCTCCCCTGTGCTTTTATGTGGGTGCCCCCCACTCACCCACCAAAACACTCCCACCTCACTGCCCTAGCATTCGACTACACTGGGACATCGAGCCTCCACAGGACCAAGGACCTCCCCTCCCATTGATGCCAGATAAGGCAATCCTCTGCTACATATGCGGCCGGAGCTATGGGTCCCTGCATGTGTACTCTTTGGTTGGTAGTTTGGAATACTTTTGGTTGGTACTCTTGGGAGCTCTTGGGGATCTGGTTCAGGAATTCCTACCTTGCATTTTCTCAACGGACTGAGACCCTAAATATTTAAGCTTAGTAAACGCCTGTCTCCCCAAGCTACTTTTGGTCATTTTACCATAGTGGTAGAAAGAAAACCAGGATTTCTGGTAACATAAACCTTGTCAAATACCCAAGGCTAGGAATATCCCAGAGGAATACTTATTACTATTGTTTAGCTAAACTGATATGTCATCAAGCTATACTCTCAACCTTTAAGTTTATAATTATAGACAAGTTGACATCAGAGAAACTTATCTTTACAATAAATGCAGAATTTCATGGCTGCACAAGAAGCTAGGAATAAGTTCAACCGTAGAAGAACTTTTATATAACCTCCTCTAAGGCTCAAGAAATATTACTGAAGAAGATGGAAAGAATATAAGATCCAAAAGATAGGCAAGAACATTGTGAAATACCATCATCTGCGTATGACAAGGTCAATGTAATCATGATCTTGCAGCAGCTATGGCTGCTTGCAATCTTAGTCAAGGAAACTCTTGGGGTCCTATTTATTTCTGGTATATTACTAGCAAATGATGGCTTTTGAATGAGGGGAAATCACTGTCCTCAGTTGTTTGACTAGGGCACTGGACAAAACCTAAATTGATAATTCCAAGCTCAGGGACACACAGACAAATTTGATTAAATTCAATGGATCTCAACTCAAAATAAAAGCACACATAATATACGATCAGTCCTAAAAGGAAAGAGACTCATAGGGATAGGGGAGGGACTGGAATGTATGAGAGATTACAATAATTAAAATGCATAATATATATGTACTAAATTGACAAGGAATAAATTTAATGGACACCATTTAAAAAATTATACATAGAGATTCATAGAAGCAATTTAATTTAATTGTGAGACAGGATCTTGGCTATCCTAGAACTCTCTCTGTAGACCTGGCTGACCTCAAACTCACAGAGATAAAAGGTATGTGCCACTATGCCCAACAAACAGCAATTTTACAATAAATAAAAAGAAAAATAACAGAAACATTTTCAAGTGATTAAATATATAAAGTGTAAATATGCATATAATGGACTATTTATAGTTATCAATTAAATATTTACATACTTTATGATGTGAATGACTCATGAAAACATTATCTTGAATAAAGAGCCAGATGAAAAGGCCATGAATTTGAAAAATCAAACCCATAGGGAAGGAATACTCATTTCCAGGGTTTTATATGGAAAGAATGATAACTGTTGTTTTTATTTTTTAAATTTTTTATATATAAGTAAGAATAAGAAACTGCTATGAAATACATCTAAAATATATTATGCTATTAGAATTTTAAAGAATATTTCTATTTGTAAAAAGTAAAAAAGTATAATTATGTTTTCTTATCCTTAAAAATTTCTTGATAAATTCATACATTAATATAACAAATTTTAGTCATCATCACCCCCATTCCTCTCTTTCTGGAGCCCTTTTTTTGAAAAAGTACTTATCCTATTTTCATGTATTTTGTGTGTTGCCTTTGGTTGGGTAGGAGATTATTTTGTGAAGTAAGAGCAACTTACATATGCCTACACCACTGGAAAGAAAAATGACACTATTCCCAACCAATGTAATTTGCTAATATCCTCTGGGAAAGGTGGAGCCTCATAAATCCTGCCTTCCCTTATCTAAAAGGAAATATTGATGGCTCCAGTCTATCTGTGCAAGTAGGTCTTGCACAGATAACTATTTAGTTGGTTAATGAGAAGGCACAGGGTCATTCCAGATAGATTCATATGTTCTAGAATCAGATAGTGATGATAGTTTCACAACATTGTGAACAGGCACCAAACTATACACATAAGTCATCAAAATAGTGAATTTTGTGTGTGTAAACGTTGTCTTAATAGATTTAAAAAATAATATATTTTTGCCATGTTTGTCAGTAATGAAGAATAAATTGCCAGTTGTAAAGGAATAAAAGCAAATTGGAAAGACTAATTGAGAAATCAAGAAAATAAAAATAGGGCAAACAAAAATAACATTATAAAATATATTATATACATGTGTAGAAAAATCATAATGAAATCAATTAATTTTAAGCTTTTTATACTTATTGTTTATTTACATGTTATGAGCATGTCTATGTATGGAGACCTATTTATAGCAGAGCACAGCTTGATGGAGTTGATTTTCTCTTACTATATGGGTTTTAGGATGGAACTCTAGGTGTGGGGCTTGGTGACAATCACTCTTACCCACAAAAATCATTGAACAATTAATATATACTAAAATAATTTTTAAATTTATACAATGTTTTAAAGTTTTAAAAATGTTTTCTTGATGCTTTGGATTCACAAAGAAGAACTAAAAAGTGCAGTCATGGAAATAAGAGTTCTGTCACTTACATTGACATGGTTGTAGTGTATAGCATAACGTAAACAAGTCAAGCACATAAGTGGGTGTCCTCTAAAGTGAGTAGAGATGATCATCTAATTTTGGAACATTATAATGGTCACAAAGATAGGAAACTGCTATAAAAATATTTATCTACCAGATACTAAACAAATTGGCAAATAATAAAATTTAAAGAAGAAAAGAATAGAAACAGGAACATGGATTAGGAATAGTGAGATGTCTGTGAATGGAGGTAAAAATGTTTTGGGCACTGTGTAAGTAGAGGGCAGCTGTGCCTCTGCTGAAAGTTTTATGTGTGTTATGTGAAATGGGACTTACATAGGGCTGTAAAAGTGCTTTGAGACAACAGAGAAAAAGTTAATCTGATGTTGCATCATGCAGACAAAAGTATTCCACTGAAAAAAATTTTGCTAGGAAGTAAAAATCAAGTAGAAAGTTAGATTTTCCTAAAAGCAGGAGGGGGCTTGTATTCACTAAGGCGAGCACTTTCCTAATATGGTAAACATGAGACTCCCATAGATGCCACTGACATCAAAAAGTATAGGTTTACAAAGGCCTTTCCTGACATATGAGGCACTAGACAAGCCCATGGGTAGTTATAAAGGATGCATGTTTCGAGAGACTCAGGCCTGAAGAGGTGGAGCTGAGCCAAACCCATCAAATAAGCACCATGGCAGGGAAAAGGCAGTGAAGATGCACTCCATGGAAGCTGAGCTTCAAGGAAACCTTCCTTAAAGAGAAAATAATCCCAGTTCCTGAGCTGTTCTACTCCAGTGTTTCTCACTGGTGTACTCAAGTATCTGATGTCCAATATCTTTGAGTTGGCTTCCAAAAAGACTGACAACAGCACCAAAAAGCACATCACCTCAGAACACATGAGTCAGGTGATAGAAAACAACAAACAGCTCTGCCAACTCTTCAAAGAAGATACCACATGTGTGGTTTATGAGACACCAGAACCTAATAGAACTGATGATTTCTGGGTCTCAGAGGCTGGAAGGTCTGTTGTTTTAGCCTCTACCAGCCCCAGTGACATAATCATACATGCTATTGAAGCATCTAAACTGAAGGTTCTGACTCCTTTCAGTTTGTTGTTTTGAGCTGTGAGATACTCAGAAGATGGGCTTGGATTGGAAGCACTGTCAGCATTGGGCATTAAAACCATTATTTCCAAAGGCAATTTTCTAGTGGATATGGTTCTGGTTGTGTCCCTTGTGAGAAGAGGTAGCTGGAGGAGAGGGTAGAAGCCATCCTTGTGACCTGTGAGCATGGAAGGCTTTGGGAGGCCATGAGGTTGTCTAGTGCCTCCAAAGTATGTTGGCTTCTCAGGCTGCTGCCAACTAGAGAGGAGTTGGCAAAGACCTGGACTGTAGTGGGGAAGGCTAATTCATGGAAGAGAAAGTTTCCTTGAAGCAGAGAGTGGTACTGTTCATAAGAGCATTTAGGCTTCCTAGTTATGATCATAACCTCCTGATACCCCTTGGGAGAGCAAGAAGAGATGAATGTAACAGGTGGGCCTCATTATGGTGTCCTCTTTGCTCTTTCTGCCTTGATGACCCCCTCTCTCTGTCTAAAAGAAATAAAGAATAGTTGTGGCATGGCTCGTACACTGAAGAAAAGTATCCTGAAATGCTGGAAAGGGCATCAGTATTATGATCATGGCTCTTTAAAATGTATTCTTGTGAAAAAAATGTAAGAATTGTAAAACATGGTGGCATTTCCCTTTAATCCCATTAGAAGAAAGGCTGAGGAAAGTGAATCGCTGTTAACTATATGCCATCTGTTCTACATAGCAACTTACAGACCAACCAAGGTTACATAGCAAAACCCTCGCAAAAACTGAAATAAAAACAAAAACAAAAATCTAAGATGCTTTATTGCCACATAATGCCCATTGAACCTTAATATACACAGAAACATCTTCACCAAGATGTCCACCACAAATATCTCTGTTTTCTGGTTTCCTATAGAGCCATGAAATACCACATAAGCAAATTCTTCCATTATGGTAATTTCAATAGCACATAGGCCTCTACCTTGCGACAGTAGGTTAATGGTTGACTTCCCCTGATGACATTATCAAGGTACAAATAATCCACTCCTTACCCTACAGTGAACCAGCTATATCCAGGGATTGGGTTTCTGAGATTCCAGTAAAAATATTAATATGTCTGGGATGAGTAATATCAGGGAATTAAACATATGATTTTTTTATTTTGGTGTGTTTTTAAAGAGCTGTCTCATATTTAAAAGCTATTATTTTGTATATGGCTATGGTTTATTTTATTCCAATACATACCCCTGAGTACTTCATGGGACATCATGGCAGAGGAGTATGGGAAGACTTAGTATATAAGAAACCATAATAATCTTGTTAAAAATATCAGATAAGTAGTCCTGTATAAGCAAGATGTCACCCAACAATCTAAACAATAGTGGATACCAGTGCTCACTATGCTGCCCATAAAGCGCTAGGCTTCCTGACAGCTTTCAGACTATATTCTTTCTGAAACATAGCTTGATTGAGCCACATATGGCGCAACCTTTGACTAACAAAGATGCTTTCACAGAAATCATGGAAGTCATAAAATAATAGCAAAAGTCTGATCCAGCACCTTACCAAATCAACCTTCTTCACATCCAAGGATACCTACTTTCAGGGAGTAAACTGGGCAGTACATTGTCGACTCTTAAAAGGTACCAATCCTACTTCAAATTAGACCTTCATTGGTTTTTGAGACAAGAATTCCCCCTCTATCTTGGGTACTATCGAGAGGATACCATTGGCAACCAATGCTCTGTTAAAGGAGGGTAGCCTATAACGTGTGTGAGCATAGAGAAACTGCCAATCAGGTATGTGGTCAAATCAGCATCAGTACGTTGCATGGGGCAATATGGCAGAAAATAACATTTGTGAGAAGAAACAGTCTTGAGAGTCAAACCTATTGGGAACTTAACTGTGTTAGTATTGGCATGAAGACAAGGCAGACGGGCTTTTTTTGTGTTTTGTTTTGTTTTTTGTTATCAAGTCCAAAGTCCTCACTTCCTAAAATATGTGACAGGCCTTAGTGAGTGTCACAAAAGAGAGAGGTGGGGAGAGAGTTTAAAGGAAGGGGAGGGGAGGGAGGAGGAGATAGGAGGGGGAGGGGGAGAAGAAGAAGGAGGAGGGGGAGAGGGCAGAAATATTCATCTAAAAGAAAATTAAATACCTGCTGAACTTTCAAAACCAAGAACTTTTTACCTAGATATAGGAATTTCTTTTCCTTCTTGAAAAGTCAAACTTCTTGGCATAGGCAGGTGATAGTTAGCTGGGAATGACAATGTGGTATACCATTAGCACAAACATTCCTGGCTTGCCACAGTACTTCTCTCTTAATATTGAGTTCCATGTCAGTTCCATTCCACTCATTAACAGTTTGTACCTCAGTTCACAAATCCATCTTATGAGAACTGGAACACTGAATTTATTGCTTTTGTTCTTTTAAGACTATAGATCTATTTAAGGATGGCAATAATTGGAGCTTAAGTTTGATATTTAAGTGTTTCTTGTGAGACTCTTACAAAACAATAAAGATTAGCTTCACTTCCCATTACATATTTTATAATACCAGGAGAGGATGAATCTCTAAATTCCTATTAAAACAGAATTCACTAACATAAACCAATTAGCAGCCAGAAAGCAAACTTACATATATGAGTTCTACAATGTAGGATTGAAAAAAAACATGAATACATGAATTCACCTGTGCAAGCTTTCTTGATGTAAAGGGTAAAAATACTAAAAGTAGAGGAAGAAGAAATAAGTTTTGATCCCCAAGTGTTCACTGAGAATCCATCAATCTCCATGACTATAAATATATGTAGGAGGATAGAAAAATAATTTTATAGGTCTGCCAGAAGTGTGTAATTGTCAGGCTGAATCTTTTCCCAAGAAAATCTTCCACTAATTCGTTTAGTAGAAATGGAAAGTGGAATAAGGAAATAGGACCTTTTCATGGCGTCTACTTTACAACTGAGGGCAGCAAAGCTCAGAGATGGTAAACAGCACTTTCAAGGCTATAAAATGAGAGCAATATAACAGAAGTGAAGGTCTATCCCACATACCTAATGTTTAGGCTCTTTCCTTCAGTGTCCTGATAGCACTGTGAAGTAGAGTCCTGTGTAATATTCTCCCCTCTGAACAAGCTCAAGAAAGCATTTCAAGAACTGATTATTAAAGACATGCATTTCAACTTTCTTTGGTAAAGGTTAGAAAGACAGAGTTTCAAAACACAAATTTCATGAAACTGTTTTTACTTTAAGAAGCTGATTTTGAAATCTAACTCTTCAGTGGCCTGATCCTAGTAACATTTTGCAATCAAATTTTTTTTCTTAACAAAGCTTGTACGCAGAGCTTCTTGGAAGTACTGATTCATAGGGCACTATCTTTCCACATAAAGTTATATGGCATATGGCTGCCCTTTATGTTGGAGGTAAGGATTGTGCCTGTTCATTGGTTACAGAACTTTCAGAAGATGCTCAAAATGTACATGGATAGCCTGGTGTAGTGGAAATACCAGAAAATCTAGAACTCTGAAGCCCTAGAAAGATTGATATCAAGCTAGCCTGATACACACATTGTCTTCTAGACCAGGTAGATTTATGAGGTAAGACCATGACACAATAAGTAAATTACAAACAAACAAACTGTCCTCACAATGGCAAACATTTCTTACCTTCCACTTAAGGCACAGTGCTTCCACAAAGCCTAGCCAACGGTCTACGATAATTGCCTCAATGCTAGTCTGATAGTCTAATAAAGCCCTGAAAATAATCAATGTTTCCTGATTATTTTATATATTGGGACACAAGACACAGTTATTTCAGATAACCTTTCTCTTTTCAAGCTAAGGGCATTTGGGTGCCACTTTGATGTTGTGATGAAGTTTCCGGACTAAATTCTCATGCTGATTACTCGTATCTCCCCAATCACATGCATGAGTTTCATTTTGGACCCTCTCTCAAACTGAAACAAAGCAACTCATGTAGCACTTGCTAATGGACTTTGGCCTTCCATCTCCTGTCTCAATCCTACAAAAAGAGCTACATAAAACTAAGGAATGCTGAGAGTAGGAGAAATAGTCTTACCCAGGGAAAAGCACACCAATTGCGTAATGCCCTGAAAACATACGTACAAGTAATATTATATTATACAGAACAAACAGTTTGTATTTATATATTTGGAAACACACACACACAAAAAACACCTCCCACCACCACCACCACTGCCACCACCACTGCCAACAACTAATGAACAAAAATGAACATGAAATTGCAAGAGACCAAAGAGGGCATATTTGGGAAGATATGGTGGAAGGAAAGGTAAGTGGAAATGATGTAACTATATTACAATATTAAATGATAAAAGAAGATTTAAAAATTGTCAGAAGATCTCAAGGTGAGCAATTAAAAACATAAAAATGGACTTAGTTCTAGTATTTCAAAATTTTTAAATCTTATGTTTTAATTCACAGTATCTCTCTCTTTTAATTGTCCCACATGATCAGGTTAAATGAAGATAAAATACAGATTACTACTAGATCAATGCACTCGTTCTGTTGATAAAAGTACAGTTTTCTCACATTACAAATATTGTTAATACCCGGGTATTAGATTTGATTCCGTTGATCAATCTGCCTGTTCTTATGCCAATAGCATGTGTCTTTTATTACTATTGCTCTGTAGTACATCTTGAAATCAGGGATGCTGATACCTGCAGAAGTTCTTTTATTGCCTAGAATTGTTTTAGCTATCCTGTTTGTTTGTTGTTGTTTCCATAGGAAGTTTACAATTGCCCTTTTATGGTCTGTGAAGAAGTATCTTGGAATTTTGATGGGAATTATATTGAATATGTAGATTGCTTTAGCTAAGATGGACATTTTTACTGTGTTAATTCTACCAATCCATGAGCATGGGAGATCTTTCCATCTTCTGATATATTCTTCAATTACATTTTTTCAGGGACTTGATATTCTTGTAAAGATCTTTCATTTGTTTGGTTAGAGTCACATCAAGATATATATTTGTGCCTATTGTGAAGGGTATTGTTTCCTAATTTCTTTTTTTGCCAATTTATTGTTTGTATAAAGAAGGGCTACTATTTTTTTTTACTTAATTTTGTATCCAGTCACCTGGCAGAAGGTGTTTATCAGCTGTAGGAATTCTTTGATGGAATTCATAGGGTCACTTATTTATACTATCATATCATCTGCAAATAGAGATACTTTGACTTCTTCCTTTCCAATTTATATCCCCTTAATATCCTTTAGTTTTCTTATAGCTCTAGCTATAAGAAACTTCAAGTACTATATTGAATAGATAGGAAGACAGTGGGCACCATTGTCTTATCCCTGATTTTTGTGGGATTGTTTCTAGTTTCTCTCCATTTAATTTGATGTTGACTGTTGGTTTGCTGTTTATTAACTTATTATGCTTAGGTATGTGCCATGGATTTCTGATCTCTCCAAGACTTTTAACATGAAGGGGTATTATACTTTGTTGAACGCATTTTCAGCATTTAATGACATGATCCTGTGGATTTTCTTTTCATATTGTTTATATGGTGGATTACATTGATAGATTTTCATATATTAAACCATCCCTGCACTGTGGTGTTTTGTTTTGTTTTGTTTTGTATTTTTACTTTTTTTATTGTATATTTTATTTATTTAAATTTAAAATGCCATCCACTTTCCCAGATTCCCCTCTGGAAACCCCCTTTCACATCCCCATCCACCCTGCTTCTGAGGGTGCTCCACCACCTACCTACCCATACCCACCACCACACCATGGCATTCCCATACATTGGGGCATCAAGACTTCACAGGATCAAGGGCCTGTCCTCCCACTGATGTCCAAAAAGGCCAATCTCTGCTATATATGCAGCTGGAGCCATGGGTCCCTCCATGTGTACTATTTGGTTGGTGGTTTAGTCCCTGGGAGCTCTGGGGAATCTGGTTAGTCGGTGTTGTTGTTCTTCCCATGAGGTGCAAACCCCTTCAGCTCCTTTGGTCCTTTTACTAACTCCTCCATTGGGACCCTGTGCTCAGCCCAATGGTTGGCTGCGAACATCCGCCTCTGTATTTGTCAGGCTCTGGCAAAACCTCTCAGTAGACAGCTATATCAGACTCCTGTCAGCAAGAAATTCTTGGCATCTGCAATAGTGTCTAGGTTAGGTGTCTGTATATAGGATGGATCCTTCAGTCTCTGCTCCAAACTTTGCCTCTGTATTCCCTCCAATGGGTACTTTATTTCCCCTTTGAAGAAGGGCTGGAGAATCCAGATTTTGGTCTTCCTTCTTGAATTCCATGTGATTTGTGAATTTTATTTTGAGTATTCTGAACTTTGGGACTAATATCCACTTATCAGTGAGTGCATGTGTGATCTCTTGTGACTGGGTTACCTCAGTCAGGATGATATTTTCTAGTTCCATCCACTTGCGTAGGAATTTCATGAAGGTCATGGTTTTAATAGCTGAGTAGTAATTCATTGTGCATATGAACCACATTTTCTGTATCCATTCACCTGGTGAAGCACATCTGGGTTCATTTCAGCTTTGGACTATTATAAATAGAGCTATGATGAACATTGTAGAGCATGTGTTCTTGGTATATGTTGGAGTACCTCTTGGGTATATGCCCAGGAGTGGTATAGCTAAGTCCTCATGTAGTACTATGTCAATTTTCTGAGGAACCACCAGACTGATTTCCAGAGTGGTTGTACTAGCTTGAAATCCCACCAACAATGGAGAAGTGTTCATCTTTCCCCACATCCTCACCAGCACCTGCTGTCATCTGAGATTTTGATCTTAGCCATTCTGACTGGTGTGAGTTGGAATCTCAGGGCTGTTTTGATTTGCATTTCCCTGATGGGTAAGGATGTTGAACATTTCTATAGGTGCTTCTCAGCCATTCAATATTCCTCAGTTGAGAATGCTTTGTTTATTTCTGTACCCCATTTTTAATAGGGTTATTTGGTTCTCCGGAGTCTAACTTCTTGAATTTTTTTGTATATATTGGATATTAGCTCTCTAAGGAATGTAGGGTTAATAAAGATCTTTCCCCAATCTGTTGGTTGCCATTTTGTCCTAGTGACAGTGTCATTTGCCTCACAGAAGCTTTGCAATTTTATGGGGTCCCATTTGTAGATTTTCAACACTAGAGCATAAGCCATTGTTGTTCTGTTCAGGAACATTTGCCTGTGCCCATGTGTTCAAGGCTTTTCCCCATTTTCTCTTCTATTAGATTCAGTGTACCTGGTTTTATGTGAGGTCCTTGATCCACTTGGACTTGAGCTTTGTAGAGGGAGATAAGGATGGCTAGATTTGCCTTCTTCTACAAGTTGACTGCCAGTTGAACCAGCACCATTTTGTTGTGGTAAATCTCCAACCCAAACAGAACCAGTCAATGAAAACACAACTCAGTAATTATGAATATATTCTGCAAGCCTAAATTGGGCAGATTCACCACTTCACTACTCTATTCTCCAGCTATGAGACTCTTATAAGTTGAGAGATTTCTAGATCCTTCATTTGTCTTCTACCTCCTGATTCTCCATCTTCTTCCTTCTCCGTCTTCCTTGATCCACGTGGACTTGAGCTTTGTACAGGGAGATAAGGATGGATAGATTTGACTTCATCTACATGTTGACTGCCAGTTGAACCAGCACCATTTGTTGAAAATGCTGGGTTTTTTTTCCACTGGATTGTTTTAGCTCCTTTGTCAAAGATCAAGTGACCATAGGTGTGTGAGTTCATTTCTGGTTCTTCAATTCTATTCCACTGATCTACCTGGTTGAAGCCTTATTGATCATGATGGATTATATTTTTGATGTATTCTTAGATTCAGTTTGTGAGTATTTTATTGGGTATTTTTGTATCAATATATATATATAATATATAAAGTAAATTGGTCTGAGATTTTCTTTCTTTGTTGAGTCTTTGTGTGATTTAGGTATCAGAGTAACTGCCCTCATAGAATGAGTTTGGCAATGTTCCTCTGTTTCTAGTTTGTGTAATATTTTGAGAAATATTGGTTTACTTTTCTTTGAAATTCTGGTAGAATTCTGAGATAAAACCATCTGGCCCTGAGCTTTTTTGGGAGACTTTTAATGACTGCTTCTGTTTCTTTAAGGGTTATAGGACTATTTACATTGTGTACATAATCTTGATTTAACTTTGTTAACTGGTATCTGTCTCAAAACTGTCAATTTCATTTAGATTTTTCCAACATTGTGGAGTACATGCTTTTTAGTAAGTATAACCTAATGATTCTTTGTATTCCATCAGAGTCTATTGTTATATCTGCCTTTTCATTTCTGATTTTGGTAATTTGTATACAGTCTCTCTGCCCTTTAGTTAGTTTGTCTATCTTGCTGATTTTCTCAAAGAATCAGCTCTTGGGTTCCATTGATTGTTCCTTTTCATAGGTCTCTGTTTCTAATTTATTGATTTCAGCCCTGGGTTTGATTATTTCCTGCAGTCTACCTCTATTTAATGTGTTCAGTTTTATTCTAGAGCTTTCATGTATGCTTTTAAATTGCTAGTATGAGATCGCTCCAATTTTTTTATAAAGGCTCTTAGTGCTATGAACTTTCTTCTTAGCACTGCTTTCATTGTGTCCCATAAGTTGAGGTATGTTGTGCCATCATTTTCATTGAATTATGCATAGTTTTTAATTTCTTCCTTTATTTCTTTCCTGAGCAAGTGATCATTGAGTAGAGTGTTGTTCAGTTTCCATGAGAATGTGAGCTTTCTATTGTATTTTGTTGTTGAAGTCCAGCTATAATCCATGGTGGTCTGATAAGATACAAAAAAAAACATTTCAATCTTCTTGTATCTGTTGAGGATTACTTAGTGACCAACTATATAGTCAATTTTGGAAGTGTTTCCTTGAAGTGCTGAGAAGAAGGTATAATCTTGTATGTTTGAGTGAAAGCTTCTATAGATATCTGTAGATATCCATCACTTATCTGTTTAATTTATCATAATGACTTGTAAAGTAGTAAGCCTGAGTTTTGAAGTCTCCACTTTTAATGTGTGAGGTTCAATGTGTAATTTAAACTTTAGTGATGTTTCCTTTGTGAATGTGGGTGCCCTTGCATTTGGGGCATAGTTGCTCAGAATTGCAACATTATCTTGTGGACCAAGTGGAACACTCCTCCATGCTGGGGAAAGTACAAACTAATCTGGTGGTTTCTCAGAAATTTAAGAATAGTTCTACCTCAATATCCAGCTATACCACCCCTGGGCATAGACCCAAAAATATTTTGCTGTCCCACAAAAACACGTGCTTAGCTATATTCATAGCAACATTATTTGGAATAGCCAGAAACTGGAAACAACCTAAATGCCCTTCAATCAGAGAGTGGATAAAGACAATGTGGTACATTTACACAGTGGAATACTACTCAGCTATTAAAGACTAGGACATTATGAAATTTGCACTCAAATGAATGGGACTCAAAAATATTATCATGAATGAGGTAATCCAGACCCAGAAAGACACACATGATATGTACTCACTTAGAAGTGGATATTCATAATAAAATACAGGATAGCCAAGTTACAACTTACAAATCCAAAGATGTTAAGTAACAAGAAGGGCCCAAGGGATGATGCTCAAATCTTACTTGGAAGGGGAAATGAATTAGACATCTTAAATAATTGGAGGAAGAGAACTGGGTAGAAAAGTGTTAGCAAGGGGTATAAGAGTGGGGATCAGGAGTGGGGAGTAAGGAAGGCTGGGAGATTGAACAAAAATCAGTGGGGAGATATTCCTAAGATGGGGATGTTGATGAGAGTATATGAGGGTGACCCTAACTGAAAACTCTACCAGCAGGGCATCTGGAACCTAAAGTGATATCTCCTGTAACCAGGCAGGACTTTATTTGTGGGAATATGCCAACCTACCACAAAAATTTTTACCCAAAATTTGTCCTGCCTACAAGAAGTACAAGGATAAAGATAAAGCAGAGATTGAGGGAATGGACAACCAAAGACTGGCCCAACCTGAAACACATCCCATGAGAAAGAGCCAGCTTCTGTTAGTATAAATGATATTCTGCTATGCTTACAGATAGGAGCCTAGCATAATTGTCTTCTGAAAGCTTCATCTAGCCACTGACAGAAACAGATACAGAGACCCATAGCCAAACAGAGCTCTTGGAATCTTAAGGAAGAGTTGGGGGAAGATTAAGGGAGCCAGAAGTCTCAAGGATACCATAAGAAGGTGTACAGAGTCAACTAACCTGGCCACATGGAGGCTCATAGAGACTGAAACAACCAAAGGACATGCATGAGCTGAACCTTCTATGTATAAAAATCAAGACTTGAATATAAAGACAACCTTTACACAGTGTGAACAAAGATTATCCCAAGAATTTAGTGTTTTGGTTATTATATGTTGGGAGGACTTTCTTTCCTGGTCCAATCTGTTTGGTGTTCTGTAAGTTTCTTTTATGTTTACAAGTATCTCTTTCTTTAGGTTAGGGAAATTTTATTCTATGATTTTGTTGAAAATATTTTCTAGTCTTTTGAGCTGGGAATCTTCTATTCCTATTATTCTTAGGTTTGGTCTTTTCATAGTGTTCCAGATTTCCTGGATGTTTTATGTTGAAAGCTTTTTAGATTTAGCAAAGCATATGTTCTGTGCCTCTTCATATGTTTTAACAATTAGAATAGTGTTTGTCTCTAACTTTGTTGCCTACCTTTGGATACCTTTGTCTAGCTGGGCTGCCTTGTCTGGCCTCAGTGTGAGATGATTCACTTAGTCCTGCTGTGCTTTGATGTGCCAGGGTGGGTTGGTACCCATGTAGGAGCTCCAATTCTCTGAGGAAAAAGGGAAGAGAAAATGGGACAGGGCATGTAAGGGTAGGACTGGCAGGAAAGGAGTGGGAGGGGGGGCTCTGATGAGACTGTGAAGTGAATAAGTAAATAATGTTTTTAAACCCATGGGTTTTTAATGAGATTCAGGTTGTACATGTTCGTTTCTATGGGTTAGCAGGTATTCAGTATTTTCTACCAATATAAAATGCCAAAGATTTACAGATATTGTATGTCTTCCCTTTTGAGGGCACACCACTCATTCCATGGGTTACCTATGGCATATCTCAGTAGACTTCTGCATATAAATCCTGGCTTTAATGATTTATAGACTCCATGCTTCTTTCTCTATGCACATGAATGCTTAAATTTGTCCCATGAACTCTTAAAATTTGCCTCATGAGGCTTTCAAACAGAAGCTTCACACTCATATATCTCACATCTTAGATGGGGAGAAAGAAATGATATGTACTTTGCAACGATGATAAAATTCTTAGAAATGTTGTTTGACTGTTGCATGACTACTCCATCCCTAATTCAGTAAACTCTTCACTCTCAGAGTGAATACTACTCCAAACGGTTCAATGTCTTCCAAATATATCCAGCATTTTAAAGAATATATTCAATGCTTATCTATTCTATTCAAGATTCAACTTATGGTAGTGTTCAAGTCTATCCCTTATATTGAGGATCCTCACTACAGTAAGACCTGACAGTTACAGCCTTTGCTCTAGTCCCTCTGTAAAACCTACATTTGAATAAAGACTGCAGCTACCATATTTCATGCCTGACCTTGTCCCAAAATGATTGAAAACATGAAATTTCAGCATTTGCATCAGAAATTTAGAGTCAACTATCTGGCACAGAAAGGGAGTTGTTGTGTATTATCAATGGTAGTGGTACTAGCACACATAGTGAACATCAGTGACAAGTGGCAGCATTCTGCAGTGCTCTGGCTCTTCTCACGATGAGTGCACATGGTGGCTTCAGTGTGTGGTCCAACTGACAGAGCACCAGGCTGTCTGTGGATTCTAAAGGTGATTGAGATTATGATAAGCTGAGATTTGTTTGCTGCTTTCTAGACTTGAAACAATTTTCTAAGAAGAGGCAATCAATTGCTAGGAACCAAAGGGTAAGATGATGAATAAAGAGCCCACTATCCACTTTAAAGATAAGGCCCCAATGACCTAAATGACCTCCCACAAGGCCCAACATCCTAAAAGCTTATATGTCCCTAAAAGCACTACCCCAGTTACCAAGCCCTCTTGCACTTAGGGTATGTACGACATATTCAAATCCAAACTATACCTTATAGCTTTTCCAAATCCCACTATAAATATTTTTTTATCTCTGGCCATATTCTCCATGAATATAACATCTAGATCATGGGTGCATAGTGTTATATGGTTCTTTGATTATTGGTAGTAATTCCTTAAGAAGGAATTTGACATGAGACCCATCTCAGGATAAATACTGCGAGTTTAAATTGTGACACTAGTCATTTTTGTAAGCATTAAAAATTATAAACTTCATTAATTCACCAACACTTTCTAATCATAGGAATAAGAGGTTATTCTCTCAGGGCCAACTTCAGGTGCATTGTGGATTACTTTTTAAAAAGGCAAAGATAACTTGTAGTTGGCTAACTCAAACACATTACAAAATGATTAGCCACATGCTTAATGAAGATGCCTTCTTTTAACCTGAAGCCTCCACCACAACAACCCATTACTAATACCTGAATTAGGAATGAAATAAACACTTGATGATAATTCTGCTCATCTTGATTGTGGTTACAATTAGGTCTGTACTTGATCTGGGTGCTGCAACATGCTTTTATCATGGCCCTCCCATCATAGCCAGGCGATGTAGTATTCCTAACCACTGGAATACTAAGTTGTATATTGTGATAGCTAACCTTAGTTGTCAAGTTGACTATATGTATAATCAATAAAACCCAATATGCTTAGACTTCTGTGAGGAGTTTTTTAAATCAGATTATCTGAAGAAGAAAGAATTACCCTAAATCTGTTCCACACCTTCTGGCGGTGGCCTACATAAAAGTACGTGGAAGAAGGAAATTTTGGTTTTTGCTTTCTTGCCTTGTCTCTCACTGGCAAGTTCTATCTTGTTGCTGCTGCTGGTATTAAATCCAACTTTGTTAGGATTCCAACATAGACTGAAGAAAAGTAGGTCTCCAGAAATACTCCAGCATTCCAGCACTATATTAGGGCTTCAGAGACCTTAAGTGTTGTTATAAGAGTTGAATAACAATGGGAATCCCAGCCTGTCCATCATGAGACAGGCTACTATTGAACTACTCAGACCATATCCTGTAAGCCAAGCTAATAAATCCATTGTGTGTGTGTGTGTGTGTGTGTGTGTGTGTGTGTGTGTGTGTGTGTGT
>JANHMN010000005.1:87701153-87817968 GCA_030674055.1 Rhabdomys pumilio
TGTGTGTGTGTGTGTGTGTGTGTGTGTGTGTGTGTGTGTGTGTGTGTTCATTCTCTCAGTTCTGTTACTTGAGAGATCTCTCAGTTCTGTTCCTGTAGGAACCTGACTAATACATGTACTAGATCCGTGGAAGGTCATGACATGATTGTGTGTAAGGGCAATTTTAAGATACCTGAGACCCAGTCACCTGGATATCCTTCCTAAATTCATCAGCATTGAGAAAACACACACACATCATTAGAATGCTGTAACTAGAGAAGAACATGAATGTCATCATTCTATAAGTTGATACGTTTGTAAGGGACAAAACCAAGGCAAACTGCATTGAAGCCATCAGGGAAAACTTCATGAGGAAGATGAACATAAGTCATATTAGAGACTTTTCTTTACAGTGCAATGCGTAATTTAATACAAGAACAAAAGCCTCACCCACTCTGATAGCAAACATGAACCCAGTAAATAGTAAGAATCTTAGATTATTAATTATATAAGAGTAACTGGGCATACAATATAATGAGGACATGTAAGGTCAACCTCAGACCATAAGTGTAGCATTGTAATGGATTTGTTGGTGAAGTTTTCAACCGAAGCAGCTCTATATAACCTGTGTGGTTCCAGTAAATGGACAGAGGCTTTAAAAAGAAAAGATGAAAATACATTATCAGTGCACTGTAGAGCTGAGAATGAAGTGTAGATAGTACAAGGTATAAACTCCTCTGTCATTACTGAAATGGTACAGATGGAAAGAAGATAAAGGGGGAAGAAGGCCCTCCTTATATGACTTATACTACTGGTGCATTTTTTTTGAGTATATATAGAATATGAGTGAAACAAGATTTTGTGTTTACATCTCAATGGAATAATTAAAGAAAGATTGAGCATCACTGCAGGATTAGATTAACATAATTCATGTAGTGCTCCCACTGACCTATATATGCAAAAGAAGAAAGGAATGCATGCAAGTCCTTGTCTATCATTAGAGTGGTGTAATTGTATGACAATGTGTATGTAGCAAACAAGAGAACCACAAAGCAATTCTGTGTTCTAGTGTAATTCAACTCAGGACATAAATATGACATAAAGCCTATGAGCCCTGCTCCATCAGTAACATGGTATACTTAGATAGAGGATGTGAATGGGACACACAGTGATATTCTAACAATGTTATTGTTTTTGTATTCATATATAGTGTGTGACTCTGAAAATCAGACAGGGGATGTGATTGGGTCATTCTTAGGAATTGTGTGATTGAGATGGGACCTAGCCATGCTCTGTTCTTCCTGATATGCCATTCCTGCCTCTCTACTACTTGAGGAAAGCCCAGGATAACATTGATATGACAATGCATACCCCTCACATGTCCCTAAAAAATAGTGTTTCTCCATAACATTCTAAAGAATTGTAATTATGCCTCCAAGATAGTGTGATTTATAGCAACAAAGTCATAAACCACCTGCAAAACACTGATGTATTTTCCAAGATTTGAGGTGACTTGGCAGACACTGTTGTGGTAGTTAAGTGGGAGCTCAATTCTCCAAGTGTCTTCAGAGTCTGCCAAGTGTATCATAACATATAACACTGCAAACTTTCAGAGCAGAGATCCTAAATCTGAGATTTAGATTTGAGATTTAGTGTTTGAGATTTCCATTGGGAAATCTCAAAACATATGTACTCTTGAATAAATACTCATAATGTTTGCAGTCTAGTATTAGGTGACCAACATGGAAGACAGTTTAATAACTCAAACGTAGCCCAGATCAAAGCGATTAAAACTCATCACTACTATGAAGATTTGAAACTCTGAGATTCAGTAGAAAAAGGGTAATGAAACAACCCTTGCTACAATAGGCATTGATTGTGTTGAGAGTTTCTACTGCCCTTGCCTGGGAACTAATTCAATGGCAGTGAGATCCAAATAATCCTGTTAACCTCTAGAAGCAATCACTGCAGATGATATGCAAGACACTGGCAGAATGACTGCAAGGGGACACGTTATTCCTGAAATCTGCTTCTGTTCTAGGACTGTACAAGTCAGTTTGAGTTCAAGGCTTAGGATTTGATATTGGATAAAAGCATTCAGTTCATCTCAAAGATATCAGTTTTGACAGCTGCTTTTCCACATTGTTGTGTCTTGTTAAATGTGTCAAAATATAAAATAAGTGGAAAAATATATATCTAATTAGTTTTCATAAATGTAGAAAAGAGAGGAAGAGAATATAGGGAACAGAGTGATATAACCTTGACAAGTAGAGACATGGTCATCAGGGTCACTTTACTCTGTGTGTGTGTGTGTGTATATGTGTGTTATATTATACACAGTGTTATGTTATATGGTGAGAGGACACTAAAATCCAATGCACATTCCCCTCTACAATATGAAGACCTTCATGCTGTATCTTTTAGGTACACTTATTTTGAGTTCATTGGCTTGCAAGGGAAACTTTCTTCATAGCATAGGGCATAAGCTCTACCAAATCACTCTCCAATGGACAATTAATTTTCACCCAGGAGGATTTACCTCTTCTTAGTTCACTATTCAGAGTGGCAAATGTTCATTTCTTAGATTGACTTCTGATTAAAGCTTGTTCTTGACACAGTGAAGCCAGCACCTTGCTAACCTAGAGGAAAAAGAATACTATTCCCAAATAATACAAGGATGGGGTGTGAGTTACTTATGATTTGAGTAAGTGGCACAAAGTGAAGTTAACAATTAGGGGCAGCTATATTATTCTGCCTGTACCAGAGAACTTAATAATTGTGGAGATTCTGGGATATCATGTTTCAGAAGTTACCTTCACTACTCCTGCCATCTTTTTGTGCCATGTCCTTAAAATTCAGAAAATATTTGTTGCAGAATACTTCTACTATTTCTCATAAATGCTTTGATGCTAGTTTACAAATGTACCTTCAGTTTTCAAGATCAATGATCCCTCATTATTCCTAGCTACTAAGATAATATTTTCACCGATTGAGACTGTTTTAGTCCAATGTTGGTATTCTCTCTTCTACTGACCTCTTTCTCCCCTTGCCTCTCCTCCCTTCTCTCTTTGTAAAGCACAGGTGTTCTTGAGAAGTGGGTATGGAAATCATTAATTATTCACATGAGAGATCCAACATGAAAATAGGTATTGAGCCACTCACTCCATGATATGTATATGGTCTTCTACTGAGGTCTCATAGCTGACCCCTTCAGGATGCCACTTCCATCCTTGTTGCCTTACCACTACAGAGCAAGCTTTGACATATACAATTGTTGAAAGACTTTCCATGGTAACCATAACCTTCTCCACTTACTCAGGAAAGATGCAAAACCAGGAAGTTATTGATCTGAGAAGCTGTTCTCAACCAACTAATAATAAAAGATCAATGCCAAAGTCATCAGCCCCTCATACACCTGAGAAAAGCTAGCTCTGAGGTGTGACCAAACTTTCCTCAGTTTCCTGTGAACTTTAAACTCTGACCTCATTTCCTTCCTTGTAGAATTCATTTTAGCAACAATCTACATATCAGTAAGTGAGACTCCATATTCTTTGTATTTGACAACTGTGAATCTTGATTCAAATTTCTAATCTTTCACCCTTGATGTCTGAACAACCTAGCCATTCCTTAAGTCTGTTGAACCAGAGTCTCATCACCTCTTACATTGTTTATTTCCTATTATTTTGTTAAAAATGCATACTTACTCATGATGTATTTAGAAACATGCCCAGTATACATCAAGGTACAGTTCTACACAGGCTGCAGTAAAGTAAGATGTATCTTCATTGTTTTAATTTCATTCAACTCTAGTTTGTGATAACAAGCATGTGTCTTGTTCTAACTCCTAAAGTTCCCAAAAGGAACTGACCTCTACTGATGAATCCACAGTAGCTTTTTTGATACACCTTTTTATTGCCCATCTTTACTGTTTTGTATTTAGTGTTGTGTGTTTTGGGATTATCTTTACTCAAGTCATTATTACTTATAATTCAATTTCATCTCACATATGCTTCTAAGGAACCTAGCTTGAGATATTTTTTTTTCAGAATCCTCAATTTTTATCAAATGAATAGCATTTAGTGACATTTTGTCAAAACTGTATTTATTCATTGTGCCTATCACAGATAGCATTTATTTATTTTCTAGGCCTATTATAGAATAGTCACATTATTTCAGGCACGTATTTCCTTTAGGTATAATATAGTGTAGCATCATTTATTTCCTTTAGGTATAATATAATGTAGCACCAATCTGCCATTAGAAGATACTGCAAAAAGACCTGCACTTTCAATAATGCTACCAGAAGACATGGAGCTTTTATTACATTGTTTAAAGCAATGTCAATCCTTAACAAGTGTCAACAACTTGAGAAAAAATTGCGATAACCTGAAGAAAAAGTATAAAAACTAGCAAAAGTTGGTCCTGTTGGTACAAGCCTTTAATCCAGACCCAGAAGGCTAAGGAAGAAGTACAAGATAAACTGCAAGAAACGAGTCCCAGGTTTATTGGCATCATTATTTTCAACTTTCCAATCTCCAAAACTGTGAAAAATTATTTTCTTAGTTATGAATTATCCAGTTTTTGCTCATTTTTTTAGCATTAGAAACAAACCAAGATGAAGAAAAGATCCCAGGTTATTCACTCTCTCCAATTCCCTGAAGTTAAGTGTTCAATTTCTCTTCAACAGAAATAAGCCAGTATTTTTCTAGGGAAATCTAGCCTAAGAAAATGAGTGCTTAAGTAAATAAACAAAAAATAAACTGGTGATCAGTTCCTGCATCAAAGGAAGTGCATAAACTGAACCTCTATTGCCAGAAAAGTAAGCCCACAAACATCTATCCACCACTTAACACTCAAAATGTAGGAGCATTTTCCCTAAGAGAATTTTCCTTCTCTTCAAAAAAACACCTAGATACTGACAATAAAGAATTGATCAAAATGTAATCATTTCCATTTCTGATTTACTCATCCTTAAAATAGGACAGAGCTAGACCCACTGATAGAGCAGTGGTAAAAGCTCACTAATAGAAATGTCTTCTGGTAAACAGAATGAAAATCTTTGGCCTGGATGGAGATCTAGTATTTTGGTTGAGTAGAGGTCAATGACCTGCTTAATACTCACTCTACAGGAAGATGGGAACTGCCCTTTGGAAAGTGAGGTTCACTTTAAACCATGCTGAAGAGATAAGTACGATAGTTATACCTTTAATACTACAATGAACTTTCTTTTTTCAAAATTCCCATTCCCGCCACAGTCTCTCGCAATGTGCAGTCATACTGTTTACGTTTATTCTCTTTCCTTAACTCATAGAGCTTTCTTAATCTTTCTATAAAGCCTTTCTCCCTGACAATTGGTGTACAGACACTATAAAGCTGACCTCCAGGCCTATACAACCCAATTGGCCTTGAAATTTTCTTTCTCCTTTGGGTAGCTGCTGTTCTTTGTAGCTTATCTAACCTGGACTTTATATTTAAATTCTAATAACATTCTCTTTGAGGTTCCATTTGAGTTTGTTCTTAAATTCATCTATTAATGAGATTAAGAACCCTATGAGGGGAACTCAATTCCCCCAGTGTCATCTGGTCCCCACAAATGGACACTCCAAGATGTCTACTAACACCACCAGAAAACAGAAAACTTCTAATACATACTTTAGAACATTGATCTGTAACAAACAGCAAAAACTCATGTAGAAATTGTGATTGCCTAAAAGGAAAGCATCAAACAAACAAAAAGAAATTTTGCTTTTGGTTGTGCAAACCTAAAATCCCAGACTCAGAACTCAGAGGCAGGAGAATTTCAAATTCAATACCTACCTGAGCCACTGAGTGAACTCAAGGCAAATTGGACAGTAAAATCTTGTCTCAAAATAAAATGTAAAGAGGGCTGGGACAGCTTAGTGGTAGAAACTAAGCCAGCCTGTGCAAGGCTCTATTGTCATAGTTTCAATCTTATCATAAGAAAAAACTAAAAAAAAAAAAAAATAGAGGAGGAGAAAGAATGTCTTTAAAATAGCAGTAAATGTTTATTACATACAACTGAATTGCTTGTAAGATCTTAGTTCTTCTCTTTTTACTGTTCCCCTTCAACTTTTCTGTCAGTGTTCCTGGTAAAAAATAGCATTTGAAAATGTAGACTGAGTAAATAAGATTGTCCTCATAATTTTTGTGGGCATCACCCAATGCTGATGTCTCAAAATAGAAGAGAGAGGAGGATAAATGACAATTCCTGATTGAAGTTGTCTGGCACCTCTGTGTTTGTTATGCTGTTTGACTATTTGGTACCTGTTTTAGGATTTTACTGCTGTGAACAGACACCATGACCAAGGCAACTCTTATTAGGACAACATTTAATTTGGGCTGGCTTACAGGTTCAGAGGTTCAGGCCATTATCATCAATGTAGCATCCAGGCAGGCATGGTTCTGCAGAAGCTGAGAGTTCTACATCTTCATCTGAAAGTTGCTAGCAGAATACTGGCTTTCAGGCAGCTAGGAAGAAGGTCTTAAAGACCTCACCTACAGTGGCACACCTACTCTAATAAGGCCACACCTTCTAAAAGTGCCACTCCCTGGTCAGTGCATATACAAACCATAACAGTACCGATAGATTTCTGAAGTATTTGCTTTCAACCTGCTTAGTGTTCTAATTAAAATGTAGAAAAAAAAATCCCTGGTTTTCTACAAGGTGTGAATTAAAGAGGTTGGAGATGATCTGAAGGAACTAAAACTAGAGAGATGAAGTATCTTTCAGTAAGAGAAAATGAGCTGTGTGTCTGCCTCTTCGCTGTGATATTCCTAAAGTGAATCTGTAGCATATAATCAAATGTGATTCTTCCTGATTACTTCAGAACTAATTAGAAAGTACCTGCCCACCCAAGACCTGCATCTAATTAGAAATACCTGTTAAGATGTTATTTGCATATCTTCATGTCATCTTATGTCATGAGGACATTTGAGCTGATAAAAACTGACGTTTACCACAAAATTAAAATGCATCACATGGAAGCTAGAAGTCATCAAAAAACCACAGCTGCAGTTTTGAAAGCCTATTTTAATTGATGAGATACAGTTGTTTTGCTTCGAAAATGAAACTAGAGCATGAAGCACAGGGAAGTAAACATGCAGAGTCAGAATAACACGGCAGGATGCTCCGCTACAGCCTGACTGGGACAAGTTCCTGAATGTTTAGCACACTAATCACATGGATTTTGTTATCAAGCCATTATCCATTTTATGGCTGCCCCCAAAATAGTACATAATTTGACAAAGATCATACTAGTAACAACATACTTGGATGGAGTTTAAAACTAAGTTTTTCAATTTGAAATTTGTTGTTTCTTTCTTAGGATAGGTTTGTTTGTTTGTTTGTTTTGATTTAGTTAGGTTTGGTCTCTTTTTGTTTTTCTTGCTGCTGCTGCTGCTGCTGCTGTTGTTTAGTTTTGTGTTTTGTTCATTTGTTTGTTTCTTCTCTATGAGAAATTCTTATACTCATCGTACATGCCAAACAACTCTTAGTTCTTAGTTTACAGATAATTCTGCATAAAAAACAAAAAAAAATCTGTGAATGAATCACTTTCATTCAGAGTTTTCTTAATTGGCAAGGCACAAACTACACTAACAAAAAAAATGTAGTTCAATATTAATTCTGAGAAATACATAGTGATTATACAAGCTGCTATTTGATATAGCAATTAAAGTAAAACACAAATTAATCTTTGGAAGATTAGATAAAGCTATAAAGTAAGAGTTACTGGAGTGAAGGGATCATTTTGCTATACTGTGTGTTTTTCAATCACAACAAGGCTATGTAGTATTTATCTTTATTAAAATTATGAATTTTATGAATGGCCACAGTGTATCTCCTCTCATCCAATGTTGAAACTACTATGAATACAGATTTCTTTTATTAGCTACAGATCAGGTAATTATACAGTGAGCAACAATCTGGAATATGTGTTTCATAAAATAATTTTTCCAAAATTAAAAATCTTTCCTTTCCAAGTTCTTTATAATCACTTATACCTTGATATAAAAATCCCACAAAGAATTAAGAATTACAATTGTTCCCCAAAGTTTCTATTCCCAGGCCTGTAACCAAAATAATAATAATTTCAAACTTACCATTATTTAAACTTTAACTTTTGACTTACTATACTTCAGAGCTCAGAGCTCCAAGATCAGCTACTTGCATTTTCCTGTGAAGCTCTAATGATAAATGACATGGGCAAAGCTGTCAGGCAACGGCCAGAAAGAATCAAGTTAACCCTTAACTCAGTAGTTCTGCTAGCTTTCTGCTTCTGTACACTGCACACAATGACTCTCCTAAGAGTCCCAGAGTTTTGACTTAGTTTTACTAGTATAAGATGTTATGTATTCTATACTTCCCTATCTAGGGACCACTCTTAAAAGTTGTGCAAAACTTATTTCATAGCTTCAATAGATTTTTTTCCTTTCTTGGGGTCCCAGTGTTGGCTCTATTTCATTTTCTAATAAGTTCTTCAAACTTTCTTTGCAAGTCAAGCATTAATCTGGAACTACCATTGTGCAGTTATTGTATTGTTTCCAAGATGAGAACACACAGCATGCACTTGGTCCATTAGGACTGTGCTGTGCCGTGCCCTATTGTAGAACCAGGCTCAAGAGGTGGTGGAGTCCCAAGATGGGGCATTCTACGCCTCCGGGTCCCACATTCACGAGGAGGGTCCACTAGCCTCCAGCAGGAGCACGGGGAAGTCCTCCACGTTAGTCACATGACAGCAGGTTCCAATACATACAAGAAAGTCTGGTTCCAAAAGAGATTTCAGAAATTTTATTGTCATGGTGTGGTAGTTGGGTCTAGATGGTGCTGCTGCATGCTCACCCCTTAAGCCAGGGGTGAGCTGGCTTAAATAGGGAGGGAGAAGAGGGGAGGGGATAACTTAATTAGCTATACCCCCTAGCCTTTAGATAACTCATTAATATGTAAATCTCTCAAGGCTGAAGCCTTTTAGTCAGCTCTCTACCTGTGTCCTACCTGACTGAACAGGGGAATGTTAAATGGAGATTAGACCCAAGATTAGAGAGATTAGACCTAGTGCCAGGGCCCTGGGTTCTGGGGGTGTGGCCAAACACCTGCCATTTGTTCCTTGGAGTCTCGAGATTCCAGGCCCATGTCAACCCAAGAATCAAGATACCTTTCAATGGCCAGACACCCTATGCCTCAATTTTTAATTGTTTAAGAATCCTTACATCAAGGATATCTAGTTTCACAGAAATCATCAGAGCAGAAGAAGAAAGAAGGAAGAAAGTCAGATATAATAGAATAACTATGCACACCAAGGTCAACTGAAAAATAGTCACGCACAAATGAAATCTATACAGCCATTGTCCAGGGCTAAGGTTAGGAGAAATGGGAACAACTGTTTTTTACGAAGAACTACCACAGGCTACTGAGATGTCTCCATCCTTATATCAGATTTCGGGTCCCTGGAAGGATGTGTCTCCTTCTTCTCAGATTCCCAGACACCATCCTCTTTACAAGGAGCTGCTGTGGGCTTCTGAGATGTCTCCATACAGGCCTACTATAAGCAGTCACCATCATTGTATGCTGTCCCCAGCAATTGAGTACTTTTGTGGCTATGATTATTGTTTGCTTTCAGTTGCATTTCCTCTCTTTGAAATAAAAATGAATCTAAAAACTTATCAAGTTTTTCATAGAACCAAAGTGTCTGGAGAAAAAGAATAAGAATTCAAATCTTTCATAGGCTACATAATAAAAAAGATAAAATAGCTTTCACATCATATGGAGTATTCAAGAGGTAAACTTTATCTCTCTTGGCATACTTCTCCTGGCTACTTTTATTTTATAGAACTCTAAATCACTGAGTCCTGCGGGAGACAAATATAACTACTCATAACTGTTGAGTTAATGCAGCACAACATGTGGCACTCATGTCCAGGCATATTTGCCTTTCTTAATTGTCTTAAAAAGGGATCCAGTGGCCCCACAGTACTAACTAGCAATGTTGCTTATGAGCAAGGACCATTAGCTTAGCATCAGAATGGAAAGCCTCTAAACAGTGTAAAAGACTCCTAATAATCCTGTAACTTGTTTTACTTGTTTATTTGAGATGTACATACTTCTTGAGGAGAAGGTGATATGTTTGTTTGTTTGTTTGTTTGTTTGTTTGTTTGTTTTGTAAAATATAGTGTCTAACTGTAGGCCAAATTGGCCTCAGACTCACTAAGTAACCCGTATTGACTTCTAACTCTAGATAATCTTCCTGCTGTAGACTACGGAGTGCTGAGATTTCAGTTGTGAGATGCCATACCACATACCCAGCTGAATATATAATTTATAAACAAAGAAATAAATTTAAACACAATTGATATCGATTGAATGAAAACACAACGGCTTCAAAGGGAGAAATGTGCTTGCTACTTAAAGTGCTGTTTAAATCACTTAGTACCCATAGTTTACATACAGACCTTCCAGATCAACTCCAATCTATGTGTTTTTACTCAAGTTAGGCATCCTCTACCCACATAAAGCCTCTAGAAACTCAGGACTGTCACAACAGTCATTCTAGTAGTAATCATGGTAGAACTTTATCTTTTCAGGTTCAATGGTAATTTGGGGAAAGGTATTTTAAACTAGTGCAGTTTGAATCACCCTTGCCATATACAATCCATTAGAGCTAAATTATATATGACTTCAGTCATTTGACAACTGACTTCTGTGTGAAGAAATGGCCAGTGTCAAAAGAAGAATGACAGGGACCATTTATATTACTTGGAACAGGAGAACAACTATAGTTTATATGTGTCTGCAGTAAGTTTTCCTCTGATAAAGAGCAAATGGCATCAAATTGGGGCAAGCATCTTACTATACAACAACAAATGAAAGTAAATGGAAAATTATAGCTTTGGCACTTGATGGTACCCAAAAGAAACTACCAGTCTTTTCAAAGAAAACTATTTAGTCTGGCAGTTCCTTATAGCTGTAATTTTCTTCTTGCTTTGCTGCCTTAGTCTAAGATTCTCTGGAAAATAAGCTACAAAGACTATTTCTCAAGAGAATACCTCTCTCTCTCTCTCTCTCTCTCTCTCTCTCTCTCTCTCTCTCAAAATGCAATAAAGTATGTATATCTTCATCTTATTTAAGTGCCATCTGATTTGTATTTTTTCCATTTATTACAGCTGTGTGGCATTTGTCATAATTGCCTGTGGTTGTGTGAAATTTGTATTATAAAATGAATTGTTTCCAGTAACAATATCTATAATTGAAACAGCTGAAAAAAATTATGTCTAAATTAGTCATCTGAGATTTCTCTATGTCTGAAACAATGAACATTAATAAGAACATAATTCAACCAAATTATATTTTATCTATTTTACCTTGTTTATTAAAATATTGAATGCATATTATTAATATCCTCTGGAGCACATCAGTTGTTTTTGTCAATTGTCCTTCATTTCTAGTCATTTTAGGGTGAAAATTTTGAAATTCATATTGTGTCAAGATAAATTAATAGACAGAGAAACATCAATTTTCCTATGTCTTACTGAGAATTTCAGATTAAGATTTTGTCAAATATTACTTCAAATATTAATGTGTTTTCTATCTTTAAATTATTTAAATGCCTTTCAATCTCTGGGCTTATTTAGTTTGTAATGAGCTTAAACATATGAACTGAAAATGCTTTGAGAGTCTTTCCAAAATATAAACTGATTATACTTTCATTCACTTTAAATCATTCATAAGCATTCTAAAAATCTATGATGCATGTGATCTTACTGAAACTAAGTTTTAAACATGTTAAGCCAGCATTCTATTTTTGAAACTGTCAAAAACTATGAAAGATTTGAAATTTTATCCTTTTTACAAGATAACAATTTAACCTGCCACAGTTTAGGAAATGCTGACAGAAGATATTAGGTTCCTGCTTGCTAGTATATTATTCAGAGGAATAACAGCAGTCAGGGTCCAAACATTTAAAATTTCCTTGAATATCATGTTCCATAAAACAATAAAAGAAAGACCACAGGCCAAATACACTATCATAGTATTATGTTACAAAGGTGAAATATTAAGCTTAGAGAATTCATGTGTGTGTGTGTGTGTGTGTGTTTCTTCTTTTAGGTACACATTTCAGATAATCACCAAATTTCATATATATATATATATATATATATATATATATATATATATATATATCCTCTTTATAATCACCAGAACTATGAATTTTTATTATATTCTCAGAAAGACAATATCTTGTATGATAAATTGACTTTAAGAAAAAGATAATAGCTGGGACGAACTGCTAGCTAGTCTGGTCACCTGAAGACACCATATCCTTAGCCATCCCAGACGATCCGCTGCACACAAAGCACCCTCCTACTGAAGTCCCACAGCTACCACTGGGAGCCCAGTGAACTCAGGACACATTGTACCCCCAAACCCCCACTCACCCAATACTACTTTCCTTCTGCCCAGTCCTTTCTGCTGGGACAGACTGCTAGTTAGTCTGTTCCACTGAAAACACCATATCCTGAGCCATCCCAGGAAATCTGCTGCACTCAGGGCATCTGACATCTCAGACTGAGACATCCCAGGAGATCTGTTGTCCACAGGGCAAATGATACCACAGCCTGAGACATCCCAGAAAATCCTCTCCACACAGGACAACTGAGCAACTGATCACCAGTTTGTCTGCTCCCCTGAAGACACTACAGCTTGAAGGCATCCCTAGAGCTCCTCTGTACACAGGGCAACTTATCAACAGATATCAGAGTCTGAAGACTTCCCAGGGGCTCTGTGTCATGCAGGGAAACTGACCAAACAAACTGAAAGCTTCCCTGGAGTTCTGTTGCACAGAGGGAAGCAGAAACCACAGTCCATAGGCCCCTGGAGAACATCTTCATACAGGACAACAGCTTGACTCCTCCTCTGAAGAAAGACCCAAGAGTCTAAAGGCCTCCCAGGAGATCTACTACAGCCAGGACAACAGATCAGCTGCTTCTCTGCCCCAGAGAAGAGCCCCCAGTTGGAAGGCCCCACAGGTGGTCTGCTACAGCCAGAGCCACAGGCCTACTGGGAGACCTGAAACAACCCAGGGACAAAAGAGGCAAACTCCAGACAGACTCACCCAGACTAGCAAACATCAGGGATAACCAGATGGAGAGAGGCAAGCACAAGACCATAAGCAACAGAAGTCAATATACATGGGCATCCACTGAACCCAGTTCTCCCACCACAGCAAGCCCTGAATACACCAACATATCTGAAAATCAGAAAGCTAACCTAAAACCCTGTCTCATGAAGATAATAGAGTTCTTTAAGGAAGATATAAATAACTCACTGAAATAAATACAGGAAAACACACATAAACAGGTAGAAGTCCTTAAAGAGAAAACAAATAACTCCCTTAAAGAAATATAGAAATACACAATCAAACAGGTGAAGGAATTGTATAAAGTGGTCCAAGATCTAAAAGTGGAAGTAGAAACAATAAAGAAAGCTCAAATGGAGGCAAACCTGAAAATGGAAAACCTAGGAAACAGCTCAGGATTCTGTTATCACTAGCAGAATTCAAGAGATAGAAGAGAGAATCTCAGATATAACAGATACCATAAAAGAGATTGGCATAACTTTCAAAGAAAATTCAAAACATAAAAAAACTCCTAACCCAAAACATCCAGGAAATTGAGAACAGAATGAAAAGACCAAATCTAAGAATAATTGGAATAAAGGAGAACAGAGATTCCCAGCTCAAAAGACCTGAAAACATCTTCAACAAAATCATAGAAGAAAACTTCCCCAACCTAAAGAAAGAGATAACCATAAAGGTACTAGAAGCCTATAGAGCACCAACCAAATAAATGGGTCCAGAAAAAGAAAATCCTCTCATCAAATAATAACCAAAGCACAAAACACACAGAACATAGAAAGAATATTAAAAGCTGCAAGGGAAAAAGGCCAAGTAACATACAAAGGAAGACCTATCAAAATTATAACAATGGAATATATCAAAGTCAATAGAGACTATGAAAGTCAGAAGAGTCTGGTCAGAGGTCATGTACACTCTAAAGGAAAACAAATAGAAGCCCAGGCTATTATACCCAGCAAAAATCTCAATCAATATAGATGGAGAAAACAAAATTTTCCAGGACAAAACAACATTCAAACAGTATCTATCTACCAATTCAGCCCTACAGAGGATCTTAGATGGAAAACACCAACAGAATCAATGTACCTGCACAAAAGACAAGATATTAAGCATCTCACAACAAAGCCAAAGGGGAGAATCACAAGCACATAAAACCACCTATAAAAACAAACATAACAAGAACCAACAGTAATCTCTCTTTACTATCTCTTAATATTAATATAATTAATATATTCAACTCACTTATAAAAAGGCATAAGCTAAAAAAAAAAAGGCATAAGCTAACAGACTGGATATACAAACAAGATCCAGCATTTTGTTGCATACAAGAAACACACCTCAGTAACAAATACAGTAACTATCTCAGAGTAAACAGATGAAAAAAGGTCTTCCAAGCAAGTGGTTCTAGGAAACAAGCTAGGGTTGCCATTCTAATATCTAAAAAAAAGCTTTCAACAAAATGTTATCAAGCATGATGAGGAAGAACACTTCATATGTATCAAAAGAAAAATCCACCAAGAAAAAGTCTCAATTCTGAACATCTATGCTCCAAATGCAAGGGCACCCACATTCATAAAAGAAACTTTACTACAGCTCAAAGCACACATTGAACCCCACACAATAGTTAGTAGGTGACTTCAACACCCCAGTCTCACCAATGGACAGGTCATGGAAGCAGAAACTAAACAGAGACACAGTGAAACTAATAGAGGTTATGAACCAAATGGATTTAACAGACATTTATAGAACATTTCACCCTAAAACAAAAGAATACACCTTCTTTTCAGCACCTCACAGTACCTTCTCCAGAATTGACCATATAATTGGTCACAAAACAAGCCTCAAAAGATACAAGAAAGCTGAAATAATTCCATGCATCCTATCAGATTATTATGGCCTAAGGCACTTGGTCTTCAGTAGCAGCAAAAATCACAGAATGCCCACATAAAAGAGGAAACTGAACAACTCTCTACTCAATGATAACTAGTCAAGGAAGAAAGAAAGAAAGAAATTAAAAACTTTGTGGAATTTAATGAAAATATTGACACATATCCAAACTTATGGGACACAAGGAAAGCAATGTTAATAAGAAAATTCATAGCACTAAGTGCCCTGGTAAAGAAACTGGAGAGGTCTTACACTAACAACTTAACAGCAGATTTAAGAGCTCTAGAACAAAAAGAAGCAAACTCACCCAAGAGCAATAGACAGCAGGGAATAATCAAACTCAGGGCTGAAATCAATCAAATAGAAACAAAGAGAACAATACAATGAACAAACAAAACCAAAAGCTGGTTCTTTGAGTGAATCAACAAGATAGATAAACCCCTAGCCAAACTAAATTAAGAGCTCAGAAGCAATATCCAAATTAGCAAAATCAGAAATGAAAAGGGAGACATAACAGAAACGGAGCAATTTCAGAAAATCATCAGATTCTACTACAAAAGCCTATACTCAAAAAAAAAAAACTGGAAATTCTAGATGAAATGGATGGCTTTGTAGGCAGATACCACACACCAAAGTTAAATCAAGAGCAGGTAAACTATCTAAACAGGCCTATATCCCTTCAGGAAATAGAAGAAGTTATTAAAAACCTCCCAACCAAAAAAGATCCCAGGTCCAGATGGATTTAGGAAAGAATTCTACCAGACCTTCAAGGAAGACCTAGTACCAATGTTCCTAAAATTATTCCATAAAATAGAAACAGAAGGAACACTACCTAATTCAAGAGACCCAACCAAAAATGAGAACTTCAGACCAATCTCGCTTATGAATATTGATGCAAAAATACTCAATAAAATATTTACAAACCAAATCTAAGAACATATTAAAACCATCATTCACCATGATGAAGTAGGCTTCATCCTAGGGATGCAAGGTTGGTTCAAAATACAAAAATCTATCAATGTAATCCACTATTTTAAAAAACCAACTAAAAAAAATCACATGATTATCTCCTTAGATTCAGAAAAAGAATTTGACAAGTTACAACACCCCTTCATGTTAAAGGTATTGAATAGATCAGGAATTCCAGGCCTATACCTAAACATAATTAAAAGCAATTTACTGCAAACCAACAGCCAATATCAAATTAAATGGAGAGATACTTGAAGCAATTCCACAAAATTCTGGGACAAGACTGCTCACTATCCCCATATCTATTCAATATAGTACTCAAAGTGCTTGCTAGAACAATAAGACATCAAAAAGAGATCAAGGTAATTCAAATTGGCAACAAAAATATAGATATTACTATTTGCAGATGATATGATACATAAGGGACTCAAAAAATTCTACCAGAGAACTTCTCCAGCTGATAAACAACTTTAGCAAAGTGCCTGGATATAAAATTAACTCTGATAAATCAGTAGCCTTCCTTTATACAAATGATAGCTGTCTGAGAAAGAAATTAGGGAAACAACTCCCTTCACCATAGCCACAAATAATACTTGGGGTAACTCTAATGACACAAGTGAAAGGTCTGTATGACCATAACTTCAAGATTCTCAAGAAAGAAATCAAAGATCTCAGAAAATGGAGAGATCCCCCAGGCTCATAGATTGGCAGGATTAACATAGTAAAAATTACCAAAGACAATCTACAGATTCAGTGCAATCCCCATCAAAATCCCAACACAATTCTTCAAAGAAAAAATAATCTCAAATTTATCTGGAAAGGACAAAAAAACAGAATAGTGAAAACAATTCTTAACTATAAAACAACAGCTGGGGAAATCACCATCCCTGACCTCAAGCTTTACTGCAGAGCAATAGTGATAAAAACTGCATTTTTCTGATACACAAGCAGACATGTTGATCCAATTGAAAACCCAGAAATAAAACCACTCATTTATGGACACTTGATCTTTGACAAAGAAGCCAAAAATATACAATGGAAAAAAGAAAGCATCTTCAATAAATGGTGTTAGTCTAACTGGCTGTATGTATGTAGAAAAATGAAGATAGACCCATATTTGTGACCTTACACAAAGCTCAAGTCCAAGTGGACCCAGGATCTCAACATAAAACCAGATACACAGAATCTGATAGAAGAGAAAGTGGGAAAGAGCCTTGAACTCATTGGCATAGGGGCAAATTTCCTAAATATAACTCCAGTGGCTCAGGCTTTAAGATCACAAATTGATAAATGGACCTTATGAATAGTGAAAGCTTCTATAAGGCAAAGGACATAGTCAATCAAACAAATTGGCAACCTACAGATTGGCAAAAAGAATCTTCATTAACCCCACATCTGATAGAGGGCTAATATCCAAAATATACAAAGAACTTAAGAAGCTAACTACCAAAAAACCAAACAACAAAATAAAGAATGAGGTATAGAGCTAAACTACAAATTCACAGCAGAGGAATCTCAAATGGTTGAAAAGCACTTAAAGAAATTTTCAAAGACTTTAGTGATCAGAGAAATGCAAATCAAAACAACCCTGAGATTCTATCTTACACCAATCAGAATGGCTAAGATCAAAAACTCAGTTGACAGCACATGTTCTCTAGAATGTGGAGAAAGAGGAAAACTCCTCCATTGCTGGTGGAGTTGCAAACTGGTAAAACCACTCTGGAAATCAAACTGGAGGTTCCTCAGAAAACTGGAAATAGTTTTACCTGAAAACACAATACCACTCTTAGGAACATACCCAAAAGATACCCCAAAAGGCCACAGGGGCACATGTTCCACTATGTTCATAGTGGCCTTGTTTGTGTTGCCCAAAAGCTTGAAACAACCCAGATGCCCCATGACAGAAGAATGGATACAGAAAATGTGGTTGGTTCATTTACATAATGGAATACTACTCAGCTATTAAGAATAAGGACATCCTGTGTTTTGCAAGCAAATGGGTGGAACTAGAAAGTATCATCCTGAGGGAGGTATCTCAGAACCAAAAGGATACACATGGTATATACTCACTAATAAATGGATCTAAGCCCCCCAAAAGTACAGAATACCCCAGGTACAGTCCACAGAACTCAGAAAGTTCAATAAGCTGACCGACCCAAGTGAGGACACCTCAGTCCCATGTGGGAGGGAGACAAAAGCAACCACAAGAGGAGAGGGAGGGAGGGACTTTGGAGAGAAAGTTGCAGGGGCGGGGGCAAGAGGGGAACATGATCTGGTGTTTGGTGGGAAAAAGGACTGAAGCCGCAAGGGTCAACAGAAAGGATGAAAACAGGCGACCTCAGGAGGTAGGACGTTGAGGGGGCCCTCCAAAATGTACCAGAGACATGAAAGGTGAGAGACTCTCAGGACTCAAAGGGTAGGACTTTAGATAAAATACCCTACAGTGGGAAGAGTGAACCCTCCACTACTCTAGCAAAAAGACAGGATATCAAGTGAGGGATGAGATTGCCATCCCTCACTCTAAACTCTGACCCATATTTGTTCCTGTCTGAAAGAACTGCAGGAGTGGAAATAGAGAGGAGCCTGAAGAAAAGGAGGCTCAGAGACAGGCTTAAAGTGTGATCCAGTTCAAGGGGAAGCCCCAAGACCTGACACTATTACCAAGGTTATGGAACACTCACAAAAAAAGACCGACCTATTATGACTGCCCTCTGAAAGATGCAACAAGCAGCTGAAAGAGTCGGATGCACATATTTATACCCAACTAATGCACAGAAGCTGCTGATCCCTGTGGTTGAATTAGGGAAAGGCTGGAAGAAGCTGAGGAGGAGGGTGACCCTGTAGTAGTACCAGCAATCTCAATTAACCTGACACCATGAGATCTCTCAAACACTGGACCACCAACCAGGCAGCATACACCAGCTGATATGAGGACCCCAACAGTTATACAGCAGAGGACTACCGGGTTTGGGTTCAGTCAGAGAAGATGCACCTAACTCTCATGAGACTGGAGGCCCCAGGGAGTAGAGGTCTGGTAGGGTGGAGGGTGGAGAAGTGGGGACATCTTCATGGAGATAGGTGTGTGGGGAGGAAGTATAGGATGTGGAACAGTCAGAGGGTGGATGAGAGTGGAATAAAATCTGGAGTGTAAAATTAATTAATTAATTAATCAATTAAATGAAATATTTAATAAAAAATTAAAACTGAGATGTAAAGTAAATAAATTAATGAAAAAAGATAATCTATGCTTGCTTGACCTAATTACAGAACCCTATAAAATTAAACTTAGTATTCAAGACAGAGAAGTCAAATGTGTTTGAAGAGTATTGAACACAATTTATATTTTTTTTTTGCTAGCTTTGAAGACAGAGGATAACACATGATAAGGACTATGAGTGGTGTCTAGCAATCAAGATCAGCCTCAAAATCAGGTTTTTACATTACATGAATTACAATGACAGTTAATTTTTTTTGAAGATTTCAGATAAGAACTCCATTCAGTGGGGGCTTTAATTCAGCATTTGTTATTCTTGAAGTAAAGAACTACTTACACAAAAATGGACTTCTAACATAGAACACTTAGTTAGTAAATGAATATTGTTTCAAGTTTGTTAATATATAATAATGAGCTACACAACAAAAGAAATCTAATAATGTGGAAAACAGATTGAGACACTTAAAAATTCATGAGACATTCTTAAAATTTCACAGAGAATATATTTTGATTTTCAAAAACTTAAAAAAATGAACTGTTGTGGTAAATATTTAATATGAATTGGGGGTTTCCCCTTGCCTTTGATCATTCACATTCCAGATAACTGACACAAAACCTTTACATTTATAAAAAGCCTTAGCAACATTAAAGCTTGGCAAGTATCAACCCTCTATGGCTATTTTGTCTACTTCCATGTTATAATTTTTATAACTTTACTTATCTTTATTTATCTTCTCTGGTCTTTTTACACCTTCTTAGAACAAAAGTTCTTTAGAAAACTACCTCAGAGATAAAATGTTACAAAGAGTGGGAGTTACAGAAGAGTGTTGATATTAAATTCAAAGCAATGTTTCATAACGTACTCATTTTAAATTCAAAGTAACATTTTTTCATTTTGCCTTGCTTGATCAGAGTGCACAACTGTGACTTTATGCTTGAACCCAGACGTTTTTCCTTGAACATAAAATTGTCCCAAGTCTATTTCTATTTTTAGTGTAATTATGAAATCTCTTTGGTTTTTCTTATTATGCAGACTTTACTTACTATTATGAGGAGTGGGCACATTCTACTATTGATTTTAGAATCAATTATTGCATCTTTCTAGCAACTAAGACCATATCTAAAAACTTACTTTCTAAAATTATTTGAATCAAGTCAGAACTTCTATAGAATCATTATCTATTTGTCTATATAACATAACTATAAGATACTACATCTTCATAGGTCTGCAGAAATCTACCCAAAAGTGTGAGTCAATACCTAGTGATTGTTATATATTTAATAATAGTAGGAGAAGCATTTTAATAGCAGGAATCTTTCCTCAAATATAATCTCCTTGGCCTTGTCTAAAGAAGCAAATCCATCGTAGATTCACAGTCCAGGGTGGAATTCTCTCAAAAAGATCACCTGCTAGTTTTTAGCTTCTCCTAGATGATGATTTCTTTCTCACTGCCTGTAGATCCAGATGTAGAGAACCATGAACTACTCTCCACGACAATGTCTGCCTGCATGCCAGGGTGCTTCCATGATGACAATGGACTAAACCTCTGAACTGTCAGAAATCCCCAATAAATGTTTTTCTTTATCAAAGTTGTCATTGTCATGATGTTTCCTCACAGTAATTGAACAATGAGATATGGCTTTTTTTTGACAAGAATAATAGCACACATCTGTGGAATAGAAAAGATACTCATGTATTTTTTAACATTTTCTAATTACTCATTTTTCCTTAGAGAGAATCATAAAATTTAAGCTACTATTCCCTAGCCTTCATTTTCAAATATCAAAAGTATATATCCAGAAAAAGAGTGACTAAACTAAACAGTGATGAGATAATGTATAAAACTAGTGCTACTCACACAGGATCTGATAGAAACTTAGGCTAGATTCTGTATATGACTACTCAAAGTGAATGGACAGTGGGGTATGTGGTTAACAAGATTCTCCATTCCAAGACCTTATTCCTAGTTCTGTTATATTTCTATAATAAGGACTCTTAAATTCTCAGAGAAAGCAAATTTCTTTCTTTCTTTCTTTCTTTCTTTCTTTCTTTCTTTCTTTCTTTCTTCCTTTCTTTCTTCCTTTCTTTCTTTCTTTTTTGATCTTTTACTTTATTTATTTATTTACACTACAGATTTCATCACCCCCTCCCAGTTCACCCTCTGACTGTTCCATATCTCATAACTCCTCCCCACCCCCTGTCTCCACAACTAGGTCCCCATGCCCATCCCCCACCAAACCAGACCTCAAAACTCGCTGGGGCCTCCAGTCTCTTGAGAGTTAGATGCATCTTTTCTGAGTGAACCCAGATCCAGCAGTCCTCTGCTGTATGTGTAGGGGGTCTCATATCAGCTGGTGTATGCTGCCTGGTTGGTGGTCCAGTATTTGAGAGATCCCAGGGGTCCAGGTTAATTGAGACTGCTGATCCTCCTACAGGGTCACCCTCCTCCTCAGTCTCTTCCAGCCTTTCCCTAGTTCAACCAGAGGGGTAAGTAGCTTCTGTTCATTGGTTGGGTACAAAAAAAATTGGTAAAAATCTACATTATTCCTGAAATTTCCTCTTCCTCTGACTCTTTTAGCTGCTTGTTGGATCTTTTGGGGAGCAGTCATGATATGCCCCTTTTGTGAGTGTTCTATAACCTCAGTAATAGTGTCAGGCTTTGGGACCTCCCCTTGAGCTGAATCCCAATTTGAGTCTGCTACAGGACCTTCTTTCCCAAAAGCTCATCTCCATTTCCATCCCTGCAATTCTTTCAGACAGAAACAAATATGGGTTGAAGTTTTGATCCCATATTTGTCAGCCCCATTCCTCACTTGATGCCCTCCCTGACTTCCTGCTGAAAATGGGCTCTATAAGTTCTCTCTCCCTACTGTCAGGCATTTCATTTAAGGTCCCTCTCTTTGAGTCCTGAGAGTCTCTTACCTCCCAGGTCTCTGGCGCATTCTTGAGGATCCCCCAAACCTCCTACCTCCAGAGATTGCCTGTTTCCATTCTTTCTGCTGTCCCTTAGAGCTTCAATCCTTTTCCCTCATCCAATACCAGATCATGTTCCCCTATTCCCCAGTCTCTCCTTTCACTTTCCCTTCCAGGTAGTCTACAGAACTTAAAAAATTCAACAAGCTGAAGGTCCCAAGTGAGGACTCCTCAGTCCCACTTGGGAGGGAGAAGAAAGCAATCACAAGTGGAGAGAGAAAGCAGATTTCTACTTATGAGTTGTGTTTTAAGTTTCAGAGAAAAATTATATAGGAATAAGGAGTAGAGAAGAATCTTTCTCTTTACAGAATCCAAGTGCTTTTGTCACACTTTTTGCTCACAAAGTCAAGTATTAGAAAAATCAATGAGCTCTAGCATTTTTTGACCTGAACTATGTTTTTCAGCTGCAAACAAGTCTGCCAATCACTGTATGTTTTGTCTGGAGATTTTGACATGAATAACTGGAGTTACCCCATTGATTACATCCTCATAAATTTATTAGAAACCATCTAAGAAATTACACTATGTCAGTTATCCCAAAGAGATACAGTCTATTTGATAATGAAAACAGTGACTAACAGATAGATTAGCATGCCACAACGTGTACTGCTCTAATCAATGCCTATTATGTTTAAAAGTCCTGAATTTTTTAATAGTTTCATTGTTTGATATCTATATACTTGAGTACTGCATCTACATTATTCCTGAAATTTCCTCTTCCTCTCCAAGTACTCATATGTCTTCCTCCCATATTAATGATCTTTTCATTATAATTGTTACATGTATGTACATATATATATACATATATATGGGGAGCTGACAGAAGGTGACTATCATCCTTTCGGCCATCTTGAGCCATATACCCTGACAAGAGATTTGATTACAATAGCCTGCAACAGCTGAGTACACTCTGATAACATCTTGCTTTAGATACCCAGGATCTTCCCTTGCATGATTTAGAGCTGAGACTTAAAGGCGTGACTTAAGGTGTGGTTTAGAGATAAGACCTAAGGGCATGACCTAAGGGCATAACTTAAGGGTGTGACTTAGAGGCATGGCTTAAGTGAGACATATAAAAGGCGAGAGATTACTTGAGACAACAGATTACTTGAGAGAGTACAATTTGGAACTAGGAATTAGGTTAGACACTTGCAACAGAGAATTAGGCACTTTGCACTTGGAGAAAGAACTTGGAACTTGGAGGCACTAGGGACTAGGAACTAGGGACTAGGAACTCAAGACTTGGGGCTTGGACTAGGAAGAGAGACTGAAGAATAAACAGGATTGAATCACACTCTGTCTGGTCTCCATTCCTTGAGTCTGTCCTCACTCTCTCTCTTGCTGAAACTCGACCCGGTGAACTGAAGCAGCTTGGGGCAGTGCAGGCTCTAACAACTTAGCCCCCAAGGCTTTTGGCAGTGTGGGTTCCAACATTGATAGAGTGGTCCACGACATTTTGGCCCCCAAACGTGGGCTATTGCGGTTCTCAACATTTTGGCGCCTGACAAGGGGCAGTTCTGGCCGCGACATATAAAAAAAATATTAAATATATATATATATATATAATTTAATATATATTATATATTATTAATATTATTAATATTAATATTAATATTAATTAATTATATATTAATTATATATATATATTCTATGTGGCCAGGCATTTCCTAATTTTTTAAGATACAAAAAGTAGTGAGTATTATTGCAATCAATCAACTTGGGAAATTAATAGCCTAAAATAGCTTTCAATAATATGTTACAATATGACATCAAATATAAAAGGATACTGTATTATAAGGAGAATATAATGTAGAAGATATTTCCATAGAAATAAGAAAAGAACCAAGAATTGAAATAGAACAATTTCTCCATATTCATCATAAAGCAACTCCCATCCATTGAGAAAAGTCCCTTTATTAGCACTGTGTTAATACTCCAAAAGTTGAGAAGATCAGGGACTAAGTGGTCTTAACATTACTGAAATAGGGTATCTACCTTTCTCTTAGATTTTCTGTGCTAATGAATTCATCATAAGGCAAGAATGGTTTCCAGTTTATTTATATAATAATAAGTTTAATTATTACAGCCATATTTTAGCTTTACAAACTAATAAGGTGTGATGATACTTCTATAAACATAGAAATTATACATTAATCATGCTCACATAATCTGTCTCCAAGTTCTTCTGAGAGAGAGACAGAGAGAGAGAGAGAGAGAGAGAGAGAGAGAGAGAGAGAGATGTTCATTGACAGGCACATATATTGATGTAGCTTCTTATCTGTAGCGGTGACTAGTGAGTGCCAATATGTGAGTGTCAATATGGCTGTGCAGATATTGATTTTATACATTAACTTCAGATCTCTTACATATATACCTGGTACTATGGTTGCTGAATCATACAGAATAGGACTTTTTATATTGTTTTGTTTTAAGAAACCTCCATTCTGTTTCCCATAGAGTCTATACTAATCTTTCCATTTCCACTTTTGAAAGAATCATAGATCACTGAAGAAGTTGAAAAGTCAAGTCATTGAAGTAAATGAAAATGGAAATATAACACATCAAAACCTTTAGATATGTTGGGGGAGACATCTCTGTTGGTAAAGTTCCTACAGTGCAAATACAAGGACCTGAGTTTAGATTCCCAGAACTTACATAGAAATCATATGTCTTTAACCCCAGCCTCAGTTAAGAAAAAGATAGGTAGATCTGTGATACCCACTGGCCATCAAGCCTATGATACTTAGGTTCAGCAAGAGACCTTGTCTCAAAAAAATAAAGGTAAAGGAAGATCAAGGAAAGATACCTAACATGAGGTCTAAAACACACATACAAACACACACACACACACACACACACACACACACACACACCTTTAAGTTGCAGCAGAAGTACTTATAGATAAATTACATAGTAATAAATGCATAATTCACAAAAAGAAATATAGTTAATTTAACATGTATATCTCAAGGTTAAAATACAAAATTAATTTCTCAAGATTAAAATACAAAATTGAAGTAAATCCAGAATTCATAAACAAAAAGAAACAGTAAATAGCAGATCACAAATAAATACAATAGCCTTAAAAAACAATACAGAGATCAAAGAAATAATCATTTATTTGAAAGATACAGGTGATAAATCTTTAGGTAGAATAATGAAAGACAAAGAGGTGAAGAGAATGAGAGCTTAAGTTAATAAAACTAGACAAAAGATTTGACATTATAGAAATTTCTAAGTGTCATTAAGAATCATTTAAAAAAAGTATGTGATGATAAATTGGACAATCAAGAGGAGAAAGTCAAATTTTTGAATGTATAAGGCTTACCAAATTTAAAGCAGGGGAATATTAAAAAGTTAAACAGGCCAATAACAAGTAATGGAATTGAGTCAATAATAAAAAGAATCCCAACAAAAATTTTAGGACTATAAAACTTTGCAGAACTGTTGCTTGTTTCACTACTGTTGACTGGTTCTGTGACCTCACATACCCTAGGTAAGAGCTCAAACACATACACTCACCACCAGCAAGTTAAATGGAGATTACACAAAGACTCAGGAAATGTATCATTATGGGTTTTAAACTCTGGAATCAATGTTTTATCCTTTAGCCTTTAGATTCAGTACCTTGATGATGAAAAATTTTCTAAAACTGGAAACATCATGGTTAAGTTTCACCAGGTTTTGGTCAAATATGTATGAGGTTTATTATTAATTAAACTTATTTGTTTACAATTTTGTACACATTTATAATGCATTTGATTATTGCCACACCCACTGTCTTTTACCTATCTTTGACACTTGTCAATACCCTTTCATCCTTTTTATCTTCCTGGATACTATGTCTCAAGAATCTGACAAACTATTGAGCTAAGATTCCATGAAGGAACACGTTTTTTATTATGTGTTTTAGTGTTTTCTCTACATCCTCTCAAAAGCACTATTTTCTAATTTTTAAAACTGTAACATTTTTTTTATGAGAAAGGAAAACAAAATTAAAACCTTACTAGGTCTACTTAAGATCCTTATAATTGTGTACCAAACAACCATTTCTAAGATACAGGTACCTGGTAGCTTCATCCTGTGCACACTGAAATATTTACTCTTGAGACTTCCTCACCTTAGCAACATAGATCATCTTTTGAGGATATTATACTGGATAGAGCAAGGACTGTGACTATTCAACTACATACAACTAGTTCAGTGCAGTAAATGAATTAATGGATTGATTCACTAACAGAAAGACAACTCAGTGGCTTTGGGCCTCTGCTCAATTTTTATATTTTTAAGAAATTAAGAAGTGTTTACTCTTCAGTGGCTGATTATAGCGATAGCATGTCTGAAAAAGAAGAATGCTCATCTCCAGATTTATTTAACCTTAAATGTTTATAGCCGTGAGCAATGTTCTATTCATGTCACTGCCTGTGTACTGGTATTTACCTTAATTCAGACTTTTTCCTACAACCTTCTTTGACAACTTAGTTTTAACATCATGGATCCTTCTCACATTGACTGGTAAGTAAATTGTCAAGGACCATTTACGACTCATGTTTAGTGATAAAATGGTGTAACAGTACAATACTAATCTTTCAAAGCACCTTAAACACACACACACACTCGCACACGCACATGCACACACACACACACATGCACACACAAAACTGAAATAAGCACAAGTATATGATTTCCTTTTAGAAGATGTGAATATTTTGTCATCAATAAAGAAACCATTCAGTATGTCAAGTTTTTCAGAAAAATGTGGATGGCTGAGGTTTGGCACAGCAAAGTATCTGTAAATAGTTAAACAAAAAAATAAAAACAAAGAATGGAAGTTTTCTTGTTTTTCATTTTAAAATATTTTTAGTCATTAAAAATATAAGATGAAAAAATGACAGAAGTGTAACAGGAACTATCAATGAAGGGAGGGACTTGGGGGAAGAAGAGGAAGTCAAGAGAAAGTAAAATAGAAATAATGTATGTAATTGAAGTACAATATGTTTATGCATATAAGCATCACAATGAAAATGCTCTGCTCAATTATTATTAAAAAATATTCATAATAAAATTATTTATACAAATCTCTTGATCCAACATTTTTTATACATTACACTGCTTTAAATGTGATCAGTAAATTTACTGCCACATTTATCAACGTGAAGAGTAAAATGATGCAGAAATTTCTTGCTCTACTACTTATTGTATATACTTGATGTATATTACAAGAGAAAATTGTCTTTTGCTCTTCCAAATCAAAAGTTATCATATAATTTTAAGTCCAGCATAACATATCATTCAACAAATTTTAAGAAGTCACCAGGAGCTAAATTATAAGGCACTGTGTAAAGGAGCTCAAATGAATATGACATGATTCTTGTCACAGTGAGGACAATTCATAATGAATGTGATGATTCTTGTGGCTTGACTTTGCAGTATTCACACCAGTCATTGACTCATGAAAAAAAAAGTTCATTAGTGTGCCAGTGAATGCACCACATGAACTAAGATGCTTGCAATTATCTTTTTATCTATCAGCAAGAATAACATCTCTGTGGTTGCAATTTTCTCTTCTGAATTGTGTATGGTAGCATTTCCTGTGTACAGAGCAGTGGCTAGCACAAAATAACTATAATAAATGTCATCTGAGAGAGGGATTAAATTACTCACTAAATACTTCATTCTATCTTTATTAGAATTCTATGACATGTACTATGACAGCTTGTAAGATAAACACATGTGGTCATTTTACACTAGAAATGCAGGAATGAGGTTAAAGGCACAGTCTTTGGAGTCATATCCCTTATAGGTGAATTCTATCCCCCAAATCACCACTGTATGACTTTGGATAGGCTCCATTTGGTTGTAAATGGTCATGAAATTATATAAACATTAATTATGTAATTATGGTCAGTGTTTTCTACAATGCCTTAAAATTCTGAACTGTCCTTATTTTTGATATTACGTTTCAAATAGTACTCAATTCATCTTAATTAATTTAGTCCTCTTGTGACATTTACCTATAATATAAAAATTTCAAATGTTAACAACATTTAGTGTAGTTCAAAGTATCTAGTGCATAATATAATCCATATTATATCACTGTAACAATAAAAAGGTCTCAGGAAATTTAATTTCCAGTGATTGCGGTGCTACACTGAAGAGCTTTCTCATTATCTTTGGTTCATTACTTTACTACAAAGTATCATGCAGTCAGAAAGCAAGCCTCATGTTAATCTCCTTCATCAAGAAGCCAAACCTTTAATAAGGTGTTGGAAAGAATTGATAGAAAGATATTTCTTGATAAGTAGACTGTGTAACACAATAAGAAAATAAACAAAAGAGTTCTGACCTGAAAACCCTCATGAGAGTCCCAATGATTTTTTGTTTTTCAGTTAGCAACAGTCTTTCACTCTGGGGACAAGCTTGTAAGGATAGACTGTATGTTCTATGTGCATTCTTAGATCATCTTGAACAACAAACCAAGTGTAGATTGTGAATATTTGGGCTTGTACCACCCTTTAGTGATGAAAGAATGTCAATATTCTATAATAGGCTTGGAGGAAATCTGGATAGAGGATGCTAGCCAGTCTTGATAGATCAGTAGCTAGCTATGCACTCTGAGAAAATAAACACCTTGCTCATAAATTCTAAAAAGGTGTGAATACACAAGGGCAAATTATAAACACTGAAACAGATTCCTAGTGCTTCAGGGTGCACACTAGGTTGCACATAAAAATCGAAAATATTTAAAAATTGTGACTCATCATGGGAAGAAGGTAGGAAAAAATGACAATGTAATAACAAACACAGGCAAACTCTCATAAGGAGAATTTTAAGTAGTTGTATTATCACAATTCTCCAAGTTTCAAGTCATCATTGAGAAAAGAACAATTACTTGAGATTTGAAAATAAACATAAAAATTAAGAAGAAAATGTTAAGGTAAAAACAGTCTTCCCCAAGGAAGATCACACCAACTGATTATACTAAATCATATGATCAGGCATGAAAACATACATAAAAGCAACTTTATACAGCATCATACAGAGTTAACAGGTTATATCTAGGATTATATGTATATTCATATATATATGTATAGGCACATAATAAGAATCAATGAAAATCAAGGGCATAAATTTGAAAGAGAGCATAGAGGGGTATATGAGATAAATTGGAAGGAGGAAAGGAAATGGAAAGCGATGTGATTATATTATATCAAAAATAAATAAATTATAAAACAGAAAAAATGTAAAATACTTAAAAATGTGATCAAAAACATATACTTCAAAATGGATCAAATAAATTAAAGGATTAGTGTACTCAAAAACAGGCTATTTGAAAATGCAAAACTATAGGGGAGAAAGACACAAAAGAGAAAGAGAGAAAGAGAATAATGAGAAGTTTGGAAGACCCTTATATTAACAAATACTGGGGTTACTAAGAATGCCAACAATGTAGAAAGTTTGTTGAAAAAGATGTTACCAGGAAGCTCCCAAACCTTGAGATTGATACAAATATCGAAGTGAATGAAGGACATCAGTCACCTGTCAAGCTTTGAAAAGCGAGAATAACTCCAGAAATATTATAACCAAGATGTCAAAGGTGAAAGCAAGTTAAAATTACTAAAGCTGCAAAGGAAAGCAACAAAATATAAGTGTGGGCCACATTTACTTGACAGCCAAATTGACCCAGCAGCAGACTTCTTATCAGAACTTGAAAGCATAATGACAAGAAACATTGACTTTTCTCAAGTACTAAAATAGAAAATGAATGAAGCCTATAACATTTGACAAAGAAATATCTTATTAATGGAGACATAAGACATTTCCTGATAGACAAAAGCTAATAGAATATGCCTTCTCTAGGCCTGCTTCAAAAAAACAAAATTGCTAGGTGCATTTTCAAAATGAAAGAAAAAGAATTGAAATGATAAAGAAATTTTAGGTGAGACTTGCTTCAATGAAAGACATTACTAGAAGCCCATTTTGAAGGTTTTTACCTATTCCATAATCTTCCATGAGATTAACAGCCTTTTCTTTCTTCTAATCATATTATTGCTTTCTTGATGCTTTGCTCAGTTGTGGATCAAGGCAATTATACCAATGTGTCCTATTTTAAGTTGTTTTGTCAGGTGTTTTGGTTTTCAGCAGTACAAAGGTTGCACAAAGATATTTTAATTCTCATGGTAAGCAGAAAAGAAAATCTACCATAGGCAATCAGAAAAAAAGAAGTACCAGAGTAAATCAGTTTAATTACAAAGGACCACTGTAAGCAATGAGAAGCAAAAAAAGCCACAATAAAAACAGAAAAAAACTACAAAATGGTCATAATAAGAATGTACCTATCAGTAATTACTCTTATGCAAGGACATAACAAGATCAAATGGCTCCAATACAGAATTCCATGAAGCACTCAACAAACTAATGCCAATTCTGGTAATCTGTCCTCAAAGATTGAAAAGAAAGGAATTTTTCTAAACATAGTCTATTTAGTCAATCTTGCTGTGATATCACAATTAGATGAGTATAAAACAACAAAAAGAGAATTACTATCCATTATTGTTAATTAAACATAGGTGCCAATCCTTAAGGCAATGCTAAAAATTTATTAGTATTTTTTAATATTTTAATATTTTTTAAATTAATAGTATTACAATATAATACTTATTCACTGTGAACAATGTATTCCAGGAATACAAACAATGTATTCCAGGAATACAAAAATGCACTCAACATATATAAATCAAAGAAAAGTTATAATACATGAAAAGAATGAAGAATCATGCATTTTGTTGTTGCTGATGTAGAGAGTTACTTTCTTCAAGGATATTGCCTCTGGTTGCACATGTCGTTAAAGGTAAAACTGGAGTGTGTGTGTGTGTGTGTGTGTGTGTGTGTGTGTGTGTGTGTGCTGGTTGGTATAAAGTTCAGAGCAAACTATATTGGACGGGCTTAGAGAGAGCTGAAGGGGAAAAGTGGGGATGGCTATGATCAAGATATAGCAAATTCATATATGAAATTTCACATAATAAGTTTAAAACAAAAAATGAACAGAATAGTCAAAAATCATTGAACTAAAAACAGCATTAGGAATTATAGAAAGTAAACAAATTTAAGGAAACTAAAGAACATGCTATGGAATAATGATAAGGTAAGTAAAGAAATCAAGAAAGAAATTTTAAAATTTCTATAATATAATAAAAATGGAACTTTACCATACCAAAAATCTATGGGGCACAATAAAGGCTGTTCAATGAAGAAAATTTATAGCATGAAATGCCTACATTTTTAAAAATGAGATATTTCAAGATAATAACTTAATGATTATCCTGAAAGCCTCAGAAAAATAAAAATCGTCAATACCACCACAAAAGAGTAAGTGGGATAAAATTGCAAAGCTTCCGTAAGACAAAAGACACTGTCAATAGGATAAAGCAACAACCAACAGATTGGGAAAAGATCATTACCAATCCTACATCCAATAGAGGGCTAATATCTAATATATACAAAGAACTCAAGAAATTAGACTCCAGACAACCAAATAACCCTATTAAAAATGGGGTACAGAGCTAAACAAAGAATTCTCAACTGAGGAAACTTGAATGGCTGAGAAACACCTTAAGAACTGCTCAACATCCTTAGTCATCAGGGAAATGCAAATCAAAACAACCCTGAGATACCACCTCACACCAGTCAGAATGGCTAAGATCAAAAACTCAGGTGATAGTAGATGCTGGCAAGGATATGGAGAAAGAAGAACACTTCTCTATTGTTGGTGGGACTGCAAGCTGGTACAACCACTCAGGAAATCAGTCTGGGTGTTCCTCAGAAATTGGACATAGCATTACCTGAGGACCCAGCTATACCTCTCCAGAGCATATACCCAGAAGATGCTCCAACATATAATAAGGACATATGCTCCACTATGTTCATAGCAGCCTTATTTATAATAGCCAGAAGGTGGAAAGAACCCAGATGTCCTTCAACAGAGGAATGGATACAAAAAATGCAGTACATTTACACAATGGAGTATTACTCAGCTATTAAAAATAATGAATTCATGAAGTTCTTAGGTAAATGGATGGAACTAGAAAATATCATCCTGAGTGAGGTAACCCAATCACAAAAGAACACACATGGTAGTACTCACTGATAATTAGATATTAGCCCAAAAGCTTGAAATAGCCAAGATTCAACTCACAGACCACATGGAACTCATGAAGAAGGAAGACCAAATATGGATGCCTCAGTCCTACTTAGAAGGAGTAACAAAATACTCAAAGGAGCAAATATGGAGACAAAGTGTGGGACAGAAACTGAAGGAGGGCCATCTGGAGACCATTCCACCTGGGTATCCATCCCATGTACAATCACCAAAGGTAGATGCTGATGTAGATGTCAGGAAGTGCGTGCTGACAAGAGCCTGATAAGCTGTCTTCTTAGAGGTCTGCCAGAGCCTGACGTATACAAAGGCAGATGCTCACAGCTAACCATTGATCTGATCAAGGGATTCCCAATAGAGGAGTGAGAGAGAAGACTGAAGGACCTGAAAGAGTTTGTGGCCCATGAGGAGAGCAACAATACCAACCACCCAGAGGTCCTCAGGGTCTAAACCACCAGCCTGGGAGCACATAGGGAGGGACCCATGTCTCCAGCTGTATATGTAGGGGAGGATGGCCTTGTTGGGCATAGGTGGGAGAGGAGATCCTTGGTCCCATGAAGGCTGAACACCTAGTGGGGAAAATTCGAGGGTGAGGAGGTAGGAGTTGGGGGGTAGGTGGGGGCACATCCTCGTAGAAGCAGGAGGAGGCGGGATGGGAGAGGGGGTTCCTGGGTGGTGGAGGAAATGGGTATAAAATCTGAAATGTAAATATAATATCCAATAAAAAAAGAAAAGAAAAAAATCAGGTCTGATATTAAGAAAATAAAAACAAATATTTTAAAGAATCGATAAGACAAACACAGCCTTGTTTTCTTTGAAAAGAGTAGTAAAAGTATACATATATATGTGTGTGTGTGTGTGTGTGTGTGTGTGTGTGTGTGATATGTGTGTGTGTGTGTGTATCCAATATGAAATCTAGATGAAATAAACAGACATATAATTTATATATATTACCAATATGAAATTTAGATGAAATAAATAAACACACATAATTGGCAAGATAGGAGTATAATTTTAACTCTCAACAACAATAAAAACAGAGCCAGATAGATTCAATGGAAAAATCTACCAAACTTCCAAGGAGCTCCACTATTCTTCAAATTATTACATATAATATTTGAATTCTTTTTACAAAGCCAACATTTCCCTGATCACTAAACCAGATAAAGACTCAACAGAAAAAGAGAATTATTGACCTTTTTGCCTAAGGAATTATGGACAATTGTTGGCTCCTGGGATAGGAAGACTCAGTTTACTTTGGGTTCTAGTAGGTCAACCACACTCCAATAGATAGTGACACATGGTAAAACATTACTGTGAAAGTATCTCATGTATTATAGGAGACTGGAACTTTTACTGAACTTCAGAGCAAAGTTAATAATAGACCCAGAGGTCAGTTATTAATTAAGACTGCTATTCAGTTCTTCACTCAGCCCAATTATTGTACTCTAACTCTGCTGGTTATAAAACAATATAACAATCAGACTTACTTGCCCTGGAAACCCATGGAATCAGCTTATACAATCTAAGCCAACACACAGCTTTAATATTAATTGCGTATTATTCTACACCTTTGACCCAGGCCTCATTGTGTATATTTGTAGATATGATATGATAACTTTCTGAAAACATCAGAGCTCAAAATTTATTTTATAAAGTGATTATACCACATAAATATTGGAAACAATGTGGATATAAGTCTATTTTCTGTGATGTTTGTAATACTGTTTCTTATCTGGATAAATTGGTGTTGTGACTTAATCTCTTGAAAAACTTTAAAAAAATTTTTTTTAGTATTATTTTTATTTTCTACAGTCCAGCCATTGCCTCTCTTCTGGTTCCCCCTTCCATAGTTCCTCATCCAATTCCTCTCCCTCCACCTCCAAGAGAATGCCCCCCCAGGCTTCAAGTATCTTGAGGGTAAGGGACATCTTCTCCCAACTAGGCCAGATTCAGCTGTCCTCTGCTATATATGTATAAGGGTCCTCAGAACTGCTTATTTATGCTGCCTGATTGCTGGCTCAGTGTAAAACTATTTCAAAGATTTCTGTAGAGTATACCTCATTCTTTCCTCACGTGATATATTTTGTGCTATTTAATAAAAGACAGAGCAAAAGCTCTTTGTGAGGGAGATAAACACAGGAACAGACAAGACAGACAGCATACAGGAAGGCACCAAGTAGTAAGAGCTTTAAAAATATATGCATATGAACACTACTAAATGGACTCGGATGGTTGCATTTATATATTTTGTATACATAACTAAAAAGCAAAAGGCAGGATTTTTTGAGGGGGCAAATGGAAAGAATTGGAGGAAGGCAAAGGGGGGATAATATAAATACAATACACATATAAAATTAAAAATATTAAGATAAAACAAAAATGACTCAAACAAATACATATTTAAAAGAAAACTTTGAAGCTGGATAGAAGGCTTAATGGCTAGAATAGCTGATGCACAATTGTACAGACCTGGTTACAAATCCCCAGAACACATGCAAAAACTAAATATGAACGTTGTATATCTGCAAGATTAGAGACAGACAGAAAAAGCCCTGGAAAATCTTGAGCCAGGTAGTTTGGTATGTGCAGCAGCAAACAACAAAAGAGAGCCTACTTTTAAAAAGGTAGAAGCCAAGGACTATCCTTTGATCTCCACATGAATGCTGTGGCACACAAATAAAAAGATACTGGTATCTATCATGTAGCAATGCCCTTATTTCTGTATTTGAAAATAGACTTTATGACTGATTTGTTTTAAAATAATCTGTCTCAAATAGATGGAATTAGAAAAAAAAAAAAAACCGTCCTGAGTGAGGTAAACCAGACCCAGGAAGACAAAATGATGTGTACTCACTTATAAGCGGATATTAGTGAGTAAGTAAAGGATAATCATGACACAACTCTCAGAATGAGAAAGGCTAAGTAACAAAGAGGGCTCAAAGGGCCATGCCTGGATCTCCCTAGTAAGGGAACATAGAATAGATTTTGTAGGTGGACTAGGAGCAGGTAGGGATGAGAACAATAGTGATCAGTTGGGGAAGTATGGGACAAAGGGAGAGAGTATGGGAAAAGATGACTGGAACTGGGGTACATTTGGGGAGTGATATAAAAACCTAGTGAAGTACAAACTCTTTGGAACCTATGAGGGTGATCTTAGTGAGGACTCCTAGTACTGAGGGTATATGAAGTCTGATTGTGCCATCTTCTCTAAGCATGCCAGACATCCAGTGGTGGGACTGGGACACCAACCAACCCACATCACCTTCAACCCACTACCTGTTCTGCCTGCAGGATGTGTTGAGACAATGGTGGGTCAGAGCCTATCAGAGTGGCCAACCATTAAAAAAATTCCTTTTCTAATTGATATTTTTATTTACATTTCAAAGGTTATCTATCCCCTTTCCAGGTCTCATCTCCAGAAAGCCCCTTATCGAATATCCCACACCCTGCCTCTATGAGGGTGCTCCCCCACCCACCCACACACTCCTGCCTTCCCGCCCTGGCCCTGGCATTCCCATACACTGGGGCACTGAACCCCACAGGAACAAGGGCCACTTCTCCCACTGATGTCCAAAAAGGCTATCCTCTTCCACATATGAGGTCGGAGACATGGGTCCCTCCATGTGTACTCTTCGGTTGGTGGTACAGTCCCCAGGAGCTCCAGAAGGGTTAGCCAGTTGACACTGTTGCTCCCCCCATGGAGCTGAAAACCCTCTAAGCTCCTTCAGTCCTTTTCCCAAAACTTCTGTAAGGCAAAGGACACTGTCAATAGGACAAAACGGCACTCAACAGATTAGGAAAAGATCTTTACCAATCCTACAACCAATAGAGGGCTAATATCCAATATATACAAAGAACTCATGTTAGACTCCAGACAACCAAATAACCCTATTAAATATGGGGAAGAAAACTAAAGAAAGAATTCTCAACTAAGGAAACTTGAATGGCTGAGAAACACCTTAAGAACTGCTCAACATCCTTAGTCATCAGGGAAATGCAAATCCAAACAATCCTAAGATTCCACTTCACACCAGTCAGAATGGCTAAGATCAAAAGCTCAGGTAACAGCAGATGCTGTTCAGGATGTGGAGAAAAAGGAACACTCCTCCATTGCTGGTGGGATTGCAAGCTGGTACAACCACTTTGGAAATCAGTCTGGCAATTCCTCAGAAAATTGGGCATAGAACTACCTGAAGACCCAGCTATACCACTCCTGGGCATATACTTAAAAGATGCTCCAACATATAACAAGGACACATGCTCCACTATGTTCATAGCAGCCTTATTTATAATAGCCAGAAGCTGGGAAGAACCCATATGTCCTCCAACAGAGGATAGGATACAGAAAATGGGTACATTTTCACAATGAAATATTACTCAGCTATTAAAAACAATGACTTCATGAAATTCTCATGCAAATAGATGGAACTTGAAAATATCATCCTGAGTGAGGTAACCCAGTCACAAAATAACACATATGGTATGCATTCACTGATAAGTGGATATTAACTCAAAAGCTCAGAATACCCAAGATACAATTCAGAGACCTTATGAAGCTCAAGAAGATAGAAGACCAAAGTATGGGTGTTTCAGTGCTTCTTTGAAGTGGGAACAAAATATTCACAGGAGAAAATATAGTGACAAAGTGTGAAGCAGACACCGAAGGAAAGGCCATCTAGAGACTGCCCCACCAGGGAAATATATATATATTCCTAATGATATTCTGCTATTCTCATAGACCAGTGCCTAGCCCAAATGTCATCAGAGAAGCTTCATCTAGGAACTGCTAGAGGCAGTTGCAGAGACTCAAAGACAAACATTAGAGAACTTGTCCAAAGGTGGAGAGGAAGAATTGTAGAAGCCTGAGGGTTCAAGGATACCAGGAGAACAGAGCCTACAGAATCTACTAAACAGGGCTCTTAGAAGCTCATACAGACTGAAGCTGTCATCACCGAGCCTGCGTGGGTCTGCAGCAGGCCCTCTTCATACATGCTATGGTTCTTTAGCTTGGCATTTTTGTTGGACTCCTAACAATGGGAGTGGGAGTATATTTGACTATTTTGGATGTTTGAGGGACCATTTTCAAACCCACTTATAAACTAGTGTAGCCTAGATATAAGGGTATACGTTTTTTCTTACTGCATCTTATTATGGAAATTTGATTGATATCACTGGGGAGACCTGCTTTTTCTGAAAGGGAATGGAAGGAAAGTGGCTCTAGGAAAGAAGAGAGGTGGGAGAAAGTTGGGAGTAGGGAAGAAAAGGAAGGCTTTAGTTGAGACGTATTGTGTAAGAGAAGAATAAAATAAAATAAAATATCTTTTCACAATCTATAATCTCATATCTTCTAAAAATTAAAAAATTTAAAGACAATGGACAAGAAAGAAAATATATTTATCAGATATATTAGACAGTATTAATGAAAAAATTACTTCTATTCTTTTTGTTTGTTTCTTTGCTTACCTAGATTCCTAAAAATCTAAAAACTTCAAGCTTCTTTTTGCTCATATTGAAACCAACACAACTACAGATTTTTAAGTTTTTTTACTACAATAAAATAAGTGCGGTTAAAAATTCTAGTGAGTGCATTCTATTTTCTTTGATAAAGGAGTTATATGATCCTTTATGTTTCCTTGAAGTTATTTTTTCAAAGAAACAACTTAAGAAAGGGAAACATATAAATAAATGTTTAGCTATAAAAATATTAATTTAAGATTGAGAACAAAAGGTCAAAAGTATCTCTGGAGTTATAAAAGTTAGAGTATTTCCAGGCTACACTTTTGGAAGAAAAGTTTACTTTAGTGGAAAGGTAGGGAGTGTTAAGGAATATACCAGTCTTTAACACAAATATAGGACTATATATTCAAAAAGACCACAGAAACAATTTAAAGTACATGATCACAACATACATTAGAACACCGTGGATATAATTATAACACCAACATCACATCATATGTTATGTGATTGGTGGATTATACAAACATAATTGATTGGTTAGTCTTAGTTCCACTGAACATATGGATGTTGCCAAGAATTTCTTTTTTAATTAATAAGATCTGATAAGAAAAAACCTATTTTATAATACAATATTTTTATAATATAATCAAATAGTTTTTCATTTTCAATCTAGTATGTGAATAAAGGAGTTAAGTAAAATTTATAAAATTGCCCTTGCATCTAAAATTTTTATATTACAGACATTTTGTTTTTCATATTTTACTGTTTCTATCTTTTCATTGAGACATCTGGAAATAAATCCTTTTACTATTAATTAATTAATTTGTTTATTTATTTACATCCCAAGAGCTGCTTTACTCCTGGTCCCTCCCTTAGAGACTCCCTCCCCTCTCTACCCCCTTCTCCTCTGAAAAGGGTGGGCCCACTAATAAGGGTGGCCCTTCAGGTATCCCCCACTTTGGTACATCAAGTCTCTTTGAGGCTAGGTGCACAGAATTAGACTTTACTTCAACATTGAAGATAGTGATTTCCCCACTAAAAGTTTGAAAATAAGAAATGATATTTTCATATTAAAAATGATTAAACAATTTATTTTATAAATGAAATTGGACTTATAAATTTAACTTTCAGCATTCTAGTCAATTACTCAGAACATACGATAAATATTTTAAACAGTTTCCAACAGAAAAACATGTATTTACAATAGATATGTAATATATGTTGAAATAAACCTATAGCCCTAGCTATTCTTTCTACTAGTAAAACGTGTTTTACTTTTTTTTTTATCTATTATTTTTATTTTACATAATTTTTTGGTATTCTGAAATAATACAACACAATATATACTTACCAAATCAGCTTGGTTAGTACTTCCATAAATTAGACAGGTGAAAGATAACTTTGAAAGTCTAGAAATATATTAAAATATGCTATGGAACATTTAATTAAGTCCAGATCTGAAAAAAATAAAATTGTACATAAAATTCATAAAATACAAAAAGCATTATTAAAGAAATAATTATTAAATTTTTATTTTAGTTTATTCAACATTTTCAACCTAATCAATTTACATGAAAATTATGGTTCCTAATGAAAAATAGGAAGGTATAATTTCATGGCTTTTTACTTGACATTTTTGCTACATAAATAAAATTAACTGAACTGAAAAATTGACACATACAAGAATATCTTCTATTACATTGTTTATAATAGTATAAAATGAAGGCAGCTAAATTATTCATTAAGATAATTATCATTAAGATTATTTTCTTCAACATGAATAAAACTGGAAATAATATTAAGTTAAATAAACCAGACACAAAAAGACTCCACATTTCATTCACATGGAATCACAAAATTCTATAATCTTTTGGTCCTCTGTTCTGCAATGTTTGCCAGTCCTTGGGTATTGGAGATGCATTATGAATATACCAATTGGGCCTTCATACCACGTTATCAGCTGCTCTCTATTATTCACATTGGCCAGTTATGGATTTCTGTGATGCTCTCCATATGTTGCAAAACAAATTTTTTGATAAGATGTGAAAGATACATATACCTCTATACCTGTGTGTTTAAAGCTAAGTATTTAAAATATAAATAGAGTGCTGGGATTGCAGTTTAGTAAAAGAGTACTTGTTTAGCATGTGCTCTCAGTTCAATCCCCAGTACTGCAAAACAACAAACAAGCAAACAAACAGACAAACAGAAATTATGTTGCTTTAAGAAAAGGTTTATTGTAACAATTATAATTAAAGAAGAGTTCATAAATTCTATATGAAGCAGGGAAGTATATGGAAGTAATTAGAAAGCAGAAAGGAAAGGATGAGGTTGATGTAAGTAGAGAACTCATATAAAATCTTCAAAATAATACTTGAAAATTGAATAAAATGGCTTTTGTGTGTTGAGGGGAGAATAGTGGTTAGGTGTAGAGAATAAGAGACTGTGGAGTAATCTTTCCTAAATGGAACAACTATTTCACATCTTCTTTCCAAGCCTCTGAGATTGTGATTCAATAGGGAGCAGAAATAGTGTAAGAGCCAATGGTAGAGAGTGACTGTAACAAAGCATTGTTTTCTGGACTTGGCAGAGCCATTACAATGTATAAACACACAGAAGCTGTAACTGCATGAAAACCGAATCAAATAAACCAAAATCCAAGCATGGATGGGGGAGGTGGTTAGGAAGTTCCACCTTTAGTTAAAGATATATTGGCAATCAACGGCTACTCCTGGAATGAGAGTCAATTTTCATCAGAGATGTTGGCCTGAAAAGGCTACTCATGCTCCAGTAGATGTTCCTACATTTGTGCACATGCAAGTAGCACAAAGTTGAAACAGTAGATTTAGAGAAAAATAAAAGCACATCAATTTCAAATAGAAAAGTGGTGAGAAGGGAGGAGAGGAATTGGAGGGAGAAGTGTAAGAGTAGATTTGCTCAATTCCTACAATCATGTATAAAATTCCCACACCATAAAAAGGAAGTTAGTAGGTGTTACAAAAGGAATGAGGAAGAGGATGACGGGGAGATTGATTAATGCGTTCAAAGTCAAAGTTAGATAAATAAATTCTGGTATTCTAAAAAAAATGTGATTGAGTTAACAATACTATATTGTAAATCATATAATTTATCATCACAAAGAAATGCTAAATATTTGAGATTTGGCTAAACCTATGTGTCTTAAGTCAGTCAATACACAGTATTATCACTCAAATGTTCTAGAGTATCTACCAAAGAAGACTATATAGTTATCACTTGGCAATATAAGTCAATGAAAATAAGATAATATGAAAGTCTCAAATCTTAAATGGATGCTGTGATCACAAGGAGACGTTGTGAATCAACAAGAAACAAGTTTTAAATAGCATCATGTTCTTTTTACAGAGTACCAGTATTAATTTTTTCAGAATGCTGTAAGCCTACAAAAATAACAATAAAATATCTCCTTCTTTATACATACATGTGTGTGTGTTTGATATAATGTACATTTTCTCTACTATCATTCTATACAAGGTTCTTGCTTGAGTTCACATTTGGCAACAAATCTTTCTAACTTTTTGAGACTAAATCATGTTCTTGCATTGAATCAGTTCAGGAAGTAGCAGAAATGTTGTTAAACACTTGAAGCATAAATGAGACCTCAGACTTTGACCTATGAAAAATATTCCAGGGGGCTGGAGATTTAGCTCAGTGGTACAATACCTGCCTAGAACAGCCAGAAGTGTGGAATGATTACAAACAACAGCAAAAGAATGAGAGAAGAATGGAAGGAAGGAAGGAAGGAAGGAAGGAAGGAAGGAAGGAAGGAAGAGCTGCAGAATTGCAGTTTAAAATGGACTTTCCTTTATTTAAAAGAAACTGTGCTACAAAATACACTAGATATAATGATATTATGGTAGCATTTGTCAATATTTCCCAGAAAAATTTTGCAGAGAATCATCAAACACTTATTTTGGACAAAAAAAAAAAATGAAAGAGTGGAATATTATAATACTCCTGTACATAAATTCAAATTCCAGGCTTTGGATGATTTTCTGGAAATTTGTTTTTGTTGTTGTTGTTTGTTTTGTTTGTTGTTGTTTGTTTTTATTTTATTGGATATTTTATTTATTTACATTTCAGATGCTATCCCTTTTTCCCATTTCCCCTCCCTAGAAATCCCCTATCCCACCCCTCCTCTTTTTTGTTTTTATACTATTTTAACTACATGCAAGTATTAAGGTCAGTTCTAGGTTGGGGAACTAGCAATACAATAGATGCAAATAGTCAAGGAACAAGCAAGACGATAAATATAAACAGTCAAGGAACAAGCAAGGCAATAAACAAAATTCTGTGAACACTTCTTTGTTCACTGTTTCTAGGGGCTTAACAGGATGACCAAAATATTTGAGTCAACTTCCCTGTCCTAGCCTAAAGTCATTTTCATGTCTTAAGCCTACTTCCTTGTTCTAGCCTAAAATTTAGATTCCTGGCTGAAATTACTTCTTTGTTCTAGATTCAAGAAGGGCATATATAGCTTGATCAAGCTAGACCTTTTTGTCCTGGGAATACTTTTATTCCCATTCATCATGTTAAAGCAAAGTACATGGCTTGAACCTGAAAATGGACCCTCAGACAGAGTTATTAAATTAACAGTCTGGCAAGCCAAGGACGGGTAAGATTCTGCACAGAGCCTTACCAATTTAAGATAGGTGTTCATTGCTTTTGATAATACACATTCCATGATGGGTAAGGAAGTTTGTTTTTTTAACACTATTGTTCTCTGAGGTTTCTGTTGTTTTCTGTTATATGGCTTGTAATATAAGGTACATAAAAGAATATTCTTTAAAGTTAAAAATGGATTTCCGTGGTAAGGAAACAATAGTCATGTTGTGACACTATTGGGATTGACTAGTGTCCTTTAGGTCCCCATGTTTTTAAACTATAAACTGCAAGCCCATATGTGGTCTTGAAACTAAATATAGGGAGTCACAAAAAGTTTAGTAACACTAAAGTGTTTCTGAGTGTTGTAGCTACTAAAATCAAATCCAGAATCAAACATGTAATGTATCTTAGGTGTTACTGTCAGTACTCATTCCTGTTGCACTGCAAAATTCACTATAACTTTGGTTCTGAACACACAACATGAATATTTTGTATGTTGTGTGCTCTAACACCTACAAAGCCAATAAATAATGCCTGGAAGCATTGTGGCTCAGACTCAAGACAATTGTATACTGTGAACTGCAGTGTGTTTAATGTGTAATAATATTTTGCTTGTATAGAAACAAAGTGCTTTATAGACAGTGAAATTGTTTAATAATTTTAAAGTCATCTTAAGCATGTAGGTGATAAATGTTTGAATTTTATTGTGTTCATATGTTTTATTTTAAAAGTTTTTCTTTGAGTGTTTAGCTTGAGTTTCATTCGTAAAAATTATTAAATAAAATTTACCTAGGGATTAGTACAAAATTTCCAACTTCTTTCTCTTTTTTCCTTTCTTTGTTTCTATTATTATTATTATTATTATTATTATTATTATTATTATTACTCTTTCTTTTGAGTCCACTCATTATCCCCCTCCCTGTCTGCCCTCCAACTGTTCCTCATCCCATTCCTCATCCCCCTTCTCCAAGAGGATGTCCTTACATCCCAACTCCCATACCACAAGGCTATCTCCCACTTTCTCTTCTCTTAGATTTAGTGTATCTGGTTTTATGTTGAGGTCCTTGATCAACTTAGACTTGAGTTTGTGGAGGGTGATAGATGTGAATTTATTTGCATTCTTCTACATGCAGAGTGCCAGAAAGACCTTCACCATTTGCTGAAGATACTTTCTTTTCTTTTCATTTCAACAGTAGTGATATAAATAAAATATACAAACTTTAACAAAACAAGCATTTATATTAAGAAAAAACTATAAGAAAATTTATCTTTAATAACTTAAAATAACCCTACTTGCACTTGCTTTTAACTGAGCTCTGTTGCTGTGAAAAATACAGCTCATGCACAGGTATGGATGAAAGGTTTGTATATTTTTCAAGTATTCACTGAATACTACCTTATATACACACATACATTAGATGTGAAAAAGATTCTATGATCCCAACAGCACTTTATTTTTGTTGTTCTTTTGGAAGAGGTCATCTAAAGAGAATAATATGTGGTTCTGACTCATGAATTATGTAATGAACCCATCCTAGACTCTGTTGGACACCAAGTCTCCTCCACTTTTCTTCTGACATCAGGTGAATTTGGGTACTTGTTTAGAAAGTTCTCTGGGTAACATGACATTGCTGGTACTTGTAGTGCTTGCCGAAGAATTTGTCTGAGTAGTAGATCTGTTTGTGGGTGCGTGAAGGAGAATACAGGAGCATGAAATGGGGCACAAGGAGCTCCATGTCCACTTAAGGCCGGCACACCATATTGATTTCCATACTCACAAGATATGGTTGTGGCTTCTTCACCAAAAATCAAGTGTCCATAGGTATGTGGACTTATTTCTAGGTCTTCAAATCAATTCTATGGATAGAAATTCTGTTTTCACACCAATACCATGTGGTTTGTATTGCTATTGCTCTACAATGCAGCTTGAAATTAGGGATTGTGATACTTCCAGAAGTTCTTTTATTGTTCAGGATTATTTTAATCATATTGCTTTTTTATTGTTGTTTGTTTGTTTGTTTTCCATATGGGGTTGACAGTTGTCCTTTTAAGGTCTATAAAGAATTATGTTGCACTTTTGATGGGGATTGCACTGAATTTTTAGATTGCTTTTGGTAAAATGGCCGTTTTTATGTTAATCCTATCCATCCACCTATGTTGGAATATTAGATGTCCTGCTTTGATAGTACAGCTAGGATCTTGTGAAGACATATACCCCTAGCTGTTATTGTTTTCTTACACTGGCATTTAGGCATCTGGGTTTGAGATGATTATATATCTATCTGCTTATTTCTGGTTTTATTTTGTTAGATGACTGCTTTGCTCACTGGTTTCTGTTTTCTCTCTGGATTGTTGAAGAGTGTGATGGCTGTGTGTTACCTATTTTACTGGCCTGCTCAGCTGGTATGTTCACAAGGAATACATTTTATTGTTGTTGGCTGGCACACAGTGAGGAGTTTTGGAAGGGAAGATAGAAGGGTACACAAGAGATGTGGGTAAAAGGAAAGAGTTGGTAGAGCTGGTATTCTGTTGCGTCACTGGAGGAAAAGACTGTAGGATTGATTCAGAGGTAACAGAGAGAACTGAGATGATCTGTAGGAAGCCTATCTGATTTTCTTCTTTATAATGTTATACAATGTGCACAATATATTTTAGTATATTTACTCTCCCTCAAACCTTCCCAGGTCCTCTCTACACTCTACCCATCTAATTTAATATTCTTCACATCTCTCTCCTCTCTTTCTCTCTTTCAAAAGAAATCTAGTATCAAAACAAAGAAACAAAACCTCAATAAGACAAAAAAAAAGCAAAATGACAACAAAAATGAATCAAAAGCCTTCCTCAACACACAAAAACAAAGACAGCATTTGTTTTATGTTAGCCAACTATTAGGAGCTCTGGAGCCTTTTTTGTAATGTGGTTAATATACCCAGCAACACTTCCCTGGAGAAAACTGATTTTAAAGATCAATTTACAAGTGTTCTCCTTTCTCCACATTCTCTCCAGTGTGTGTTATAATATGTTTTATTGATCTCCACCAATACCAGCAGGAGTGAGATGAAATCTCATAGTTCTAATTTAAATTTTCCTCATGGATGAAGATGCTGAACATTTTGTTAATTGTTTCTCAGCTGTTTGTGCTTTATTTTTTGAGAACTCTGTTTAGTTCTGTACCCCATTTTTAATTGGGCTTTTTTCTGATATCCAGGGTTTTTTCAAACTTCTTTATATTTTCTAGACACTAATAATCTATCAGGTGTTAATGTTTTTCTCATTTGGTACGCTGTCTTTTTGCTTAAATTTTGGTGTCTTTTGGCATACAGAAGTTGTTCTGTCTAAAGTGTCTCAGTTATTAATTATTGGATTTAATGTCTGTGCTATCAGTGGCCTGTTTAGAAGTAGTTTTTCTGTACCAATGAGTTCAGTCTTATTTGGTTTTTTATCAGATTCAGGCCATCTGGTCTTTGATCTCTTTGGAATTTAGTAATGGTATAGGATAACGGATAAAAATCTGTTTCCATTCTTCTACACACAACTACATTTGAACAGCACCATTTGTTAAAGATTCAGTGTTTTCTTTAATGTATACTTTTCTCTTCTTTGTTAAAAAATAGGTTTCTATAGGTGAAAGAAATTATGTCTGAGTTTTCAATATGAATCCATCTATCACTGTATCTGATTTTATTCCAAAATCATGCTCTTAAATATTATTATAGATCTGTAACACAATTTAAATTCTGAAATGGTGGTACCTACAGAAATTCTTTTACTATTTCAGAGTTTTATGTGTCCAGAGTTTTTATTTGTTTGTTTATTTTTATATGAAGCTGAAAATCATCCTTTCAAGTTTTTTGAAAGACTTGATGAAATTTTGATGGGAATTGTATTGACTCTGTAGATTGTTTTTGGTTTGGATGGAAATTTTCACAAAATCCTACCAATTTATGACCGTAAGACATCTTTTCATCTTCTGATCTTAATATTTTTATTATTCAAGTCTCTTACTTGTTTGGTTAGAGTTATCCAAAGACTTTTTTTTTATATTGATATGAAAGGTACATCTTTCCTTGATGTCTCTCTCAGTGTGGTGGTATGAATAGGTATGGCCTCCATAGACTCAAGTGTTTGAAAGCTTGGCCCATGGGGAGTGACACTATTAGGAGTTGTAGCCTTGTTGGAGTAGCTGTGGCCTTGTTGAAGTAGTTGTGTTACTGTGGGAGTGGTCTTTGAGGTCTCCTAATGGTCAAGCATCACCCAGTGTGGGAGAGTCTTCAGATCAAGATGTAGAACTCAAAAATCTTAACACCATGGATGATTTTCTAGACAGATACAATTTACCAAAGTTTAAACAGATAGAGTAAGCAATATAAACAGCCCCATAACCTCAAAAGAAATATAAGCAGTGGTTAAAATCTCCCAAACAAAACAAACCCAGGCATAGATGTTTTCAGTGCAGAATTCTACCAGACCTTCAAAGAAGAGCTAATGCCAATACTTCTCAAACTATTTCAAAAAATAGAAACAGAAGGAACACTGCCTGACAGGTTCAGTATGGCTACTTAATGGGGTGTGACACAGTTCTTGCCCCTGTAGCATCACCAGGCTGTTTTTCCCCACAATCCCCATGTGTGCTGATGGCTGCTATTGGCCTAAAACTGATCTGCTGTCTCTTCTATTTTACTTTCAATTTCTATCTGAGTGCCAGACTAATGTGGCCACTAGGTGTCTCTGTTACTGAGTGGTTCTGTAAGTTGATGAGTGTCACAAAGGAGAGGGCCTTGGAGAAAAATCTAAAAGGGACAATGGAACCACCAGATTACTGGGTCTGCATCAAGAAACTGAATCCTTAGTAGATGAGGATAGGTGGGAAGGAATGATACGTCTATACTTTAGATACTTTCATAATTGATTATCCAAATCTAGACTTGAAATATAAAAAATAGATTCATAAAATCAAAGATTTGAATGGTGATTATCACAGGCTAAGGAAAAAATAATATAGCAAGCCATTTTCTCATAAGTATAGAGTTTCTGACAATTAAGAAAGCTGTTCTTTAGATACTCACTTTATAGCATTCTGCCTACAGTCAATAAGTATTCTTGTTCAAAGAGTGAGAGATCTTGGAGTACTCAGTCCTAAATGGAATGTCCTAATAATCCCTCTCTTCTGTTATAATTATATTATAATTAAAAGCTGTAAATACTGCCACCAAAAATCCATCCTATATCCTACAATACAGCTACTCACAGGAAGAGTTAACTGGCCCTCAATGTCAATATTACCACTGGGGTTGAGAAATCTGTTTCTACAGCATAGCATCTTGGGGAAATAGATGGATGCATATTTTTTAACATTCATTTACTTGGGGATAAGCACATATATTGTGGCACTTGTTTCAGAGTCAAAAAAACAACTTGCAGAAGTCAGTTCTCTACCATGATCAAAAGGGGGAATTGTGCCCTTCCCAGCCTTGAGCAGTCTGAACAGACCTTGCTTGCCACACAGGACCTCAATACCAGGGAGAAGTCAGCTGCTTTGTTTACACTTAACTTCCTACAAGAACTTTGAAGAACAGACTGCCTGCTGAGTCTGCTTTGCAATTCTATTCACCTGAAACAAAGGATGGGTTTGGGTGGGCAGTGCTGAATGTTAAATTTTGAGCCTTGATCAGAAAACTTTGTCTTGGTTCCATGTTTCTCTCTCTCCTCCATCTCCATTTCATTTTCAGCCTCCCTTTCAGATGAACCCAGTTTGTGGCCACTGGGCAGCTATACACATATATTGTGGCACTTGTTTCAGAGTCAAAGAACAACTTGCAGAAGTCAGTTCTCTCTACCATGATAATCCTGGGAATTTAACTCCAATTTTTGAGTTTGACAGCTGCCCCTTCACCTACTAGATAGACTATCTCACCAGCCCTATAGGCTTTATTTTTTGATGAGGCAAAATCTCATATATGAAAGTGGAGTAAGATGCTTAGATTTTTCTCTGTCAAAGCCCTCCATTATGAGGAGCTGAATGATCAACATATTAGAAAAGGAATAGAATGGTCTCAAGAATTACAAGCTGGCAAGAATGCATATGTAGTTCTGTGATGTAATGTACATTTGCTCACTGTGTGCATTCAACACTACTGATTGGCACTATAAAAGCAGTTCACTAACAATTTAGAGCCTACTTGTTGGTTCTCGATAGCAACCATATAGTGAGCTGCCTTGAGATGGTGCTATTCTATTGGACACTTCAGAGTTTACTATAGCTTGTAAGAGCAATTTTCAATTTTTGGATTGTACAGTCATGAAATGAGAATTATAGTCAATCCTTCTGATAGTGTTATTTGCTGTCCTTTGATGAAACCATTTCTACTCTACTGAAGTTTGAGTCTCTGCTGAGTTAAATCAGTATTGCAATGTGGCCATGAAAAGACCGGCCACACTAGAGTGCTGATGTTTCCTTGATGAAATAATGCCTGCTAACTGCCACATCCCAGGTCTATTAAGGAAGTACAAAGGCAGTTCCTGGAGACATAAAATCTGGGACAAGAGAAGTGGAGGCATGAAACCATTGTCCTCTCTTAGACTGAAGCAAGTTTGAGATTCCTTCAGGACTTCCTCGAAGTCAAACTAATTAAAATACTGAAGTGTTTGCCAGCTTTAACTCATTTCTACTTGTTTAAAAAAACTGGGAATAGGTAAAGGCAATGCCCCAAGGTTCAGGCAGGCTGATAGTGTCTGCTTTCTTAAATTTTATGCCTCCCATCAAAACCTGCTGGCTTTCTACAGTTCAGAACACATTGTTTAAGGATGGCAAGTGACCCTGTGTGGTGCTTAAGGAAAATATTTGAACTTTGGCTAACAATATTCTTCCTAAAAATGGAAAATAATGAAGTTTACTAATGACTTTCATACTTGGTTTGTCTGCCACATGTTCAAGTGTCATATTATGTCCCAAAGGAGATCCTGAACTTGTTCCCAGCTATGACTACACTAGTCAATGTGCTTTTAAGAAGTTATAGGGAACTGTAGTTTCATTCAGGCAAATATGTGATTTTGCCAACTTAAATTGTAGATTCCTCACATTTTGTATATTTGAGTTGTCCATGGATACAGTATATTGATTCTCCATGAAATTTTCTTATTTAACCCCTGACAAAGCAGAAAAAGTAGAAATTAAATGTATCAATTTTCTATTTTGAAAAATATTTGTGTCAATTTTCTGCTGCTAGAGATTATCATAGGAATAAATTCATATACATGTAAACCATACATTTAATATCGAGTTCTTTAAAGAATAAAAAAATGGTTTATGAAAATAACTCATGTAATTTTTTTTTTAAATTTCTTTTCCATTGCTATGTATCTTTGGTGCCAAGAAATATCACATATAAATGTCTCTGGACACTGAACACAATCTGGACACTTTGATAAGTAAAATCCATTCCTTTAATATTTAAAATCTAATAAAGAAGTATCAGTGAAAATTTAATATATTTGATAATATCTTGACATTTTACACAATTTGATAAGTTTGCAAGTACATACGATTATTCCTTCATCAGAGTACATGGACATTTTTTCCTACCAAATGTCAAGGAAATCCTTTTAATAGAAAATAGTTATAATTACAAAATGAATGTTCTCTTTAATTAAAGGAAGTCAATGATGTATCAGTTCCATAAAAATTGATTTAACCATTTCAACTATCTTTGAGATTTATTGAATCCAAAATAGTTGGAACAATCTTTCCTACAAGACTGCAAATCAACTAAAATTGCTTTCCAAGTTGAATACTTTTGTCATCAAAGTTCACCTAAAAATCATTTCTTCTTTGTGCCTCCAATCTAAAGAATTTCTACTATAAACTATTCTCAGTTACCAACAGTATACTTCCTCAGCAAGATCCATGTTGATATTCATATGCCTGGGTAATAAAACCCCTATGTGTATAGCACCCCAATTTTCTCAGTTTTCAGACACCATTACAATTTTTTCAAGAGTTTTTGTAAGAGAATTAGCCTGCTTAATTTTGCTTTGCTTAAAATTTTTATTCCGGTCTCCTATTTTTTTCCATTGAATTTGGGTAGAGCTATCTCATTTTATTTTTTTACTGTAACCCATTTCCTCTGTTAAAACTATAAGTGTGACTGTTAAAGTTCATAAATATTGTCTTTATTAATTTTGCCATGAATATACAGAATTAATGAGGGACAAATTTTATTAGAAATACATTTCCCACTTTATTCCATGCTTACATCTGTAGCTTCTCCTTGAGAACTAGACAAATTGATCTAAACAAGTAATCACACTGTATGAGGCAAAATGAATGAAAAAAAAATCATTTTCTTTATAAACTTTTAAAACAGGGCTTGAGAGATGGCTCAGGTAAGAGTACTTTTTTTCTTGTAGATTTGAGTTTGATTCCCAGCACCCACATTGCAGCTCACAACCATCCATAACTCCAGTTCCAGGAGATCCGATGCCTTTTCAGGGCACTTACACATGGTGTACATAAATACATAAAGGTAAAACACTCATCCAAGTGATACAAATAAATCTCAAAGATGTTTAAAAATAGCAGAACTTGCATGTTTCTTTTAATAAGATCTTTATGAATTTAATAGCTCTGAATCTTAACTCTATTTCATTGATATACAAACAAAATCTTTCCAGGCATTAAACAGTTCCAGGTGATCCAGATTATGACCTTTAGATGACACCAACTTCTCAGTCTTCGCTGAAATACAGAAACCTAAAAAGATAGCTTCTATAGTCTCTCTTAAGAACATAAAGAAGGGAAATTCTTCTGTCTACAAATAAGCATCTCATAAAGATGAAAAATTTATCTTTTCAGATTAGATAAATTAACAAAGTAAATGGCTACAGCTATAGTTATTACTGAACCTGAAAGACAAAGCTTTTATGACAGACATGAAATATAATATGTCATATATACCTGTGACTTTGGAGACTAGCTCTTCTTTGTCATTTTTTATTAAACTCAAGAAAGTTTTACTTTACTACTGAGATACTCTGCCACGTTCATATTTTGTAGGACATATATCCAAATTTTTTTAAAAGGTAAGTAATATTAAAAATAATTTTATAGACCAATGATCTATTGCATTGATTCTGACATTTAATGTACTGACAAAACCACCTTGGAAATCATGCTAAGTAAAATCTAATTTCGAAGGTCTGGAGTCTTAGATTCTACATTCCTAACAAGTTCCCATGAGGTATCAGTGTGGTTGATACTCAGACAACACATAATTGGCATAGAAAGAATCCAACCAGCTTCTGTGACTCAGGAGTTGGATAAAAATTGTGAATTCTCTGAGCTGGAAAATTGAAAACTGAAGAGCAACCAAAATGTAATCAGCCATGCCTGCTTAACTAGGCAGAGTTGAAGAGCAGACATCTAGATCAATGTCAGGCAAAATTAAAGTACCAGTTAAAACTTCAATTGGGTGAAGGAGAAGGAACATAATGACTTCAGAGAAGCCTGCTTGAAGGCTTGAGATACAGAAAGCAGAAAATAAAAATGTGTAAGAAAACCAGTAGAAAACAGTGGGACAAATGAGAAAAAAGTGACGACCAACAAAAATATAGCATTTCTGGTCCACATTTTTATTGGGTAAATATATTGCAAATGCATACTTTGTTTTGTTATCAGGCCATACGTGTTTCTTAATTTTTCATGTAGGGTGAACAATTTAAAATAAGAGATGGTTGGACTTTTAAGAAAATATCTACAAATACCCAAAAGTTATTTGTATATTTATACATCTACTGTATATTTGGAAAAAATTTCTATGGAGCATATACAAATATAGAGAAAACATATTGCTGAAGCTGAAAGACTAGATTATAGGATTTCCAACCCATACAACATTTATTTATTCATTAATGTTCTGGAGCTAGTATAATTTTAATGTTTGTCCCATCAAGAATTTTTCATCATTTATTCTGTCTGTTTAGAAAATATGAATATTTTAGAGACAGTGCAAGGGTGAGTTATTTTCAACAGTCTGTTTTGGTTAAAGTTGAAGCATCCATGATCAGAAATTTGTTTTGCCAAGCTGAGGTCCAGGAAGAACATGGTCTGCCAACATTTCTACAAGCAATTGTTAAAGTGAGGGTATTGTAACTACATACTATATTTTCTATTCATAAACAAATGTGACAACAGAATCTATTTGGAGAAGTTATCCCAATCATTAGAGGCTACAAAATCAGTGTTTCTCATCTAATGAAATGAGCCAAAAACTTAAAAGGAAAGAAAAAGAAAGCAAGTGGTAGAAGACACAGTTTAGCAGAAAGATTATTTAAATGAATTTTAAACATTAGTAAAATAGTTTAGCTAGTTTCCTTTTCTTTCCACAAGAGCAATAAAAATTTCACTTAGTCCAAATTGTTTTCATTTTCCTTACCACTTTCTCTATTGCTTAAATTTGAAGAACATTCCTAATTTACCTGCTAAAGGGTTATACAAACAAATGTTTTATTCTATGTGGGAAGTGTGAATTTGTCATGACCTTATAAGGTGATTTCAACCTTCTTCTTTATGACACACTGAATGGTTAACTGTAGAAAATTAATGACAAAGAAGTCATTAGAATTATTGTCCTATTTAAATCAATTACGAGCCAGAGTGCCTTTGTTCTTCAGTCCTTCATGGCCTCTGAATAAGTTTTTGTCTTCAGGTTCCTGTCTTAACTTTCTGCTTCGGCTTCCTTCTATGATGGACTATTAACTGGAAGTGTATAAAGGGAAATAAACTCTTTCTTCCCCAAGTTGCTTTTGGTGATGTTGTTTTATCTTCACAATAAAACTCTAAGACAGAATGTATAATCAAATCATGGCAATCAAGGCAACAAACACAGTTCTAATTTATGTGTATGTGATGACCTAGGTTAGGAACCATAATGGGACAAGCTAATAACTAGCAGGTGATCATCCTGAAATGGCCTGCTTTGGAATATTATATAATCTATGACAGGTGTGTCCTTATTCAGCAAGGTTGTAAGAGATTCATTTTAGGAAAGATTCCTGCTATTAATATCCTCTTCCTTATTATTAAACATATATAACAATCACTAAGAAATAACACACCCCTTTGGAGCAGATCTCTGCAAACCCACAAAGATGTACTCTCTTGTAGTGATGCTATAAAGACAAATAGAAGACTTCTTAAGTCTTAATGATGATCCTATAAGGATTCCTAAAATTATATCTGTGATTATTAAGCTCTTTTATAATGGGACTACCATTAGGTCTTTTTCTGATAGTCAAAACTGCAATGAGAATTCTGTCTCCCAAGTGTCACCAGTTAATTGCTCTTAGATAGTAACTAGACTTCCTCCTATTCAGAGCACATTCCATGAGGTTGTAAAACAATTAATCAAAGGTCATAAAAAGGGAACTAACGATTTATTATAGGTGCTAGAACAGAAGATAAAACATTGACTGGGTATATCTACACAAAACTTCACTAATAACTTAGTTATGGTTTTAAACCTTCAGTGAACCTGTGAAGCTGAGACAGTTTAGCCAGATAATTACTCCTAATAGATATGCATGTAAACATGCTCTGTTGTAAATTTCTATTTCAATTTGTGATTTGATTTTTGCTGTGAACTTGTGATGAACTTTGTAACATGATCATGTATTTTGAAAGATGTATAAGTACTGAGGACAAAGAGATGAGAGAGAAATAGAATAGATTGAATAGAATTTTTCTTTTTGCCCACTTAGGATCTTTCCACTTTTCCCCTTAGATAGCGTTCATAGAAAACATTTTACAATTTAGTATCAAACTCTATAATCAGCTCTCTAAGTGTCCTTTCTTCTTTCTGTGACTTCAGACTAGCAGGAGAAAGTTAGAGCTCAGCAATTCCTGCTGAGATAGAACAAAGGCCTCATTGCTTAATCCTCCATTGTTAGGCTACAGGTGTTAATTGCCTAAGCCAGCAGTCTTTTACCCCCAGAAAGAGAAGGACATTTTAGAATTTATCATTAGCATTTTCAGTACAGTCAGAGAGCCAGAAAGCCCTAAACCCTCAGACTTTAAAGCCATCACCAAAGTCATACTCTGCCCCCACCACTACCTTCTCTGAGCAGGGAGGGGAGGCTCCCAGCAAGTTCACTTTCACAAAGATGCTTATTTACTTACATATAGAGTTTTTCAACAATTCTTAAAGGATCCAAGTCATTAACACCCATGGAATAATTAATTTCTTTAATCAATGCTTCTGGAATACAAACAATAAAGTCAATTTGGAAGCTTAAACTTTTATTCTACCATTGTTCTTGATTGTTCTCTCCAGAGTCATAGCTGTAAAATAACAGCGTGAATATGTGTCCAGGCTAGTCTTTATGTCAACTTGTCACAAACTAGTGCCATCTGAGAGAAGGGAACCTCAAATGAGACAATACTTCCGTAATTTTCTGCAAGCCTATAGGGCATTTCCGTAAGTAGTAATTGATATGAAAGTGTCCAGCCCATTGTGGATTAACTATGAAAGCAGACTGTGCAAACCATATGGAACAAGCCAATTAACTATATTCTCTGTACCCTCTCCATCAGATCCTGTCTCCAGGTTCCTGCCATTTGAGTTCATTCCCTGAAAGTCTTCAATGATGAACTAACTATAATGTGGAAGTATGAGCAAAACAAACCCTTTCCTGCCTAAGTTGCTTTTGGATTATGGTACTTCATCACAGTAATAAAAATGCTAACTAAATCACCTTCTATATTTATTTTTGTCATAGGTTTTGTCCTCTCATTTGATACAATAGATTCTGTGTTCCTGCCAATATACAGATGTTATTTGAAAGATATGTGATAGACTAGAAAATCATCCTTTAGACAATAGGTAAACAATTCTAAATTGGGAGTTCATATTTCTGTTTAACTTTTTGATGATCCAAATATTATTTTATCTACTGGAACATTTCTGTCCTTATTGGGAATTAAACATGTTTTTAAAAAGTAATAAATTCTTACCCTGTAATTTTTCTACTATTCTTAGATGCTATTTTAAAATGTGATAATTTATTCTCAACACTTCACTCTAATCTATGAAGACCAAATGCCACTGTTGATTTACTCTCAGTGATATCCTTGACAGGTGGTGCAAATACTTGAACTACCAAGAATTATTGATTTTTCTGCATATGTAAGTAATTCAAGTTTTCTGATTCATAGTAAACAACTTCATCACTTTAGAAAGAGTTTTTAAGAACATAATCTTTCCTTCATGACTTAACAGCTTCAGTTAGACAAATCTACAATATTTTGAGTAATATTTAGCTCCAATACTGAACAACATGTGGAGTATGTATAAAATATTAAAGAACAAAAAGAAGACAAAAGGCATTCTGTCTAGTTGTAGTAGAAATAACCAATTTAGACACTGAAGCTTATTATAGGTAATAAAGTAAAAGCAAAAGCACTCTGGTCTGGAAAGAGGTGTGTGTGTGTGTGTGTGTGTGTGTGTGTGTGTGTGTGTGTGTGTGTCTGTGTGTCTGTGTGTGTCTGTGTGTCTGTGTGTGTCTGTGTGTGTGTCTTTTCTTTTGAACATAAGATAGGTGGTGGAGATATGCAAGAGCTTAGGAACAGTGAGAACATACTTATTAATCATTCTATATCAATGGGAAAATGACTAAAAAAGTAAAAATGCTGGGCTACAACCAGCAAAATTAACATTTCTCTGTGACAATATTCTAAAGCTGAAATGTCTACTCACTTGCTGTGTACTGTTCTATGAATTCCAGAATAAAATTTCAGTAACATTAGTTAGGGTTTCTGTGGCTATGAAGAGGTACAAAGGCAACTCTCATAAAGGAAAACATTTAATTGGGTCTGGCATACAGATTCAGTGGTTCAGTCAATTACCATCACTATGGGGAGCCTGGAAGGGTGTGGGCAGACATGGAAGTGTAGGAGGAGGTGAAAGTTCTATATTTTGATCCAAAGGCAGCCAGAAGACTCTCTCTCTCTCTTTCATACTGGGAAGACCTTGAGTCCTAAGAGCCCTCAAAGCCTGCCTACACAGTGACACATTCCTCTGACAAAGTCACACCTATTCCAACAAAGCTACACCTCCTAATAGTACCACTTTCCATTGACCAAATGTATTTAAACCAACACATTCCATTCTCTGGAACCCATAGGTTTACTCAAACACATGAGTCTAGGGAGACCATATATAGCCATAGCCTAATGCAAAATACATCTAGTTCAATGTCAAGAGTCCCATAATCTATCACAATCTCAACAATGTTTAAAAGTTCAAACTTCAAAAGTCTCTTGTGAGATTCATGCAATTTCTTTAACTGTAATCCCCTATAAAATCAAAATCAAACAGCAGATTATATACTTTCAACATATTACATCACAGGATATACATTACCATTCCAAATCATCATAGTGAGGAAATACTGGACTAAAACAAGACTAAAAACTCAGCTGGTCAAACTCCAAAATTTATATCTCCATGTCTGATTTCCAACTCCTTTCAGCTTTATTGATTGAAACACAAGTCTTTCTCTTGAGCTTGTTCTACTCCCTGTTAGCAGTTTTCCACAGTAGATACTTCATGGCTCTAGCATCTCAGACATCTTAGGGGCTTTGGGGTGACTTCAGCTCCACAGCTTCTTATTCCAAAGTCTGGGATCTACACATGATCTTCTAAGTATTGTCAACAGGCTTGGGTCACTTCTATAGCTCTGCCCTCTGAGGTAGCCTAGGTTCTGGTTGACTCTACTGCTGCTTCTGTTCTTGGTGGTCATCCTGTGATAATGGCATCTCCAATGCCAGGGTTTCTTAAACTACAACTAAGTTTCACCAATAGCCTCTTGTAGGATCCCTTTATGGTGCCAAACCTCAGCTTCTTTGCATGACCTCTTCAGTCCTGGGCTGACAACTGCAACTGAAGCTGCACCTTCACCAATGGCTTTTCCTGGCCTCTCACAGTGCCAAGCCTCAGCTACTCTCCATGACCCCTTCATGTATTCAAAACCAGTACCACTTGGGTGATTCTTGCACAATCCTCAGTCCATCTGCAGCATGAGCTACAACTTTGGTTATCCCTGAAACACAGCTTCTTGGAGCTCTCAGAAAATACTTCCCAGATGATTCCCAAAATGTACTTGAACTATACATTTTGACAGTGATGCTGGTCCCTTCTTAATCAATACTAATTCTTAGTTCCAGTTAAGGAGCATCAGTTGTCACAATAACCCCTTTTACTCCTGACTCTAAAGCTAGAGGTACAGGGCTGAAGCAGCCAAGTTCTGCTGCTTGCTGGTGCTGGAACATGGTCCTCTTCACCCTATTATATCATCACCAGCTTCCTCTTTTTCAACTTCTTCATTGTCTACACTTCACTGTCCTGTACCTTGCTCTGTAGACTGACCTTGAACTCAGAGATCTGGATGTCTCTGTCTCCTGAATATTGGGGTTAAAAGCATGTGCCTCCACTCCATGACCTCAACCATTCTTTACATTTTTATAAGATCTTATAAAGTTCTGGATTGTAGTTCATTTGGATTGTAGTTCATTCCAGACAAGGTCAACTTGACAACCAAAAATAGCCATCACCACCCATCCCTTCTCACTTTGACATACAATCATATTTCTTTATGCCAAGTGAAATCATAATAATATATAACATCAAATAACTATCCCTTGTTAAACTGAATTCATAAACAGTAAGTTTCACTGGGTGCTTGAACCTAGGTCACCAAGCTCTTAATCTGTTTATCTCCTTGAACATAGAATATAGCTACATTCTACTTTCTTGTGCCCTTTAATACTTGAACCATATACTTTGTATGTTTCCTTTCTCAGCTTGTTTCTTTTCATCAAAATCCCCTCCATAAGACTGAACTTTAGTAACCACACAATAAAATTTCTACAAGACTATTTTGAGATTTTCTTTGCAAATGCAATTAATATAAATCTCTTCACTTTAATTTCAGGCAAACTCTTCAGTCAAGGGCAAAAAGCAACCACATCTTCAACAAAACATCACAAAAGCATTCTTCAGACCACAGACTAACATTCTTCTCCTCTGAAACGACTTGATCCAGGCCTTCATAGTTCAAATTAACTCAGTATCTTCCATATTCCTACTAGAATGGCCCATTAAACCCCACTTAAGGCATTCCCTTGCTTTCCAAGTCCAAAGTCCCCAAGTCTACAAAAATATGGTCAGGCCTGTCACAGAAATACTCCAGTTCCTTGTACCAACTTCTGTCTTAGGGTTTCCATTGTTGTGCAGTGACACCTTGACAAAAGCTACTCTTTTAAAAAAATTAATTGAGGAGGCTGGGCCCGGGCCCATGGAAAGTGACACTATTAAGAGGTATGACCTTGGTGGAATAGGTATGAGCTTGTTGGAAGAAGTGTATCACTGGCTTTGAAGTCATAAGCTTAAGCTCCACTTGGGTGGAAGAGACCCTCTTCCTGGCTGCCTACAGAAGATAATTCCTTCCTGGTTGGTTTTGGATCAAAATGTAGAACTCTTGGCTCCTTCAGCATGTCTGTCTGCACACTGCCATGCTTCCTGCCACGATGATAATATACTGAACTTCTGAATCTGTAAGCCAGTCTCAATGAAATGTTATTCTGTATAAGAATTGCCTTGGTCAAGATGTCTCTTCACAGCAACTGAAACTCTTACTAAGACACTTATCCACTTTGTGTCTTAAAAATAAAATACCACATCATAACAGATGTTGCTCATATAAGTTCTAAGATTCATTTTGTTCTACTATCTAAAAGTTTACTGAGAACACCAAATTCGTAGCCAACTTGGCACAAAATTGGATGGCATGAGAATTGTGGATCTTGAAGCTTAAGTCTGAATTAAACATAATCTTGTATGTATTATGCTCTTAGCTTTGGAAGTTTGATCCAGCTCTAGGAAGAGTCAGATTCACACTGTACTGAGAAAGCTCTAATTTTTACTAAGTGACCTTGTGCCATAGTCACTGTTCTATTGTTGAGAAGAAATATCATGACCAAGGAAACTCTTATAAAAGAAAACATTTAATTGAAGGTTTTCTTAACATTTTAAAGAAATAGTCAATTATCATCATGGCAAAAATCATGGTGGCAGGCAAGCATGGGGCTGAGAACTTACATTCTCATTCTTAAGCAGAAAGCATAGGGAACAACTGGGCCTGGCTTTGGCTTTTGAAACCTCAAACCTCACCCCCAGTGACATACTTCCTCCAAAGCTACACCTCCTTATCCTCCTTAAACAACTCCACTAACTGAGGACTAAGCATGTAAACATATGGACCTATGTGGAGCATTCTCATTCAAACAAGAACCATACTTACAGTTTCAGAGGTTCAAGGTGGGAAACATGGCAGTGTGCAGGCAGACATTGTGCTAGAGTGTTCTACATCTTAATCCAAAGGCAGCCAGAAGGAGATTCTCATTTCCACCCCAGGCAGCGCTTAAAAACTAGGAGAGCCCTCAAAGACCAACCCCAAAGTGATATACTTCCTCCAACAAGGTCATACCTATTTCAACAAGACCACACCTCCTTACATTGTCACTTCCCATGAGCCAAGAATATTCAAACTGTTACAAATACCTAAGACAGACCCCACCTAGTCAGCATTTTTGGCTAAGTAGAACATTTCTTACAAGGAACTTACCAATTTTTACTGTTGAGTACTTAACCTAGTTTTTTTTTTCTTAACATCCACTGATTTAATATATTGCTACATTAAGCTCTCAACTGTCTGTGTCAAAGAGATTATACTGAGTTTTAATGTTTGGCTCCTTACTAAGAAAGAATGATTATCAGAAAAACATTTTAAATTTCTTGATCCTTAGCACTACACAAACATTCAAGAAGGCAATTTATAAATGAAAATTTCTTGATTCTTTTTAATCATCTCCTATCCTCAGGAATGTTTTGAAACATAATTTCTAGTGATTAACCCAATGATCTGTGTTAGTCCTATAAGCAGCATGTACTATGCCTCCTATTTTTCACTGACAGAGAAACCCTTATGTAAAATATCGAGTCATTTGAATAAATGTTAAGATAATCAGAAATGTGATTTTCATTCAAGGACATGGATCAAGGAAAGCACTCCTCCATTGCTTGTGGGAGTTCAAACATTTACAACCACTTTGGAAATCAATTTGATGGTTTCTCAGAAAACGGAGAATAGTTCTACCTCAACACCCAGCTGTACCACTCCTGGGCATATAACTCAAGGATGCCCCATTATAGCACAGGGGCACTTACTCAATTATGTTCATAGAAGTTTTATTCATAATAACCAGAAACTGAAAAAAAAACTTTAATGTCCCTAAATTGAAGAATGGATAAAGAAAATGTGGTACATATACACAATGGGATATTATCCAGCTATTAAAAACAAAGAAATCATGACTTTTGCAGGCAAACTGATGGAATTTGAGAATATCATGCTAAGTGAGGTAACCCAATCACAAAAGACACCTACATGTATGTACTTATAAGTAGATATTAACCATAAAATACAAGATAACCACACTACACTACACAGACACAAAGAAGCTAAACAAGAAGGAAGGCTCAAGCAAGGAAGCTTAAACCTCACTTATAAGAGGGAATAAAATAGTCATAAGAGGTAGATAGAGAGAGGGAACTTGAAAGGAGGGGGGACGGAGAGGGGAATGGGATGTTTCAGGATCAGGTGTGGGGAATGACAGGAGAAATTGTTAGACAGCTATGAAAGTGAATGGAAATCTACAACTGACAGGGGTGAAGAGGTTGGGGTAAAGCTCCAGGATGAGACAGAAATCTGGAATCAATGGGGGTGACTGTAGCTGTGACTCACTATATTGTGGCTATGGAACCTGAGGAGGTCACCTCCTATAGCCAGAGAGTAACCTCAGTAGAGGAATAGAGATACCAACCCACCCACAAAACTTTTGACCTAAAATTTATCCTGTCTACAAGAAATGTAGGACATGGGATAGAACAAAGATTGAGGGAATGGCCAAGTAACAACTGGACCAACTTGAGACACATTCCATGTGTAAGTACCAATCCCTGTCACTATTAATGATACTCTCTTATGATTACAGACAGGAATATTTTGTCCTCTGAGAGGCTCCACCTAGCAGCTGCCTCAGACAGATACAGACATCCACAGCCAAACAGTGGTTGGAGATTGGGAACACTTATGGAAGAATAGGAGGAAGGATTGCAGGCCCCAAAAGGAATAGAATCTCCACAGGAAGACCAACAAAGTCAACTAACCTGGACCCTTGAGGTTTTCAGTGTCTGAACTATTAACAGAACATATATAGGCTGGACCTAGGCCTCCCCTCACATTTGAAGCAGATGTGCAGCTTGGTCTTCATATGGGTACTGAATAACTGGAGTGGAGACTATCCCAAAAGTTGTTGCCTGTATATGGGATATATTCTTCAACCTTGGTTTACTTGTTTGACCTCAATGCGAGAAGCACCTAGCCTCCCAGAGACTTGAAGTTGGTCGGATGATATGTAGAGTGCCTCTACCCACTCAGAGGAGAAGGAGAGGGGAATGAGAGAAAGGATTGTGGGGAGATGACTGTGAGGGGGGCCAATGGGTGGAATGTAAAGTGAGTAAGTGAAAAAAAATAAATTTAAATACTAGAAAAATACATTTGAAGCAAATATGATGTTTTAAGTGAAAAATGTTTTCTTTTTTGCTTTCATTTTCTTTATTTTTCTTTTGTAAGAATGTTTCTTTTTTGATTTCTTTTAAATTGAGTATTTTACTTATTTAGAATACAGATGTGATCCCCTTTCCCCATTTCCCCTCCCTAGAACCCCCTATCCTATACCCTTTCTTCCTTTATGCTTTTAAACCATTTTGATAACATGCATGTGTTAAGGTCAGTTCTAGGTTGAGGGTCTAGCAATACAATAGATGCAAATAGTCGAGGAACAAGCAATACAATAAACACAAATAGTCAAAGAAAAACAAGGCATTAAACCCAGTTACGTGAACACTCCCATGATCACTGTGAAACACGTTTTCTAATGACAATTTCAGATCATTTTTACTTTCAAAATCTCTCTCTTATAATAACATAACCAGAAATGTGGCCAATGAGGTGGGATAAAAGCAGGAATCAAAATTTTGGGAGTTCTGGTATATTTTAAAAGGTTTGTTTGGTAAAGAAACAGGTTACTATATTTAGTATCCTTGAAAAGTGTTGCATTTTGCTTTCCTGTCAGTATGATGCTTTTTTGTATTACCACAGTATACAAAGATGGTACTACATGATGATGTAGCATGCCAGTGCTAATACAAACCTGTTCTCCAATAAATTGTGGTTGTTTGCTTGCCAATCCTGTGTCTCTCCAAGGGACCAATACACAAGCAAACTTATGTTTTTTACACCACCTACACTTTGGGTAAAGTAATTTTTTGAGTAGCAATATATGTTGAAGTAATTTATGTTTGTGAGAATAATGCCTTTGAATACCTACTATATGCAGCAAGGAAGGATGTATAAAGAAAAGCAATATATACTTACAAAACTCCAGAATAGTTTTTTTGCTCCTTGGGCTAGTATGTGGACTCCAAAGAAACAGGAGGCATAGACTGAGGACAAAGTATATCTACAACACCTTAATGTAAACAAAATACCCAGTTCCAAGTGGATCTGCAAAAACTAAGAGAGTAGCTTTTTATTAGAATCACTGCTAAGTCACTGACCTACCATGGGAATAACAGGATTAACATTTCAGTGACCACATATACCAAATTATAGCGTCTTTTCAAAACTAGTCATGGAAATTAATTTAATACCTGAGTGATTACTAACTACAAGTAACTGCAAAGTCAGAAGATCTTATTTATAGAGCTACAACAGAAAACTATTTGAAAATTACAAGTTTTCAACAACAGCAACAACAACAAAGATCTGGCATAAAATGAGTAAGCATGACTATGATCAGAAAAAAAAAAGAAAGAAAGAAACTGACAAAAATTGTATCTGGGGGAAGTTAAAACATTGGTCAAACTAGACAATATCTTAAATAAATTATCTTCAATTTGCACAAAGAACTGAAGAATAGCAGGGGCAAGATGTGAACCTGTGAATATAATGTCTGAATAAACTGAATATCAATAATAAAATTTTTTGATACACAAACAGCAGAGAACTACAATAGCTGAAATGAAAAATACACTAGAAAATTTCAGTAATTAAAGAAGAGAATCAGCAAACTTAAGAGTAGACCAATTGAAATTATACACTCTTAGAAAGAAAGAAAAGGAGAAATGAAATGAACAAAAATGACATTTATAGCAATATAGTTGGTAGTATTTATGTATGAGATTTTCCAAAAAGTAAGTTAATTTTAAAATGCAGAGAAACAAATCGTACTAAAAACGTACTATGTGATGCTCAAAAAATCATTTCTCAAGCTTAATAGGTTACATTCTGATCGTAGGTCAATTTTATTTTAAATGTGAAACTCAGAAGAAGTTTTTTTTTTTAATTTAGAGAAATACAACCAATTTCATATTGGCTCATATTTACCACATGGAGAAACTCTGGATGCCATAAAGTTTCCTCTCTGTCTGGCTGACTGGAGATAGATGAAGTAGAAATGAAACACTAATGAGTGATTATTTGGAGTATATTTCTGCCTGGTACAGACAACGTAAAATCAACCAAATAAAATGTATTTATTTTGTTATTCAGAGTCATACATCAATACAGGAAAAAAAACATTAAATATTATATCTGGTTTCAAGTTACTCAATTATATTGAGTGGCATTTTTCATAAATAGAGTATCAGATTTGAAATTACATATTAAGTTTGTGGACTAGATAGATGGGTTAGATAGTAAAGACATTCACTGCTAAGCTTGATGAATTAAATTTGATCCCCTGGATCCACCTGGTAGAGGAAGAGAACTGACTTCTCCATGTTGTCCTCTGACCTACATACAAACATCTCACCTTAATTTGACATAAGAATACATTGAAAAGGACTTTGAAGAGCTCACCAATATGAAAAAGAGTAAAGTTCTCAAGGTAGTGCCCTCTATTCCATTGATCAGTGTCACTACACTCCTCTAATGCATCTATCCTTGCTGAAAACCATGATGGACATCTGTGATTTATTGGTCTGTCTCCTCACTTCCACAATGTTACTGAATTTTGACTAAGTCTTTACTGGTAAAGACAGCTAGTTATAAGTGATGGCTCACACCATTCCACTACTAGTGTGCACTTTGTTAAGCCAGTCAAATTGCAACTAGGTACCTGTACCACATAGAAATTGAAGTTTCCTTAGGAAAGAAAATAATCCTGTGGGATCCACTGTAGGCTCTTGTTCAAAGTTGCAGATGAGAGGCTTCCCAAGGAGAATAGAAGCAACTGGTTTTTTTTTCTCATACTTTAATTTAAATATCTGTCAAGAGCATACTTTTCTGATAACATGCAGCAACAAGCAGAGAAATTCATGTCTACATCAGGTCTTTTCTCTCTTCCTACTTTTTCTTCACCATTCAATCATTTCCTAACCACAAACAGTCAGTGTCACATTGCATTCCCCTGGTATTCTTTTTCCTTATGCCATTTGTAAGTAACCTTAAGAGACTAACATAATACATGAGTGGGGTAGAGAATAACTATATGAATTACCTTCTTAATCCTATAGTTTTAAAGCATAAGATTTGGGAAATAATTTCTAAAAAGTAATTATGGCCCTACAAGCTATCACCAAATAGCATAACTCAACATAGAATGTACTTACCCATTAGCTTTCAGCATGATATGAGGGTGACCCATTTGGCAACGTTGTTATGAATACATCATGTGATACACTTACAAAAAGTAAGATGCCTACAATTTTAGTGTTTAAACTAATGAGAATAGTTTTATATATGGCTATTGTATATATGGCTGTTATTTGACCAAAATGCTCTATGGTATGTTATTGTGTTGATGAACCACACATATGTCTTATTGATACAATCATCCATCATGCACATGAATGTGTACAGAAAATGAAATCAATTGTTGTTTAGAAAGAAAGGGAGAAAATCATGAAGAAGTGGTTGATAGAGAAATTGAGAAAAGAATGTCAATTTGTAAAAATAAAGCATTAACATTTTTTACATTGTGTATCTGACCATGTTATGTGAGTTCAAGGGCTTTTGTGTAGGAGAATGATTTTCTGGCTTTTTCTATTTCTATTGTGAAATTGTTTGCCTGGTAAATGAAAAAGGTAACACTACACAAAGGCCATCCATTTCAAGAGTCAAGGGTTCAAAAGACATAAAAACTTTTATGTGACATTTATCAGTTGGTGGTGATAATACATATTTTATATGTATGTTTTCAGACATATTAAAAATTTATTCAAAACCTCTAGCTGTGATAATCTCAAAGAATAATTTTCCAGTGTACAGTCTGACCAACTTATTCTAGAATTCTCTAAGTATTCTGAAACTGTTAGGAAAATGCTAGTTATAAGAGGTGGACATTTCTCTAATCCAAAAATTAAACTGACATTTTTAATAAGCTTATCCAAAATGTCCTAGGTTCTTTAATAAAAATGCTAAAATAACACATAGTATGCTATTAAACATATTTACAACACTAAATATCCTTTAATGTTGCATAAATACTAAATCAAACAAAATACTGGTTTATTGTTCACATTATTAAAATCCCCTTTTCCCAGTGACACGTATTATATCAAAGGCAATTTTCACTATCATGTAACTGTAATGTTCTGACATTTTTATTCTTCTTAAATATACCTCAAGGCTTAAAACAGTGAGCAGTTCCTCCTTTGCTGCAAATTACACATAGCTCTATGAAGAAAGAGAAATCAAGTTGCTTTTCAAATTGATGATATTAATTTAATTAAGACCAATTAAATACCATGCTGGTAAAAACCCAGTCTGATTTAAAGCTTATGATTTAATGCTTCTGTATATTAAATTATAGGTTAACAAGAAAATCGTAGCAGTGTAGGCAGAAGTATGGACTTACAGTATCTAACAAAGATAGAAGAAAGTTTGAGGAAGAATGCTTCATCTGACATAGAAACTCTCCACCCACGTTTTTTTTTCACCAAAAACTATTGCACCTTCATAAAGCTATAAAGGTCATCAATATACCTAATGCTAATTTCTTCCCTTAGTGATACGATTTGAGTCTGAAAGCATCATCTATTTCCCTCAAGGCTGACCTTGAATAAAAGCATTTACTTCCACTGGTTTCTATTTTCTCTTTTACTAGTAGGACACCAAGAAGCCCTACTGAAAAAATATCACCTGATATCGATTGAATTATCATTACATTCATTTGGAAATAACTTATTTATAGCTAATATTAATCCTAATAAAGTACATGAGCATTGTTTCACTCTATTTATTTACATGTGTGCAAATAATCTGCAAAAATATTCACCACCACATATCATAAATTTTCACTAATAAAATAAAACTAATTATTATTTCTATAACTCCTATGGCTTATTTTAATATGGAATTATTCTGAACCTTGCATCTACTGATGAGAATTTTATTTTATTGAATGTTTTCTTTTCTTTTCTTTTCTTTTCTTTTTTTATTTAAAAATCTGTATTTGGCAAAGAAAACAGTGAGAGGTCTCATGTGGCCCTAATCTCCATGGTGACTAATGTCATCATGGGATCTTCTGAAAGAATTCCCAGGGAATGTTGGAGACACAGGCATCTTTTGGTGTGACCACAGATATCGAGATCAGTATATTTTAGTGACATGTAATATATATGCCCAATCTTGTGTATTTCACTGATGGATAGCATGGAACAGAGTTTCTCAAATAGTGGCTACTAACATCACCTTCATTCCTTGACTTTGGAACAAACTGCACAATGCTTCAGGGTTTTTCCATACTATTTTAGAATTTTAGAGCAGAGAAAAACTCTTAATATTCAATTTCTCTTTCTTTGGGCAGATTGATTTTTCTTTAGAGTTATTGCAACACGTTGGTAAAAGCACACACCTGTAAATTGAGGCAAATGTGGGCATTGCCCCTCACTCTACCTTTGGCTTGTGTGGGAACCTGGACAAACTATGAAAGCTCTGAGTCTTGTAACTTGTAAAATAAAATGGGAGTTTTAAAACCTTTAGTGTGAGAGTTGTTATGGAGACTGGAGAGGCTGCTCCATGGTTAAGAGCACTTGTTGCTCTCACCAAGAACCCAGCGTCAATTCTTAGCATCTGGGTGGTAGCTCACAACCATTTGTAATTCCAGTTGTAGTGGATGTAACTCCATCTTCTGACCTCCACACCAGGCACACACACACTGCACAGACATACACCTAGGCAAAACATGCATATATGTAAAATAAATTAAGATAATTTTAAAAAGCTATTTATAGATGAATGGTGATAATGTGTGCTGCAAAGGGCTCAGAACCCAGTGTAATTTAGAAAAAATAAAGTATTAATTTCATTGTTACTTTAAAAAACATTTCTTGGCAGCAAGCTCCTGCCAGTACAAGAGTAAAAGCATCACGCTCTAGTGAACAGACACTGAAATGAGGACTTAGAATTCTGGAAATATGCTGGCTCAGAAATGGAGAGAACATATCTGAATTAGTGCTATTTGGCTGACAATATTATCATTTCAGGCTCTTCACCACACTGAGCTTGTAGGCAGAGGCAGAGGCAGAGGCAGAGGCTATGCACTTTACCAGAGAAAATATGTCCAAAGTGGACCATGAAAAAAAGGGCCCGCCCTTATCTTTCCCTGGGCATTTATCCTAGGCAAAGTGATGTGGTTCCAATGAAAACCAATCCTTGAGCCACCTAGAACTGGCAAAAATGAATTTACCACCCATCCCAAAACCAGTTACTTATGAGAATCAAGGCGCATGCCAACATTTTATAAACGGCCTGGAGATGTAAAATGTCATCTACTTTTAGCTGACAGCTTTGTTCATCATTATGTGAAGAAAACTTCTTCAAACTTTGTACAATTTGCTCAGATCTAGTTTGATATTGAGGTCTAATATGGATTGGGCATGTTTTAAGTGTGTTTCTCAAAGTTTTCTGTGCAAGAAACTTGTTCACTACAGTAGCTGTGTTAAGAAGTAGCAGAATGTTCAAGAAGTAGAATCAAATAGAAGGTAATTATGTTATCGGGTATATTACTCTTTTATTTTTTGAGACAGGGTTTCTCTATTATATACCTCTGGCAGTCCTGGTCCTGGGACTCACTATGTAAACCAAGTTGGCCTCAAACTCACAGAGATCTTCCTCTCGTTACCTCCTGAGTGCTGGGATTAAAGGCACACAACATCATGCCTGCCTTGAATATATCATCACTCTTAAAGGGAATAAAAATGCTCTCATGAAGTGAATTAGTTACAAGAATTTAAGGACAAGCCTGGCCCACCTGCCTCAGCTCCTCTGGCTGCTTGTCTCCTTGTGTGATGCTTTTCTCTCAGACGTATATTTCCTACTGATAAATTTCATTCTTTTTTTAATATACTGTCAACTTTAGTATACAGCTTCAAATGATATTTTCCTCTGACCATAGGTACTACATTTGTTTTATTACAGATATTTAATGTATTTTAGGAAACCTGATGTTAATATAGTTTAGCCTACACATAAAATCTCAAATAAAGTAGTGCTGTGAATGATGTCTGTTAGAAATTTGAATGTTAGAACAATTTCAAAACATTTTTAAAGCTTCACTTTTAACTAGCAGATTCACTGCTAAATCACAACTCAGGATCATTAAAAGACTATTAGTAACTTATAAAAGATATAGTAAAAACGAATATAGTTACTAAAACTTCTACTTTTTCTCCAGAGATGCAAGGGTAGTTTAATATTAACCAAAAATATGGAAAACCACAATTGTAGAATGCCACAACCACATGGTCATTTTTTGACTTTTTTTCTTTTTTTGCTTTTATACTATTTTGATTACATGTAAGTGTTAAAGTCAGTTCTAGGTTGAGGAACTAGCAATACAATAGATGCAAATAGTCAAAGAACAAACAAGGTAATAAACAAAGTCCTATGTTCACTCCCATGATCACTGTTTCTAAGGGCTTATCAGGATGACCAAAATATCTGAGCCTACTTCCCTGTCCTAGCCCAAAGATATGATCATGCCTGAAGCCTACTTCTTGGTTCTAGCCTAAGATTTTTATTCATGCCTGAAATTACTTCTTTATTCTAGCCTAAGATTTAGATTCCTGCCTGAAAGTACTTCTTTGTTCCAGCCCAATGTCAGATTCCTACCTGAAGTCTATTTCCTTGTCATTGGCCAACATCAGATTCTTGCCAAGCAGCCCCCAAACCTCTCCACATCACCCCCTTTTTTATTTCATAAAAAAGACTGAGCATGTCTTGGGCCGTTCTGCCAAGAATGCCTTCCCAACCCATCATGGAATATGCCTTACAAAAAGCAATGCACTTCTGTCTTCAGTTGGTAAGGCTCTGTGCAGAATCTTACCTGTCCATAGCTTGCTAGCCTGTAAAATTAATAACTCTGTCTGGTGGTCCACTTTCAGTTTCAAGTCATGTACTTTGGCTACTAACGTGGAGATGTTGTTAAAAACAAACTTTAACACAATGGGCAGGAATAAAAGTATTCCCAGCACAAAAAGGGCTACATATATATATTCCATTCTTGAAGCTTGAACAAAATGAAAAGACTGACCTCAAGCCATGGTTAATTTTATCAGCTGTATCTGCAGCATCAAAGCTCAGCAAAGCAGAATTCTTCAAATTCATAATCTCACTATGCAAAGTTAAAACTTCCAAAGAGGTGTTAGAATTATGCCAAATAGACTGCAAGTGTCTTTAAACTTTTTCCTAATTATAATGACTATCATTGTAAATTTTAGAAGTAACACAACTCCACTGGTATTTGGCATGACACTTGAAATGGCTCCTCACTCTTACACTCTGAACTTCCTTCCAATAATGTGAGTAGGATAAAGATCATGAATCCATTGATCCAAACAACTATCTAAATCCTCTTGTATACTCAACACATTAGTAACATTTTTGTTAAATGATTAACAAAAATAGCTGTCTTAACTTCTTGTATAAAAGCAATTGCAGAAGCAGTGGTGCTAGCAATTAATGTAATTAAAGCTGTTATACCACCAATGATCAAGCCCACTACCCTCATGCTTCTGCTTAAAGCCTGACTCACTTCTTCGAGTACTTGGAAGCTTTTTTCAGAAAACCAAGGTTCAGAGGAGGCTGGACTCCCAGACATTCTATTACATCCAGGAATGTAGGTGAGTGGGCCACAATCCTTCCCCCCAATAAAAACTTGGAGTAATTTGGGACCTGCTAGGATCCATGAACTCCCTCAAGGCCAGTTACACACGACACTTCCTATCTGTGACTGAGCCTGGAACAGCCCTAAGACTTAGCTCTGCACAAAAATCCAGAGGAGGCTGGACTTACAGGAGCTCTAACACATAGGAACATAAGCTAACAGGATCAAAAAATCTCAGGAGCTTGGGCACACCAAAATTTCAGGAACAAAGAAGCAGCCTGACTCCCAGGAGCTATCACAATCAAGGTCTCAGGATAACAAGATCACAGAGACAGCTGGAATCTGAGGAGTTTTGACACAGCCAAGATAACAGGCATGACAGGCTCCAGTCAGAGATATTGAGTGAAGGTAGCATTACAAATAACCATATGGCAAAATGCAAGCACTAGAATATAAGCAACAAAAACTAAGGTTATTTGGCATCATAAGAACCTAGTTTTCCTAAATAGCAAGTCCTGAATACCTGATGACACCAGTAAAGCAAGGTTCAGATTTAAAGTCACTTCTCATGATGATGTTAGAAGGCTTTAAGAAGGACGTAAATAACTCCCTCAAAGATATACAGGAGAACACATGTAAACAAGTAGAAGCCCTTAAACAGGAAACGCAAAAATCCCTTTAAAAATTACAAAAAAACACAACCAAAAAGGTGAAGGAATTGAACAAAAACGATTCAGGACATGAAAATGGAAGTAGAAACAATAAAGAAATCACAAATAGAGACTGCCCGGGAGATAGAAAACCTAGGAAAGAGATCAGGAGTCATGAATGTAAGTATCACCAACAGACAACAAGAGATAGAAGAGAGAATCTCAGGTGCAGAAGATCCCATAGAAAACATTGACACAAAACTGTCAACAAAAATGCAAAATGCATAAAACTCTTAACCCAAAACATCCAGAAAATCCAGGACACAATGAGAAGAACAAACCTAAGAATAATAGGTATAGAAGAAAGCAAAGATTCCCAACTTAAAGGGCCAGTAAATATCTTCAACAAAATTATAGAAGAAAACTTCCCTAACCTAAAGAAAGAGATGCCCATGAACATACAAGAAGCCTACAGAACTTCAAATAGACTAGACCAGAAAAGAAATACCTCCCACCACATAATAATCAAAACACCAAATGCACAAAACAAAGAAAGAATACTAAAAGCATTAGGGGAAAAAAGTAAAATAACTCATAAAGGCAGATCTACAAGAATTACACCAGACTTCTCACCAGAGACTATAAAAGTCAGAAGATCCTGGACAGATGTCATACTGACCCTAAGAGAACACAAATGCCAGCCCAGGATATATATATATTGCTATACCCAGCAAAACTCTCAATTACCATAAATGGAGAAACCAAGTTATTCCATGACAAAGCCAAATTTACACAATATCTTTGCACAAATCTAGCCTTACAAAGGATAATAAAGGAAAATCACCAACACTAGGAGGGAAATTATACCCTAGAAAAAGCAAGAAAATAATCTTCTTCCAACAAACCCAACGGAAGATAGCCACACAAACATAACTCCTCCTCTAATAACAAAAATAACAGAAAGCAACAATCACTTCTCCTTAATATTGCTTAACATCAATGAACTCAATTTTTCAATAAAAAGACATAGACTAATGAACTGAATACATAAATAGAACACAACATTTTGCTGCATTCAGGAAATGCACCTCAGTGACAAAGAGAGACACTACCTCAGAATAAAAGGCTGGAAAAGAATTTTCCAAGCAAATGGTCCCAAGAAACAAGCTGGAATAGCCATTCTAATATAAAATAACATTTACTTTCAACCTAAAGTTATCAGAAAAGATAAGAATGGACAATTCATACTCATCAAAGGAAGAATCAACCAAATAAAATTTCAATTCTGAAATCTATGCACCAAATGCAAGGGCACCCACATTAAAAACAAAACAAAACAAAACAAAACAAAACAAAACAAAACAAAACCTAAATCTCAAAGCACACATTGCACCTCACACAATAATAGTGAGAGACTTCAACACCCAACTCTCATCAATGGACAGATCATGGAAACAAAATCTAAACAGAGACACATTAAAACTAAGAGAAGTTATAAACCAAATGAATTTAGCAGGTATTTATAAAGCATTTCATCCAAAAACAAAAGAATATACCTTCTTCTCAGCATCTCATGGTACCTTCTCCAAAATTGACCATATAATTAGTCACAAAAGAGGCGTCAACAGATACAAGAAGATTGAAATAATCCCATGTGTCCTATTAGATCACGATGGGCTAAAGCAGACCTTCAATAAGGATAAAATCAATGGAAAGCCAATATACACATGGAAACTGAACAATGCTCTACTTAATGATAACTTGGTCAGGGAAGAAATAAAGAAAAAAACTAAAGACTTTTTGGAATTTAATGTAAATAAGGACATATCATACCAAAACTTGTGGGACACAATGAAAGCAGTGCTAAGAGGAAAACTTAAAACTCTAAGTGCCTATAAAAAGAAACTGGAGAGAGCACACACTAGCAGCTTGACAGCACACTGGAAGCTCTAGAACAAAAAGAAGCAAATGTACCCAAGAGGAATAAACAGCAGGAAATAATCAAACTCGGGCCTGAAATTAACCAAGTAGAAACAAAAAGAACTATACAAATTATCAACAAAACCAGGAGCTGGTTCTTTGAGAAAATCAACAAGATAGATAAACCCTTAGCCAGACCAACCAGAGGGCACAGAGACTGTATCCAAATTAATAAAATCAGAACTGAAAAGGGAGACATAACAACAAAAACCGAGGAAATTAAAAAAAAAATCGTCAGAAACTACTACAAATCCTATACTCAACAAAACTGGGAAATCTGGATAAATAGACAATTTCCTAGACAGATACCAGACACCAAAGTTAAATCAGGGTCATAGGTCAGGAATTCAAGGCCCATACCTAAACATAGTAAAAACAATATACAGCAAACCAGTAGCCAGCATCGAACTGAATAGAGAGAAACTTGAAGCAATCTCACTAAAATCAGAGACTAGACAAAGCCATCTAAATAGCCCTATAATCACTAAAGAAATAGCAGCAGTCATTAGAAGTCTCCCTACCAAAAAATAATCACAGGACCAGATGGTTTTAATGCAGAATTCTATCAGACCTTCCAAGAAGACGTAATTCCAATTTTCTATAAACTGTTCCACAAAATAGAAACAGAAGGAACTCTACCCAATTTGTTTTATGAAGCCACAATTATGCTCATACCTAAACCACACCCAACAATGAAAGAGAACTTCAGACCAATCTCCCTTATGAATATTGATGCAAGATACACAATAAAATTCTCACCAACTAATTCCAAGAACACATCAAAACAATCATCCATCATGATTAAGTAGCTTTATCCCAGGAATGCAGGGATGTTTCAATATTCAGAAATCTATCAATGTACATCACTATATAAATAAACTCAAAGGAAAAAACCCACATGATTATCTCACTAGGTGCTGAAAAATCATTTGACAAAATTCAACATCCCTTCATGTTAAAAGTCTTGGAAAGATCAGGAATTCAAGGCCCATACCTAAACATAGTAAAAACAATATACAGCAAACCATTAGCCAGCATCAAACTGAATAGAGAGAAACTTGAAGCAATCTCACTAAAATCAGAGACTAGACAAAGCTGCCCACTCTCTCCCTATCTATTCAATATAGTACTCAAAGTTCTAGCCAGAGCAATTAGACAACAAAAGGAGATCAAAGGGATAAAAACTAAAAAGGAAAAAGTCAAAATTTCACTATTTGCAGATGATAGTATACTTATGTGACCCCCAAAATTCCACCAGAGAACTTCTAAACCTGATAAACAACTTCAGCAAAGTGGCTGGGTATAAAATTAACTCAAACATATCAGTAGCCTTCCTCTACTCAAAGGATAAGCAGGCAGAGAAAGAAATTATGGAAATGACATCCTTCACAATAGTCACAAATTATAAAATGCTTTTGTGTGAATCTAACAAAAAATGTGGTACATTTACACAATGGAGTATTACTCAGCTATTAAAAATAATGAATTCAAGAAATTCTTACGTAAATAGATAGAACTAGAAAATATAATCCTGAGTGAGGTAACCCAATCACAAAAGAACACACATGGTATTTACTCACTGATAAGTGGATATTAGCCCAAAAGCTTGAAATAGACAAGATTCAACTCACAGACCACATAAAGCTCATGAAGAAAGAAGACCAAGTGTGGATGTCTCGGTCCTACTTAGAAGGAGTAACAAAATACTCAAAAGAGCAAATATGGAGACAAAGTGTGGGACAGAAACTGAAGGAGGGGCCGTCTGGAGACCATTCCACCTGGGTATCCATCCCATGTGCAGTCACCAAAGGTAGACACTGATGTGGATGTCAGGAAGTGCATGCTGACAAGAGCCTGATATAGCTGTCTCCTTAGAGGTCTGCAAGAGTTGGACATATTCAGAGGCAGGTGCTCACAGCTAACCATTGATCTGATCAAGGGGTTCTCAATGGGGGAGTTAGAGAGAAGACTGAAGGAGCTGAAAGGGTTTGTGGCCCCATGAGGAGAGCAACAATATCAACTAACCAGAGCTCCCCAGGGTCAAAACCACCAGCCTGGGAGCACATAGGGAGGGACCCATGGCTCTAGCTGTATATGTAGGGGAGGATGGCCTTGTAGGGCATAGGTGGGAGAGGAGATCCTTGGTCCCATGAAGGCTGGACACCCAGTGGGGGGGGAATTTGAAGGTGGGGAGGTTGGAGTAGGTGTGTAATAGCCCTGGGCTATTTTGGAAACTTTAAATGACCAATTATATTTATTTAGGGGTTAAGGGAATGTTTAGATTGTTTACCTGGTGTTGATTTAACTTTAATACTTGGCATCTGTCTGGGAAACCAATCATTTCATCTATATTTTTCAGTTTTGTCAAGTATAGGCTTTTGTAGTAAGACCTGATGACTTTTTGAATTTCCTCAGTTTCTGTTGTTAAGGTCTCTCTTTTCAGTTCTGATTTTGTTAATTTGGTTACTGTCTCTATGCTTTTTAGTTAGTTCAAAATGGTTTGTCTATCTTATTGATTTTCAAAAATCAAATCAAAACAAAACAAAACAAAAACAGCTCTTGGTTTTTGATTCTTTGTATTGTTCTTTCTTCTTGGTTGATTTTAGCCCTCAGTTTGATTATTTCCTACCATCCATTCCTCTTGAGAATGTTTGCTTCTTTTTATTCTTGAGCTTTCAGGTATACTTTTAAGTTACTAGTAAAGGATCTAACAATTTCTTTATCAACAGTACTTTCATTGTATCCCATATGTTTGGGTATTTTATGCCTTCATTTTCATTGAATTCTGGCATGTCTTTTTTTCCATTTCTTACCTGGTCAAGTTATGATTGAGTGAAGAGTTATTCAGTTTCCACAAGTATGTGGTCTTTCTATTATTTCTGTTGTTGTTGAAGTCCATCCTCAGTCTGTGGTGATCTGATAGAATACATAGGGTTATTTCAGTGTTTCTTGTATCTGTTGAGGCTTTTTGAGTTCAATTGTGATCAAATTTGGAGAAGTGTCCTTGAGGTGCTTAGAAGAAGGTATAGTCTTTTGGTTTTTTTGGGGGGAGGGGTAGGTTCCGAAGATATCTGTTAAATCCATTTGGTTCATAACTTCTGTTAGTTTCATTATATCTGTGTTTAGTTTCTGTTTCAGTGACCTGTCCATTGGCAAGAGTGTGGTATTGAAGTCTCCCACTATTATGGTATGAGCTTTATAAAAGGTTTTTTTTTTTTATGAATGTGAATGCCCTTTCATTGTGGAATAGATGGTCAGAATTGAGAAGTCATCTTGGTAAATTTTTCCTTTGATGATTATGAAGTGTCCTTCCCCATCTCTTTTGATTGCTTTTGGTTAAAAGTTTATTTCACTGGATATTAGTATGGCTACTCAAGCTTGTTTCTTGGGACTGTTTTCTTGGAATTCTTTTTCATCCTTTTACTCTAAGGTAGTTTCTATCTTTATTGCGGAGGTGTGTTTCTTGTATGCAGAAAAATGAGGGATCCTCTTTGCATATCCATTCTGTTATCATATTCAGTCTGCTGTCCTGTGTCTTTTCATTGAAGAATTGAGTTCAATGATGTTGAGAGATATTATTGACCAATAGTTGTTAGTTCCTGTTGTTTTGTTGTTAGAGGTGGTACTATGTATGTGTGATTCTCTTCTTTTGGAATTATTGTGGGTTGGTTAATCTTGGGTGTAGTTACCCTCCTTGTGTTGGAGTTTTCCTTCTAGTATCTGCTGTAAGAAGGAATTAGTAGAAAGATATTGTTTAAATTTGGTTTTGACATTGAATTTCTTGGTTTCTACATGTATGGTGATTGAGAGTTTTGCTGGATATAGTAGCCTGGGCTGGCATCTTGTGGTCTCTTAGGGTCTGCAAGAATCTTTTCAGGATCTTCCGAATTTATGAGTCCATGTTGAGAAGTCATGTGTAATTCTAATAGGCTTGCCTTTATATGTACCTGGCCTTTTTCCCTTACAGCTTTTACTATTCATTCTCTGTTCTGTACATTTAGTGTTTTGATTATTATGTGCTTGTAAGATTTTCTTTTCTTGACTAATCTATTTGGTGTTCTGTAGGATTCTGATATGTTTATGGAGATCTCTTTCTTTAGATTAGAAAAGTTTTCTTCTATGATTTTGTTATAAACGTTCTCTGGCTCTTTGAACTAAAAATCTTCAGTCTCTTCTATTCATATTATACTTAGGTTTGGTCTTTCCATGGTGTCCCAAATTTCCTGGATGTTTTGGCTTAGGAACTTTTTATACTTGGCATTTTCTTTGTCTGATACATGAATATCTTCTATGGCACCTTCTAATACTGAGATTCTCCCTTCCATCTCTTGCATTCTGTTGATGACGCTTGTGTACGCAATTCTTGTTTGCTTTCCAAGGATTTTCATCTCCAGGGTTGCCTCCATTTGTGATTTCTCTTTTGTTTCTATTTCCATTTTTAGGTATTGGAATGTTTGGTTCATTTCCTTTGCCTGATTGATTGTGTTTTCCTGTTTTTCCTTAAGGAATTCATTAGTTTCTTCTTTAAGGGCTTCTACCTGTTTAATTGTGTTTTCCTGTATTTCCCTAAGGGACTTATGTATATCCTCTTCAAAGTCCTCTATCATTTTCATGAGATGGGATTTAAGGTCAGAATCTTGTCTTCAGGTGTGTTAGGGTATCCAGGGCTTGCTGTACTAGGAGAGCTGTGTTCTGATGGTGACAAATTGCATTGGCTTCTGTTGATTATGCTCTTGAGCTTGCTTTTTACAATCTGGTTGTCTCTGATGTTAACTGGTCCATGTTTCAGATTGGAGTGGGCCTCCTGGGGGGCAAGTAGTGCTGTGTCTCTAGTTAGAGCAGGTCTCCTTTGTCCCTGGTTAGAGCAGTCCTCCTGGAAGACAGGCAGGCCTGTGGGGTTGGTGAGCATGCACCCTAATCTGACACAGGTGCAGGTGAAGGTGCAATTGAAGGACTGTGTGTCCATTTTTTAAAACTTAATTTTGAAAACTTGATTCTACAACCTCAATGCATCCTCACTGGAACAGTGGAAAGAAACAAAACACCAACTCATCAATCAAAGAAATGTAATACTAAAAGAGAACAGATCATTTAATAGCAGAATGGAAACATATCTTTAGTAGTTAAATGTGTATCCATGCGCATCAGTTTCTTTTTTTAAGATACTGTGTAAAACTAACAAAGAATATACATTTCCCTGTCCAGAGGTTTCTAGGTGATAATCACTAAGAAGGGGAATTTAGGTTAGGAAACAATGAACTTAACTTTGCCTGAGATCCCTTCCAAAGAAGCTTTCCTTCTGCTGACTCATGTTCCAAGCCATTGTCCCAACAATATGGTACATATGTGGCAGCTGTAACCTGTATCTTGCTTCTAGGTACTGAAGACAGCGTGGGAGAAAAAACGTCTCAGAATCTGTCACATTATACCCTCTTTGCTCCCCCCTCAGATTCTTACTAAAAATTAACTCTAGGGATTAAGGGCTCTGTGGAGTCATGAGTAGGTGGAGACTGAGTCATAGCTTTCTTATACTTCAGAGGAGCAAATAAATAATAAATCACTCTGCAGTTTCCTTTCCATGTTATTCTTTTGCTTTTGATGAGCCTGTTAACCAGATCCTCAGTGGGTAGATTATATCAATTCATGAATGTTAATTCCAAATTTTCAAATTAGCTCAGTAAAATGTTAAGCTTTGTGAATGTCACTTTACAGGGGAAATGCAATACTTTTGGCACTTTAAAATACAAGGTTAGTTGAAGCTGTGTGGAAATTAATAATAGCAGCAGAGAGATAATCAACACTTCTAGGTTTCATCCACATTTTGTATTTTCTCTTTCACATTTCTCCACAGGAAAAATCTAGAAGGAAAGCTTCCCATGGTGAAAATCCATGGCACTGTTGGCGTGAGTAGAATGCTGCAGACTTATAGCTCATCTGCTGAACATGACTGAAGTGTAGATAATGAGCGTGCTTTGAAGGGTCCAAGCAAGGAATGAGTGATGTGAACCCTAAAATGAGACTTCATCACCCCTCTCTTCATTTCTAATATTTCATATCAATGCCTCTGGATATGGTGTTCAAGTAGATGAAATGTGTAAGGCTTATTATCATTGAAAGCCCTGATCTAATCCTGCCTTAATTCTGTATAACATTTGCTCTAGCAAAAATGTTGACATCTTGGAACTGATATGTTTTAAAAGATGCATACACTGTTGCAGAGTAGCTATTTCACTACTACTGATAGTTTTGTTGAAATTATGACGGGTAGAGTACCCTACATTTTGTGTAATTGCATCTACATTAGCAGAAAATTGAGCAAAGCTTTGTTTATCAACCAAATATTTCATGAGGGACCCATACATTTATTAGTATTGAGATTTGAAAACTAAACTGATCTGGAGTGTTTTTATTTTGTGCAAGTGGAAAATAAAACAGGAACAATCGAAAGGTATAGAAAGATGACTGATACAGCAGTGGAGGGGGGAACTGTGCTTAGTTGTGACATTTCTGAGAAACATTGGATAATGGCAATCACACCCACCTCATCATCCCTACAGTGCTATAGATTCATGTAAATGACACTACATCTGGCAAGCACAACACTTCTTTCTCTGCAGTTTCGCTGTTTCATTCTGGCTATTTGGAAATGTGTACTTGCTGCTGCAATAATCTTGACATGAGACTTGGAATGCTGTATTTCAGTGCAAGTGTGTGTGTGTGTGTGTGTGTGTGTGTGTGTGTGTGTGTGTAAGAGAACGAGACAGAGACACACAGAGAGACACAGAGAGAGAGAGAGAACATTCTTCGGCAATCTACTTCAGGTAACATGTCTAATGCACAAACTATACATTGTGCTGTCCAAAGTGAAATAAAATCATAACAGGGTATTAGCTCAGCAGTGGGACTCTTCATGCAAGCATGCCTATGTTGTTTTAGTGATGTCTCTTTAAATTGTCTGAAATCTGGGAAGCTTCTGTTACCCAACATCATTATGAATTGGAACAGAAGAACCTCTGTGACCTCAGAAATATTCACAAGTAGTTTCCCCGTGGCCTTAAAAGGCTCCTTCTTTGGACATAACCTGAACCAAGATTTGGTTTAATGAAATGGTTGGCTTTGTTTACTTCCTGTATCACACATCAATTTTAATGCCGTTTCTGCCAAATTATAGCTGTGTTTTGATCCACTCCTGTATGTCAGACATGCATGCAGTAGTGTAGTGTGCAGATGGTGCTGCTCTCTGTCCTTAGTGACAAAGCACCTTGAGCCTGACTTAGTAGTCCAGCCTGCTACGTACAATGGAGACATAACTGTAACTGTGAAGTTAGCATGACAGAAAGAGGATCAGTCTCATCTTGTTAAAGTGGCAACCCCACTCACATAGCTGGTATTCCTGTTTTTATAATGTCACCCTCTGTCACTTTGTCACATACCTGTTTTCATAATGTCACCCTCTGTCACTTTGTCACATACAGCACATTAGACTGTATGAAGTGTGCTCCTGATCAAATGTGTGATGCTTTTACTCTGCCCAGCAACAGAATGTTTGCCATTTATTCAGGTCCGCTCATTTGGGAGACTGGTTTTGTAGAGGGAAAATATCATGGTATTAACATTGCTATTTTATACTCTGAAGCTATGTCACTACATTTCCTTTTTGGGTTAATGTTTAGATATTATTCAGCTGAAGAAGCAGCTCTCTGGACCTGTCTCTATTACAAGATTTTGGTTTTCCTTTGCAAATATCCCCTGCAGAAGACCCCTGAGAGGTGTGCATTATGGGTAATTAGAGAAACCCAGGGTTTCCTGAAGAATGAGAAATGCAGGGCTACCACCCATTGACTCTAACGCTTTTTTAGACTTAATTTTTTCCCACAGTCTCACTTATACTGGAGACAAGTGATGAGAGAAACACAGAAAGAAGAAATATTATTTGCCTTTTGTTTATGTAGACTCAGTAGAGACCATGAAATTATTCCTTTGCCACTTAAAATAACTTATATTCTTGCTTGCTGTGGTCTTACTTCTACTCCCTGGACCAACTACTTAAATGGAGAAGTTCTTTGCCAGGGACTGGGGTTTGTGTTAGACAGTAGATGGCTACTGAATGGAGCATTATTCCACTGTGGGGGAGAAAAATCATTAAAACTTGTGTGTGTGTGTGTGTGTGTGTGTGTGTGTGTGTGTGTGTAAATAATGTGCACTTATATAAAATGATTCATTTCCCTTTGGTGTTTCAATGCCAAGATGATGTTCACCTGTGATTTTCAACCTATTCTGGACAGGTAGCCTATGGCACTAGTTTTGTTGTCATTATATCAGGTGTCTAAAGATATATATTCATCTTCTAGATAAAGTCATAAATCAGTTCTGGAGCATTCCTCAATGTTGGATCTTTACCCTTCATCACTCTTTCATTATTATGGAGGAAAAAAATAGTAGAAAGGAGCATACATACAACAGTGATAAGAGGGTAAAGACAAATTTCAGAGAGTATAAGTAGTTGCTACCAAACCTGTTGACTGAGATCAATCCCCAGAACCCACATGGCAGAAGAAAACCAACTACTGTAAACTGTACTCATATATCTACTATATGTTAACTGTGACACAATACTCTTTCTTTCTCTCTCTCTCTCTCTCTCTCTCTCTCTCTCTCTCTCACACACACACACAAGTATAATATTATTTAATACAAATAAGAATACTCATGAGGAAAAGAGACACAATATCTCAATCTTTGAATGGGCAGAAGTTATTTCCCCACATCATTCCTATTTTTCCTTATTAACGAGGCATAAGTGAATAACAATATAATTGACAGTAAAAGCATGAAACTCCAAATAAAGCCCTATCACTTCAGAATAATTATCTTTTATTGTCTAGTTTTTATGCACAAAAGGGATACTATTTTGTTTTTTAAATTTACTTACTGTCTTTTGCCTTGCTGCCTGAGCTTTAGTTGGAGATTTTTTTTTCTTTTGGAGCAATGCTTAGTAACAAAAATAGTACTGGTTTTGAGAAAATCAGGTTCAAACTAAAAATGTAAAAAGAAGATATAGTTCAATAATAGACTTGCTTGGTACACAAAAAGATCTTGGATTAATTCACAGTACCATTTTTTTGTTTAATATACTGTTATTATGTATGTATATGATGTGCATTTATAAATGTATGTGCACTTGTGCCACAGTTCACATATGGAAGACAACAGATAACTTTCAGAACTGATGGGTTGTCTCCTTCTACTATGAGTTCCCAGAATTGTCAGGCTTGTGTGGCAAGCACTTTTACCCACCAAGCCATCTCCATAGCCAAAACAATAGTAGTCTTATCGCTAGTGAACCCCCAGATACCTCAAAAAAATCAACAAACAAAATTCAGTGATCAAGGAAGAAGATAACAAAAAAGGTCCTTAAAATAATACATGTTCTTCCTTTCATAAAAACTAAGTGATAAAAGAAATAATGTCCATATTATGATGATATGTCATTAATCTTGTTTGTCAAGCTGATAAGATTTAAATCATTATGGAATCAAGCATCTGGTCATGCTTGTGAAGAATTATCTTGATCAGGGTAAGTGAGGTGGACTGGTTATAATACATGGCTTTAGATTCATGGCTGAAAAAGAGAGGAAAGGGTATCCTGAGCATAGCATTCATCACACTCTGCTTCCTGAGTGTGCATACATGTCACTATCTGCTTCAACTTTTTGACACCATGATAGACTATATCTTTAAACTTCAGGTCAAGATAAATCCATTCTCTCTTGTTGGGTATTAAGTTTCAGGGATAAGTACTAAGTATTAACATTTCCATCTTGGAAAAATACAAACTCATTTGAAAGCATAAAGACTAAGAATGCCATTGAAGGGCTTTTCACCTCAGAAAACAATCACCTAAAAGTATTTCCTATGAGTCAAAGCACAAAGTCCAATGAAATATGATTTAGGGAGGAGAGGCCCAATCCCCAGATGGCACCAGAACTGGGTAGCACAATCCACATCATATTAGTTTTCTAGGCATGAAGTTTGATAAAATCTTTCCCCATGATTCCAAAAAGTTGTTGAAGCTAGGAAATATGTAGCATAACCAGTTTTTGCAAAACTCCCTTGAGCTATGAAGGTGAAGCCTATGTTACATTAAATATTTTAGGATGCTGAAGATGCCAGAACCATAGGACATCTGCTAAAGAAAGTTACAGGTATACAGTGGACCCATCTCCAAGAAATAAGTTATGTATTCTATAGGTGCCAAAGATGAAGGAGTAAGGATACCAAAGCCTTTTGGATCCTGGGTAAATCTATCATGAATATCAGATGACAGACATAAACCTCGGCATTTAGTATATTCCACTCTCAGTTTTGATTATTATTATCTCCACTTATTCCCAGCTATATTACCCTCACACTTATCTGAAGAATGAGAATGTTTATTCTGTGCCATTATATATTTGAAGTATGTAACTTTTATTACTTCTTTTATTTTGGGGATATAATATTTATATTATTTCTCCCATTCTTCTTCTCTCGCCAAACTATCCTATATACCTATCCTTGCTTACATATTATATTATATATGTATATAAATATTTATAAATACAGCCTGTCTAGTCTATAAAATAATACTAGTATAGTATACCTGTTTCTGATTGCCTTGAGTCTCAGGTGGAGCCTTGAATTTTGAACTTTAAATATAGTTTAGAATTATTAAAGGTTATGAGGACATTTGAAGTTTGACTGAATACAATTTTCACTAAGAAATGGGCAAATGTTGGGAACAGTACAAATTTGTAAGTTAAACATGATTATGTTTACCAAGTTGACCAGGAATGAGGGGATTTTGCATTTAATCTTGATGGCAAAATTCATGAAACTCCAAATCTCCATGGAAACACATTTCTGTGCATGTCAGTGAGGGAATACATGGATTATTTTACTCAAAAGTGGAAGACCCACCATAAGTGTGGGTAGGTCCTTTCCATGGGTCATCTCTAGCCCCTGCCACCAAGGATTTCCCACTATGATAGACTGTACCCTCAAACTTTAATCCAAAATAAAGCTTCATTTTCTTAAGTTGTTACTGTCAGGTATTTTTTATAGCAAAAATAGTAAATACTGAACAAGGATTCTCCATCTTCCTTTAAGTTATTTGAAGAGATATATCCTAACTAAGTACCCTGGTATTAAAAAGGTCACACATTCCAAGTTTTGATCAAAGAGTTAGATTTCAAAACCTACTTTAATATGAGTTCTTAAATGCTTTAATTTTCCTTCTAACCTACCACCCACCAGAGGTAGTGAGAATGAAATGTTATTAGGACACAGGGGAAGCAGAACTATTTAAAAAGTTCTTTGTGGGCACTTCCAATCTTTGTTATTAGGATATCAGAAGTTCAGTCTACTATCAGACCACCACCAAATATGAATCAGCAGCTAGAGTCCAGTCCACTTGACAGGCACCACACAAGAAGCAGTGGCTGCTGGATCCAGAATAAACTGGGAGACTCTGCCTGATGGGTGTGAGTCAATGGAAGCTGTAATAAACCTATGGAGTATCATGAGTTCTTTGGCAGGTTACTCTCTATGAAGTCGCAACAAGTGAAGATCAGCATTGTGATATAAGACGAAGTAATACAACAATATATTCATGGAAGACTAGAGAGGGGGGCATAAGATGAACCAATGTTTGACCCTTCCCAGTCTCTGGGGTGACATTTATATTCTTTCTAAACATCACATGTCCCCTCATATGTCTATTTCAGCAAAACAGTCTCTCACTTGTATTTCCTTTAGCAAAATACCCTTTTACCCCAGCAAAACATGTTTGGCATAACTGAGTTTCCAAAGAAACCAAAAATTTCCACTTCAGATACCTCCTTGTTTTCAATGTAGGACTATGCTGGATATTCTACACTAACCAAAAACTCACTTTCCTTTTTTTTTTCTCCATCATGTGAATGGAAAGGGAGATAGTGTTACCTAATTGCAGTTCCCTGTGTGGCATAGCATGTGCCCTATAGGAATCACACCAAAATATCTCCCGAGTCATAATAGTGAAGCTAATGCTAATGTCAAAGTAGGATACACTATTCTAACTGACATATATATTAGTCAGGCCTGGGCATGCCTTCAGGAATATAATGCCCTTCTTTTAGCAAATGGACACTGACTATAAGTCAGACTTCATCAGAGCTTTGGAGACATAATACCCCTGAGTGACCATGCATTAGAAATTCACTGATCTCTTTCTATTATCTATATAACTTAATTCTCAATATAACCATTAGGATCTTTTAATTAAACTTTGAATTTAATAAATAAGGAACTTTAAGCATGGACCCTAAGTTTTTTCCTCCAAAGAACGTATCAAGTGTTAATGCTTCTGAAGTATGTCAACCTGACCATCATTGTAGCTCTTAATAAACTATCATTTGCCACCTGACCATGATGTAAATGGCTGTCCATGAATCAGGTTGAGTAAAAAACATGAAAAAACTGAGTTAATTTACTCACATATCCATTGCTTCTAGTGTTGAAGATGTGATTCAAACCTATGCTTTCTTTTTTCTTTTTCTTTTTTTTTTTTTCGGTTTTTCAAGACAGAATTTCTCTGTGTAGCCTTGGCTGTCCTGGAACTCACTCTGTAGTACAAGCTGGCCTCAAATTCAGAAATCCACCTGCCTCTGCCTCCCAAGTGCTGGGATAAAAGGTGTGAGCCACCACCGCCCAACAAACCTATGCTCTTCTGATGTTGACTGCTGTACTCCTTTCTCTCTCCCACATGACATCAGTTAAATGTCTCTCAGAAGTCCTGAATGTAGGCATTGTTGGTTAAAAAATACTCTCATTTTGAAGGAAATAAACAACAAAATGTGACTATTAATGTATATATGGGAAAGTGTGTAAAGAGAAGTTAAAGTGAGTGACACAATTTATGCAGTGCTGAGGCTTCTGAAGTTCTGATTCTGGCAGCCATCTCTCATTGTTAACTGTATAAAGCGATAAAGTATTCTATCAATCAAATGGAAGTATCAGGAAGCTCAACTCTTCTGTTGCTTGCCTGCCACATTTCCCAATATACTAGCTTCTTTAGAAATACAACTTGCCGTGTGCACTAGATGGCTGTTTCTTGCAAGTCTCCTGTCTATTTGACAGACAGGAATTTAAGGGATGGAGATGTGAAGGGGTGATAGCTATGGCAGAAAGGGGTAAGCTTTCACAGGCAACTATGATTCATGTCTTGTTGCCCAAAAGTGTTTGAAAAGGACACCTGTTTTGGAAGGGAACCAGAATAAGCAAGTAGTTTAACTGAACACAGTGTGTTATAGTCTTGGTGGTACTGATCATAAAATTTATTTCTAGTTTGACCAGATGTTCTTGTTCATCATTTACATTCCCATCCAATGATACAGCTGTTCTAAAATAAAATAAATAAATAAATAAAAAGCCTTCTGCCTCTCACTTGGTCCTTGTGTCAAGGAAAGACACATAGCTGGTCTGGTCCTGTGAAGATACCATGTCCTGAGACATCCTAGAGGAGCCACTGAATTCAGACCAGCACACACCATATCCTGAGACAACCTAGAAGAGCCACTACACTCAGAGCAGCGGACACCTAGCTGGTCTGCTCCTGTGAAGACACCTTATCCTGAGACATCCTAGAGGAAATATGGCACCCACAGCAGCAAACACCTATCTGGTCTGCTACCATGGAGATGCCATATTCTGAGACATTCTAGAGGAGCCACTGCACTCAGAACAGCTGGAGCTCAGGATCACAGGGTCACAGAGTCATCTGGACCCTGAAGAGTTCTGACACAAGAAAGATAACTGAAAAGACAGTCTCCAGTCAGAGACAGTGAGTGCAGGTAGCACTAGAGTTAACCAGATAGCAAAAGACAAGCACAAGAACTTAAGTAAGAGAAACCAAAGTTACTTGGCATTATCAGAACCCAGTTCTCCTGGACATCACATTACACCTGAAAAGCAGAATTCAGAATTAAAATCACTTCTCATGATGATGATAAAGGACTTTAAGAAGGACATAAATAACTCTCTTAAATAATTGCAAGAATACACAACCAAAAAGGTGAAGGAATGAAACAAAATCATGCAGGATCTAAAACTGGGAGTAGAAACAATAAAGAAATCCCAAAGGGAGACTATCCTGGAGATAGAAAACCTAGGAAAAAGATCAGGAGTCATAGACGTAGCATCACCAACAGAATACAAGAGAAAGAAGACAAATCTCATGTGCAGAAGATACCATGGAAAACATTGACACAACTGTCAAAGAAAATGTAAAAAACCTCCTAACACAAGACATCCAGGAAATCCAGGACACAATGAGAAGGCCAAACCTGAGAATAATAGGTATACATGAGGGTGAAGATTCCCAATTTAAAGGGCCACTAAATATCTTCCACAAAATTATAGAGGAAAACTTCCCTATCCTAAAGAAAGAGATGTCCATGAATATACAAGAAGCCTACAGAACTCCAAATAGTCTAGACCGGAAAAGAAATACCTCCCATCACATAATAATCAAAACATCAAATGTAGAAAACAAAGAAAAAATACTAAAAGCAGTAAGGGAAAAAAGGTAAAGTAACATATAAAGGACGACCTATAAGAATTACACCAGACTTCTCACCAGAGACTATAAAAGTCAGAAGATCCTGGACAGATGTCATACTGACCCTAAGAGAACAAAAATGCCAGCACAGACTATTATTCCCAGTAAAATTCTCAATCACTATTGATGGAGAAACCAAGTTATTCCATGACAAAACCAAATTTACACAATATATTCCCATAAATCCAGCACTTCAAACGATAATTGATGGAAAACTCCAACACAAGGAAGGAAACTATAACCTAGAAAAAGCAAGGAAATAATCCCCCAACAACCCTAAAAGAAGATAGTTACACAAACATAATTCTACCTCTAATAACAAAAATAACAAGAAGCAACATTCACTTTTCCTTAATATCTCTTCATATCAATGGACTCAATTCTCCTATAAAAAGACATAGACTATCAGACTGGATACATAAACAGGACCCAGAATTTTGCTTCATACATGAAATATACCTCTGTAAAAAAGACAGAAACTACTACAAAATAAAAGGATGGAAAAGAATTTTCCAAGCAAATGGTTTCGAGAAAAAAGCTGGAGTAGCAATTCTAATTTCAAATAAAATTGACTTTCAACCAAAAGTAATAAAAAAAGATAAGGAAGGACACCTCACACTCATCAAAGGAAAAATCAAGCAAATGAACTCTCAATTCTGAACATCTATGCCCCAAATGCAAGGGCACCCACATACATAAAAGAAACTTTATTAAAGCTCAAAGCATACATTTTACCTCACACAATAATAATAGGGGATTTCAACAACCCACTCTCAGCAATGGACAGATCATAGAAACAGTAACTAAACAGAGACACAATGAAACTAACAGAAGTTATGAACCAAATGGATTTAACTGATATCTATAGAACATATCATCCTAAAACAAAAGAATATACCTTTTTCTCAGCACCTCATGGTACCTTCTCCAAATAGAGCATATAATTGGTCAGAAAACAAGTCTCAAGAGATACAAAAAGAATGAAATAATCTCTTGCACCCTATCAGATTACCATGGACTAAGGATAGTCTTTAATAATGACAAAAACTATGAAAAGTCCACATACATGTGGAAACTGAACAACGCTCTACTCAATGATGACTTGGTCAAGGAAGAAATAAGGAAAGAAATTAAAGACTTTTTAGAATTTAATAAAAAGTAGGACACATCATACCAAAACTTGTGGGACTCCAGGAAAGCATTACTAAGAGGAAAACTCATAGCTCTAAGTGCCTACAAAAAGAAACTGGATAGAGCATACACTAACAACCTGACAACACACCTGAAAGCTTTAGAACAAAAAGAAGAAAATACAGGAGGAGTAGACAGCAAGAAATAATCAAACTCAGGGCTGAAATCAACCAAGTAGAAACAAAAAGAACTACAAAATATCAACAAAACAAGGAGCAGGTTCTTTGAGAAAATCAACAAGATAGATAAACCCTTAGCCAGACTAACCAAAGGGCACAGAGACTGTATCCAAATTGATAAAATCAGAACTGAAAAGGGAGACATAACAACAGAAACTGAGGAAATTAAAAAAAATAATCAGATCCTACTACAAAGGTCTATAATCAACAAAATTGGAAAATCTGGATGAAATGGACAATTTTCTAGACAGACACCAGGTACAAAAATTTAACCAGGAGCAGATAAACCATCTAAACAGTCCCATAACCCCTAAAGAAATAGAAGCAGTCATTAAAAGACTCCTCACCAAAAAAAAGTCTGAGACTAGATGGTTTTAGTGCAGAATTCTATCAGACTTTCAAGAAAGACCTAATACCAATTCTCTTCAAACTACTCCACAGAATAGAAACAGAAGGAACACTACCCAATTTGTTTTATGAAGCTATAATTACACTTATATCTAAACCTCACAAAGAAAAAGAACTTCAGACCAATCTTTCTTATGAATATTGATGCAAATATACTCAATAAAAGTCTCACAAACCAAACCCAAAAAGACATCGAAGCAATCATCCCTCATTATCAAGTTGGCTTTATCCCAGGAATGCAGTGATTGTTCAATATTCGGGAATCCATCAATGTAATACTCTATATAAACAAACTCGAAGAAAAAAACTACATGATCATCTCACTAGATGCTGAGAAAGCATTTGAAAAAATTCAACATCCTTTCATGTTAAAAGTCTTTGAAAGATCAAGAATTCAAGGAACATACATAAACATAAGCAATATACAGCAAGCCAGTAGCCAACATCAAACTGAATGTAGAGAAACTTGTAGCAATTCCTCTAAAATCAGGGACTAGACAAGGCTGCCCAATCTCACCCTACTTATTCAATATAGTACTGGAAGTCCTAGCCAGAGCAATTAGATAACAAAAGGAAGTCAAATGGATACAAATAAGAAAGGAAGAAGTCAAAATATCACTATTTGCAGATGATATGATAGTATACTTAAGTGACCCCAAAATTTCCACCAGAGAAATCCTAAACCTGATAAACAACTTCAGCAAAGTGGCTGGGTATAAAATCAATTCAAACAAATCAGTAGCCTTCCTCTACTCAAAGGATAAACATGCTGAGAAAGAAATTAGAGAAATGACACCTTTCACAATAATCACAAATAATATAAAATATCTTGGAGTGAATCTAACCAAGCAAGTGAAAGATTTGTATGACAAGAACTTCAAATCTCTGAAGAAAGAAATCGAAGAAGACGTCAGAAAATGAAAAGATCTCCCATGCTCCTGGATTGGCAGGATTAATTTAGTAAAAATGGCCATTTTGCAAAAAGCAATCTACAAATTCAATGCAATACCCATCAAAATTTGAAATCAATTCTTCATAGAGATAGAAAGAAAATTTGCACATCCATTTTTAATAACAAAAACCCAGGATATTGAAAACTATTCTCAATAATAAAAGAACTTCTGGGGGACTCACCATCCCTGACCTCAAACTGTACTATAGAGCAATGGTGATAAAAAACTGTATAGTATTGGTCCAGAGACAGACAGGCAGGAAAATCAATGGAATAGAATTGAAGACCCAGAAATGAACCTACACACCTATGGTCACTTGATCTTTGACAAAGGAGCTAAAACCATCCAGTAAAAAATGGACAGCATCCTCAACAGATGGTGCAGGTTCAACTTGAGGTCAGCATGTTGAAGAATGCAAATCAATCCATTCTTTTCCCCTTTTACAAACCTCAAGTCCAAGTGGATAAAGGACCTTTACATAAAACCAGATACATTGAAACTAATAGAAGAGAATGTGGGGAAGACCCTCGAATACCTAGGCACAGGGGAAAAGTTCCTGAACAGAACACCAATGTCTTAGGCTCTAAGATCAAGAATTGACAAATGGGACCTCATAAAATTGCAAAGTTTCTGTAAGGCAAAGGACATTGTCAATAGGACAAAATGGCAACCAACAGACTGGGAAAAGATCATTACCAATCCTACATCGATAGAGGGCTAATATAGAAGATATACAAAGAACTCAAGAAATTAGACTCCAGACAACCAAATAACCCTATTAAAAATGGAGTACAGAGCTAAACAAAGAATTCTCACCTGAGAAAACTCAAATGGCCAAGAAGTACCTTAAGAAATGCTCAACATCCTTAGTCATCTGGAAAATGCAAATCAAAACAACCCTGAGATACCACCTCACACCACTCAGAATGGCTAACATCAAAAACTCAGGTGATAGCAGATGCTGGTGAGGATGTGGAGAAAGAAGAACACTCCTCCATTGTCGGTGGGATTGCAAGCTGGTACAACCACTCTGGAAATCAGTCTGGCAGTTCTTCAGAAAATTGGATATAGCATTACCTGAGGACCCACCTATACCACTCCTGGGCATATACCTGGAATATACTCCAACATATAACAAGAACATATGCTCCACTATGTTCATAGCAGCCTTATTTATAATAGCTAGAAGCTGGAAAGAACCCAGATGGCCTTCAACAAAGGAATGGATACAAAAAATGTGGTACGTTTACACAATGGAGTATTACTCAACTATTAAAAATAATGAATTCGAGAAATTCTTAGGTAAATAGATAGAAGTAGAAAATATCATCCTGAGTGAGGTAACCTAATCACAAAAGAACACACATGGTATTTACTCACTGATAAGTGGATATTAGCCCAAAAGCTTGAAATAGACAAGATTCAACTCACAGACCACATGAAGCTCATGAAGAAGGAAGACCAAATATGGATGCCTCAGTCCTACTTAGAAGGAGTAACAAAATCCTCAAGGGAGCAAATATGGAGACAAAGTGTGGGACAGAAACTAAAGGAGGGGCCTTCTGGAGACCATTCCACCTGGGTATCCATCCCATGTGCAGTCACCAAAGGTAGACACTGATGTGGATATCAGGAAGTACATGCTGACAAGAGCCTGATAATAGCTGTCTCCTTAGAGGTGTGCCAGATTCTGACACATTCAGAGGCAGATGCTCACAGCTAACCATTGATCTGATCAAGGGGTTCCCAATGGAGGAGTTAGAGAGCTGAAAGGGTTTGTGGCCTCATCAGGAAGGCAATACCAACCAACCAGAGCTCCCCGGGGTCTAAACCACCAGCCTGGGAGCAGATAGGGAGGGACCCATTACTCCTGCTGTATACTTAGAGGAGGATGGTCTTGTCAGGCATAGGTGGGAGAGGAGATCCTTGGTCCCATGAAGGCTGGACACCAAGTGTGGGGGAATTCGAGGGTGGGGAGGTGGGAGTAGGGGTGTATGTGAGGACACATCCTCAAAGAAGCAGGAGTAGGGGGGATAGGATAGGGAGTCCCTGGATTGGGGTTGATGGGGTAAGGGGATAAAATCTGAAATGTAAATATAATATCCAATAAAAAAATTTAAAAAAGAAAAACCAAAAAACCAAAAAAAAAAACCCCCCACATTGTATTTTTTTGTATTATGTTTTGCTTCTCTTTCTGCAGACTATTTTTAATTTATTTACTCTCTATGGCTGTGATTTCTGTGTTTGTTGTTCTTCAATGTTAGAATCTGGAATATGTTTCCATTTTAGAATTTTGGTTTTTGACTTATTCAGAGATTTATTTATTTGGTGAACTTGATTCAAATCGCATGCATTTCTATTTTCTGGCAAACATTCCTTATTTTGTAGTCACTTTCTTGAGTTTTTCCACTCTGTTCTATTGTGTTCTTACATAACAGTAATTGCTCTTTTAAGATCTTGTTTCTGTTAGTGTTCTGTTGATTGATTTAATTCTTTTGTAAAGTTAAGTTACAATTTTCATCTGATTTGTAGGAGCCAATTCCAGAAATATTCTCTAATTATCAATCGTAATATACATTGATTCCGTTTGTCTCTTATTCTACCATGTCCCTATGTATAGGCAAAGCTTCCTTTTTTGTTATTTGAATTTCAGCAGGCTGAATTTTCCTCAGAAGCAGCTTTCAGGAGCACAACTTGTGCTATCTTCAAAGCCCACAGTGCCCTCTTGCGTTTATAATGTGAATGTCTTAAAATATCATCTTTTCTGTGGCCAGTCTTGCTCTGGCTTTCCTCTAAAAGGTAAAATTCCCTTGTCAGCTTGCTAGTTCATTCACATTTTCTTCTACCATTATGCAGTTTCTTGCACATTTTTGTGCTTTTTGACAGTTGCATATTTGTATATAACGCAACTGTGATTCCATTCACCCCTCTCATCCTATCACTCTTGTTGACTCTTTTCTCAACTACTGATTTTCTAACCTCCCTTACTGCCTGCACATTCTTATGTTCCTTTCTTGTTTTTTCTCATTCCTATGAAAGAAGTTTATGAACCGCTTAATTATGAAGTGTATTTCTAAACTTTTCTGAAAAGAAAGTGCATACAGTTTTCTAAAGCCTGCTAAGGTCCAGATTTAATGATTTCATACAAAAAAAATAGCCTAAGGAGTAATTGCTTTCATTAGTTCATTTTTACACAGAAATATAGAAGGATTAGGTAATCTGCTTAACTTGCCAGAGTAATAATATTTACAATTAAGAGATTCAAAATCAAGGTGTTCAAAATCCAAACTCCAAACTCTGATCCTTTAATATGCCTTGCAGCTTGTGATACAGACATTTGTCTTTCAGTATTAAAACTATTTTTATGTAACTTTCCCATTTTGTATACAATAATGTATCTTGTATTCATGTAACATGGCCCAAATAGGAAGTCCTTGATTTATAAACTGTACTGAACATGATTCCATGAGACTTCTATATTGTTCTAATTTAACAGGAAAATGAAAATCTGACTTCTTAACTTTTAAAAAGTTGTAAACAAATTCTCATTATAGCAACATACAATAAAACAAAAATTAGGCTTTCATATATTTTTCAAAAATTGACAAAAATGTTGAACTAAAGGAAAATATAAACAAAATTAAGATTGTATTTTGAACATGGCATGCATGTGAAAGTCCTAATCTAGTATGCTAATTTACATATGTACTAAATTACCAGCCAAAGAGCATATGTAGCAGAGGACCAACTGTCTTGTCTGGCCCCAGAGGGAGAGGATACACTTAATCCTATAGAGACATGATGCCCACGGCAGGAGACCAACCTCTCAGAGGCAAAGGGGAAGAGTGGATGGGGTGAAGAACTCTAGGAGGGGGTGACTGGGAGGTGGCAACATTTGGAATGTAAATAAATAAAATAATTAATCGAAAATAGAATCAACTGAAAAAATTTACACATGTATAATGTCTATTCTGATAATCTTTACCAATTCATCTGTAAAAATCTTCATAAGTTTTTAAGTAACAAGTCATATTCCAAACATAAATAATATATATGATAACAATGGTAATTTAAAAACAAAGGATAGAATTCTTTTTTGACAGATTCTTGTTAAATAGAAAAGAACTTTAAGAAATGTGTGTGTGTCTGTGTATGAAATTTTAAACTGACACATAACAAGAGCATATGTGTATAATGTACATTAAGTGGTATGTACATTTGATATCATATATGTATATTTGTTTGATGTAATGTATCTGTGGTTGTTTGAATATGCTTTACCTAGGGTGTGGCATTATTAGGAGGTGTGGCTTTGTTGGAAGAAGTGTGCCCCTGTTGGTGTGAGCTTTAAGACCCTCATTCTAGCTGCCTGAAAGTTAGTATTCTACTGTTTGACTTTGGAACAAGGTGCAGAACTCTCAGCTCCTCCAGTACCAGGCTTGTCTGCATCTTGCCACACTTCCTGCCTTGATAATAATGGACTGAACATCTGAACTGTAGCAGGAATGGTAGGGATACCTCTATGTAAATGCTGGGGGATGTGCAGCTACAAAAGCATCTCCTGCAGGAGGACCTAATTGAGGACTGCCTGAGAGACCAAGAATTGCTGGTGCACATAATGCCAGCTAATCAGGAACTGCTGTTTAGAATAGATACTTTTTTGAAACCAATGGGAGTGTGGGTGGAGGATATTAAAGGAGCTTGCAGCAGTGCTCATATGAGCTTGCTGCAGCATTCTCACCTGCTCCTGAAGGAGTCTGTGTCTTTGATTCTGTGCCAACTCGCCCCCAAACCCCAAGAGCAGGTAGAGTAGGGCTGAGAGCTATCCAGGGCACAGGCAACATGAACCTGTAAGCCATCCCCAATTAAGTGTCCTTTATAAGAATTGTCTTGGTCATGATGTCACTTCACAGGAATAAAAATCTTAACTAAGACAGTATCTAAATCACATATTTTGATGGTGATATTGTCATATGTCTGTGAACTACCTCTTAAATTTCAGTTTTCAGACAAGCAAACTAAGTAACAAAATTTCAAGAAAATTTGAGGCAATTAAATCCTAACTGCTCTAGTTTTCAATACAAGGTATAATTTCCAGAGTGCTGAAGTTCTTCTCAATTAGCTAAGAGGTACCGAGGGCTCAAAGTTCAAAAAATAATAAACTGGATCTTTCAAAGGTAAAAAGTAGACAGCAGCAAAGGAAAAGCAGTCTGAAATTAGTTTACACACTTAGGTTTAATTTTCCAAGGAATTCTGAACTTGAGGACACTAAATCATGATTTTGTACAATATGGATGTAGATGAATTTAGAAAGAAATAACACTATTCAAATGTCCTACACACTCTTTAGGGTTTTTTTTTTTTTAACTTCATGTTATTTCCATAAAGTCAAAACTGAAGAGCTAAGCTAGAATTGTAAAGAACTGCAGACCGAACATTATTATCTTCTGACAGATACCAAAGAATCTAAATAGGCTGACTGCCTCCAGACTCTCTCTACTCTAACTTCCAGTGGACCTAATATCAGTCCACCCCCGACCTTGTTACTGTATGCCAGCCCCAAACTCCAGCAGACAACTGTGGGCAACCATGCCAGAAGATAATGTAAGCCCATGGCCTTTCCAAACTTTCTCAGTTCTCTCAGGCAAACAACTGCCCAATCACAGGACACACTTGACAGGAGACCAGCCTGCAATTCCAGTAGACACATCATGCCCAAACACAGGACATGCCTGCGAGAAGGTTTAGGCCCCAATTTGGACAGAGACTGCCTACTGGATGAGAGGCCACACAGGCCCACCAGAACTCCAGCCTCCAAACCAGGGAGAGACTCCCTGCTAGATCAGCAGTCACAAAGGCCATGAAAACTCCAGCTCCAAATTTGAGAGGAGAATCCCTGCTTGACAAGATACTACACCTGCGACCAGAATTCCAGCTCCCAACTTGAATGGAGACAATCTGCTCAGTCACAGATGATCTAGGCCAGAAGACCAGAGAGGAAACAGAAACCAAAGAACAAAATATGTGTCTAAACAAAATAAAACTCAGAAGTCAACACTTAAAACTATAAGCAACCCAGTCTCAGATAATTGTACACTAGCATAAGAACACAATCAACAATAGCTAGGGCAATATGTCAACACCAGCTATCCTACTCCAGCAAACCCTGAATATTCCAAAGCAATGAAAGACAATAGAGGTCCTTGATGAAGAACTAAATAAATCTCTTAAAGAAATTCGTAAAAAGACAAAAAAAAATGGAGAAAATGAGTAAATCCCTTAAAGAAAATCAAAACAAAACAAGCAGTTAAAAGAAATGAATGAAACTGTTTAAGACCTGAAAATGGAAATAGAAGTAACACAGAATTCACAAAGTGAGGGAATTCAGGAAATGAAAAATGTAGGTAAGCAATTCTAGAAATAGAAATGGGAAATGAAAAATTTAAGTAACATATAAAGGCAGACCTACTAGTATTAGCCCCAACTTCTCAATGGAGAATCTAAAAGCCACAAGTAGATGGAGAGATGTGCTGCAGACTTTGGGAGACCACAGATGCTATGCAAACAAGTATATTTAACAAAATTTTCAATCACCATATATGGAGAAAACAAGATATTCCATAATAAAGTCAAATTTAAATAATATTTATCTACAAATCTAGCCCTACTGAAGATACCAAGAAAACTCCATCCCAATGAGGTTAACACCATACAAACACAGACAATAAATAATCCCACACCAAGAAAACCTAAAGAATGGAAGCACACCCACAAACATTCAAACACATCACACCACACACACACACACACACACACACACACACACACACACACACGCACACACATGCACACACACACACACACACACACACACACACACACGCACAAGACCACCACTACCACCACCAACAACAAAATAAAAGGAATTGACAATCATTGGTCATTGATATGTATCAATATCAATGTACTCAATTCCCCAATAAAAAGACAGAAACTAATAAAATAAACATAAAAACAGGATACATCCTTCTGGTGCATACAAGAAACAAGTCTCAACATGAAAGGTAAACATTACCTCAGAGAAAAGAGTTTGAAAAATAACTTGTAAGCAAATGGACTCAAGAAACAAGCTGTTATAACCATTGTAATATATAGCACAATAGACTTCCAACCAAAGTTAATCAAAAGAGATAGGGAAGAATATTTCATACACATCAAAGAAAAAATCTAAAAAAGGATGACTTTTCAATCCATAACATCTATGCTTTGAAGGCAAGTATACCCAGGTTTGTGAAAGAAACTTTACTAAACCTTAAATTACACATTGATCTTCACACAATGATACTGGGAGACTTCAATACACTACTTTCACCAAATAACAGAACATGCAGACAAAAACTAAGAAATACTAGATATAAGAGTACAGAGTTTGAAAAAGTATCCTTATCTATCTCTTTTGATTTACTTTAGTTGGAAGTCTATTTTGGTATATATTAGAATGGTTATACCAGCTTGCTTCTTTGGTCCATTTTCTTGCAAGTTCTTTTTCAAACTCTTTCCTCTTACTCAAACTCATACTAGAACTTATGAACCAAATGGACATAACAGGTATTTACATAACATTTCATCTAAACTCAAAAGAATATACTGGCTCACCCATAAGCTCCACAAACATTGCCAGCTCTACCCTATTACCCATGCAAGGTACAGGGCCTGCTCTCTCAAATGTTGTAGCTTATGAGAGACATGGCTAGTTCTGTCACTCTAGTGACTCTGAAGCAAGCTCTTCAGTCTGACAGAGATGGCAAGGGATTGGGGCTGGAAGGAGGGCATCTCTTCCTCAATGGAGCCATTGTCCAGAAGACAAGAGGCAGAGCTAGCTCACCTGCACCTGTTTTTTGTCTAAGGAGAGACAAAGGGTATGTTGAACTAGATGGAAGTGGAGGTGGATGGGGGATTGGGAGGCATAGAGGAAGGGAAAACTATAATCAGAATAAATTGTATGAAAAAAATCTATTTTCAATAAAAGAAAAAAGAACCTATATTATGTGTTAGCATTAATTTGCATTCTAGCAACTATATAATATACTCGAATTGACCAGCATTACAATGTGTACCAATTTTTATTTTTCTCCATGGTATTCTGTGGACAACAATGGAAGGAGTGCACTTGAAGAAAGGAAGGTAGTTCCAGCCAGTTCCTCTACGGGCACATAATGTTATGAGGCTCAAACAATACATGACAGCAAGAATCACTTTATTTTTCCCACAAGTTACAGAATATGAAGCTCCAGTTGTTAACAACTCAAAGAGAATTTCATTACCATTGGGACATTTATGATTTCAAGCAGCCTGACTGCCTGTGTATGCAGCAATTCAGAAGATATATCAATGTAAATTCTAATAATTGCTGCTATTTAAAGCCAGAAAGTGACACTTCTAAATTCTGTAAAGTAAAATATTGAAATCAAAATGTGACTAGATGGTTTTGGTGATTAAAATTTAAAGTTTTTACCTTTTAAGCATTGCTAAGTTTCAGGTTAGATATTATCATTTCTGCTGACAGTTAGTTGACAGCTATTCATCCAGTCACAATATTAATAAATACTTAAAACTAGGTGAGGATAAATACAGAAAATGCAAGTGAAACATAAATTCACATTTCAATGACTTTAGTAGCCTAGAGACACATCACAAATAAATACATACATGAATATGTTCATACATATATGTATAAGATCTCTTAAATATAAATTAAATCAAAATTCTTCAATTAACTTCACATTTCATGCAGAATAAGGTATGAAGTCTGTAGCAGATCTTCTGCACTGTTAACATGCCCTCACCAATCCGCATCACCTGACTCATTACTTCTCTGACCTCTCTGTTCCCTAATCTTTTCCATCCTCCCTTCACTCAGTCTCAGCCATCTTCCATGAAGTTCTTAAAGTTCTTAGAAAGCACAGGAACACTCATTCAGAGCCTTTGTGGTGGTAGGTCAGCACTGCGAAACTCTCTGCCTTCAAATAAACATGTTTCTAAGTCTTTTCTCCATTTTACCCTTTGCACAAGTAAGGCATCCTCAGTGACGTTCCTTAGAGAACTCTACCCTGGACCTCTCATAAGATCCTAAGTTGGACTCTCATGTCCTACAATGGTTAGTTTTACGTATTTAGAATAACTGGAAAGCCATGCTCAAGAACCTGAGTACTACTTGGAACATAATAAAATATCATGATTACTTAAAATGGAAGTGAATTGCTCAAAGTTTGACTCTAACTAAACAAACATTGTGAGAAATGATGCAATGGTAGAGAACTGGATAATGAAAATAGTGTTATATGATAGAAAAAAATCACTAGGCATGGTGGCACATACCTTCAATCACAGCACTCAGGAGACAGAGGCAGGCAGATCCCTAAGTTCAAAGTGAGCTTTGTCTACAGAACGAGTTCCAGAGCAGTCAGGGATACACAGAGGAACAATGTCTCAAAACAAAACTTACATTCATTTCACTGTTTATTGCTTATTATGTATTTACTTATTACTAGGGGTACATGTGTGTAGGACAGAGCACACATGTCAAGGTCAGAGGACAACTTGTATGAGTTGAGTACTAGGGATGGAACTCAGCTTATCAGGATTAAGAACAAGTTGGTTTACACCATGTGCCCTCTCACTAGATCCCTCACTTCATATTGTTGTGATATTTTATTGTGTTCATATATATAATATGTATATAAAATGAAGTATTATTCAACTGTAAATAAGAATGAAGTAACACTCATTGCCCAAAATGAAACCGAAGATCACCATATTAAATAAATAAACCAGAAACAGAAAGACAAATATTCCATTTTTTCTCTCATGCATATGCTGGGGACACCATACCATGACAGGGATTGCCAGCAGTAGGCCAGAATGAAGACATCTTAGAAGCCCACAGCAGCTCTTAAAAAAAAAAAAAAAAAAAACAAACAAACAAACAAAAAAAAAAACAGCTGCTCTCATTTCTCCTAACTTTAGCCCTGGACAATGGCTGTATAGATTTCATTTGGGCGTGACTGCTTTTCAGTTGGCCTTGGTGTGCACAATTATTCTATTATATCTGACTTTCTTCCTTCTTTCTCGTTCTGCTCTGCTGAATTCTATGAAACTAGATGTTCCTTGATGTAATGATTCTTAAGCAATTAGAAATTGAGGCATAGGGCACAGCACAGCACAGTCCTAATGGCCCAGGTGCATGCTGTGTGTTCTCATTTTAGAAACAACGCAATAACTGCACAATGGTAGTTCCAGATTAATGCTTGACTTGCAAAGAAAGTTTGAAGAAATTATTAGAAAATTAAATATAGCCAACATTGGGATGTCAAGAAAGGAAAAATCTATTGAAGTTATGAAGGAAGTTTTGCACAGCATTTAAGAGTTGTTTCCTGTATAAGAAAGTATAAAATACATAACATCTTATACTAGTAAAACTAAGTCAAAACTCTGGGACTCTTAGGAGAGTCATTGTGTGCAGTGTACAGAAGCAGAAAGCTAGCAGAACTACTGAGTTAAAGGTTAACTTGATTCTTTCTGGCCACCACCTGGCAGCTTTGCCCATGTCATTTATTATTAGATCTTCACAGGAAAATGCAAGTAGCTGATCTTGGAGCTCTGAGCTCTGAAGTATAGTAACTCAAAGTTAAAGTTTAAATAATGAAAAGTTTGCAATTATTATTATTTTGGCCACAGGCCTGGAAATAGGGAAAGCTTGAAACATTGAGGAACAATTGTAAATCTTGATTCTTTGTGGGATGTGCTCATTATTTTGAATTTAATTTGGTAATGATTATACAATGTCTTTTTTTTTCTACCTCCTTTTGGGGTATCAATAAAAGACAGGATCAAGAGAAAGGCAAGTGAGTGAGTGAGTGAGTGAGTGAGTGAGTTGAGTGAGTGTGTGTGCCTGAGTGAGAGAGAGAGCATGTAGTAAGCATGTGAAGATTGAGTGAGAGAGAATGTGAGGTGAATGCAGAGAGCATGAGAAGAGCATGGGAAGAATGAGTGAAGAGAAAAGCAGAGAGCATGAGAAGAGCATGGGAAGAATGAGTGAAGAGAGAATGTGAGGTGTGTGTGTGGAGAGTGTATGTGTGAGTGAAAGGAGAGTACATGTTGTGTGTGAGAGATGTGAGTGTAGGACTGTGAGCTTTTGAGAAAAGAAAAGCACACAGGAAAAACAGCAGAGTATACAGGAGAATGCAAAGTGTGTGCAGCTTCAAGCTGCCAGCAAGACAGAAAGAGAACAGAGAAAGAGAGAGAAGGGAAAGTTACTTTAAGCCTTGAAAATTTGCCTGTCACTTTGTACCTGAAAAGTAGTCTGTACTTGTTATGTGCCTTCCAGATACCCATGCTTCCAGTTGAGAACCCTGATCCTGTGTTGAGGCTGGACCTCAACATACATAGAATATAAATATCTTAAAACATCTGAAAGAAGAAAAAGGACGATTTGGGATGAAGAAAGTGACCACTTGTTGGAGAAAATAAAGGATATAGGAAGATGAGTAAGATCAAAGTATTTTATGAAATTAATATATGATAATTTTAAAAAGAAAATGAGGCCAAGCTATAAGATATTATTGTAAATTCAGGTTTATAACAAGGTCATTTCACAGGGGTTGTTTTCTAATTCATATTTATCATATAGGTCAGTAATGCATTACCTGAATCACTATTAGTAATCAAGTTTGAAAACAAACCAACTACTGGAGGGACTCAGCAATTAAGAGCACTAGTTGTTCTTTCAGAGGACTCAGGTTTGATTCCCTGTAACTACATGATAATTCACAACCATCTATAACTCTAATTTTAAATAATATAATGCACATGTTATATTTAAAAATATATGTATATATAGGAATATATATACATACATATATATATATATATATATATATATATATATATATATATATATATACAATTAGTAAAAAAAAAGAGGCCATAAATTTGAAGAAGTGGAAAAGGGTATATGAAAGGTCTGGAGGGAAGAAAGGAAGGGATAAAATGTAACTATATTATAATCTCAAAATATAGAAACCACAAATCAATGATAGAAAGAACTAGAAAAGGAAAATCTCTGCATGCCATACTTTCACCCTTAATGCTCTAATTCATTAAAGACTATCTGAATCAATGACTTTATATGTGACTTAGGAGTAAAGTAGTGAGTCTCTTGTTTTATCTTTCTCTATACAAAGATTAACTGAAAACATTTTAGAAGGAAGACATTTACTGAATTAAAGGCAATACAATTGATACAGAAGGGGCAGAATAAATAGTTTGGTGGGTTTTTTTTTCATGTTACAACTTACCGATAGTAATTATTAGTATATTAGTAAGATTTCTGACTTCAAATTAAAACTCTGAGGGTACAGAACCAATGTTACCACATGGCAGTCACAAACATCTATAACTTCAGTTCCAGGTGATTCACCGTCTCTCTTGACCTCCACTGACTCTGTACACACATGGTACACTTACATACATTCAGGCAAAACATTATCAAAAATTAAATGTCTGATTTTAGCATTGATATTTATGAGAAAAGATACTTTCATTGATGAATAAATACTTTGGAGTTTGTCAAAAGTCAAGTGCCCATAAGTGTGTAGACTGGATCAGGTGAAGAGAGGATAGATGGAAAGAGTATTGTGAGAGACAATTAAAATGGAGGGGATTCATCTTTGGGACAAGCTAAAAATCTAGGGCAATGGAAATTCCCAGTAATATAGGACTGTCACCCTAGGTAAGGCTCCTAGCAATGATGGATATGGTGCTTGATCCGACCATCTCCTGTAACCTAGCAAGACTTCTAGTGGAGGGATTGGTACACCAGACCAGTCTCAAAACATTTGGCCTACAATTTTTCTTGCCTACAATTTATGCAAGAAGAATAAAGATAGAGCATAAGTTGAGGGAATTTAAGGGAAGGGCCAAAGAGTGACTGGCATAGCTTTAGACCCAAGCCATGAGAGCAAGCCCATGCCTGACATTATTAATGATGTTCTGCTATACTTGCAGACAGGAACCTAGCATAACTGTCATATGAGAGGCTTTACCCATCAACTGATAGGCACCAATGCAGAGACCAACAACCAAATATTAGGCGGAGCTTGGGGAATCCTGCAGAAGAGGGAGAGGAAAGATTAAAGGAGCTAGAGGGATAAAGGACATCCCAAAATGAAAGATTTTTTCACAAATATCAATGCTAAAATTAAATATTAAATCTGAAGAAAACCTACAAAATCAACTAACCTGGTCACAAAGGGGACCAAAAAGACTGAACCTCCAATAATGGCACACGCATGGGACTGATCTAGGCCCTCTGCAATTTTTTAACAGTTGTGCAGCTTGATCTTCATGTGGGACTCCTAATAGCAGAAGGGCCTATCTCTGACTCTGTTGCCCCCCTTTGCTACCCTTTCCCTCTGCTGGACTGCCTTTTCTAAGCCTCAGTGGGAGAAAATGCCATGTCCAGTCTTATTATAACTTGAAATGACAAAGCCTTCTTGAGTTCTGTGGATTGTATCCTGGGTATTCTGTACTATTTCAGCTAATATTCACTTACTAGTGAGTACATACCATTCATGTTCTTTTGGTTCTGAGTTACCTCCCTCAGAATATTTTCTGGTTTCATCCATTTACCTGCAAAACTTATGATGTCCTCATTCTTAATAGCTGAGTAGTATTTTATTGTGTAAGCAAATCACATTTTCTGTATCTGTTCTGTTGTGGGATATCTGGGTTGTTTCCAGCTTCTGGCAATCACAAATAAGGCCAGTTGTGGTAGCACACACTGGTAGAATTTGCTGAAGGAGGTAGAGGTAGGAGGAGCACAGGTTAGAGGCCAGCCTGGGCTACACATTATTTCTTTTTTAAAATTATTTTATTTATTTACATTCCAGCCATTGTCCCCCTTCCCAGTCCCCCCTCCCACAGTTCCTCAACCCATTCCTTCTCTCCTTTGCCTCCAAGAGAGTGCTCACCATCCCCATCTACCCCTCTACCAGGCATCTCCCTTCACTGGGGTCTCAAGTCTCTCAAGGATAATGCACATCTTCTCCCACTGATGCCAGACCAGGCAATCATCTGCTATATATGTGCCTAGGCCCTGGCCCATATATGCTGCCTAGTTGGTGGCTGAGTCTCTGGGAGCTCCTAGGAGACCAAGTTAGTTGAGACTGCTGATCTTTGTATGAATACACCCTCCTCCCCAGCTTCTTCTAGCCTTGCTATAACTCAACCATAGGGGTCCCCAACTTCAGTCCAATGGTTGAGTATAAGTATCTGTATCTGTTTCAGTCAGCTGTTTGTAGGGCCTCTCAGATGACAGCCATAGGAGGCTCCTGTAATGCATGTCTTTGGGGGCTGGGTTACCTCAGGTTGATATTCTCGTGTTCCTTCCATTTGCCTCCAAAGTTCATGATGTCTTCTGAATTATTATTATTATTATTATTATTATTATTATTAATTATTTTATTTATTTACATTTGAAATGATATCCCTTTTCTTGATTATCCCTCCACCAACCTCCCCATCCCATCCCACTTCTCCTCCCTCCCCTTTGCCTCTATGAGGATGCTTCATTACCCATTCACCCACTCTTGCCTCACCCCTCTAGTATCCCCCTACTCTGGGGCATCAACCCTCTCACTCCTCCTATTGATGTCAGATAGAGCCATCCTCTGCTACATATGTATCTGGAATCCTGGCTCCCTCCAATTAAACTCTTTGGTTGGTGGTTTAGTCCCTAGGAGCTTTGCATGGTCCACTTGATATTTTTCATCCACTTCAGCTCCTTCAGTTCTTCCTCCAACTCCCCCATTGGGGTCCGCAGGCTCAGTCCAATGGTTGTCTGCAATTATCTGCAACTGTATCAGTCAGGTGCTGGTAGAACCTCTCAAAGAACAGGCTTGTCAGGCTTCTGTCAGCAAGTGCTTCTTGGCATCAGCAATAGTGTCTGTAAATGAGATGGATCCCTAGGTGGAGTGGGCTCTGGAAGGCTTTTCCCTCAGTCTCTGTTCCATTTTTGTCCCTGATTATCCTTTGGATAGAAACATTTCTGGGTTAAAGTTTTTGACATGCGTGAGTGACCCCATCCCTCTACTGGGTGCTATGCCTATCTACTGAAGGTGGTCTCTACAGGTTATATCTCCCCTTTGTTGGATATTTCATCTAAAGTCATCAACATTGGCTACTGAGAGCCTCTTGCTTCCATGGAGTCTGGAACTTTCTAGTGGCTACCCCTAGTTTCCCATCCCTCTTCACTACATGTTTCTATTCAATTTCCTGATCCTCTGTATTTCTCTTCTGTTTCTTCTACTACCTGTTCCTCCCCCCTTTCCCCTCCATCTCCTCTCTCCATCCCAGGTCCCATTTCTATTTAATAATAGTATAGAGCACAGTTCAATAATAAACATTGTTTAGAAAATAATGGATAGAAGTGGCTCCATGTAAACCCTTTGGACACGATAGCCAGGGAATCAGGCAGACAATTTTCCTTGTCTTTCTCATTCTCCAATTCCAATTTCTCAGCCCTATTCCCAGATTTATATCAGATAACAAGTGTCTTTGTGGAATGGTGGAGCATCTATTGGTTATAAGCCCAGGAGTGATATAGCTGGGTCTTCAGGTATAACTATTCACAAACTTCTAAGAAACTGCCAAATTGACTTTCAGAGTGGTTGTACAAGTTTGCTTCAGCAGTGAAGGAGTGTTTCCCCATGCTCCACAACCTCAGGATTTCACTCTGATGAGAAGACCCTCAAACACTACCAGAAAGCAGTTGGCTATCCTTGTACCTGCTGTGCCACTATTGCAGAAGTAGTTATATCTTAGTTAACAGTTTACAAGGTTCATATGTTGATTACTTTTCTCTCTCAGCAGTCTGTGCACCATTTTCTAACATTATGAACACTAGCAAGTAGGGAAGAAATTGTTAGTTGATTTCTAGCATGATTTTTCTGTATCTTTTATCTGAAGTCTATTCTATCTTCAATGATTCTGTTTTACCATGCAGTTTCCATGGGTAACTGAGCTCAATGGCAATAGCATATATTATTTTGGGATTCTCTGGATAATTACTAATAGGGAGGTATGTTATATCTAGTACTGAGATTTTTGTTTAATAATTCATGACTTCTGGGAGCAATATTATCTACTCATAAATTATGAGTTCATTTAAACTTTGTTCAATTGTATTTTTCAGTTGCCTTGTACAGTAGCAGGTTTCTGTATTGTTTTCTCATACATCCTTAGTTTTGTTGCACTGCTACCAGTATCCCCTTTTCTATATCCCTTCGTCTCCATCCCACTTCAATTCTTTCTGCTCCTAGTATTCTTGTCCTGTCTACTGTCATATCATGTGTATTTTGCTGTCTCCAAGCCCAACAACAGTTTCCTTTGTTGAGCAGAAACATTTTAATTTCAAGAAGTCTCATTTCTCCATTGTTAATCTTATTTCCTAACCATCCTGAGTTATATTTAGAAAATCTGTATCTATGCCTATATCTTGTAGTATATTCTCTAGCTATTTGTAGCAGTTATAGTATTTTGGGTTTTACACAGTATCTTTGATCCATTTGGAGAGTTCTGGGTCTGTGTATGGGATGCACAAACACCTGCACAGGATTAAGTTTCTCATTCAGGTGTAGATATGTAATTTTTCCAGCAACATTTGTTGAAGTGACTATGATTTCTCCAGGTGAATTTACTATTTAGCTAAAAACATGCTTATATGTACTGTAGCAAGTTTAAAGATGACATTCAACTGCAGGGTTGCTCAAGGAACGATCTGGACTAAAATTACAGCTAAAATTGTCCTGCTGCTTTGGAGAAGAGACATGATGGGGAAAAACTTGTACGTGATACCTTGTATACATAAGACATTTGATACTTACCTAATTCTTGCAAGAATATATAATCAACCAAAGAGTACTTGTTAGCATTTCTAAGTCTTGAGAAGACTGATCCTAGGGATCTATCCCATCTGCAGACACCAAACCCCCGCACTATTGCTGATGCCAAGAAGCACTTGCTGACAGGAGCCTGGTATGGCTGTTCCCTGAGAGGTTCTACCATCACCTCACCAATACAGATGCAGATACCCATAGCCAACCATCAGATTGCACCTGGAGACCTCAATGGAAGAGCTACAGGAAGGACTAAAGGAGCTGAAGGGGAGTAAAACCCCATAGGAAGAACAGTATAAACTAACCGGACCACCTAGAGTTCCTAGGGACTAAACCACCAACCAAAGAGTATACATGAAGGAAACCATGGTTCTAGATACATATGTAGCAGAGGATGGCTTTGTCTGACATAAAAGGAAGGGGAGGCCCTTGATCCTGTGGAGGTTTGATGCTCAAGCATAGGGGCATGCTGGAGCAGTGAGGCAGGAGTGGGTGAATGGGGAGAGGAGCAACCTCATAGAGGCAAAAGGAAGAAAGAAGAGGGGAGATGAGATAGGGGGGTTGGAGGGGTAACTGGAAAGGGAGATATCATTTGTAATGTAAACAAATAAAATTACTAATAAAAATAATACTAGACTAGAAAAATAAAGATAAAAAAGAAGACTGATCCATACTCAACCAGACAAACTTTGCTTTGTTTATACAATGAGGCAGTGCCTGCACATTACCTGATTTCATTTTATCAGCTTGGCAACTGTATGAAGAATGTATTGTTACTACTCAAGATTTGTAGTTATGAAATAATCAGGACACGACACAAATGTCCAGCCTATATTTATCAGAAAATGACAATAGATATGAACCTATGTTCTACATGCTTCAGAAGTACTGGTGCCAGTCACAGCAGTCTGCTCTCCCTTCAACATGGTAACAGAAGACGTATGTTTCAAAAACCTGCTTTCTTATGTACATATTATTGGAATTCTGATAGTATTTTAAACTTTTCTGCTACATGAAAATAGTTACAAAATTAAAAGAAAAACTGGAATAATGTTTTACCACATTTTATTTTATCTATTTTTTAAATTATTTATTCAAAAATCATTTAGAAATTATAATGAAATTATCTACACAAGATAGTTATTGAAAACCATACTAATTAGCGAGCGCGCTGTGGTGCAGCGGCTTGGGCGTCCACCTCTAGAGGTTGGGCGCAGTGGTCCTTCCCGTGCTGGTTCGAATCCCGTCGGGCTCCTTTGCGGAGTCTGATGGGGAAAAAAAAAGAAAAAAGAAAAGAAAACCATACTAATTAAGCCAATTAAAAGTATAGTATATGAGTCCTTTAAAAATAAGCTGGTGACCAAGAGTGGTCAGAATATCTTGGTCAGGAAACTCAGAGCTACAACATTTTAAAGACAAAATTCATAGTTATGTCAGTGTCTGATGAGGGTTGGAACAACATTTGTCATTTTGTAAAGCTTAAAGACACCACATAAAATTATTTTTGATTTGCATTTTCTCTTTTTTTGTTGAATATTTTATTTACATTTCAGATGACATCCCCTTTCCCCATTCCCCCTCCCTAGAAAGCCCCTATCCCGTGCCCTCTTTTCCTTTTTTGCTTTTATACAATTTTTTAAATGTTAATCAAAGGCTTTATAAGTATGATAATGCTCAATCAGAAGTGTAACCCACTGCCCAACCTAGATATATAAACTATATTTGACTGGTGGAGACACGTGAACATCTGCCTCCATGCCCCCCCTCTTTCTCTCTCTTTCTCTCTCTTTCTCTCTCTCATCACCTAGCTTCTCCTCTCATTCATCTTCTCCTCTCCTTACTCCATCTCTTCCTCTCTGTACTCCCTCCCCCTTAGCTCCTCCTACATATCGCCCTTTCCGTTAAAATAAAACTTTTCTCTCAAAATACAATTAGAGCATAATTATTCCTATTTGTACCAGTGAGGTACAAGATAGTCTTAATACCCAGTCAATCCTCTTTTTGACTAACCAGAATCTCTGTCGTCTCTCTTGACTAAAACACTTAATTTTGAACCTGGCTTTTTCTTGGCTTTAGAATGAATGTCAGCTGAAAACCATCCACTCAGATATTTTCTCTCAAGGTAAATAGCCAGAATTGGCTATGAGTCTATAGGTCTTCAACGCCGTCAGAAATCCAGAATGACTAGATTAACTGAAGTTATGGGAAGCACTAAGCATAGCTTCTAAAACTTAGCCAATTTATAGAGACCGCTGAACACCTGGACAGCCCCTATACTACCAAACTTTGGAGCATCAAATCTTCAGTCTTCTGGCCCAGAATCATCTGACAGACCTTAGTGATGCAGAATTATTAAGGGCTGATTATTCTGTCTAGGCAGATATAATCAGTCAACTACTCTGCAAGTGTGTCCTTTTCTGGACAGTAATTTGTCTGTAGATGGAGAGAGGCAATTCTTGCCTAGTGGCTGTTTCCGCACAACTGGAGTAATTCCAAGGATGCACAATTTCTTCTTAGAATCCAAGAAAGGAAGCTGTCAGGAGCAGACAGGTCTCTAATCAAAATGAACGTTAATACAGAAATATTTGTAACATCAATTCTATGGACTTCTGACGTTTTGAAATCCAACTATCCATGTAAGGTAACCTGGACTGTTGTCTGTTAACTCCTCTCAGCTATTTCTAAATAAAATATAGAAAACACCCTAACAATAAGCTCAAAGCCATGAATTTGCTATAATCCCTTAACTCACAGGCTAACCATCTCAAATCTGTTAAAAAAGTTAAAGAAGGAATGGGTCTAAGCCTTGTATTCCTATATGTGTTATACAGGCACAATGCCCATGAGAGTACCAATGTTCATCTCATTTTTATATCAATAAGAAGCTCGTGCCAATGAAAATCTTAAATTTGAAATCAAAGTAAATTTTGTACCATTTAAGAAATTATAACTTCATCTTGATACTAATTATACAGATTTCTACCAATAGGTTATGGCTATGCAATAAATCCTAGCTAATCCTCCCTGTTGCAACAAGACCACTACTTTTCCCTAGAAAGACAGCCCAATATTAACCACCTTAGTCCCCAAACACAGGGAATATGGGCGCTGACTCTTCATTAACTTCTTCAAGCTGATTACAGGCATTGAGATATTAGAAGAGGGGTGGGGGGAAGAGTAAATTGATAAGCCTCTGATGCTGAGTATTCACTGCATCCAGATGGAATTCCAGGACTTCGGAGGTTTGAGTAGGTCTGCTCAGTTTGCTTGATGAGTAGATACACCAAGGCTGTGTATTCTGCAATATACAATTCTCAGAACAAGTTTTAGTATCAAGAAAAAAAATTTTTCTAGAGGGCTGACAGTTTTATAAAGATGTTGTTTCTAACAACTTTTCTTTTCTTTTTTCCCTCTTTTTTAATTGGTTATAATATTTACATTTCAAATTTTATCCTCTTATCCCATTTCCCCCACCACCCAGGAACCCCTTATCCCATCCCCTCTCCTTGTGCTTCTATGAGGGTGTGATTTTCCAGTTTCTATGATGCTGTTTCCATTAACATAAACTGCCTCCTAGATTTCTAAATCCTTCCATTTGTGTTATTAAATCTTCTATTTTTCCTTTTTTCTTTCTTTTTTTCTTTTTTTTAATCTTTTTTTTCTTTTTTATCTTTTTTTTTTAAAAAAATGGGTATTATATTTACCTTTCAGATTTTATCCCCTTGCTCCACTTCCTCCCACCACCTAGAAACCCCCTATCCCACACCCCCTCCTCATGCTTCTATGAGGCTGTGCCTGCACCTACCACCGGCCACCATTACCCCCTCCCTACCCTCACATCCCCCCCCCCTGGGTTCGTTTTTCATGGGACCCAGAATCTCCTCTCCCACCTATGCCAGACAAGGCCATCCTCCCTTACATATACAGCTGGAGTCATAGGTCCCTCCCTATGTGCTCTCAGTCTGGTGGTTTAGACCCTGGGGGCTCTGGTTGTTTGGTATTGTTGCTCTCCTCCTGGGGTCACAAACCCTTTCTACTCCTTCAGTCTTCTCTCTAAGTTCTCCATTAAGAAACCCTTGATCATATCAGTGGTTAACTGTGAGCATCTTCCACTGAATGTGTTAGTTTTTGGCAGACCTCTAAGGAGACAGCTATATCATTTTCTTGACAGCATGAACTTCCAGTCATCCACATCAACGTGTAACGTACATGGGATGGAAACCCAGGTGGAATGGTCTCCTGATGGCTCCTCCTTCTGTTTCTGTCCCATGTTTTGTTTCTATATTTGCTCCCTTGAGTACTTTGGTTACTCGTTCTAAGTGGAACTGAGGTGTCCCCTCTTGGTCTTCCTTCTTCATGAGCTTCATGTGGTCTGTGGGTTGAGTCTTCGCTATTCTAAGCTTTTGGGCTAACATCCACTTCATATTTGGGAATATTTTCTCATTCTTTACTTCCTTTTCTTTTGTTGTGCATGCATTGCTTCTCCACAGTTTAAACTTTTCTCTCTTGGTTGAATTATGAACCTGCCAAAGAATAGAACTTACTGTGCTGAGAACAATCCAAGTGTTGTCTAGAAGAAAATTTTGATATACTCTATCTTTTCAGCCATGATCCATGTAGAAAAGAATAGCATGGCTGCTTTTTGCACTACTGCATCAGGAAAAGTAACTGAGTGAAGGCTAAAGAAGCCAATAATCAGAGAACTGAAAAATTAGTTCTTTAAATGCATCCTAAATTCCTCTTGCTCAGATTTAAGATATATTTCATTGATTATTTGCCACAAAGTAAAATAAATACAGAAAGCAGGCAAGAGAGGTATTATCAAGTTACAAAATAGTTTTGCTGTACATAATACTTCAGAAAGCTCATATTCATGACTACGTGACATTAATTAAATTATGTATTATTCCAGATGTTTTGTTTCCAATAAAAATGACATAAGGATGTGAGTATAAATGGAAATAGTTTCACTCTATGTACAAAATATGTGTGAACTTGATGAAATTTTAGTCTCATCTATAAAGTCTCATATAGTTCCACAAGATTAAGGATCATGCATAGTCTAGACATTTGTGAAGATATAAAATAAAACCTATTGCTATTTCAAAAATACTTGTATTATGCTCTATGAGATTATTTTTAAGTCACAATGATCTCTATTATATTAATTGCAAAACTTTTGGTTTGGCTAAAGTAAAATAAAACTTGTACTTCCCATACCTTTGTAATACTGAAAAATAAGATTAGCAACCAAAATCCTGTAGTCTGCTTTTAAGTTTATGGAACAGAGGCTTAGATTTTCATTTGCTATGTGTTTCATCACTTGTAATTATGAGGTAAAAGAGATGGAGTGATGTTGCTAATAGATTGATGCATGAATTACAAAAATCTTCCTCTGAATGTAAGTGCACACTTGCTTTAAATCAAATAAAAGAATAGCACAGTGCTGTTCCTTGCAAGGAATTTAGATTCATTTGGTTTATTATTTTCCAAATTTGGCTTGACACTTTATGTTCTTCAAGTTGAACAAAACAGACAATGATTTGTAAGCATCCATAAATTTCTAGCCCATGCTTAGCCCCACTAAGCACAAGAAAGAGGCCAGTTGGTGATAATTGGCTGCTATATCCACATTTCTATTAGCTACAGATGAACATGTTTTTACTTTTTTGACAGTCATATGATTAGTAGTTATAATAAAATATAATATGTAAATTTAGACATAGCATTTTTCAAAGCATAAGTTCTTAGTCTTTGATAACCAAATGCAAATAAAACTGGGGAAAATAAACTCTTGTTAAATATTTTGAAAGTTTACTTGTATTAAAATGTGTTTGTTTGAAACATCAAACTTGGACACTTTATATGAATCAAAATATTTTAAAAAATAACTATAATATGATACATTGACAAATAATCTGCCATTTTCTCCAACAGAAACTATTAGTAATAACACTTTTCCAGTCTTACCTCCGTATTCTGTCTTCTCATACCTCATAGTCATATTCAGTTCAAAATACTGTTTAGAGAGATGTTCAGCAACTGGGTCAGCAGGAAAAGTGACAATACATTGTAAAAAATAAATAAATAAAAGCGACCTTTTATTAAGATGGGCAACAATTTATGGCAATTAAATATTGCAAAATACTTGAGACAAGAACAAATATTTTATTTTTGTTACCTCTTAAGCTTACAGTAAGCAATGTTAAAGTGGATAGTTTAGCTATTTTGCTTTGAAGTCTACTGACATGTTTCTTCTAAATATGTGTGTGTATGTGTGTGTACATAACATGTACATAAATGCAGGTATGCATGTCATAATATATGTGTAGAAATTAAAAGACAACCTTCAGGGATTTTTCCTCTCTTTGCCTTGTGGGATCTAGGGACTGAGCTCAAGTAATGACACCAGTGCAGCAAGTGTCTTTACTTGCTGATCCATCTTACTGGCCCATGAGATGATTTTAACCAAACCAAATATTTTCTGAAGAACCTTTAGAAATAATTGTTAACCAAGATTAACATTATCAGCTATGAATCATCTCCTCTTGAGTGGGTCTCAAATCTAATCACAGAGCATTAATTACTCCCCATCCACAGTCAAACACTATCACACAGCTAGGCATATCCTTCACTGAAAGTTAGACTTCTAGTTCATAAAATTCACAGTTAAGCATGAGAGACAAGACATTTTCTTCTCCAGAAACCTACCCAACATCCTCCTTGGTTTACATGCTACCCAGCATGGAGGAAGTTTCTAGTTCAGTGTCAGACTAAGTCCCCAGTATCTTATAGCCAAAATATGCTGTGTCTTCTGTAATAAATCTTACCCTCTAGTTCTGATGGGCCATAAAGATTGAGAACTGATACTGTTCTGGGTGCTTCTGAGGCTTCCTGATATACCTCTGCAGATGTATCTCACACCTGGAACTAATGACAATGATCGGTATTCTACTCCTTTAAGGAGCAACACCATCCAGTCACGTAGGATAGTCCCCTTCAATCCTGCTTTTGTATGTTTTCAGCCTTGGGCTTTGAAGCAAGTTCCACATGGTTTTTTGTAAACTCTTTATCACAATTAATCATCCTTCCCTTTATGCATGCTCATCTTTCCAATCTTATCACTTTCCTCCTTGATTAAACCTTTATTAGAACACAGTGAAGAATGGAGGCTTGTGAGGTGAATGCTCAGTGCTTGTGAGAAAACTCCAAGAAAACAAGAGAAGAGGCTTATGACCTCAGTTTCTTCAAAAACAGAATTATTCTTATAATTTGCTGGCATGTCCTCCCAGGTATAGTGGATAGAAATGAGTTTGTTTTAGGTGATTCTTCACACCTGGCTATTGTTATTTGTTTATATGCCTCTAAGGAAAAGCTTATTTTTGCAATGTTCATCTCTTCTTTGTGATTGTATACTGCTTGAACTCAAAAGAACTTTACTCAAATGACCTTTGTTAATCCTCATGGTATAAATTTTTTATGCTTTTAATAAAGTTGGCTATTGTATGCAACTTTAGTCTGCCTCGTTTTTAGGCTTTATTCTCCCAGGTCCCACCACCTTTCAGACAATGAACACACATTAACACCCACACATCTAGGAAAATCATATGCCGAAGCAGGGAATTTATAACTGATGTTTAAATTGACAAGGCAACAAACTGCCTTCTAAACATTATTTACAAAATTAACTCCTATCCTTAATCAGCAAACCCTCTCTCTACAATGAAACGCTATGAATACACAGGCATGTTTGTTGTCCCATCCTTAAACAAGATATTTATTCAACCCCTTCTAGGGCCATGGAAACACTGAGAAACAGGGACAGGAAGTTCATGTAAGAATGAAACAATAGGACAAAGAACTACAAAATGCCATTCTTCAGACTATTACAACTCTTGGAATTATTAACTCACCACAACTATAGTAACCTGCACTGGATCCACACAAACCCAATCCAGTCAAAAATAAGTATAAAAAGGTAGAGAAGCTCAGGGGTTCTAGTGTTTACCTCTAAACAACTGGCTATTGATAGACACTGGGAGATGGAAACGCACTGCCTTTAGCTGTATATTCACTACTGGAAGCAACATACTCTGCTGGATGGCACTCAACCCAGAGATACACAAACAGTTCTGTTTGTGTGTAAAGTAAAACTAGTAGATTTGAATGTGAGAAAGATGCATGAGAAGATGGAATAGTTGAAGAGGTAGGAGAGTGAGGCATGAAAATGATTGTTTTGTATTGCATAGGTGTGTAAAATTATCTAAAAATTAAATGAATAAAGTTCAAAAGGTGACTTAAATTTTCTAGACTTAAAAGGATAAAATAATATTTTAAAGTAAAACCTAAAGCCTATGGAAGATATGAGTGTTAAAATTTATGACTTTAATAAGCCAATTATATTTAAACCCAAAATTAACCTAAATGCATAGTGTTTCCAGAATATAAAAGCTGCCTTGTGGGATAGTACACAGACAAGCACACACAAACTCAATATTACTTCTCATTAGTATGATAGTTTTAGGGCAGTAATCATTTATTCTTTAATGTTATCATGTTTAGTCAGGTATCTTCCAGCTCATTTTCTAAACTCTCCCTCCACTGCTATGTGAATGAATGAAATTCCCATGAAACTGACCCTGCAAGCTCTTTGATATGATGGTTATACAAATTTTGTAGCTCTACCCATCCATTCTATTGTAACACTGCTTGAGATAGAAGGAGTTTCATCTCTCTTACATCAGTGAAACCTCATGTCTTTCCAAATGTATATAGGACAAATTTCATGCATACACTCTCCTTTATGCAAGGTCATATTTACAGTATTTGATGACTTTAATGTTTGCTATACTCTTCAGGTAAAGTTTCATAGGTCAACTATATGTCAATATTATACCCTGTTACTTAAGAATTTGCAATTGAGATAATCAGTTTTGTATCTCTGTAATAAATATCCAAGATAATGAATTTTTGAAGATAAAAGGCTTGTTTTGGCTCACAATTTTGAATATATATATATATATATATATATATATATATATATATACATATATATGAATGACACACGCACACACACACACAGAGAGAGAGAGAGAGAAAGAGAGAGAGAGAGAGAGAGAGAGAGAGAGAGAGAGAGAGAGAGAGA
>JANHMN010000005.1:87824629-87890734 GCA_030674055.1 Rhabdomys pumilio
AGAGAGAGAGAGAGAGAGAGAGAGAGAGAGAGAGAGAGAGAGAGAGAAATATCCCTTAAACAGCTCAATGGCTGGATACTTCAAACCTCCCCACAGCTAACACAATCTCCCCTCCAATATTCCTGAATTATTACTTACTAAAATCTATATTTCATTTTGACCACCCTGGACACAGGCCTGCAGCCCTTCTGGGCCATGATCCTGACTCTTTACATGTTGGGTGTCTCTGTCTTGTACTTCTCATACCTGATCTTTCTGCTTCTCTAGCATGGCAATTCTGCCTCTTCTTTTTCTCTGGATTCCCTTGCCTCAGAAATCTAAAGTCCCCCCCTCTGTCTCCCTGCCCAACCATTAGATGCTGGCAACTTTATTTACCAATTAAAACCAACTGGTGGCAGGGACCTGCAGCATCTTACTTGTGGGATTCTCCTGCAATTTGGAAACCCATAGTGGAAGCATTAAACCAAATCCACAACAAATAGAGATAGAGGAATGAGAAGAAACACAGGTCAAATGCCCATTAAATATTCTCAATAAAATCATAGAAGACTATATCCCTAAAAAAATCTTATATGTTAGTGGACATGTTTTTTATTTTATATCCCTAAAAACATGCCCATTAACATATAAGAACTACAGAGAACACAAATTAAACTGGACTAGAAAAAATGTCCTACAACTCATACTAATCAAAACACTAAATGTACAGAAAAAAAGAAGGAATATTAAAAGATTCAAGGGGAAAATACGAAATAATATATAAAAACTGGCCTATTACAGTAGTATCTGAGTTTTTAATGTAGGTTCTAAAAGCCAGAAGTGCCTTGACAGATGTTATATGAATTCTAAGAGACCACAGATGACAGCCCAAACTACTATACCCAACAAAGCTTTCAATCATAATAGATAGAGAAACAAAAATATTCCACAATAAAACCAACTTTAAACAATATCTATCTACAAATCCAGCTCTACAGAAGATGTCAGAAGAAATATTTTAACCTGAAGATGTTAACCTCACCCAAGACAATACAAGGGAAAATAATCTCAGACCAGCAAATCAAAAGAGGGTGGAAAAACCTACATCACAATGAAAATAACAAAAATCAACAAAAATTGTTCATTGATATTTCCCAGCATCAATGATCTCAATTCTCCAACAATAAAATATAGACTAACAGACTGGATTAGTTAGCAGGATTAAACCTTCTGCTATATCTAAGAAACACACCTCAACATCAAGGATAGAAATTGCCTCAAAGTAAAAGGATGGAAAAAAAATATTCTGAGCAAAAGGACTTAGTAAGTGAGTGTAACCATTTTAATATCTGCCAAAATAGACTTTAAACCAAAACTAATCAGAAAGATAGGAAAGAATACTACATACTCATCAAAGGAAAAATCAACCAAGTTATAAACATATATGCACCAACACAAGTGCACCCAATTTCATAAAGGAAACACTAATAAAGCTTACATCACATATTGATCCTCACACAGTGATAATGAATGACGTTAATACCTCACTCTCACCAATACAAAGACTTTCCACACAAAAAGTAAACAAAAATGTGGACATAAGCCCCTATATTCTATATGACCACCACAGGGAATATGTAAGACAAAGTATTTTATGGTGTAAAGGTAGAAGGTACAACAAACTGAATCAGGTTGACTATTGAAATGTATCTGCTGAATGGAGATTCTAAGTTTTAGGATGAAGATTTTTTTTTTCTTGATACTAAAACTTGTCCAGAGAATTGTATATTGCAGAATACACAGCCTTGGTGTATCTACTTATCAAGCAAAATGAGCAGACCTATTCAAACCTCCAGTGTCTGGGAATTCCATCTGGGTGCAGTGAAGACACAGCGTCAGAAGCTTATCAATTTACTCTACCCCTCCACCCCTCTTCTAATATCTCAACGCCCATAATCAGCTTGAAGAAGTTAAAGAAGAGTCAGCGCCCCTATTCCCTGGGCTTGGGGACTAAGGTGGTTAATATTAGGCTGTCTCTCTGGGATAAAGTAGTGGTTTTGTTGGAACAGGGAGGATTAGCTAGGATTTATGGCATTGCCATAACCTATTGGTAGAAATCTGTATAATTTAGTATCAAGATGAAGTTATAATTTCTTAAATGGTACAAAATTCACTTGGATTTCAAATTTAAGGTTTTCAATGGTATAAGCTTCTTATTGATATGAAAGTGAAATGAATATTGATACTCTCCTAGGCATTGTGCCTGTATAACACATTTAGGAATACAAGGTTTAGACCCAGTCCTTCTTTAACTATTTTTTTTAGCTGATTTGGGATGATTAGCCTGTGAGTCAAGGGACTACAGCAAATTCATGACTTTGAGATTATTTTTAAGGTGTTTTCTATATTTTATTTAGAAATAGCTGAGAGGAGTTAACAGACAACAATCCAGGTTACCTTACATGGATAGTTGGATTTCAAAACATCAGAAATCCATAGAATTGACATCACCAATATTTCTATATTAATGTTCATTTTGATTAGAGACCTGTCTGCTCCTGACAGCTTCCTGTCTTGGATTCTAAGAAGAAATTGAGCATCCTTGGAGTTACTCCAGTTGTGGTGAGACAGACACCAGGCAAGAATTGCCTCTTTCCATCTACAGACAAATTACTGTCCAGAAAAGGACACACTTGCAGAATAGTCGACTGATTATATCTGCCTAGACAGAGTAATCAGCCCTTAATAGTTCTGCAGCACTAAGGTCTTTCAGATGAATTTGGGCCAGAAGGCTGAAGATTTGATGCTCCAATGTTCGGTAGTATAGGGGCTGTCCAGGTGTTCAGTGGTCTCTATAAATTGGCTAAGTTTTAGAAGCTATGCTTAGTGCTTCCCATAACTTCAGTTAATCTAGTCATTCTGGATTTCTGACGGCATTGAAGACCTATAGACTCATAGCCAATCCAGGCTATTTACCTTGAGAGAAAAGATCTGAGTGGAGGGTTCTCAGCTGACATTCATTCTAAAGCCAAGAAAAAGCCAGGTTCAAAATTAAGTGTTTTAGTCAAGAGAGATGACAGAGATTCTGGTTAGTCAAAAAGAGGAGGGACTGGGTATTAAGACTATCTTGTACCTCACTGGTACAAATAGGAATAATTATGCTCTAATTGTATTCTGTGAGAAAAGTTTTATTTTAACAGGAAGGGTAATATGTAGGAAGAGCTAAGGGGGAAGGAGCACCGAGAGGAAAAGATGGAGTAAGGAGAGGAGAAGATAAAGTAGATGAGAAGCTAGGTAATGAGAGAGAAAAAGAGAGAGAAAGAGAGAGGGGGCATGGAGGCAGAAGTTCACATGTCTCCACCAGTCAAAGATAGTTTACATAGCTAGGTTGGGTATTGGGTTACACTTCTGATTGAGCATTACCATACTTATAAAGTCTTGGTTAACATTTAAAAAAATTGTATAAAAGCAAAATGGAAAAGGGGGCACCGGATAGGGGTTTTTTAGGGAGGGGAAATGGGGAAAGGGGTTGGTATCTGAAATGTAAATAAAATATCCAATACAAAAATAATAAAAATTAAAAAAATGGAAAAAAATAGGATGACGATTTTTAAGTGGCAAAACTTTATTTAAATGATTGGCTGAAGCATTTGTCAAAAAATGGTCTCCTGAAAAGGAGTTTGAGATGGCTGATATCATTTAACTAATGTTAATGAAAGGATTTTGAGACTCAGAGAAATTACAATATTGGAGTGGAGACACTTTAAAATCTAATCTTCCACAAAGAGAAGGCTCAGAAGACATGCCCTTCACAAATCCCATTTGGCTTAAAATGCTGAGAGGGTTACCAGCACATTTTAAAAACTTTGTTGTCACCTTTCTGGGCCAGATATTAGTGTCTGAGATGTTGCTGTTCATTTGGATGAACTAAATGGACTTAATTGGGCCCCAAAGCATTAGGTGCCAGTTGGTAGCATCGAATTGTCAAATAAAAAGTGATTATAGTCATCATAATGGGTAGCATATGCAAAGTAATGTTGATAATGGATAGACTTGTAATATGGTGGCATGATTTGTATGGTCTCTTGGTACTGGTTAATAAGTCATGATATTTTAAGGTTGAAATAGTTAAGAAACCTACTGCATTTTTGTTTAATCTGTAAAAGCTGAAATATTCTCAAAAAAATGAAAAAAAAAAGGATCCATTGGATTGTGACAAAAGGAAATCACAACCTTTGAACCAATTTTTAGACTTAAGCCAGTTTGCAGATCCAGAGCACTTCAAATGTAGCAAAGGCCAGATCGTCTTTAGGAAGGACTTTGCTGAAGTACCTAAGAGTTTTACTGTTGGCCTTTCTTTAGTCCTTCTTCAGATGGAGTTTTATAGGTAATTCTTCACTTGGGAAGAAGAAAACAATCAGAAACAACCAAGTTGTATTGTATACTGGTTCAGAATTGGCAGTAATTCTAGAAGACCCTAAGAAGCATTGTGGCCCTCTCATTAAAGTTGAGGCTTACGGAAGTCAGGTGATTAATGGAATTTTGTCTGAGCTACTCACAGTAGCTCAGGTGGTTCCTCAAACTATCCAGTTTCTTTTCCTAGTTAGAGGCTGCACTATTGGTGTTATGTTCAGAAAGCTGTATCCTGTGCCAATGAGTTCAAGTATGGATCAATTTGCATTCTTCCACATGCTCACATCCAGTTAGACTCATACCATTTTTGAAGATGCTTTTTTTCCATTTTATGGTTTTGGCTTCCTTATCAAAAATTAGGTGTTCACAGGTATGTGAATTTATATCAAGAAACTAGATACAGAAAATACTAAAAATAAATCTCTAGTTATTCTCTATCTGATAAAACACAATCCTGGGAACTTTAAGTTAGAATAAATTATATAAAAATGCACTTAAGAAGATTGTGTATGAAAAACTTTTAGTAAATTTTATTATTTTGTAAAATCAACCTGTCTGTCTGTCTGTCTGTCTGTCTGTCTGTCTGTCTATCAGACTGAATGTCTGATTTTCATAATACAAATTGTATGTAGGTGTTTCTTTTTAGGCCATTAGAAATAAAACTGCAATTGGACTACATTAACAAAATAATCTCCTATATTCTATACAATCAGAGTTTTTTTTTAACTAAAGAACATAAGATATGTTGTATTCTATAAAGATGTGGAGATGCAGCTAGAACAATGTCATTTAATAAAAATGTCAATATACAAATGACCAGAAAAGTTAAAAACCTGCATAGATTTTCTTTATTGAATTGAAGAGTAAAAGAGGGAGGATGTATGTTCATGATGTATTCTCTTCTTTTTAAATGTCATTGAAGTGTAATAGTATTGTTATTGTTGACTATTTTCTGCCTTTGACAGAATCTTTGATTTATAAATGTGCTCAATCATGCATTAGTCCTACTTCTCAGTATACACATGAAAGGTATTTCAAGAAGAACTGAGGGGCTACAGTCATAATAGAACATAGCAGCTATTTAATATCACACAATCAAACAATCTGTAAGAAAGAGCAGTAAGGATTTCACTTAGTGGTTTAATTTCACAACGTTTCCACAGTAACATAGCAGTCATACCAACATACTTTCATTTTATAGGACACAACTATTCCAGGTTTTATGAAATTCTATTCTCACTAGAATGCAACATTTTAATTAAAAACAACTCCTAGAATTTCATTTTTGTTCTACTTAATGTATACATTTTAAAAATCCATGGCCCAAAGAATTTAAATAGCCAAGATCATATGCTTAATAGATATTGGTCCATGACTAAAGGGCAATTGTAATTTCCTTTATCACTTTATGTTGCACAACTTTTGGAAAGAAAGTTACAAGCTCTATGTTCCACCAAAGATATATATATCTCATTGAATAAGATAATTTAGCAAATATGGGGCATAAAATAGAACTGGAAATCAATGGTTTATGTTACACTGGAAATTACTAGGTTTTTAACACATTATATTTTCTGTCTTCACTGTGTTGTAAAATGGCTAAATAAAGCATATCTTTTGTATCTAATAAAGGTTATGTATCATTTAATTCTCTCCTCATGCTGCCCACCATCAAACCCCAGCCTTTTGTAACTACTATGCTATTTACTGCTGCTTTGACTTTGGTCATTTTAAAGTTCACAAGTAAGTGAGCATAGGGGATACTTGCCCTTCTAAACCTCGGTTATTTAGACTCCATTCATGTTGTTACAAATTACAAGGTTTCTTTCTTTTAAAAAGATGGATTGCGCCGGGCAATGGTGGCACACGCCTTTAATACCAGCACTTGGGAGGCAGAGGCAGGTGGATTTCTGAGTTCGAGGCCAGCCTGATCTACAGAGTGAGTTCCAGGACAGCCAGAGCTACCTACACAGAGAAAAGTTGTCTCAAAAAAACAACAAAAAACAAACAAACAAACAAAAAAGAAGATGGATAGCTTTATTTTGTGTAATACATTAATTTTATTCATTTATCTATTAATAGACAATACACACTATATTTACTTCATTGTGGCTAGAATATTTGAAGGATACCTATTTTGAATATAAATAATTATGAATTTTTCATTAGAAAACATGAGCACTCCTACTTTGATGCTTTTTTCTATTTAATAATGATATTTTGAAAAAAATAATACCAACCCAATTCTGTTTAACTTTGCTATCATGGCCAAGGAACCATTACTTCAAATTCAACATTTAATAATTTTTCCAAAAATACATCTTATTCTGGATCGTTTCCATCACGTGTATGATATTAACATTCAAAATTATATTTTTTCATCCTTTACTTCAAAAGCACTTTCTTAAAGTTTGGTTTTGAATATTTTGTTCCACTGTTTTGATCTTCTTTAGAAAATCAAATTAGTCACATACTGAACCATTCTTCTATCTGATTTCTATAGTTTGTAAGTTTGACATGCATATCATAAGTCAGAAATTATCTTGGGGATTAAAGAAGGTTCAAACTTTTAAAATATACAAAAGTCAAAAATCTATAAAATGCTTAATAGTTACTTAAATGAAAATACTAACAAGTTGGCAAATACCATTTTATAGTCCATACACTTTAAGATTAAAATATTTGTGAATTAAGAATACAAGGAATATCAGGTCCAAAGGGTATATCATTATAAACTATTCCTTTTATTGGCTAGTAAAGAAATGCTTTAATGATTATGAGAAATTATATATTATTTATTTAAAGTAGATTAAAAATATAATGCACCTCAACTGTTTCAGCTATACAACAGCTTATCTCTTTACTAAACAGTCTACCCTAGGTAAAAGTGTGTGTGTGTGTGTGTGTGTGTGTGTGTGTGTGTGTGTGTGTGTGTTACACACCTGTAAATTTTTTTAACACATCTCTCAATAAAAAAGATGTCTTAAGAGTTGGGTTCTCTCAGACACTGGACCACCAACCAGACAGCATACACCAGCTGATATGAGGCCCCCAACACATATACAGCAGAGGACTGCTGGGTCTGGACTCAGTCAGAGAAGATGCACTTAACCCTCAAGAGACTGGAGGCCCCAGTGAGGAGGTCTAGTAGGGTGGGGGTGGAGGGTGGGGCATGGGGACATCCCTGTGGAGACAAGGTGGGGAAGGAGGTATGGAATGGGAAACAGTCAGAGGGTAGACCAGGAAGGAGATAAAATCTGGAGTGCAAGAATCCAAGATTAAATAAAATTAAAAAAAAAAAAGAGCTGGGATTATTATCTGTCCTAACCCATAAGTATAGTATCATCCAATATCTAATAAACATTTAAATTTCCTTTTGTTTATATGTATTTTGTTATAATTGGTTTAAGTTCTATTCCCAGAGTTCGTGTGCCTTGGCTTGCTTTATAAGTCTTCATCACACCTTTCTTTTATTCTATTGTCTTTTACATTTGTTTTGAAAGCAAAACAAAACATTTCTCATTTTCTCTATACTGTTATGATCATTAATCTTGACTGTCATCCTAAGGGGACCTAGAATTATCTAGGAGACAAGCTTCTAGAGACATCTGATGGATTATCTAGATTATATTAATTGAGCTGGGAAGACCTGTCCACTATGGGTGGTGAAATTCCATGGGCTGTAGGCCCAAATTAGCATTTGCTTTCATAAAATGTTTTTGTCCAGTATTTTGTCACATCAACAAGCCAAGCAACTAATACAATCATTTCTCAAAATTTGGATTTTGCTCATTTTGTTGTTTATGTTGTTTTGCTAGGGAGGGATTCAAATACATATTTTACCCTCCTAGAACTTTTACTTCAAGTTCTCTTTTATTTCTTTTTTCTTTTTTATAATTAAATTATTGTATTTATTTACATTCCAAGTGTTGCTCCCCTTCCAGGTCCCCCCTCCTAGAGTTATTCACTCCATCCCCCTCTACCTTTTGCCTCTGAGAAGGTGCTCCTCCACCTACCCACCCCTCTCACCCACTCACCCCTACCTCACGCCCCAGCATCCTACTTCCCTGGGGCATCAAATCTCTACAGGATTAGGCACATTTTCTCCCACTGAGGGCAGACAAGGCAGTCCTCAGCTATATATGCACTGGCATTGGGGAGAACAGACAGTTGATGGCTTTGTCTCTGGAATCTCTGAACGGTCTGAGTTAGGGGATACTATTGTATGACACTAATTTGTTCTGCACAGCATTTCTTCTTCCCTTTACAGAGCTCTACTTTAGTAAAAAGCAGTTATGTCTTTAAAGTCCCCCTGCATCAGTGAAAGCAGATTCTGTAGTATGTAGGAAACAGTTTTTAAATACTTTTTGCTTCAAACGATATTATATATCTAGCTTCTAAAAGCTTGAAAATTTGCCCACAAATGTCACTCTAGACTATATAGGCAAATCATTTTATGAATTTACAATTCTAATTCAAATTTTATATAAATCTGAAAAATTATGGTATCAGACGATATAGCTATTGAGCTGTTGAAACAAAACTAAATAAAATCTATCTCTGTACAAGAACTCTAAGATTTTTAATAGAATGTACTGGTATCACTTAGAATTATGTTTGCACTTGGATAAACATATACAGAATATTACTATTGCTTAAACCACTACACTTGGTTACTTCTCTCTGAGTGTACCTAGGATAAATACATATAGGTGATTTCTTTCCAGTACCATTGCACTTTTACCTCTTCTGAAAAGTATACTGCTTTTTTGAATGATTCAATGATAGATGATTCAATGTGATAGATCACCTGTGGTATGGAGCATTGCCAGATATTTCTAGGCTTATATTCTGAGACCTATAACTGCAATGTAACACATTTAAAAATAGAAATGTGCCAACAAATAGCTAAGCTGAAGTTCTACTGGGTCACAGTTCCCTGATAACCTTATAGGTATCTATTCTATTTTTACACAAAACTATTAACAGCCATGGCAAGAAACTGTCTTGTCCATGTCATAGGTCAGAGAAAATAACATTGCTTTCACTTGCATGATTATTTTTACTTCACAGCTTCTAAAATATTTTATTCCCCTCCTCGATATATAAAGCCCTATTTTTAAATGATCTTGTGTGATGCTTTTTATATCCTTATTTTCGCTCCCCTAAAGGGTATCTGAAGAAGTTCTTAGGACATAAGCCCTTGAAAAAATATAAACTCACTCATTTTTAAAACACTAATTCTTTAAGCTTTACTTAAAGTAAAAACAAAATAAGGGAGTAGATTTTTTGATTTCACAGGATTAGAATCTACATAAATACCAATACAAGGAAACTGAGATCTTAAGAGGTCATTTTATTTAAGTATTAGCATCATGGTCTTTGCAATATCATAGTCAAAGAATGCACACTTAGACTCAATAGGTGCTCGGCATAAGTAAAGTGTAAAATAGCAGTAGCCAACTGGTTTATTTTTAGAGAATTTGTAATTACTATTATTTTGATGTTATGCACTTTGTGACCAGGAAAATACTATTTTTATGCTAATGTCAAAGAGAACAGTTGTTTATGCTCTCATAGTATTTTGCTTCAGAAACATGGGTTTTATTACTTTGTCACTGAGATGGAAGTAATATTTCTAGTGTATAGTTAAGCATCCAAGTTATTAAGTAAGTCTATGAGAAAGATACAGATAATCTCATTTTAATTCTGATCTGCTTCAGATAGGTTGTGAAAGAACTCCAACTTCAAAACCTTAGTGCCTCAAAAACAAGGTGGGCATGGTGGAGTTTATTTGTGTGTGTGTGTGTGTGTGTGTGTGTGTGTGTGTGTGTGTGTTTACCAACTTTTCTGATTATAAGTGAAACAATGAAGAAATATAAAATATACTGATATTTGAAAGCATTTCTTCAATGCAAGTTGTAGAAGTAATTATACTTTTGTTGTTGTTCCAAAGGTGCTGTTTTTTAATTCATTGAAAGAAATAAAATTGTATTACAAAAAAGATAGAGAAATCTCACAAACTGAAGGCCATGAACAAACAGAACAAGTTAGTATTTTTCTTGAGGCAGATCCAATTAGCTGTGGAGTGGAACCTTCCCCAGCCTGTCCCAGAAACAGGCATCTCTCCTATTTCTAAGGCATCAGGAGCACTCTACATGCTCCATGGGTTGTCCAGGCAGAAAGCTTCCCTGGAAGGGGGTGAGAGAGGTTAAGAAACATCAAAATTGGCTGCATCCTTTTCTTATCAAACTGTACGTGTCTCTATTTCCATGAATTGAGAATAATAAAAACTGAGTGGACTCATGACCTGAATTTCAAACACCAATCATATTTGAGGAAAATTCTTACTAAGATTCCAAATTCACCTGTGACCCAATGGGCCAAACACAGAGGGCAACTCTGATCTCTCCTCTATGTCCAGAACTAGTCAAAGGGCAGCCATCCCAGGAGACACAGACATGGCTAATCCACACTACAGTTTGACTCCTAAGCCACAGGATCTCTCCACAAGCCAGATCATATAGGACCATGATAGGATGGCTGATTTTGGTCGAAGTGCTGGCTGGAAAGCCCGGAGACTCAACAGGTGTCCATTGCCTGTAACAGACAGTCATGTATTCTGCAGCCAGGCTCCTAACACGTGGTGTGGAATTCCATTGACCTGTATTGTTCAGTCACTTTCAGGGCAGTGCAGCCCCACCCAAAGAATACTGGTAGAAGGCATGACTACAGGCCTCAGGCCTTAGAGAGATTTACATACTAATGAAATGCATAAAGGCCAGAGGGCGGAGCCAATTAAGAATTCTTCCCCAGATCCTTCCCCGTTTCTCCCTCCCTATTTAACTCAGGCCGGCCCTGAGTTTCACAGGGGTGCACATCCAGATTCAACCATCATCCATCATGCCAATAAAGTCGTTTTGGAAACCCAAAGACATTCTGGTGTCATTGGGGCCATGCCATGAGGAACCCTGGAGAAGGCCTTTAATGAGCCTCTGTAGCCACAGCCACTGTGCCTGACTTCCAGCCTGGAGGAACTTTCAGTGTGTCCAGCCACCAAGTCAAGGCCCCCTTAACCTCTTTTCAAACAGTGTATATACTGTCAGTTTGCTCCCCTGGTTGTCAAGATCATTTGTCAAACTAGATGACAACCCATTCTCCCCTCTACTCACACAGGTCTCTGCCCTTCTACAGGAGAGAGCCTCCCCCATCTATATCCAGCACATCCAATCTCACAGTCCCCTGCCAGGTCCTATATGTGAGGGAAATGAACTCGCTGACCAAACTGCCTCAACAGGGACATTCATAGCCTCCACTGAGTAAGCAGACCAATTTCATTCACGCACACACACAAATCTAAAGGGATTTCATTCTCGCTTCCCCCACATCTCCCTTGCTCAGCTCCAAAGGATAATAAAAACATGTGCCTCTTGTACATCCCTCATTACCACCCCAGCTTTACAAACCATGGACACCAATCTCTGAGGCCTCAAATCCAATGCCTTATGGCAAATTGATGTCACCCACATTCCCCAAATCGGTAGACAAAAATATGTTTTTGTCACCATAGATACTTACTCACATTTTATATGGGCTACAGCTCAGATAGGTGAACACTCAAAAAGGCTGATTTACCATATGCTTTCTACCTTTGCCATCATGGGCATTCCTCAACAGATAAAAACTGACAACGGCCCCACCTTCGCTAGCTCTCAATTTAAAACCTCTGTACACACTGGGAAATTGCTCATCATATGGGAATTCCCCACAACTCTCAGGGCCAAGGAATAATAGAAAGAACACATCAGATCCTGAAGGCCCAACTCCTGAAACAACAAACCACTACTTATCCCCCTACTGTACAATTAATGATGGCCCTGACTACCCTAAACATATTCAACATCTACAAAACCTCAAAACACCCTCCTATTTCCCTCCATTGGCACACACCAAAATTAGCTCCTCCATCCTAGGACAATGGTGAGATCTTTTAGATGGAATTTGGAAGGGACCAGACCCCCTCCTTACAACTGGAATGGGTTTCTCCACAGGACCAGCCTAAGCCTATCTGGGTTCCTGCAAGAAATGTTCAATACCACCCCACCAACCAAGAAGATGGCCCACCTCTCACTGACAGATCAAGAACCAAGAAGGGAGAAGAGAAGGTGGAGGAGTTACCATGCCCAGATAAACAACAGGATCTCCTGGAAGGACATCCATGACCTGGTGATGGCTGCCCAGGCCATGTGCCCTCCACAAGCTCCTCTCTCCTCTATTCTCTTGGCTATTTTTGTCATCCTTCATGCTAACTCTGCTACTGCCCAGCCTCTCCCCAGTCTTCCCAACACCTACCATTGGAGATTCTATGCTAGGGAAACCTACAATGGACACAACAAAGTTATAGGAACCCAGGACTGCCCACTTGAAGGATGTTGAACCAGGATTGAGATTCCCCTACACCCAGAATCCATCTCCACTATCTCCAGCCCTTTTCTCTGCTTTCCTTACCGAAACACAGGTGAATGTCTCCAGGAGGTCTCCACATATCAAGGTTATAGATATTGGAGCTGCAGGATGGAATCCACCCGTCAAGGTGGCACCATGTTCACCAACCTTAAAACTCACTTTCAGCTTTCCATCAGTGATCCATGGAATGAACGTTGGTGAACTGAAATCGTGGGTAAACTTTACCCCAAAGGCTATGCCAGATACTCTGTAGCTGACCTACAAGTCTCCTGTGAACTTGTCCCTGCCCCCAAATCTGCCTTTACCCATGCTAATATTATCCAACAGGAAAGCAAGTTTCAGGAAGAACTACAAGCTACCCTCTCCTGGCTACAGTACATCCAATATGCAGCGGACCTCCTTCCCTTAATGGCCCATCCTAATTCTTCCCAATGCTTTTTCTATGCCTCTTTCTCTCAACCATTAACAACCATTCCCATTAATTTTTCCCTTTATGACCCCTGCCCACAAGGAAGACACAAGACAGTCCTCTCTTTGACCTACCCCCAACTCTTTGCCTTGTAGGGCCCTCCTCAAAACACCATCTCACATGTGCCCATGACATCGCCATTACCAAATCAGTATCTGTTAACCCTCCTTCTCTCCTCTGGTGCAAAGGCACTACAGGTGCCTGCATCAGTCCTCATTTTCAGGGCTCCTGTGTCCCCACGATTGTTGTCCCTCAGGTTTATCTCTATGAACCTGAAGAACTCGCCTTGCAGATGGGAGGAGGCCAAAAGAAGAGAGAGATCTTCATCTCTCTGCTCATTGGACCCTTGCTGTTTCACTTGGTGCTACTGGAACTGCTGGAGCAGCCCTTGTCCAAATACATCTGGCCAGCGGCTTCCAGGACAAGCTTGACCAGGCAATGGCCTCTACTACGGAGAGCTTTAACTCTCTTCAATGCCAAATAACCTCTTTAGCAGGACTTGTTCTCCAAATTCTGAGGGCCCTGGACTTGCTGACTGCTAACTGGGGGGTGGGGGGGACTTGTGTTTTGCTGAGGGAGGAATGTTGCTTCTATGTCAATGAATCTGGGCTGGTAGAACAAGATGTACAAAAGAGATCTGGGAGAACCTCCAATGCCACTACCCCTTGGTACTCTAAGCCCCTTGATGCCTTGGATTCTTCCCCTCCTTGGCCCCATACTAACCATTGGTGCCTTGCTTATCTTTGGCACCCTGCCTCATTCAGTTTCTAAAGCAACAAATGAGTAGCATTGCAAAGGTAACTACCAATCATGTCTTGGTTCAGTATCAAACTGTTCCCAACATAGGAGACACTTATTCTGTTGACACCTCTCATTTATAAAAGAAAAGGGGGAGTTGTGGGACAGTGGGCTGTAAGAAGCAGCTGGGTGCTTGGTCAAGCATAGGCCTGGAACCCCAGACCCTTATTGGATGGCAGGTGTTCAGATCTCCTCCCGGGGCCTTGTTCTTTTCATTTAGCTTCAGCCCTCCACAGGCCCTCCCAGAGAGAGGTCTATGGCAAACAGTCAGAAAACAGTGCCTCAGGCTCTCCCACATGCAGATGGGGTATCTCCAAGCTCTCAGACTAAGCCAATAGGCGTTATCTGCTGTCAGACCCTAACCCGCCCTGAAACTGTATATAAGGGCTCTATTTAGGGGAAGTAAAGTGAGCGATAATCATCCTGGTGTCCAAGAGTTTCTGTCACAAGAGCTGTAACGCTTGGGGAAAGATCTGCTCTCCCGGGACCTGCCTGGGACAGCAAGCTGCCTCCTTGCCAGGTAGCAGGCTTCTTACCAGTCCAGCCCAGGCCTGGACCAGCTCAGTGTGGAGAGACAGGTGCAGCACCTAGGAGTGACCAGGCAGCGACAGCGACAGCAGCGAGCAAGCAGAGGCAGCAGTGGGGGGCAGTCAATTTCCCCTCCCTCCTCGAATTCTGTGCCCTTTGGCCAGGATCTCCCTCACCAGGCAGGGTCAGAGACCGACAGACAGTGGAGACATGGTCGGAGGCAGCAGCAGAGACAGTAGCGAACCCTCCCTGCTCTCACTCTGTCCCCAGCCTGGAGATCGCTGTGGGATGCCTTTCAGAACAAGGGACCCACAAGATCAAACTCTAAATGTTCCCCAGTAACAAGACTTTCAAAAGTCACTCTACAGTTTCCAAAACCTTAAGTTTATTCATTCACCAAACCTAGTTTACCCCAACTTTACAGAGAAATTTATCAAGCTAAACATTATTCCTACTTGAGTAAGAAAGTTCAAACACCAACTAACATCTGTGTTCAATGTGGAACAATTTGCTTGTGTTAACAATCTCACTTACAAAGTAAGAGCAAAGCTGGAACTCATTTGTATGTTCTGACTTGAAACATTGAACACTGACTTCCTTGCAGCTTTTTAAAGTTCTAGCACTAATAACCACAAATTCCATAAGAACATCATTTGTGAAAGCTGGGATTTCTTTACTTCACATAAAGACATTTTAAAAAATGTGTTCATGTTGGAAAAAAATGCCAACTATGCTAACACAGGTTTATAATATCAATAAAATGGGGCCAAATTATTATGATTGGTTTCTGTAGCCCTAGAATTTACCATACACAATTTAGAATAAAATCACAAATTGAGGAACACAGGGAATTCAGCTTTTCTAAACCAAAGTATTGTCTCACTAGAACCCAGAACCTTCTATATGACCTTCCATTTTCCCATTCCTACAAAAGAAGTATTTCTGAGAAAGTGAGGATTTATAAAGAATATTAAATACCAGGAATTTCATTTTAATCATAAATCTTAAGTTTTCTTTTAGAGCTTCAAAAATCTATTATCATTTAAGACCAGATAAATTACATGACTAATCAGCTGAGCCCAGAAAATAACTTCCAATGGAATAAGACGAGTCCAGCCACTGAACCAAGGGATGCAGGGTGGTTACACCTCTCAAGTTCAAGTCACAAAGCCGTGGAGCCTGGAAGGAGATCCTACTGTCCTGTGTAATCAGAATTTGTTAGCATAGTTTCAGTGATGATGGGATGTACATTGTCTGTGGAGTTGTGTGCATGCTCAAGAAATAAATCTTTCAGTACACTTTGTCAGCAACTTAATTTTGACTCCAACCTTACTTCTCTTCTTTGAGCTGGTTTACCCTTTGCAGCATAGCTTGAGCTTTCTGCTTGCTTTTTAACTGACTCTTTTTCTCAGGCATATTGTTCTGCTTTCTGCGCTGGCAGTATTCCAGTATTTCGATCCATTGGTGAGCTCCTTTTGCTTTGTTTGCTTGGAAGCACAGCTTTACCTCCTGCCCCGGGCCCAATGGGCACCAACTGAGGAACCTGCTGTAAGCTATTGGCATGTACCTGAGTATAAATGACATTTATTCCCTTCACTCCTAGAGTAACAGCTGGCTACAGCAGCTTGCTCATTTGGGCATGTTCCTTTGCCAAGATGAAACAGGAAGAAATCAGGGCAGTGTGATGCCAGGACACCACACTCAACTGCCAAAAACTCTTTACCTGTACCTGCGCCTCTGGCCTGCCCGCCCCTAGAGGGCCTCCATTCCAAGAGGCCCTTTGAGTCAGAGAAGAGGAGCAATGGTTATGAAACCAGCTGCCTCTGACCATTCCCCACCATGGCCACTGGCTTTTCCCCCTTTTCAGTCCAATAATTATACTTTAAAAAAAAATAAAGTGGAAATATCAAGACATCATTTCTTATTTAAAATAAAATGTACATAAAATAGCTCATTTTCTTGTTAACAAAGTGGTCCTATAATATTTCACTGTCCCAGTTTGTACCATCAATTCATTTACTATAGTAGCTTTGCCTAAGAGCCTGGAACAACAAAAAAATGAAACTTCCATAGCACACAACATGTATTCAGTACATATCATCAATAGAGAATCTATCTTTCACTTCTAAATCAAAGAATAATTAAAAGAGTAACCATATTTTTCAGAAACTAAAAATATTGGATAAGGCATAGTGCAAATTTTTGATAGCTAATGAACACTTAATTTTGAGAAATATCTTAGAATTTTTATATTTCTGAAAGCTAAAAAATTGACAGTAGTAGCACTCCCCAGGCAAAGCAACCATGGTGACTATAGGAGAGTATTTGTTGAACAAAACTGTGAATTAATACAACATGAAGAGTGACAATTTTGTTACCATTCTGTAGAAGATTGGACAAAATCATAACAATATTTTTATAAGATCATATAAAATTTGTAGTTGCTCTGAAATGATTAAGGCAGCTCTACTTGAAATATTTTATTCCTATTTCTCGTTTGAACCAAGGGAAATTTTAGATAAAGACTGATTTGTTAGTTACTCAATTGTTCTTGTGATAAAACGCCATGACCAAGCCAACACATAGAAATAAGCAGCAAAAGGAAGGCACTACAGCAGGAACAAGAAGCTGAGAACTCAGGTCTTCAAACCCCAGCTCAAACCAGAGAGAGAACTGAAAGTGGGTGGCATGAGCCATTATTTTTTCTCAAAGCCTAAACCAACAAGGCCACACTTACAAAACTTCTTCAAACAGAACTATAAACTGCGAACCAAGGGTTAAAATATGTGAACCTATAGGGTACACTTTCATTCAAACAACTAGAGATTATACTTCATTAGTAGAGTATTTATTTATCTAGCATGAGCAAATACCTGGCTTGGATTCTTACTGCTGCTAGGGCACTTGAGGGTAGAAAGGTAGATAAATGGAGGGGAAAGAAAAGAGAAAACTAAAAATGGATGAACTACAAAAGGAAAATTAAAGTGTGTGGGGAGAGTAATACATCTTTTAGATCCAATCTATTCAATGAATTATTTTGGAGATGGAGCTTCATGCTTTTGTGATATGTTCAAGGCCCTAGCTACAATATTGAAAGGAAAAATTAGCCAAGGGATGGTGTCATAAACCTGTAATTCCAAGAAATAAGGAAGTTGACAGGATGATTGCCAGGAGTTCAAGTCCTATCTGGTCCACAAAGGAAGTACTAAGCCAGCTTGCCCCACAGAGAAAAACTTTAAAAACATAATAATGATAACAAAACAAAAGCAAAATAAACAATAAAAAAGAAAAAGATCTTGACTGAAAATACAAATACTCAAAAGTCTAGAACAAACCATAATATATGTATGAGAAAAATAGTATCTCTTTTTGAGTACTGAGAATACTGTGAAAAAATAAATACGTGACCAAAATATTTTAAATTTTCTGTAGCTATGTTACAAGGGGAGAAATGTTGCAAAGTGAAATCAATGGCAATAAGTCAATATACATAAAGAAGTAGTCAAATATCTCAAATATTTGGTGGATAATTTTACATAATCTATTGGTAAAACTCAAAGTTTAAATTATATAGTAGTTTTGTAGAAGAAAACCAAGTTATATATCTTTTAATCCTGAGTTTTTACCAAAGCAATAGTGAAATGAGGATGTATAAATATAATTATATGAGTAGAAAACTAGAAACTATAAACATAAGCCAATTAATATTTCAGCTAGAAGTAAAGAAATCAAATCTAAACTAACCAAAATAGATTACAGATGATGCAAATTATTAACAAAATTAGATCTGTTATTTAAAATACAGATTAAGGTCTGTAAAAGTAGTCAGAAATTATGACACTTTACTACTCTTGCAGAAGATGAAGGCTTGCCTCTCAGAATCCTCAGCAGACAACTTACAATTAATTACCTGTAATTAGCTACAAGAAATCCTATGGCTAATTCTGGCCTCTATGGGCACCTATATTCAAAGCCTCTTCCCTTATTTCTCTCTCCTCTCTATTTTCATCCTTCTCTGTCCCTTTCTTTCTCTGTCTTCACTCTCTTCTCATCCCCCTTCTTATGCCCCCAAATAAACTTGATTTTATAGTAGACCTGTCACATGACTGGTACCTTGGGAGGATGCTTTAGCATGAGCCCGCTGATGCACCCCCTCCCACCACATTATGCTACCATATTACAAAATATATCACAGATAAATACTGTAACAGATTATAAGGAAAATGTGGTCATCAATTTATTATAAAACTATATAATAAAGGATTAAACTCAATAGAGCAAAAATAACATGATTAATTCACTAAAAAGCTAAATAAAAGTAGTATTTTCCCAACAATAGGAATTAGTATAATACTTAGTAGAGCACAGAATAAGTCATGACAAACATTTTTAGAAAAATTAACTTTACAAATTCCTACAGATAATATATACAGTATGAAATGTAAAATTACAGATGACTCAAGGACACTGGCACAGAGGCAGGATGACAGGTAGCCTCACATTACCTGAATGTAAATTATTTAAAGGATTCCTTCTTCTGCTGAATACAGTTTTACACACGTAATATGATGTGTTGCCTCAAAAGAAGCTTGGTGTGTTAAAGACATGATCTCCAAATGACTGATCACAAGTGACTCCAAATAAGAAACAATTGAAATAGGATATCTCTTTCTCTCTCTCTCTCTCTCCCTCTCTCCCTCTCTCTCTCTCTCTCTCTCTCTCTCTCTCTCTCTCTCTCTCCCTCCCCCCTTCTCCCTATTTTCCTCTCCTTCCATTCCTTCCTCCTTCTTCTCTCTTCATTCCTCCCTTATTCCACCTCTCTCTGCCACCTCTCTCTGTCTCTATTCTATCTCTATCTCATCCCTACATGTGGTAGTTTGAATAAAAATGCCCCATAGGCCCATAGAGAAGAATACTATTAGGAGGTGTGGCCTGTTGTAAACAATGTCTCAGTGGAGGTGAACTTTGAGGTTTCAAATGCTTGAGCCAGGCCCCTTGTCATGCTCTCTTCCTGCTGGTTGCTGATCCAGCAGTAGAACTCTCAGCTCCTACTCTAACACCATGTCTGCCTGCATGCTCATGCTACCCACCATGATAATAAGGGACTAAACCTCTGAAACTGTTAACTCAGAGTTCCCATGGCCATTGTGTCTCTTCCTAGCAATAGAAGCCCTAACTAAGATATTATCTCTATCTCTCCTTCCTCATTATAATGGATGAGCAGTGAGCAGCTTTGTCAGACTGTATTCACCTTAGCATGATGCATTGCTTCAACAGAAGCCAACAGAAATGAAGCCAAGCAACCCTAGAGTCAATCCTCTGAAATTAGCCAAAATAAACCATTACTCTATTAAATAGTTCTTGTCAGCTATTTGGTACAGTGTCAGAAAGCTAACTATCAGTAGAGACTATGAATTCAAGAATTTTATATAGAATGTGGTCTTTACAACTATATGCAACAGTTCTATATAAACACTGGTTTTAATAAAATTACAGAAAAATACTGATTATAGATTTTGAAATGGAAGTCTAATATTTGTGTTCTTCATTATACTATGTGCCAAGACTAATAACACCTTATGTTTTTCAATCTTTTTACCAATTTTTACTTCTTTCTTTTCTCAGCTGTTCAACTTCTCTTAAGAATGTTGTGTAGGGGTTTCACCTTGATATACTCTAGAAATTTTCTAATAGAAATGTAACTCAAAGCATATCATGTGCAATTGATAGAGAATCATTTTATTAATGCCAACATTTACTTCACTCTCCTTGATAGTTTGATTTATGTATGAAAGTAATGATTTAAAAAGTAGGGTTTTTTCTTTTTCTCTATTTATTTTCATTTATTCACTTTACATCCTGCTCACTGGCCCCCTTATGGTCACCCTATCCACAAACCTTCCCCTCTCCATCTCTCCCCTCCCCTTATCCTCTGAGAGGGTAGAGCTCCCCGCTTATATCCTCACACTCTGGCAAGTCTCTGCAAGGCTAGGCACATCCTCTCCCACTCAGGCCAGACAAGGTAGCCCAGTTAGGGTAATGGGATTCACAGATAAGCATCAGCTTTAGCAACAGCTCCTGCTCTAGTTATTCTAGGACCCACATGACGACCAAATTGCACATATATAAGTGTGTGTCGGGGGAGGAGGAGTCTAGGTTCATCTTGTGTACGCTCTTTGGTTGGTGGTTCAGTCTCTGGGAGTTCTAAGGGTCCAGATGAGTTGACTCTGTTGGTCTTCCTGTGGAGTTCCTATCCCCTTCAGAGCCCAAAATTCTTCCCCTTACTCTTCCATGAGAGTATCCAAGCTCCATCCATCATTTGTCTGTGGATCTCTGCATCTGTTTGATTCAGCTGCTGGGTAGAGACTCTCAGTTGACAACCATGCTAGACTCATGTCTGCAAGCATAACAGAGTATCATTAATAGTGTTGGGGATTTGGTGTTTGTCCATGGGATGGGTCATAATTAGGGCTGGTTATTGGTTGGCCATTCACTCTGTCTTCTCCATCCCATATCCCTGCATTTCTTGTAGGCAGGATAAATTTTGGATTCAAAGTTTTGTAGGGGAATTGGTGTCCCTATCACTCCCCTGGAGTTCCTGCCTGGCTACAAGGAGGTATCATATTCAGGTTCTGCCAAGGACCAGACTCAACATGGAGAGGGGTTCTGAGAGAAGGGGTGTTTGAGAGTGGCTAAAAGACAACTAGAAGTCAAATTGTGAATCTAAGCTGGAGAACTAGGTTCTGCTAAGAAGGCTTTCCAGATTCCCCACGCCCTCTCTCTCTCTCTCTCTCTCTCTCTCTCTCTCTCTCTCTCTCTCTCTCTCTCTCTCTGTGTGTGTGTGTGTGTGTGTGTGTGTGTGTGTGTGTGTGTGTGTGTGTGTATGTATGTATGTTCTGATTTGCTCTGCTTTAGACAGCTTTTTCTTACTATTCTAAAATATTCTTTGGTCGAGACAACATGCTCTGCTAGTAAAAATTGTAAATGCTATATGGATAGCCCATGGTGTTTCTGACCAAAATCAGAAAAGCTGCTATAAAAAAAATTATTGAATCTTCCAACCAAGTCAGAAATCCTGTTAGAGAAAATATTGAGGAACTGTTTTTGCTCTCCAGAAATCTGGAAATCTCCAGATAGCTCAGCTCTCAATAGAGAAAAATTCTAAGGAGGAGGAACTTCTATCTCTGACCTTGAACTAGGGAATCTGCCTGCCTTTGTGTCTGCCTGCTTTTGTATCTTTCTGACATGCTGGGCTCATAGTGTAACTAGCTGCCTTTGTTCCTTCATATTCGTGAAGCCCCTCATAATACATATTGCATGCTTATATTTTGCATAATTGAGAAATGATAGATAGATAGATAGATAGATAGATAGATAGATAGATAGATAGATAGATAGATCCCATATTTTTAGAGTTCGTTCCACAGCCTTAAGTGCTATCCCAAATGTCCCAGCATTTACCATTTTGCTGAGACATTAGTCAAACCTTTGCTTCCTGGATTCATGCTGTCTGATTATCAAGGACTCATTAAAAGAAAGGACATTCCTTAAAGGAGGAATGTAAAATTCTCCTTTAAAATACATTATTATACAAACAAACCTAGAACATCCAGGTGTACTTTTAAATTGTTTGTATAGTAGCATAGAAGTCCCTTGAGAGCCTCCACCTAGCTGCTGACTGAAACAGATGCAGAGACTCACAGGAAGTCTATGGAAAAGTTGGAGGAGGAATTAAAGGACCTGGAAGGGATAGTGACTCTAAAAGACTAACAGAGTCAACTAACCTGAACTCTTAGAGACTGGCTCACAAAGATTGAACCACCAACCAAAATGAGCGGTACCTATCCTTCCCCCAATACATGTAACAAAAGTGTTGTTTGGTCATCATGTGTGTCCTCAAACAACTGAAGTGAGAGTTATTCCTTACTCTGTTGCCTGTCTGTGGATCCTGTTCCTCTAACTGGACTGCAATGTCAAACCTCAGTGGGAGAGGATGTGCCAAGTCCTGCAGTGACTTTATGTGCCAGTGTGACATGGTACCGAGGGCCAGGGCATGGCTTCCCCCTTCTCAATATAGATAAGGACTGTGGAGGTCAATAATGGGGGCTGTGGTAGGGTTGTGAAGTGAATAAATTAATTAATTAAAGGAAAAATTATAGAATACGACCATTATAAGGCCTTTAATAAATGGTTGTGACAGCAAATAGATATTGGTTTGCACTGATAAGAGCATACTACCAGTTTCAGAATCTATCAATTTAATTATGGAGCTCCTTAACTTAATGTGCACATGAATAAAAGCAAGATCAAAAGAAAATTCATTTTTCATTTGAAAATGTGAAGGAATGAAGAGACAACAATAATTGAGTATGTTTTACTCAACTCTACCACAATGGACTGCCCAACAATTTAAATATTTTTATTAGATTTTCAAAACCTGCTAATTGATGAGTTATTTTTTTTAGTATCATTTCTTGTGAATACTCATCAAACTGTGAGTATTCATGCAAACACATAATACAGTTTATTTCTTATATACAGAAACATTTAAGTTAAAAAAAAACTAGCCTCGTGGGTATACAAATAAAAATAAAACAATAGGAGTGGATTCCCTCACTTATTATTCTTCAACTGGAGGGCAATTTAAATTATAGAGGTGATAAAGAAGGTAAAGTTAGCAAACCCCAAAGCTAACTATCACTATCCTTCAAACATTTTACTTGTAAAGTTGCTAGTAATTTGTCTACATATTACACAGGCACTCTTATATAACTTGTAAAATTTGAAAGTTGGTTTCCCACCATGCAAGTTATTGACAATAACTTTTAATTTTAAAAATTGCTGTGTAAGCATGAGAACCTATGTTCCAATCCCCAGGATCAAATTTGTGTTCCAAAGGCTAGCAAGTCAGTACAAAAGGTGATTCTATCTCAATGATAATATATTCAGAATATATTGGCAATAAAGTCAACATCCATTCTGAATTATTGAGTTATCTGGTATGTACCTATTTTACTAAGTACTTAAGGAGTAGAAACAGAAACCTACTAATAAAACATGTTAATTTTCTTTAGTTTCTACAATTACAGTGAGGAATTACACTGTCATGAAAACAACTATTCAGTCTTATAATAAGAATAGAACCTAATCATGCATTCCACATTACACAGAAAAAAATGGATATCACAAATATCCTTAGGAATCTAAATTTCAAAACAAGAGGTTGCAAACAGATGCTGTCAGTAATTGGTGCCACCTAGTGCTTAACACATTGCAATGGCAGCTTCTGAATAAAGCTTAGTTACAAAGAAGGTAACATGAAGAATAAAGAGCCACCTAGTGACAATTTTAGCAGTTCAGACTCTAAGTACTTGTTTTAAAATAGTGCTAAGTATCAGTTTTTCATGAATGTAGAATATTTTTTTGTTTATCCCATAAATCTTTACTTTTTAAAATATTGGTCAGAACTTGAGGTGGATAGCCCTGGTGCTGTTTGTATTTTGATGTTAATTCTGCTCCCCCAAGAGGTGCTTCCTGGGAAGAGAAGTGAATCACATACTCAGGTGACTTCCTGTGAACCATCCCCTAATGAATAAAGATTTCTAGGAACTAATCACTGGGTAAGAAGTAGGCAGGATTTTCAGGTCAGAGAGAAGAAGGGGGAGGCAGAAGCCAGATACTTGGTTTTGGACTGGGAGATGTTATAGAACAATATGTAGCTAACACGAGGTCCCTGGATTAGATGGCAGATCCACCAGGATTCGCCACCAGAGGAGTTAAATTTAGTACAGTTTACAAATTAGGATGCTAGTTGCTGCACCCAGCATCAACTAGTTACATGTTGAATCTGAACTAAGTTTGTGTGATGTTTTCCTTCACGCAGTGACTCAACTAGGTTCCAGGGAGAAAGGTACAGTGGCAAGCTTAGGGTTTGCAAAGAGTCTACCCCAAAAGGCCATGGGAATTTGGAAGTGAGGGTCTGGCATGGTAGCAACCAGCCATGGGAACTTAGCTAGTCCGGTGGAGAGATTTCGAAGCTCTGGATCAGAGAACCTCCTGATGGGTGGTCACTGCATGGGGCTAGCCATGGAGGTGGCAAGACTGCGGTTGGGGGTGAGGGGACAAAAGCAGCAAGAGTTACTATGGGATGGTGCCTTCTTTTTTACATTTCCTGCACAAGAACTGACTCGAAGCTGTAAGCTTAATTCAGTCTGCCATGTGTTTTGGAACAATGTATGAATTAACAGTGTTTTTATGTTTGTGTGTATGTATGTATGTGTGTGTGTGTTTGTGTTTGTATGTGTGCACGTTTGTGTGTGGTGTATACACGTGTGTACACATGTTTGTGACTGTGAAGCCTACATGGTCAACATTTTGTATCTTCCTCTTTTGCTCTCCATCTTATTTATTTATTTATTTATTTATTTATTTATTTATTTGGAGATAGTTTCTCATTGAACCTGGAACTTGACATTTCAATGAGCCTGGGTGTCCAGAAAGTCCTGTGGATACTCACATCTCAACTTCCCAAGAGCTGGGGTCCCAAGCTGGCACCACCACACCCAGCCTTTCATATAGATGCTAGGAAACTGAACTCAGATCCTCATGCTTCCACAGAAAGCACTGTACCCATGAACCATCTCCCAGTCTATGCTTTTCATTTTTCCAGAGTCAAAAATACTTATCAAAAGAGGAATAGCATCCTGTGACATGAAAACTGTTTGAAATTGTTATTTTATTGTCCATAAATAAAATTTAAATGTAACTATGACCATTTGTTTATATGCTGTGTGTATTTGCTATGAGCCCACAATGAAAATAGAAGAAATCATATGTGCAGAGGAAAGTCTGAAATAATTTCCAATTGGCCCTTTACAAACAAAAGTTTGCTGACTTCCCTCTAAAACATATTGCAAAAGAAAATAGAAAAATATCCCATGGAAGAGAGGATACTTTTATGTATTATGTGTGATATCTTTTTAGATATATTGTTTCTTTAATACAGCTATTATTTTATTCATTTATTAAGTTCCAATTAAATATCACATTCTACAAATCTAGGTATGATTATTTACAGTTTCACTCTGAAGGTGTCTAGGGTAAAAATTTTAAGGTTGGATTCCATTCTTATTTTAAATTTTCCCCTTTTGTTATGAATGTAACTTTCATCTGAGTTGTACAAAGACTCCATGAGATTCAGGCAATCTCTATATCTCCCTTGTACTGTCTAAGAGTGCTTCACACAATCTGAATATGCCTTTTTTACAAAGACTCAGGAGTGACAAGAAGTGGTAAATTGTCACCTAGGTTTCCAATGTGTCCACAAAAGATATTGAGCATCTCTGATCATTATATAAAGAAGTTAGAGCCAACTCCAAATTCTCTTGTCTAGGAATTACAATAGCATAATGTTTATGAAAATAGAAATAGGTTCAAAGTAGTTGAAGATGCTGGTGGTAAAAGTTAAAGTATAATAAATTTATCCTGAAAATAGATATTAGAACTGGTTTTTTTTCATTGTGAAAATGGAAAATTAAAACTTACAGGAAGGAGATGAAATATTATTGGTTTGATATTAACTAGGCTGCAGTAATTGTCACAAAATAATTTTGAGAGCAGAGCTGAGCTGCACAGTGTACCCTGATCTCCATCATTTGACCCAAGACTCTGCCTGACTTCTGAAGGAGTCCTAAGCAGCCCCAGGAACATCCAGATCCACCTGGGGCACAGCCAGAAGAGATGAACAGCATGCTGTTCCCTGAACTCCATTATCAGGCCCACTGATCTGCTTGTCTCCCTGAAGAGGCCTGTCAGCCAACACCAGGGAAAATCAAATGGCTATAGGCCAGCATAAGAATACAGTCAAAAAGATCCAGGGCAATACTGACCACAAGAGCCCAGTTATCCTACAACAGCAGGCCCTGAATATCCTAATACATTGGAAGCAAAAATAAAATGTCCTTAAATCTACTCTTATAAAGATGATAGAGACCATTAAAGAGCAAATGAAAAAATTCCTTAAAGAAATACAAGACAAATCATCAAACAAGTGAAAAAAATGAATAACGCTGTTCAAGATATGAAAAAACAGAAGCAATAAAGAAAACACAAACCAAGGCAATCCTGGAGATGGAAAACCTAGGGAAGAGAAGAAGAACTACAGACTGAAGCATCAGCAACAGAGTACAGGAGATGGAAGAGAGAACCTCAGGCATAGTAGATACAATAGAAGAAATCAACACATCAGTCAAAGAAAATGTTAAATCTAAAAGTTCCTGACACAAAATATCCAAGAAATATAGAACATGATGAAAAGAGCAAACCAAAGAATAATAGGAATAGAGGAAGATTCCTAATTCCAAGGCCCAGAAAATATCTTCAGTAAAATCATAGAAGAAAATTTCCCCAACATAAAGAATGTCTGTAAACATATAAGAAGCTTACAGAACACCAAATAGAAAAGACCAGAAAAGAAAATCCTCCCACCACATAATAATCAAAATACTAAATGCACAGAACAAAGAAAGAATATTGAAAACTGCAAGGGAGAAAATACAAGTAACATATTAAGAGAGACCTATCAGAATTACACTAGACTTCTAAACAGTGACTCTAAAAGAAAGAAGGGCCTAGCCAGACAGTTTCTAGACTCCAAAAGACCACAGATATTAGCCTAGCCTACTATAACTAGGAAAAAAATGAATCAATAGAGCTGAAGAAAATGAGATTTTCCATGACAAAGCCAAATTTAAACAACATCTATCCACAAGTCCAGCCCTACAGAAGATACTAGAAGGAAAATTCCAACCCAAGGATATTAAGTATACCCAAGAAGACACAGGAAATAATAAGTCAACATCTGCCAAATAAAAAGAAGAGAAGTGCCGGGTGGTGGTGGTGCATGCCTTTAATCCCAGCACTTGGGAGGCAGAGGCAGGTGGATTTCTGAGTTCTAGGCCAGCCTGGTTGGTCTACACAGTGAGTTCCAGGACAGCCAGGGCTACACAGAGAAACCCTGTCTCAAAAAACCAAACCAAATCAAAACAATAACAACAACAAAAACTGGAAGCACACACACACACACACACACACACACACACACACACACACACACCAGCCAATAACATCAAAATAACAGGAATGAACAAAAATTAGTCATTAGCATCTCTTAACATCAAAAAAGAATACACAGGATAATGGAATGGATGTGAATACATGATCTACATATAAGAAACACATGTCAGCAACAGACATTGCCTCCAAGTAAAGGGCTAGAAAACCCAAGAAACCAAGAAAATGAACCCAAAAATCAAGCTGGAATAGCCATTCTAATATCTAATAAAATAGTCTTTCAACCAAAATGAATCAAATGATACCCGAAAGAGTATTTCAAACTGATAAAATGAAAAATCTACCAAGTTGATAATTTAATTCTGAACATCTATGCCCTAAAGGGCACTCACATTTGTAAAAGAAACATTGCTAAAGCTTAAATTGTACATTGAATCCCCCCCACATTAATAGTGAGAGACTAAAACGCCCTACTATCACCAACTGACAGGTCATCCAGACAAAAATAAAACAGAAATAATGAAACTAACAGATATTATGAATCAAATGGATTTAACAGATATGAACAAAACATTTCCCCAAGACACAAAAGAATATACTTACTTCTCAGCACTTCATGGAATCTTCTCTAAGATTGACCATATATTCAGTCACAAATCGAGCCTCAACAGATACAAGAAAACTGAGATAACCTCTTGTATCTTATCAGACCACCATGGTTTAAAGCTAGTCTTCAACAACAACAGAAAACCTACAAACTCATGGAAACTGAGTAACTCTCTACTCAATGACTGATGAGTCAGAGAAGACATAAATAAATCGAAGACTTTCTAGAATACAATGAAAATGAAGGCAAAATATACCCAAATTTATGCAACACAAAAAAAGCAGTGCTAAGAGAAAAGTTCATAACATTAGGTGCCTGTATAAAACAATTTGGAGAGATCTCATTACTAGCAACTTAAAACACACCTGAAAGCTCTAGAATAAAAAGAAACAAACATACCCAACAGGAGTAGACAGCAGGAAATAATCAAATACAAGACTGAAATCAATAAATTAGAAACAAAGAGAACAATACAAAGAATCAATGAAATGAAGAGCTGGTTTTTTGAGCAAATCAACAGGATAGACACACCTTTAGCCAAAGTAACTAAAAGGCAGAGAGACAATACCCAAATTAACAAGATCAGAGATAAAAGTAGGGACATAACTACAGGCACTAAGGATATCCAAATAACCATTATTTTGAACCATTATTTTGAACCACAGGTTCAAAATCCTGTATTCCACAAAATGGAAAACCTAAATGAAATGAAAGATTTCTTGATAGATACCACTTACCAAAGTTAAATCAAGATCATATAAACAATTTAAATAATCCTATAGCACCTATGGAAATAAAAGCAGCCAATAAAAGTCTCTGAGCCAAAACAAAAAACACAAAGCAATAAAACAAATCAAACAACAACAACAAACAAACCCCAGGGCCAAGTGGTTTTACTGCAAAATTCTACCAGACTTTCAAAGAAGAACTAATACATATAATCCTCTAAATATGCCATAAAATAAAAATAAATACAAAAAGATCATTATCAAATTCATGATATTGGTACAGAACCAGACAGGCTGTTTAATGAATTTGACTCAAAGACCCAGAAATAAACCCACACACCTATGGACAGCTTGTGCTTGGAAAGATGTGGAACAAGGAGAACACTCCTCCATTGCTGGTGGGGGAGCAAGATTGTATAACCTCTTTGGAAACCAATTTAGAAGTTTCTCAGAAAATTGGGAATAGTTCTACCTCAAGACCTGGCTATACCACTCCTGGTCATATACCTAAAGATGCTCCACCATAACACAAGGCCACATGCTCAACTATGCTCATAGCAGCATTACTCATAATAGTCAGAAATTGGAAACAACTTAGATATGTCTCAACTGAAGAATGGGTAAAGAAAATGTGGTAAGTTTACACAATGGAATATTATTCAGTTGTTAAAAACTAGGACATCATGAAATTTGCAGGCATGTGCATGGAACTAGAAAATATTCTGAATGTGGTAACCCAGACTTTGTATCCTTTTCCTCTAGCTGGTATGCTTTGGCTGGCCTCGGTAGAAGAAGATACATTTACTCCTCCTCCTCCTCTTACATGATGTCCCTAGGAGGGTTGGTACCCATGGGGGTGGGGGTTGGCTACTTCTCTTAGAAAAAGGGGAGGGGAAAAGGGAGTGGGAGAGGTATAGGATAGCGGGACTGGGAAGAAAGGAAGGAAGGGCTGTGATCAGGATATAAAGTAAATAGGTAAATAACTTAATGAAAAATGCAAACGCACATGGATACCTGATTTTTTTTTTAAAAAAAAAAGTACAGAAATATATACTGAAATAATGGTGATGGTAAACTGGATTTTGTCATGGAGAAAAGTACAAATAATTCAACACTCACTGCCTTGCACAAAACTCAACTTCCAATGGGTAAAAGAACTCTATTTAAAGAAGATATACTGAACCTGATAGAAGATAAAATGGGGGAAACTTTTGACTTCATTTGAATAAGCAAAGAATTTCTGACCAGAACACTGATATATAGCATAGGCACTAATGTCAACAATTAATAAATGCCACCATGTGGAACTAAAAACCTTGTAAGACAAAAGGCACAGAATTTAGACAAAGCAGGTGCAACAAAATAAATATGTTTACCAGATCCATATCTGACAATCCACTAATGTCCACAATATATAAGGAACTTAATAAACTAGATATCAAAATAAATTTTTAAGTATTCTTGTAATGTTACTAACACTGATACTATGAATGTAATTAAAATAAAATATTACATAAACAGAAGTCATAGAAATTTTACAGAATGCCCATATTCTAACCTCTGTAGGCCCATAGAAGATTCTCCTCATCAATAGCTTTTCCAATATCTGTTAAAAAACAGAAATCATTAGGGTTCTAATTTGTATACATACATTTGAGGAAACCCTGATAATTAAGGCCACAGTCTACCATTACCAGATAGCTCCTCTGAGCTCCTTGCAAAATGGAGGACTGTCTTTACCAGCAGGGCTTTCCCTTCTCTGAAATAGTCTGGGGAGTCCAACACCCCAAACCTGGGGAAGATGGAATAAATCAATTCCCATCCACCCCCATAAGAACCTGCCCAGCAGGAACCTGGAATTCCTGGAATGCTTCTCCATATAAATGAGTGTGGGGACCGAACAGAAGGTGGCTATCATCCTTGCAGCCATCTTGAGCCATATATCCTGACAAAAGACTTGTTTACAATAGCCTACAACAGCTGAGCACACTCTGATAACATCTTGTTTTAGATACCCAGGATTTTCCCTTGGGTGTGTGAGACTTAAAGGTGTGTGACTTAAGGGCATGACTTAGAGATCAGATTTAGAGACAAGACTTAAAGGCATTACTTAAAGGCATGGCTTAGAAGTGAGACATATAAAAGGCGAGAGGCAGACAGAAGAAATTATTAGGCATTAGACATTAGGCACTTAGCACTTGGAGAAAGAACTTGGAACTGGGAAAGAGCAACTGGAACTAGGATTAGGTGCTAAGAACTAGGGACTTGGAACTAGAGACTTGGAACTAGGGACTTGGAGAGAAGAAGAGAGACTGAAGAATAAATGGAATTGAATCACACTCTGTCTGGTCTCCATTCTTCACATCTGTCCTCACTCTCTCTCTTGCTGAACCCCAACCACTGACCGGAGCAGCCTGGGGCAGTGCAGGCTCTAACTACTTAGCCCCCAAGGCTTTTGGCAGTGCGGGTTCCAACATTGATAGAGAGGTCCCTGACATTTTGTCCCCCAACATGGGGTAGCTGGGGCCATGACATCCCCAAACATGGGGCAGAGCAAGTCGCAACAAATGAGGCATTCACAGTACTTTAAATTCTAGCCAATGATTTCATTCACTCTTAAAACTCCTTTCCACTCTACAAAGTTCATATATATATATATATATTTCTTTTCCATCCCAGAAAAAAAAATGTGTATGCCTACAAGCCTAATCCAAATAAAGGTATCTGCACAAACTAAGATCACCTAAGAGAGCTGTTTCACTGAAGATTGTCAGAGAAGGCCTTTATCTAAAATAGCTGTAACACTAAGATACTGGTAGAAGGCCTTTTCTCCTTACCACCATTCCCATCCCAATGTGCAGCAGCATTTGACAAGGAGGATAAAGAACCACAGCAGGACTCCAACATGCACTCTACAGCTGGCACATGGAATATGGGGCCAACAGCTGGAGGAAGTGCATACCTGACACCACACATCCAAGTACATATCTTTTATTTAAAAAAATAGACATCTTAACAAGTATGAGATTAAATATCACTTTTGGTATTGATTTGCATTACCCTCATTGTTAGTGCAAAAATAACACTTGTAATCTAAAAGCTATAACTCTAAAAAATGAAAAGTAATACAAATAATATTAGATAAGAAAATTAAAATAAGAATGATTAAATTATCTTGCCCAAACTAAAACAGCTCATAAATAGTGATAGTGTATTCTGAATCAAGGTTATTTTTTTAACTTAATGAATATAGTTCTTAAAGTAGTACCCAATTAAAATCTATTCAAACAATCCAGGTGGAGGTAGCACATTTTTCGATATCAACCCCAATGTTCTGGGTTCTCAAATAAAAGACACACACATAGCCTTAAACAGCTCAGTAGCTGGGCCACTTCCTAACCTTCACATGGCTAATCTACCTCCATCTGATATTCCCATATTATTACTTACTAAAATCTGTATTCCACCTTTGATGCCCTAGACCCAGTTAGGGGGCTCTCTTGGGACCATGCTTCTCTAGCTCCTACATGTTAGCTATGTTCTCTGTCCCTCAGCTTCTCAGGCATGGCATCTTTCTTCTCCTTCTCCCATCATGGCAGATTTCCGTCTCCCTTTTCTTGTTTCATGGTGGTGCTGAGCTGAGGACCAAAAATTACCTTTTTGAACCAATAAAATCTTCCCAAGAAAGTTATATAAAAATACAGGAAAGAAAGATATCTTTTATCACTCAAGATGTGATTGACCTTTATCTAAATGTAGAGAACCAAAAGATAATCTAGGTTGTCTGGGGGGTTGTGGTGTTCAGGACCATAATCCTTTGATTTAAGAGTGAATATACATAGATCTCAAAGTCAAAGCAGGTTCAATAGTCTACTGGCTTTTAAAGCACCACAATCAAGTTTTGTTGTTCACTACTTTGATTTAACAAAAGGCTTTACCCAATTTTAATCCTAAATCTGAACTTTAAATTCAAATGTATTAAGCAATAAAGTTAAAAATGCAGAAGTAAAAACTATGCAACTACCCAGATATTGTTCAGAAAGACTCTTCCTGGGGATACAAGGCCCATGTATGTTAACACCAGTTAGGGAGTCCATGGCATACTGAAGTATGTATATCACCAAAATATGATTTGATGAACCATTGGTTTTATTAGGGATCCTTAAAGAAATATGGATGAGGGTTACTTGAAATGACTCAAAAACAGCTGCATCACCAAAGGCCACCACAGTATGGATGGCAGCTCACAAATGCTGTGAACTTGGGGCACACTGCACAGCTTTCAGGCAGCTCAACAGGTTGGAGAGTACCCTTTTCCCAATGATTCAGATGGTCTAAACCACTTCAGTGTAACTAGTCTGGTATCAGAGTCTTCTTTGTGGCTTGGCTTGTCTGGGAATCTTTTTTGCTTCTCTTTCCAGGCAGCTCAGCTGGTTTCTGCTTTTTTCAGGTGGCTGATCTAGTTTCAGGATCTTCTTTGCTGCTTGTCCTGTCTACGAGTGAATCTTCGAAGTCTTTATTCTTTACATTGTCTTGTTGAGGAAGGGGCCTAGTGAATCTCCACAATGACTCCCTGAAGTTATTTTGAGTTATTTAATGTCTGTCTTCAGCTTCTCTGTAGGATTGAAGGAATCTGGGAGGAAACTGCTACACAACACCAGATGAAGCCAAACCCTATGGGTGGGAGGTAACAGAGTTCAAGGTAGGAAAAAATGCCCAATTAATTTTAGCAAGTCATTTAAGAATTTAGAACACTGAAGCTAGAAAGAGATGACCCTCTCAATGACGACGCTTGTATACTGCTTTTTGAGAGGGAGAATTTTTTGTTTGCTTTTTGCATCAATTCAAACACTTCATTGACAAAAGGTTTATAAGGAAAAGAACCTTGAGTATTTCAAAAACAAACAGTATGCAGAGGAAATGTAAGGCTGGCCCATATGCCAGTTCTATTTCTACAGTTTTTGAGAAATCCCCATACAGATTTCCTAAGTGGCTGAACTATTTTACACTCTGACCAACAGTGTATAACAGTTCCTCTTTTACTGCATCTGTCAACATTTGTTACCATATATATTCTTGATGGTGATAAAAGTACCAGAAGGCAGTTGTCCTGGCTAGCTTTATGTCATAAATTAGAATCATTTTAAAAGGACAAACCCTCAAAGAAGAAAATGCCTCCATGTAATTTACCTTTGGGCAAGTCTGTAGGATGGTTTTGTAATTAGTCGTTGATATGGGAGGGCCCAGTTCACTGTGTGGGTGGTGCTAGCAGTGTGCTGATGGTTCTGAGTTCTATAAGCAAGCCATGGAGACCAAGCTAGTAAGCAGAACCTCTTCATGGTCTCTACATCAACTTCTGCCTCTAGGTTCTTACTTTGTTTTAATTCTGCCCCTATAACTCTGAGAAATAGAACGTGATCTGAGAATTATAAGATAAAATGAAACTGTTATGATGTCTTATTATAGCAACAGAAACCCTAACTAAGACAGCAATGAGTTTCTAATATTCATTTGGCAGTTTTCTTAACTTTTGTTATTTCTTTTTAATTTTTTCCTTAAAGGGGTCGTCTACCTGTTGGGTTTTGTTTCTCTAATTCTGAAAGTTACAAAATACGTCAATTCATATAACATAAAGTATATCATGTTAATGATTTTAAACTACACAATGCAATTGTTCATAGTGTATTTTAGAATTCTGTACAAACATCATTAGTATGTAAATCAAGAATATTTTCTTTATCTCAGAAGAAACCCTGTACTCATTAAGCACTCACTTCCATTTCAAATTCTCACCACAATTTATCCATACACTGTCTCTACAAATTTGCCTATTGTGTGCATATCAAATGAAAGCAATAATATATTCCTCACTTATCAAGATGCTTTCAAAGATCATCCATGCAATTGGATATATCGACATTTGATTCTATTCTGTTGTATGAATATACCACATTTGTTTCCCTATTCAGCAGCAATTGGAGAATGTTTGAGTTATTCACAATTTTGGCTATTATGAATAGCATTAAAATTTAGAGAACAACTTTTGTGTAAATATGTTTTCAATTGTCTCTCATATGGCATGTCTCTATTGCTAAAATTTTTGAGGAAATGTCAAAACACTGTTTAAGAAACTGAGAAAATATTTCCCACAAGGATAGGAATTGTTTGACAATAACCTTGCATGGACTTTTTTTTAGCTACATACTTGTCTTCGTGGGTGAAATATCCATGCCCTTTGCCATTTTTTTTACAACTGTGTTATTTATCTTTTTGTAGTTGAAGATTGATATACACTGAATTTTGATGAGGTCCAGTGAGATACAATTTTTCTTGGTCACAAACTCTAGTGTGATATATAGAAAAATTTTGTCAGATTCAAGTTAAAATTGCAGCGGAGAGAAGAAAGAGAGAGAATAAAAAAGCTTTTCCAAGTCTCTGAACTTTCTGGAAATTCACTTTTTCAAATTGAATCCAAACAATTTTCAACTCTGCCTTACATTTTATGTTTTTATGGAGTCTAAATATCACTCACGGGTCATAGCTTATGGTTTTATAGGTATTTTCTAAACACAAATTCAGTTTTGAGCATGTAAGTGACCTTTACATTCTCCATTATTGGTATTTTTCAAAACAATTTTTCTTCCATCTGTCTCTCTCACTAGTCTTTTCCTATACAGGCAGTATATGCCTGCCTCCATCTGTTATCACTCATCTAAGGTCATTACATGTATTTATTAAATGTATTTATAAATGTCTACAAAAATGCAGACCAACCCAGAAGTGATTTCATGGTGAGCAAAACAAAAGCAAACCCCTGAAATCATCCACTCAGAAAATCATCAGAGAGGTCAAATACCATGTTTTTTTTTTTTTTAAGTGAAGTTTATATTGTCTTCTCTGTTACCTGCAAGACACATTCAGCATCACTATTATGACAGTAACTTTATTATTTTTCTCTTCTATACTATATTTTTGAACATTTTAAAAGTGTGTGTGTGTGTGTATGTGAGAGAGACAGAGAGAGAGAGAGAGATCATGATATTACTTGTAAAAATGTACATCCTCTCCTAGACTTTAATTCTATTAAGTTAGACTATAATTTTTTAAAGATTTATTTATTTTATATATATGAGTACACTGTATCTGTGTTCAGACACACCAGAAGAGGGAATCGGATCCCATTACAGATGGTTGTAAGCCACCATGTGGTTTCTGGGAATTGAATTCAATACCTCTGGAAGAGCAGTCAGTGCTCTTAATTCTGAGCCTTCTCTGCAGCCCTGTTGGACCATAACTTACGTGATAAATAAGTTGTAAGATGTAAGACAAAAAAATGTTAGGTAGGTTCCCCCAATTTAATGTGGATGAATTTAGCTCCTGAAGGATTGTTGTGACTCACAATGGAGCATTAGCTACATAGCAGGGAGAATTACCTGAAGCCCCACCTAGAGCTCCAGGCAAAATTTGATGTTACTTGTTTACTACTCTGGATGTTGATCTAATCTGACTTTGATTACTTGACATTGAATACTGGAAACATGGCTTCTACTTTGAAAACAGTTTGTTAGCTCCCATCTGCCAAATTTTGTCTCCAGTGCTGGTTCTCAGAATGTGTTATAAGGACAGTTTTAAGAAAAGTATATGGACAATTTTATTTTAAAATTTATGCTGTAAAATTATATTTTTGAAAAAAATGCTTGATACTTAGTCTTATCTTCCATATAGAAAACTGTCCATCAATTGCTTTTTCTGTAAAATTGACCACGTAGTCACAAAGCAACTCTCAACAGAAATAAGAAAATTGAAATAACATGATGCATTCTATCAGAACACCATGGATTTAAGCTGGAAGCCTATAAACTCATGGAAATTGAATAATGCTCTACTAAATAATAACTGTGCCAAGGCAGAAATAAAGAAATTAAAGAGTTTATAAACTCCAATGAAAATGAATGCACAAAATACCCAAACTTATGGGATACAATGAAAATAGTTTTAAGAGGAAAGTTCATAGAACTAAGGGTCACATTTTAAAAATTGGAGAGCTCTTATAGCAGCAAAAGAGAGCACACTTGAAAGTTTTAAAGGAAAAAGAACAACTAAGCACAACGGAGAGAAGTAGATAGTAAAATAAAAACAATCAGTTTCAGAAGTGAAATCAATACAATAGAAACAATACAAAGAATTAATGAAACAATGATAGGCAAACCCCTATCTAAACTAACTACAGCACAGAGAAATAATATCCAAATTAACAAAATCAGAAGCAAAAGGGGGAGCATAACAACAGACATAGTAAAAAAAAAAAATTCTAAGAATCATTAGGTCATACTTTAAAAACATGCACTCCACAAAACTGGCAACCCTAAAAGAAATGGATAACACTTACCAAATTAGTCAAGATCAGACAAGCAAGTTAAATAGACCTTTATTCCATAAGGAAATAGAAGCAGTCATTAAAAATCTCCCAGTTAAAACCAAAACCAAAAACAAAGCCCAAAACCAGGAGGTTTGAGCACGGTGTTCTATCAGACACTCAAAGCAAAGCTAACTCCTGGTTTGTGTCCTGTATTTGGTGCCTGGAATAGCTACATGTCATAGTAATATCTGGATACTACCTTTATGGACACTGCTCAGTCCTTGACAAAGGAGGGCTAAGTAATATTTTAGCAGCCCGCTGCATTGCATTGTGATCACTAAGGATTTACATGGATTTCTAATCTCTGTTTCACTGTATGGTTACCCTGGCCACTCCATCCTCCTCTGATACAAAGTCTTATATTAGCATCTCAACATTTATGTAATCTCAAGTGAGGTATGACAAAGAATACCCAAGGATTGCATTTACAACCCCTTATTTGTCATAACTTCATGGAATGTCCGGTTTTCCATCTCTCACCTAGGACTTGCTACACAGAGTCCTCATTCACATGTGTGGACCGTACACTCAGGCTGCTTCATAGCCTTTCAGTTTGGCAGCAGCTATGCTTCTCCTCACAGTATGGTATTTTTTTTTTTTGGAAGAACATCCTGAAAATATAAATTATGCTACCATCTCCAACTACAGAAAGAATACTTGTTCTATTGCACCACATAAATCTATGGTGGGGACAATAGCTAAAAGTCACAATTTTCATATGCAATATTTATTCTTAATTTTATTTAACATCAGACCTATAGTTTTGCCCCATATGACATTTACACTCTTCTGCATAGAGCTTGGAATTTTAGAGACATGGGCATGCCAGTGGACTATTTGCCTAGCAGCAAAATGAAAACTCCAAGCAAGTGGACCCATGGATTAAGGAGAGACAATCCTTTTCAAAGGATTGTTGAAACAGCACCATTAGTTCCAATCTAAATAAATAAAAGACACTATGAGATTTTTAATAACATTGTATATGCTTCATAAAGATTGAATTTAGTATGCCTTGACTACATTTTGTGAGAAAGGAGTCATTAATCAGAAAGAAACAGATACATAATCATATACACCCTGAACAATGAATTTAAAAACTTGACTCTAAAGAGAATAAAATCAATAATTGTTATTCTTCATGCTATTTATGGGATTAAATAAAATCATGATAGTTTGAAGTACTTAAAAGTTTACTCATTGCTTTTAAACATCTTCTAGATCTGACTCCAATAAATAAAATTAAGGTACCATCAAATATATTGCTTGCAACCTGATTGTGAATATAAAGTGAGTTAATACATATAAGAATACTCTATAGAAAGTGATAAATTTGCTGTATATTATTGGAAAAACTTCACTTAAGATGAGAATCTTTATCTCTTAGTTTTGACATGAAAGGAAATATAAAAAATAGTTCTGCTGACTTATCATGCCATTAATATTTCTGACCTTTCTTTGAAAAGCTCTATGAAGAAAGGATAAATAAACTTAAATTGGCAGCAAAACTTTGGCATTAGAATCTGTTTCCACTTTGCTTAGCTGTACTGGCTGTAGTCTGCAATATGCATTTTTCCTATAGTTAACAAACTGAAGATTAAGTTGTCTCAATAGACTCTGAATATGTTCTTCTTGGCAGGCAGCAACACAGTATTCCTGGCTGTAAACACACAGAATATAGATAGAACACTATTTGAATTAACTTATGTTGGCTAGACTTCATCTTTCCTGGTAGGTTTTTGACAACCGTCCAATGAAACTATTGCTATAAAATTAGGATTTGCTGAATCCTACTTTTCAGAGGCGACACGAGTCAGAACTAGTAGAGCCAGCTTTAAAGGTAAAGGGAAGTAGGAAATCTCTCCTTGAGCTACACAATAAAAACAGTCAATGAGTACTTTAAAACTGAGGTTCACAAAAATCATTCAGCCTCTAAAACTTAACTTATAAATGAACAGATAGACTACAGAGCCCCACCACACATAAAGGATGTTGTTCTTGCTCTCAGTTGCACATTATAACTAGATGACAAAGCTATATTACTAGAGACTCTACCTCTCTACCTACTTCTGATGCAGAATATAAAGAAATCAAATTCAATGTAATCAGGAAAAAAATCTACCTGCTTGGCAAGCTTTCACAGTGCCACAAGCTGCTATGCAGACTGCTGGGAAGAAAAGACATCAATAGGCTTACCTAGTGTTGGTGTTCTTTCAAGGTTCCACCCAACAGTTACCTGGTAATAGCCAGGTAGGCCCTGACTTGCTATGATAGGGTCTGTTTGGCCCACCTCGCTTTCTCTGCCTTTTCTCTCTATCTAACTCTCTTCCCTCCTTGACCCCTTCTCTTTCTCTCCAACTCCGCCTTCTCCTTCTCTTTCCAGGTGTTCCTGGCTGACCTCTCCTCTTCCTCCACCCCACCCGGTGCTCAGTCTTGCTCTGTCTTTACTCCCTTCTCAACTCCCCTTCCCATTCCCTAAAGAAACTCTAGTTGTATGGCTGGAACCTCAAAGGCTTGCTGAGGCACCCCTCCCACCTCACCATACCACAGTCTATAAAGCATATCTTTGGCTCTTTTTTTGTATATATATAAATCACAACATTTAGTGCCAAGACTTGGATTTAGAAACTTGTAGGTTTGCGTTTCCCATGACTCAGATTTACAAACTCGCAGATTCATATTTTTCACTACCACCACATGGGCTTTCCAGCCATCGGATTGCTCGCTAGACCTATCCATACAAATACAGGTGAACTGGTAAGCTCTCTCCTCCACACTAGTCAGTGTAAACATCCCTGGTCCCAAGGGAGGGCTGTTGAGCCCGTAGTCACCCTCTGGTGTCCTTAAGGACAGAGGTATACACAGTTATGACTGGCCTTTTCGCTGGCTCTTCATTTTAGGACCTTTTCCCTTGGATGAGATCTCTCTCTCCCTGCCATGGTTCCTTTCTCACTGAGAAATCCTAGGCCTAGGTGAACCATTCTCATAGCCAATTGGGTGCTGGCTCAAGCTCAGCATCCACTTTATCACATGACGACATGATGACCTCAGAACAGTGGTAGGAATAATATTAATAATTTTTACTCTAACCCAGAAAGGAAATGTCTTTGCGCTAATTCTAGGCTCCCTACTGGGACACCTCCCCTCCAAATTCACAAGTTAAATTAGGCCCCAATACCCACTAAGTAAAAACTCTAAATGGCCACTTAATGGCTCTTTAAAAAGAAAACAGTTACAACTTTTGTCAGAGATCTGAAAAATGGAAAGATTTCTATATACAAGCTTCACTCCAACCAACTCCCACTTCATTTTCTGCTCCTCCTTCCCCTCATATTCTGGCAGCTTTATTCTTTTGCTATCTGCTTCTAGTTCCCCACCCCCTTGACTCAAGCAACACTCTTGAGATCTTGTTTTGGACTTTGCTTGATCTGCCACTGCCATCGTGGCTAGTCATTTGCTGCAGTGGATAGACTTACTGGGAGGCAGGTGGAGCACCACCTCTCACCTTTCCTGGGTGCACTTGCTCTCTCACCTTTCCCCCCAATCAAAGCATCAAAGCAGGAAAGCCTGATTTCCCCAGCCCATACTTCTGCAGTCCTGTAGCTACCATCCCCCACCAAGCTATACCATGCACTCCTCATACCATGTAGATTTGTCTTTATGTTTGTCTCTGCCACGCTTCTACCTTTCCATTCTAAGATACACAGCACTTCTGCCCCTCAATTCTAAGGTATGACACATGCTTCAGCTCCATTTTAGCTAAAGGCGGTCACATGCCATTTTGGCTAAAGGCAGTCTCATGACTATCTGCCATTTTTGTCATTGGTGGGTCCCATCTCATGCCTCCTCACTTTAGAATAGCCTGACTTAAGGTCTCCAAAGACACTTCAGTTAGATAAGATTAACATATGATTTCTATCCTGCCTTGGTAAATAAAGATTTTAATGTTAATTTAAAGATTTACAACAGTAAAAAGTTTAGAGATCACTGCCTTAAGTTAAAGTTCACTGTCTTAAACATATGTTTAGCCTTGTTTTTGCTACTGACATTACTGTTATTACATTATAATATACTCTCTTTGTTTGCTAGATACATTCCAGAACAAATAATTAGAAAGAAACACATTGTGTAGCTCAGATATGATTGATATTAACTTTCAATATTTCCAGAAATTTGCTAAATGTAACATTAAATGTTTAAGCTTATTATGACAGACAGAGATTCCCAAATTATAACAGTAAATCTTCAAGGTCTCCAAGAAGATGTGAGTATAGCAACAAGACACTACTTGGGTTGTGGTATGATAACCACTGAGAAATGCTGCTCAGCTCCATTGCCTTGCCTGCTGCCAGGGCTTAGCCTAAACTGTGGACAGAGCACATCCAGAGAGTTAAATGCCTCATATTGCTTAAGTCAAGGTGGGTTATTTCTCATTTTGCATGTACAAACAGGAAAAAGCTATTCATCTTCTGGGCCTGATTGCCAGACTGACTCTGCCCAAATTGCAGTGGAAACCACAGGCACCTGGAAATTGTTTAAGTAGTTGACTATAGACCAACCTTTGTTATTTTAATTAATATATGACATCTAGATTATAATGTATTCTTCCCAGATTTCTGATTACATTGACAGCTAAGATAACTGATAGCTTGACAGGTAGAAAACAGATCTCTAGCTCCTTACCCCAAGGTAGTCTATACTATATTAGCTCATTAGTCAATTAGTAAACTAGCTAAGACTACCAGATCACATATCAAAAAGACAGACAGGTTTGCCTTGCTCACAAGCTTCATTATAAAGGATACACAAGTTCAGATGTAACCTTTCACAGATATAACCTTACGCTACTTCCTTATCTAAACTCAGTTTCCAATGACTAAGTGATATATCCTCTCCTTATTGTGCCACTGTCCTAACATTAACCAAAATGGTTCTTATAAATTAGCCTCTCTATAATAAATTCTACTATTGGATCCACTTCTGTAATCATAAGTTCAAATTTTAAGGTTAGTTTTTTTAGTTTATCTTTTTACGATAGACTTAAAGTATTTCTCATGCTAAATCTACACTATAAGCTATCATACTTCAAAAGCTAAGTTTCCTTTGATCATCTTTTGTATGATCAATTGTCATATTCACAGGGTCAAGGTTTTGACTTTCCTTTAATTGTTTTTTAAAATACAAATTAAAAATTGTTTCTCATCATGATAAATTTATATACATTTATACAGAGGGCAAAAGCCCTTCTTGCTCCTTCTGCTCCTTTCAGTTTTTGTCTTCCCTAAGCTCACCTTAAAAACTTTTCATGCTGTTAACAACTTTATCTCTTTTATAAACTTATAAGCTCCAGAAAACCTCTTAGATCCACCTCTCGTATACCAAACAGACTCCACCTGGGTAAGTACATCTGCCCATCAATTTTTCCTGTTACCTATTCCAAAGGATGGTGTTACTCTCCTGTTCCACAGGATTGGGACTCCCCTTACCTTAACCACCAAGGTCTAAGGGTATCAAATGCACACCTAAGAAAAAAGTTTCTCCCAAATGTACTTAACTTTATTCTCTATCTCTAATATATGTGTGTTTCAGCATCTAGCCAAGTCCAGGCATTTATTCAAAATCTACATTCCAGACAGCTCCAGAGAAGCAACACACAAATGATTCAGCCTGCTCTTACAGATGCTTCTACTGGACCTGCTCCTTCTACCTACAAATGTTTTCACAGACCTTGGACAGCAAGTAAACAGCCAACTCTCCTAAGACTTAACCAACATTCTTACCTCCATTTTCTTAGGTTTCCCTAAGACATGCTACCCCAAAGTCAGCAGGAAGTAGCTAAAGATCATGACAGCACTATTTCTGCTTCACCATCACCTTTTTCTAGTTTCTCCTTTTATAATTAAACCAAAACAGAGGGATGTTGGCATTCATTCTAGGCCCAGCCTAACAGTTACCTGGCAACAGCCAGGTAGGCTTGGCTTGCTATAAAAGTTTGTCCCTTCATTCCTCTCTCTGCCCCTTCTCTCACTCATTCTCTTCTCTCCCTGACCCCTTTCTTTCTCTCTCCACTTCGCCCTCTCCACCTCTCCAGGTGTTCCTGTGTTCCTGGCCAGCCTCTCCTCTTCTCTCTCTCTCTCTCTCTCTCTCTCTCTCTCTCTCTCTCTCTCTCTCTGTGTGTGTGTGTGTGTGTGTGTCTACCTTTCTCTGTCTCTAATCCCTTCTCAACTTCCCTTCATATGCCCTAAATAAACTTTATTCTACACCATACCTGTTGTATGGCTGATACTTCAGTGGGAAGGGATGCCTCAGCATGGGCCCACTTCACCATACTGTGCTCTACAAAAACACATATTCTTATCTTTTTATAAAACTCAACACCCAGCACTTGACTCTGCATGCTACAATACTGACTTACCTGACAACATATACCCACTGGTAAAATAGTAGCATTATAGATAAGAGGTAAGCACCTACTTTTTGATTAGATATGAGGCCTGCTGCACAGCAGAGATTTCACATACACCTCTGGTACACTGAAAGCACCAAACACTACAGCCAAGGTTGTAGAGCATCGGGGATTCTCATTATTACTGCCAATGATACAAAATTGTACTTTCAAGTTGAAAAAATAAGCATAAATTTCAGTAATCATAACCCTTAACATTTGCTCCACATTTTTGAAATCTTAGGATCACTAGAAAGCATACAGGAAAATATTTGTAGCAACTAAATTTAGAATTGCTAGTCCTTAGAAGAAATTTCAGGTGCCTTATAGTAGATGAATTCATAGATAAACTGTGGATATATCCAGAAAGTAGAATATGAAGTGGAATATGATTTAATACCAAAAGGAAAAGAGGTAAGAAGCCATGGCATGACATAGAGAAATCTAGACTGCATGTCACAAAAACAAACAAACAAACAAAAAACACCCTGAAAAGCCTGAATGCTGAATTATTCCAACTATGTGGTGTTGTAATAATTATTTAAAAGAAATTGGCCACCGGTTAATCCAACTGTCTAAGCTACAGCAGCTTTGCTGAGCTCAGACACCATGTTGCTTGGCCAGAAACCAGGTGCGCACTGCAGCTAGAAATGGCCCACTAGAAACACCAGCCCTGCCACCCATGAGACGCCAGCATGGGAGATGGCTCTGCCAATCTTCCAGGCTGTCTCAGCAAGGCTGGGCATTGCCTGGACCATCCCGCCAACCACACGGGCTCAGTACAGATGAGACTCTAATGCTTAGATTATACAAAGGCTTATGTATTTAGTAATGATCAATAACAAGATATCCTTACAATCAGAGATGTAACCCAATACCCAACCTAGATATACCAACTATCTTTGACTGCTACAGTCAAGCGAACATTAGCCTCCATGTCCCCCTCTCTCGTTCTCCATCTCTCTTATCTCCTCCTCTTCCTTTTCCTCTTCCTCTTCTTTCTCCTCCTCTTCCTCTCCTTTCTCCTCCCACCTTAGCTCCTCTTACAATGTGGCAGTATCTCTATAGAAATGATGGAAGAAAAGAAGGAAAACTGTGGTTATTCTGTACTTTATGACCAATATCCACTTATGTACATACCATGAGTATCTTTATATTTCCATCCATTTGCCTTTCAAATTTTGTTATATCATTGTTTTTAAGGGCTGAGTAATCCTAAATTGTGTAATATACCACATTTTCTCTATTTATTCTTTGGTTGAGGGACATCTGGATTATTTATATTTTCTGGCTATTATGAATATAGCTGCTTGAACATAGTTGAGCAAGTGCCCCTGTAATATGGCAGAGCTTCTTTTGGGTATATGGCCAGTAGTGGTTATAAAATATAGGATAACCATGCTAGAAACCATAGACCCAAATAAGCTAAGTAATAAGGAGGGTCCAAGGTTTAGGACCCTCCTACCAGCCCACTGGACAAACCTATTAGAGGCAAGGTTTGCCCTGCATCCTTTGCACTCCATTTCCCAATGCACAACTCCACCTAAACATGCCTGAATCTCACTGAGAAGGGGAAATAGATTATACATTGGGAGTGGATAGAAGGAAGGGGCTGGGGGAAAGGGGTGGGGATAGGAACAGGAAGAATGAGGTAAAGGAGGCATGAGGGAGAAAGTACTAGGAAAGACAACTGGATTGCAGATGGGAGCATCTCTGGGATAAGCTGGAAACATATGACAGTTAAAACTTCTTGGAATCTATGATTGGGACCCAAGCAAATTCTTCTGTGAATGGAGGATATGGAGCCTGAACTGGCCATCTCTTGAAACCAGGTAAGACTTCCAATGGAGGAATTGAGACACTAACCCAGTCACAAAACCTTAGACCCACAATTTTTCCTGCTTACAAGATGTGCATGGATAAAAGATGGAGCAGAATTTGAGGGAACCACTAAACAATGACTGCTATATCTTGAGACCCATATCATGAGAGGGACCCAATACCTAACACTAATGATGATATTCTTACATACTTGCAGAAAGAAGCCTAGCATAAATGTTGTCAGAGGAACTTTACCCAGAAACTGCTGGAAGCTCATGCACAGACCCACAGCCAAACATTGAATGGAGCTTGCAAAATGCTGTGGAAGACACAGAAGAAGGATTGAAAGAGCCAGAGAGGTTAAGAACACCACAAGAAACCCTACAGAGACAACTAAACTTGGTCCATTAGTGCTCATGAAAATTGAACTGCCAACCAGAGAGCATAAATGGGATTGACCCTCTACAAATGTAGCAGCTGTGCAGCTGGGTCTTCATGTGGGACTCCCAAGGGCTGTTGCCAACTACATTGCCTGCCTTTGGATCCCTTTTCCCTAATGTGCTGCCTTGTCTAGCATCAGTGGAAGAGGATGCACCTAGTCTTGCTGTGGTTTGATATGCCTAGGCTCTTTGATGTCCTTGAGAGGTCTTTCCTTTTCTGGAAGGAAGGGGGAAAGGAGGAAGGAAGTTAAAGGGAAGAACTAGGAGAAAAGGGAGAAAGAGAAAGTTTCTATCAGAATGTAAACTGAATCAATAACTTATTCAAGAGAAAGAAAAAATGAAAGAAAGAAGGAAGTAACAAACAAATGACCGAATGAACTAAGGAAGAAAATCAGTGATTGCTAGTGGCTGAGAAACAACGAAATTTGGCAAATAGAATGCCAAGGAAACAAAATGCAGAATGTTTTTAGGGCAAGGACAGTGCATGAGACTATAATGAAGGAAACATAACAAAATTCATTTACTTAAAATGTTAGAATGTACAGTATGTAGAAAGAGCAATTAAATAAAATATAGACAGAGTTAAAAGTAGAAGTGTGGGCTCATCAAATTTAATAAATATACTGTTTTAATGAGGAAGTACCATTTTACTATTTCTTCCTCTTAATTTTTTCATGAACCAAAAATGGTTTCAAAAGCATAACTTAAGCCTGGAAACCCACTGCTGCTAGGGATAACCAGGTAAGTTCCCTAGCCTACTCAGTTCCCAGCAACCTAACAGCCAAAAGATAACCCTATCCCTTCTGTGTTCCATCTCCTAGACCATACATCTAACCATATTCCCAGATGCATATAGACATCAGAGACCACCAGATGAGACCTCTAACACAATTGTCCACCTACCAAGGCAAGCTCTGCCCTGCATACTCTGCCCTCCATTTCCCAGTGCACAACTCCACCTACATCCCAGGAGGCTTGCTGATACCCAGAACAACCAGCAGCCTGAACACATGACGGCCTACCAACTCTGCCTGTATACCTGAAAGCCTGCTGACACAAGGGACTAACAGCTCTACCTACAACTCCAGAAGCCTGCTCCACTCTGGGACGACCAGGGCTGCCAACATTAGTGACACTCAGATGGCTAAAGGCCAGCAAAAGAACACAATTAACAAAAAATTATTGGTCATTGATATCTCTCAATATCAGTGCATTCAATTCCTCAATAAAAAGACACAGGGAACAGAGTGAATGTGAAAGAACTATCCATCATTCTGCTGCATATAAGACACCTTAGCAACAAAGATAGATATTACCTCAGAGTAAAGGGCAGAAAAATATTTTATAAGCAAATGGACCCAAGAAACCAACTGTAGTAGCCATTATATCCAATGAAAAGAAATTCAACCAAAAGTAATCAAAAGAGATTTAGATGAACATTTTATACTGATCAAAGAAAAAAAATCTTCCAAGGTGACATCACTATTATTAGTGTTTATGCCCCATATGGAAGAGCACCATCCACATTCATAAAAAAAAAATCATTACTAAAGTTTACATCACACATCGAACCCCATACATAAATAATGGGAGACTTCAACGTCCAACTCCCAGTAACTGACAATTCATCAAGACAGACACTAAACAAAAATGATAAAACTAACAGAGGTTATGAATCAAATAAACCTAACAGATATTTACAGAACATTTCACCCAAACACAAAGATTATACCTTCTTCTCAACAACTCATGAAACCTCCAAAATTCATCACAGACTGGATCACAAAGAGAGTGTCAACAGATACAAGAAAATTGAAATAATACCTTGTATTCTATCAGACCACCATGAGTTAAAGTTGGTCTTCAATGTCAACAGAAAGCCTACATACTCATGGAAACTAAACAACTTGCTACTCAATGATCACTGGATAAGGGAAGAGATTAAAGTCTTTATAGAATTTAATGAAAATGAGGACAAAACATACCCAGATTTGTAGGACACAATGAAAGCAGTACAAAAAGGAAAGTTTATAGCACTAAGTGCCTCCAAAGAGGAATTGGAAAGTTCTCATACTAATGATTTAAAAGTACACCTGAAAGCTCTAGGGAAAAAGGTGGCAAATATATCCAAGATGAGTAGATAGCAGGAAGTAATCAAAATCAGGACTGAAATCAATCACATAGAAGCAAAGAGAACAATAACAAGCATCAACAAAATCAAAAGTTGGTTCTTTGAGAAAATAAACAGGATAGACAACCCTTAGCCAAACTAATGAAAAGGCGCAGAGATAGAACCCAAATTAAATTCAGAAATGAAAAGTGGGACATGACAACAGACACTTAGATCAAAAGCCTGTACTCTACAAAACTAGACCATGTAAACAAAATGAATGATTTTCTGGACAGATAGTACTTAGTAAAGTTAAATAATGATGAGGTAAACTATCTAAATAGTCCCATGATGCCTAAAAAAATAAAAGCAATCATTAAAAGTCTCCCAACCAAAAAAAAGCTCAAGTTTTAACATAGAATTCTATCAGACATTTAAGGGAGAGCTAATACTAATATTCCTCAAACTATTCCACAAAGTAGAAACAGAAGGAGCACTGCCAAACTTATTCTATGAGGCCACAGTCACCCTGTCACCTAAACCACATACTCAAAAAAGAGAATTTCAGACCAATTTCCCTAATGTAACACGGATGCAAAAATCCTCAATGAAATACTTCCAAGGTGAATCCAGGAATACATCGAAGATGTAGTCCACCATGATTAAATAGGCTTCATACCAGGGATGCAGGGGTGGTTGTACATATGCAAATCCATCAATATAATCCACTGTATAAACAAACTGAAAGAAAGAACCCACAGGAACATCTCCTTAAATTCTGACAAATGCCATTGACAAAATCCAACACCCCTTAGTGTTAAAAGTCTTGTAGAAATCAGGGATATAAAGCACATACCTAAATACAACAAAGCAACATACATCTAATAAAGAGAATCTTAAAACAATTCCACTAAAATCAGGAACAAGACAAGGCTATATACTCCCTCAATATTTCTTCAAATCCTAGATTTGAAATCCTAGATAATCCAATAAGAATAATGAAGGAGATCAAGGGGATACAAATTGCAAAGGAAAAAATAGAATTTTGGCTGTTTGCATATGATATGATAGTATATAAAAGTGACTCCAAAAATTGTACCAGAGAACTCATACAGCTAATAAACCTCTTCAGCAAAGTGGTTGGATACAAAACCAACCCAAAGGAAATAGTAGGTCCCCTTTATGCAAATGATAAATGAGCTAAGAAAGAAATGAGGGAAACAACAAGTGTTTTTTTTTTCTTTTTCTGTATTGGATATTTTATTTATTTATAATACAGATGTCATCCACTTTCCCCATTTTCCCTCCCTAGAAGCCCCTATCCTATACCCCCTCTTCCTTTATGCTTTTATACCATTTTGATTACATGCATGTATTAAGCGCAGTTCTAGGTTGAGAGTCTAGCAATACAATAGATGCAAATAGTCAAGGAATAAGCAAGACAATAAACACAAATAGTCAAAAAAAAAAACAAGCAAGGCAATAAATCCAATTAAGTGAACACTCCCATGATCACTGATTCTAAGGCCTTATAAGGATGACCAAAGTATCTGAGCCTACTTCCCTGTCCTAATCCAAGGTCATTTTCATGTCTGGAGCCTAATTCCTTGGTCTAGTCTAAAATTTAGATTCCTGTCTGAAATTACTTCTTTATTCTACTCTAATATTTAGGTTCCTGCCTGAGATTACGTCTTTGTTCTAGCCTAAGATTTAGATGCCTACCTGAAATTACTTCTTTGTTCTAGCTTAATACAGATCCCAGAAGACTTTATAAACATGCTTGGGATTTGAGATATAATTTTAAGTGTAATAGGTTTTTAAGCATTCAAGATGTCATTTGTTTTATAGGGTTTTTTTGCCTTTAGGTTTTTTGTTTTTGTTTTTTGGGGATTTATTTTTTGGTGGGAGGATTTCTGTGTCATATAGTTTTGTTTTAAGATTTATTTATTTCCCCCCTCCCGGAACTGAGGCCTGAGGCAGATCCCTGTCCAGTCTGCTCCTGGGGACACTGGATCCCTCCTGACCCACCCAAGAGGGTGCACAGAACACAGAACAATAGGTAAGAAGACCTGCTCACTGCCCTATGCCCAGAGCTGGGTGCAGGGAGTGCTCAGATTCCAGCAGACCCCCAAACTCCACCCCTGTGGAATAGCACACCCCTTCCACCCCTCTCTGAGGCCTGAGGCAGACCACTGCCCGGTCTGCTACTGGGGACACTGGATTCATTCTGACCCACCCTAGAGGGTGCACAGAACACAGAGCAGTGGGTAAGAGGACCCTCTCACTGCCCTACGCCTAGAGCTGGGTGCAGGGAGTGCTCAGATTCCAGCAGCCCCCCAAACTTCGCTCCTACAGAATAGCACACCCCTTCCACCCCTCTCCTGTATCTGAGGCCTGACACAGACCCCTGCCCAGTCTGCTCCTGGGGACACCGGATTCCTCCTGACCCACCCTAGAGGTTGCACAGAACCCAGAGAAGTAGACATTCTAGAGGGTCCACTGAAACCAGAGTGGCAGAGGTAACACTGAACCCAGAGCAGCAGAGGAATAAAGAAACTCAGAGCTACAGACAACATATCCCAAGACATAATAGAAGAGCCACTGCACTCAGAGCAGTGGACACATTAGCCTGAGACATCCTAGAAGAAACATTGCACCCAGAAGAGTGGACACCTAGCAGGACTGCTACCTAGGAGACACCATATTCTGAGTCATCCTAGAGGTACCACTGTATTCAGAGCAGCTGGAGAAGATCACTGAGACATCAGGACCCTGAGGAGATCAGACACAAGCAAGATAACTGGAAAGGGAGGCTTCAGTCAGAGACAGAAAGTACAGGGAGCACTAGAGTTAATCAGATGGCAAAAGGCAAGTGCAAGAACGTAAGCAACAGAATCCAAAGTTACATGGCAACATCAGAACCCAGTTCCCCCATCATAGCAAGCCCCAAACACCCCATCACACCAAAAAAGCAGGATTTAGAATTAAAATTTCTTCTCATGATGATGATAGAGGATTTTAAGAAGGACATAAATAACACTCTCAAAGAACTTAAGGAGGACACAGGTAGACAGATAGAAACCCTTAAAGAGGAAACACAAAAGTCCCTTAAGGATTTGCAAGAAAAAAATAACCAGACAGGAGAAGGAATCAAACAAAACCATCCAAGATCTAAAAACGGAAGTAGAAACAATAAAGAAATCACAAAGGAAGACTATCCTGGAGATAGAAAACCTAAAAAAAAAAAAAAAAAAGATCAGGAGTCATAGACACAAGTATCACCAACAGAATACAAGAGATAGAAAAGAGAATCTCATGTGCAGAAGATACTATGGAAAACATTGACACAACTGTCAAAGAAAATGCAAAATGCAAAAAGCTACTAACCCAAAACATACAGGAAATCCAGGATACAATGAGAAGGCCAAACCTAAGGATAATAGGTATAGATGAGGGAGGAGACTCCCAACTTAAAGGACCAGTAAATATCGTCAACAAAATTATAGAGGAAAACTTCCCTAACCTAAAGAAAGAGATGTCCATAAATATACAAGAAGCCTACAGAACTCCAAATACTTTAGACCAGAAAAGAAATACCTCCCGCCACATAATAATCAAAAAAAAAAGTGTACAAAACAAAGAAAAAATACTAAAAGTAGTAAGGGAAAAAGGTAAAGTAACATATAAAGGACGACCTATAAGAATTACACCAGACTTCTCACCAGAGACTATAAAGGCCAGAAGATCCTGGACGGATATCATACAGACCCTAAAAGAACACAAATGCCAGCCCAGAATACTATACCCAGCAAAACTCTCAATCAATATTGATGGAGAAACCAAAATATTCCATGACAAAACCAAATTTACACAATATCTTACCACAAATCCAGAACTTCAAAGGATAATTGGTGGAAAACTCCAACACAAGAAGGGAAACTACAACTTAGAAAAAGCAAGAAAATAATCTTCCAACAACCTTAAAAGAAGACCTCTACAGAAACATAACTCCAACGCCAATAATAACAAAAATAACTGGAAACAACATTCATTATTCCTTAATATCTCTTAATATCAATGGACTCAATTCTCCAATAAAAAGACATAGACTATCAGACTAGATACATAAACACAACTCAGAATTTTGCTGCATACAGGAAACGCACCTCTGTGAAAAAGACAAACACTACCTCAGAGTAAAAGGATGGAATACAATCTTACAAGCAAATGGCCCCAAGAAACAAGCTGGAGTAGCCATTCTAATATCAAATAAAATCAATTTTCAACCAATAATAATCAAAAAAGATAAAGAAGAACACTTCATATTCATCAAAGGAAAAATGTACCAAGAGGAACTCACAATTCTGAACATCTATGCCTCAAATGCAAGGGCACCCACATACATAAAAGAAACTTTACTCAAGCTTAAAGCATATATTAGACCTCACAAAATAACAGTGGGAGATTTCAACACCCCACTCTCAGCTATGGACAGATCATGGAAACAGAAACTAAATGGAGACACAATGAAACTAACAGAAGTTATGAACCAATTGGACTTAACTGAAATCTATTTAACATTTCATCCTAAAACAAAAGAATATACCTTTTTCTCAGCACCTCATGGTACCTTCTCCAAAATAGACCTTATAATTGGTCACAAAACAGGCCTCAACAGATAGAAAAAGATTGAAATAATCCCTTGTACCCTATCAGACCACCATGGACTAAGGCTTGTCTTTGATATGGACAAAAACAATGGAAAGCCAACATACACGTGGAAACTGAACAATGCTCTACTCAATGATAACTTGGTCAAGGAAGAAATAAAGAAAGAAATTAAAGACTTTTTATAATTTAATGAAAATGAGGACACATCATATCAAAACTTGTGGGACTCCATGAAAGCAGTACTGAGAGGAAAACTCATAGCTCTAAGTGCCCACAAAAAGAAACTGGAAAGAGCATACACTAACAGCTTGACAGAACACCTGAAAGCTTTAGAACAAAAAGAAGCTAATATACCCAAGAGGAGTAGACGGCAGGAAATAATCAAACTCAGGGCTGAAATCAACCAAAGTGAAACAGGAAGAACTATACAAAATATCAACAAAATCAGGAGCTGGTTCTATGAGAAAATCAACAAGATAGACAAAACCTTAGGCAGACTAACCAAAGGGCATAGAGACAGTATTCAAATTAATAAAATCAGAAGTGAAAAGGGAGACATAACAACAGAAACAGAGGAAATTGTAAAAATCATCAGATCCTACTACAAAGTCCTATACTCAACAAAATTGGAAAATCTGGATGAAATGGACAATTTTCTAGACTGATACCAAGTACCAACTTTAAACGGGAGCAGAAAACCCATCTAAACAGTCCCATAACCCACAAAGAAATAGAAGAAGTCATTAAAAATCTCCCCACCATAAAAAAAGTCCGGGGAAAGATGGCTTTAGTGCAGAATTCTATCAGACCTTCTGGGAAGATCTAATACCAATTCTCTTCAAACTATTCCACAGAATAAAAACAGAAGGAACAATACCCAATTCGTTCTATGAAGCTACAATTACACTCGTACCTAAGCCTCACAAAGACCCAACAAAGAAAGAGAACTACAGACCAAACTCTCTTATGAATATTGATGCAAAACTACTCAATAAAATTCCTGCAAACCGAATTCAAGAACACAAAACAATCATCAAAACAATCATCCATCATGATCAAGTAGGCTTTATCCAGGGAATGCAGGGATGGTTCAATATTTGAAAATCCATCAATGTAGTCCACAACACAAATAAACTCAAAGAAAAAAACCACACGATCATCTCACTAGATGCTGAGAAAGCATTTTACAAAATTAAATATCCCTTCATGATAAAAGTCTTGGAAAGATCAGGTTTTCAAGGTCCATACCTAGACATAGTAAAAGCAATATACAGCAAGCCCGTAGCCAACATCAAACTAAATGGAGAGAAACATGAAGCAATCCCACTAAGATCAGGGACTAGACAAGGCTGTTCACTCTCACCCTACCTATTCAATATAGTACTGGAAGTCCTAGCTAGAGCAATTAGACAACAAAAGGAAGACAAAGGATTACAAATAGGAAAGGAAGAAGTCAAAATTTCACTATTTGCAGATGATATGATAGTATACTTAAGCGACCCTAAAATTTCCATCAGAGAACTCCTAAACCTGATAAACAACTTCAGTAAAGTGGCTGGATATAAAATCAACTCAAACAAATCAGTAGCCTTCCTATACTCAAATGATAAACAGGCTGAGAAAGAAATTAGGGAAATGACACCTTTCACAATAGTTACAAACAATATAAAATATCTTGGAGTGAACCTAACCAAGCACATGAAAGATCTGCATAACAAGAACTTCAAGTCTCTGAAGAAAGAAATAGAAGAAGATCTCAGAAGATGGAAAGATCTCCCATGTTCCTGAATTGGCAGGATTGATTTAGTGAAAATGGCCATCTTGCCAAAAGCAATCTATAGATTCAATGCAATCCCCATCAAAATTCCAAATCAATTCTTCACTGAGATAGAAAGAGCAATTTGCAAATTTATCTGGAATAACAAAAAACCCAGGATAGCGAGAACTCTTCTCAACAATAAAAGAACTTCTGGGGAAATCTCTGTCCCTGACCTCAAACTGTACTACAGGGCAATAGTAATAAAAACTACATGGTATTGGTACAGAGGCAGGCAGGAAGATCAATGGAATAGAATTGAAGATCCAGAAATAAACCCACACATCTATGATCATTTGACCTTTGACAAAGGAGCCAAAACCATCCAGTGGAAAAAGGCCAGCATTTTCAGCAAATGGTGCTGGTTCAACTGGAGGTCAACATGTAGAAAAATGCAAATCAATCCATTCTTATCTCCTTGTACAAAGCTCAAATCCAAGTGGATAAAAGACCTTCACTTAAAACCAGATACACTGAAACTAATAGAAGAGAAGGTGGGGAAGACTCTCAAATACCTAGGCACAGGGGAAAAGTTCCTGAACAGAACACCAATGGTGTATGCTCTAAGATCAAGAATTGACAAATGGGATCTCATAAAATTGCAAAGCTTCTGTAAGGCAAAGGACATTGTCAATAAGACAAAACGGCAACCAACAGATTGGGAAAAGATCTTAACCAATCCCACATCTGATAGAGGGCAAATATCCAAGATATACAAAGAACTCAAGAAATTATACTCCAGAAAACCATATAACCCTATTAAAAATGGGGTACAGAGCTAAACAAAGAATTCTCAACAGAGGAAATTCGAATGGCTGAGAAGCACCTTAAGAAATGCTTAACATCGTTAGTCATCAGGGAAATGCAAATCAAAACAACCCTGAGATATCATCTCACACCAGTCAGAATGGCTAAGATCAAAAACTCAGGTGATAGTAGATGCTGGAGAGGATGCAGAGAAAGAGGAACACTCCTCCATTGTTGGTGGGATTGCAAGCTGGTATAACCACTCTGGAAATCAGTCTGGCAGTTCCTCAGAAAACTGAACATAGCATTATCTGAGGACCCAGCTATACTACTCCTGGGTGGGAAGATGCCCCAACATATAACAAGGACATATGCTCCACTATGTTCATAGCAGCCTTATTTATAATAGTCAGAAGCTGGAAAGAACCAAGATGTCCCTCAACAGAGGAATGGATACAAAAAATGTGGTTCATTTACACAATGGAGTGTTACTCAGCTATTAAAAATAATAAATTCGAGAAATTTTTAGGTAAATGGGTGAAACTGGAAATTATAATCCTGAGTGAGTTAAGCCAATCACAAAAGAACACACATGGTATTTACTCACTGATAAGCGGATGTTAGCCCAAAAGCTTAGAATAGAGAAGACTCAACTCACAAACCACATGAAGCTCATGAAAAAGGAAGACCAAGTGGGGATGCCTCAGTTCTACTTCGAACGAGTAACAAAATTACTCAAGGGAGCAAATATGGAAACAAAACATGGGACAGAAACTGAAGGAGGGGCCATCTGGAGACTATTCCAGCTGGTATCCGTCCCATGTACAGTCTCCTAAGCTAGACACTGATGTGGATGGCTGGAAGTACATGCTGTCAAGAACATGATATAGCTGTCTCCTTAAAGGTCTGCCTGATACTGACACATCCAGAGGATGATGCTCACAGTTAACCACTGATATGATCAAGGGTTTCCCAATGGAGAAATTGGAGAGAAGACTGAAGGAGCAGAAAGGGTTTGGGACTCCATGAGGAAAGCAACAATATCAACCAACCAAAGCTCCTCAGGGTCTAAACCACCAGCCTGGGAGCACATAGGGAGGGACCCATGACTCCAACTGCATATGTAGGGGAGGATGGCCTTGACAGGCATAGGGGGGGAGAGGAGATTCTTGGTCCCATGAAAAATGAACACAGAGTGTGGGGGGGATTTTGAGGGTGGGGAGGGGGGTTATGGGGATGGAGAGTAGGTAAGGGCACAGCCTCATAGAAGCATGAGGAGGGGGGATGGGATAGGAGGTTTCTGGGTGGTGGGAGGAAGTGTGGTAAGGGGATAAAATCTGAATTGTAAATATAATACCCAGTTTTTAAAAATCTAAAAAAAATTTAAATAAAAAAGAAAGCAAAGAACAGAAAAAATAAAAGTAAAAAATAATTAGCTTGATACTAAAATTTGATTTGAGAATAGTATATTGCAGAATACATAGCCTTGGTGTACATACTCATCAAGCAAGCTGAGCAGACCTGCTCAAATCTCCGATGTCCTGGAATCCAATCTGGATGCAGTGAAGACCCATCGTCAGAGGCTTATCAATTTACTCTTCCCCTCACCCCTCTTCCAATATCTCAACGCCCGTAATCAGCTTGAAGAAGTTAATGATGAGTCAGCGCCCCTATTCCCTTGGCTTGGGGACTAAGGTGGTTAATATTAGGCTGTCTTTCTAGGGAAAATTAGTGGTTTTGTTGGAACAGGGAGGATTAGTTAGGAATTATTTCAGAGCCATAACCTATTGGTAGAAATCTGTATAATTATTCTCAAGATGAAGTTATAATTTCTTAAATTGCACAAAATTTACTTCGATTTCAAATTTAAGTTTTCCATTGGTATGAGCTTCTTATTGATATAAAAGTGCGATGAATACTGATACTCACATAGGCATTGTGCCAGTATAACACATTTAGGAATACAAGGCTTAGACCGAGTCCTTCTTTAACTTTTTTGACTGATTTGAGATGGTTAGCCTGTGAGTTAAGGGACTACAGCAAATTCAGGGCTTTGAGTTTATTGATAAGGTGTTTTCTGTATTTTCTTTAGAAATAGCTGAGAGGAGTTACCAGACAACATTCCAGATTGCCTTACAAGAATAGTTGGTTTTCAAAACGTTAGAAGTCCACAGAATTGACTTTACAAACATTTCTGTATTAATGTTCATTTTGATTAGAGACCTGTCTGCTCCTGACAGCTTCCTGTCTTGGATTCTAAGAAGAAATTGAGCATATTTGGAGCTACTCCAGTTGTGGTGAGACAGCCACTAGGCAAGAATTGCCTCTCTCCATCTACAGACAAATTACTGTCCAGAAAAGGACATACTTGCAGAATAGTTGACTGATTATATCTGCCTAGACAGAGTAATCAGCCCTTAATAATTCTGCAGAACTAAGGTCTGTCAGATGAATTTGGGCCAGAAGGCTGAAGATTTGATGCTCCAACGTTCGGTAGTATAGGGGCTGTCCAGGTGTTCAGTGGTCTCTATAAATTGGCTAAGTTTTAGAAGCTATGCTTATTGCTTCCCATAAATTCTGTTAATTTAGTCATTCTGGATTTCTGAAGGCATTGAAGACCTATAGACGCATAGCCAATCCAGGCTATTTACCTTGAGAGAAAAGATCTGAGTGGAGGGTACTCAGCTGACATTCATTCTAAAGCCAAGAAAAAGCCAGGTTCAAAACTAAGTGTTTTAGTCAAGAGAGACCACAGAGGTTCTGGATAGTCAACAAAAGGATTGACTGGGTATTAAGACTATCTTGTACCTCACTGGTACAAATAGGAGTAATTATGCTCTAATTGTATTTTGAGAGAAAATTTTATTTTAACAGGAAGGGTGATATGTAGGAGGAGCTAAGGGGGAAATAAAATATCCAATAAATAAATAAATAAATAAATGACTCATGTTTTAAAATGAAAAAAAAGATTTATTTATTTTTAATTTATATGTATGAGTGTTTGCCTGCATGTATAATCTGTTCACTGTGTGCATGTCTGTGTTCACAAAGGCCCGAAGATTCAGATCTCCTAAACTAAACTGCAGTGACAGATTCCTTGAGACTCTATGTAGTGGCTGGGCATTAAACTCAGGCCTACTGGAAAAGCAGCAATATTCTCAGCCAATCTTCCAGCTCTGAGAAAAGAAAATACACATTAAGGTTAAGAGCCCCTAATGTTTACAAGAAGTATAGAAAAAGACTTTGCTGCTTATTTTTGTGTTTCTCAATTATATCCACACTGAATTTTAGATAAAAGGCAAAGTCTCAATTATGTTTGAATACAGATTGATTTCTTTAGAAACAGTAATGAAGAGAAAGCCAAATCTATAAAAAAAATTCTTTGAAAAGACTGTCAAAATACAGTTGAGAAGGGAGGAAGGGTCAGCAAAACTTAGAAGGGAGAGTCATGATCTAGACAAATAGTTCAATTTTTAGCTTTTAAAACTCTATTTCCTTGCATTTAGGTAGTGATGAAAATTTCAAAACATGAGCAACAAAATTGTCATAAAAACTAAAAACTTTGCAAACGTGTTTTAATCAATAAATTATGACACTGTGTGAAGATACAAATGTGTCTATGTTTTTGATATAGCATACTCACAACAGCTATGTCAAGAAAAAAAACTAGGGCAAGACATATGATTCGGATGATTTTTCCATCTACATTTATTTGGATCCAGAAGAACTGATATTTTAAAATTTGATGAAGTGCATACTACTGCCCAACCCAGTTGACTTTACAGGCTAACTTGAAAAGGTGACATCTAGAGGTGAGAACTACACTGAAATAAACTTCCTATGAAAGATTTTTTTTCCTACTAGTCTCAATTCCCTGGTGCTGCTGAGGTATAAAACTACCTTTTAGAAATGTTGGAGAGTAATTGCTTAGCTACATTCTTCTAGTTGGAACTGTGATTATAAACTATACTTTTTTACATAATCAGTTTTACCATCAGTCTTTCTATTAATTGTGTTCAAACATCATTCTTGCTATTATACAAAAAAAAAAAAATCTGACTAATTTACTATAATCTAGAACTCCCATCCTTTATTGTCATAAATAGAAAGCAGACTTCATTATGCCATCATTTCACTCTTAATGTAATCTTTGTGGTATGGGCTTCAAGAATCAAAATAAATATTCAAAGCAATCTCATCCTTTTAATCATCATGATCATCTTTCTCTTCCTAATTTTCCTCCTTTCTCTGTTTCTCCTTCTTCCCACCACCTCCTATTTCTTTCTGAATTATTTTGCTTTTTTGAGACAGGTATCTCAGTATAGCTTTGACCTAGTGCTGGGATTATGTGTGTGCCACCATGCCCAAGCAAAATATTCTGTTTCTTATTGCTAAGGAATTTTTCCAATAGTTGGCTATTATTCCATGTCTTAGGATTTCTGTTGCTGTGAAGAGACACCATGACTATATCAAGAGACATTATGACCACAGCAACTCTTATAAAGGAAAGAATTCCATAGGGGCAGTTTTAGGGGTTTAGTCCATTATCATCATGGTGGGAATCATGGACATGCAGGCAGACATGGTGCTAGAGAGTTCCATATCTTGATCCTCAGGCAGCAGACAAAGATGTACCTTAAGCATCTGAAACCTCAAAACCTACCTGCCCTAGAGACACATGTCCTTCAACAAAGACACACCTATTTCAACAACACCAAACCTTGTTATAGTGCCACTCCCTATGGGTGCATATATGGGCCATTTTTATTTAAACCACCACATTTCACTCCCTGGCCCTAGCAGTATATCCTAATGCAAAATTCATTTAAGCAAACTTCAAAAGTCCCCATAGTTTATAACAGTCTCACCCCTTTTTAAATGCCTTCTCCAACTCATGGCAGTCTCTCTCTCTCTCTCTCTCTCTCTCTCTCTCTCTCTCTCTCTCTCTCTCTCTTTAAATTTTTTAACGAATATTTTATTTACATTTCAGATACCATTCTCTTTCCCCATTTCCCCTCCCTAGAAAACCTCTATCCCATCCCCCCTTCTCCTTTTTGCTTTTATACATTTTTTAATGTTAATCAAAGGCTTTATAAGTTTGGTAATGCTCAATAACAAGATGCCCATACAATCAGAAGTGTACCCCATACCCAACCTAGATGTATCAATTACCTTTGACTGGCAGAGACACTCGAACATCCACCTCCATGTTCCCCCCAACCCCCTCTCATCACCTAGCTCCTCCTCACATTTCCCTCCTCCTCTCCTTACTCCTCCTTTTCCTCTCCTTACTCCTCCCACTTTAGCTCCTCCTACATATTACCCTTCCTGTTAAAATAAAACTTTTCTCTCAAAATACAATTAGAGCATAACTATACCAATTTGCATTAATAAGGTACGAAAAGAAAATTTTAAAAGAGGCCCAAGACTAATAAAAATAACAGGGCCCTCTGATTCCCTGACCTAAGTAGTTAAAAATGCTGGTCAGCAGGTCTGTTAGGCCAGGACCCAGTTAATCAGTCACAGAGGATGTGGAGTTACAGGACAAAGGTCTGTTGAATCATCCCAGGAACTGGCTGGCCATGAAAGATAACAAAAAGTATGCAAGGACATCCTTGAAAGAACAGGAACATGCCTCGGTCCAAATGAGTAATGGGCCATCTGGTATTCTCCAACCTCCCCCCCAAAACCCCCGCTTTTTGGGCACACTCAGCATCCCAGAAAATCTTAATTTAGGTTTAATCAGATGTCCTGCTAGCTTAGATAAGCATCTGCCCACAGAAGCTGTACTCTGCCCTGCTCCACTTACACAACCTACTGATGTTCAAAAATATAAAACAACCAATAGTGTGTAACCACGTGAAAATCTCCTGCTCCCCCAACCCTTGCCTACAAAAACCGCAAACTTTTGAGCTTATGGGTTGGCTCCTCTGTCTCCTGCATGAGATACGTGTCTACCCAGAGTTCCACCATTAAACTGCCTCATGTGCTTACATCAAGATGGTCTCTCATGGGTCCTTAGGTCCGCGTCGTCCTGAGACTTGAGTGGGGGTCTCCGTTTGGGGTTCTTTCATTTGGGGGCTTGTCTGGGATTTGTGTGACCCCCCCCCCCAAGACCCTCAATGATCCCTTGGAGGTAGGGCTATGTGAGCATTATGTGTCTGAGTGTGCTGCTGCTGAATCTGTGTCTTGGTTCCGGTTTCTGACAGCTGCCACTGTAGGCCTTAAGTACCCAGTGGCTGAGGAGGCATATGTGTAAGGGCCACAGGCTGCAACCCTAGGGGACTCCCTAAGAGTGGAGGAGAGTCAGGGAAGCCTGACTGCCTCTTTTTGGAACAAAGGGGACCGAGTACTCCTTCTAAAGGGGAAGGTGTGGACACCTACACCGTTGGAATTCACGTTTGGCTGGCTATTTAAGTCCAGATGTGGACAAGTGTGTTTGGATGTGATAGTGTCCTGTGTCTTTATATTGCTTTCATGTTTCTTGTTTTTTAAAATAGGACAGACTGTGACAACCCCTTTGTCTTTGACTGTGAACCATTGGATGGACATTAGAGCCAGAGGACATAATCTATCAGTAATTGTTAAAAAGAGACCTTGGGGGACCTTTTGCACCTCAGAGTGGCCAACTTTCAATGTGGGCTGGCCACCTGAGGGGACTTTTTGATTTACCCACCATTAGAGCTATCAGGGCAGTTGTTTTTCAGGAAGGACAGGGGAACACTCAGACCAACAGCCTTATATCACCGTGTGGGAGAATTTGGCCAGTTAACCACCCCTGTGGGTCAAGCCCTTCATCCCACTCTGCCAACCAAGCTCCCAAGTCTTGGCCGTGTAAGAAGGCACTGTGATAGAGAAATCACCAATCACCACTGCAGTAGACTGGAGGATGGGAGCGCAATGTGGCCGGCCCCTACTCGCCACTGCTGCAGCAGAGGGGAAGAGGAGAGTATAGCACACCACCGCTGCAGTCCCTCCACGATCGCTTGCCCAGTGCACCACCTGCACCCATCCCTAAAATATATCTGGACATCTGAAGAAAAAGTGAAATCCCTCTTGGCTGGCACTCATGATTGAGATGGGTTTTTGTTAGTCTCTTTGTGTGTTAACAATGGGGCAGAGAGAAAAGGTCAGGAACAGCCACCGCCTAGAGCAGCGATTGTTGTGCTCTCGGTTGTTGTGCTCTCATGACAGGGGTGAGCTATCTGTGTTGTTTTTCTTTGTTTTCTTGTCAAACTATGTATTGGTTGTCTTTCCATATGTTCTTGGACTTTGACTGACAATATTTGGGCTAAATCTACTGTGTTAAACATCCTGAGTTAAAAAGAGGTAACATGGCCACCACCAGCAGAAAAAGAGCTAGAGCTGCCAGTAAAAGAGAGCTGCTACAGAGCAGAGAGACAGGCAGGTCCTTTAGAAAGGGGCACCACGATTAAAGTTTGGGCAGCCCGCCCACTGCACGTAGGGTGTTCTCCAGGTAGCACTGCATGGAGGGCACCCTAGCCCAGCACGCACTCAGTGGGTGACAGCTCGCCGCTCACCAAGCACAGCACCCTTGAAACACCCGGCCATGCAAGTTGGCCGCAAAAAAAAAAAAAAAAAAAAAAAAAAAAACCTCTCTTCCTCTACTGTCAGCAGAGGCTGCAGAGGGGACAGAGTGCAACAGCTGCCTAGTTTGACATGTGTGGCTGTGCTGGGGACTTCAGGGGTCACTGCTATAACAACTCAGCAGCTTTCCACCTGCCACCACCTGTAAAGATAGGTAAGGCCCAGGTGATTAAATACTTGGCAGAGGAAAAAGACATCTTCCCTGAGCCATGGCAGCTGGACAAAACAGCCCCAACAAAATTATTCACCTGAGAGTAATAATTATATATTTTTTTAAAAAAATAGTGTGTAAGTAGCACTGAGACAAGTCACATGACATGACTCCAGCTTAAAAACTCTGAACCAACAAAACTACTTGCAGCCAGGTCAGGCAGGTCGCCTGTTGTAAAAAGTTACAGGCTGTCCTGAGTCAGAAAGCCACAAGAATATGCCTCCGTTTTGGTACAGATACAAATTTATAGTAAAAAAAAAATAAGCTAGTAACTCTCTGCTTAGGGTAGCCACCCATAAAGACCTTTGTACAGGTGATCAAAATAATAGATAGGCCAGGATCCCTCAGGCACCCAGACCAAATGTGCAATATAGTCACCTAGATGAATCTAGTGGAGAAATACCCTTCCCTCCATAAAAGCATTTCTTCCTCAAGACCCTTGTAGGTTCTGGTCTTCAGGAGTAAAGAGCAAGAGAAGATACTGGAAAAAAATATTCCCTCAGACATGGGGACACCATCAATTGATCAGGCCATAGTCAACAGCAGGTTACTTCTGACCAGATATGACTGAGACCGTCATGTGGCAGAAGGTAAGGGACACCTGAAAGCCAACGCCAGATCCCACTGGCAGATCTTGAGAGAGCTACATGAGACCCCTCTAATTTTGACCAAGACACATAAGGTTAAGCAGGGATCAGATGAGTTGCCCACAGCCTTTCTAGACTAGCTCACAGAGACATTTTGTCAGTATAGACAAGGCTTCAGAGGCTAGAGAGACTACAAGATAAGTCATTAAAAGGTTTAGTGTAAGTTGCTGAGAAAGTCTACTATATCAGGGAAAAAGAAAAAGAGCAGAAAAAAAGATAAAAGAGAGGTTTAAAAAAAAGGTGACAGGAAAGGAATTTACAGAAAAGCTTGGCTATTTAAAAAAAAAAAGCAGAGAAGAGAGACTCCAATCAAAGAAAAATAATAATAATAAAAAAAAAACCTCTTTGAGAAAAGCCAGTGTGCACATTGCAAGTAAAAGAGCCAGCTGCTGGGCCCATGAATGACCAAACAAATAGAAGACATGGTCAGGAAATCCCAGACCTTGAAAAAAACAAAAAACACTCCAAATGGCGAAGAAGGTATTAGCTCTGTGTAAAGACAGCAATTGAGATAGACAGGGCTTAGACCCGCCCTCCAAGCCGATGGGCCAAAATATATTCATGGACCACCCAAAAAATGGTGGACCAAGAGATGGGCTGGGTATCCCATTCATTTATGGTCATCCTAGACTGTTCCTACCCTCTGTCGGGTCGAGACTTACTCCGCAGGATGGGGGCCCAGATACGCTTCCTACCCAACAGGCTACAACTAACTGACAAGAACTCACGGGTAGAGAAAAGGCTTCTCCTACTGACCTTGGCCGGGAGCTGAGGCAACCTGCTTTACAGACGGGAGCAGTTTTCTCCATGCTGGTCAGAGACAAGCCGGTGCTGCTGTGGTGGACGACACAAATGTCATCTGGGCTGACTCACCACCCCTGGACTTGTCGGTGCAGAGAGCCACCTTGGAACTTGGGGTCGACAAGAAAATCAACATCTACACGGACAGCAGGTGTGCCTTTGCCAAAGCCCATGTCCGCAGGGCTATATACCAAGAGATAGGACTGCTCGAATCAGAAAAAAATCTTAGATCTCTTAGATGCCCTGATGAAGCCAGCAACTGTGAGTATTCATTGCCCAGGACACCAGAAGGGAGGAGACTCAGTAGCCTGAGGCAATAACCAGACAGATCACGTGGCTTGATAAAGGAGCCTGACCCAGTTAAGGACCTAAAAAATGGCCTCACTTAAAACACAGAGAAAAAGGAATTCAGATTGCTAGCCATCCTGCCAACTACTACCTAGAGAAAAAGAGACAATGGTGCCACAAGAATGGAGAACTATACTCCCCAGAAAACAAAAGACTTACTAGGCTAAATACACAGATGGACTCTTGAGATATAAGTACATCCAAACAGTCAAGAAATAAATCATATAACAGACCTCAGGTTTTAGACATACAGAGAGACAACCAAAAAAATATTAATAGAGATCGTCCCGAGGTTTCAAGTGTCTGAGATAATTAGATCAGATAGCAGTCTTACTTTTGTTTCTAGGGTAAGTCAGAAATTGTCAGAGTTATTAGAGACTAATTAAAAGCTCCATTGTTCATACTGTCTCCAGAGCTCAGGACAGGTTAAAAAAAAAAAACAGAACCCTAAAAGAGACCTTAATTAAATTACCCTCGGGAACTGGTGCTGGCTGGGGGGTGTCCCTTGTCACTGTTCCAAACCCAAAATATCCCTCTTGTGTGAAAAAAAATGATTTCTCAGGCTACTAAGAGACTGTTCCTGGTACTGTTGATCATCCAACCTCCGTTGAAGTTCACCAAGACCTGTACCTGATGCCCACTGGAGACCAACCAGACACCTGAGCAAGCCCCTGCTATTGAGATCAAGATCACCTGCTATTCTACAAGGCCAAAGAGCAGCAGGCCTTGACTCCGGAGATATTACTACCCTGGAGGCACAGGGGTAATGCAGCCTTAGAGGGTGGGGCTTAGGGTGTATACACACACCCAAAGTTAAATGACAGCTTGTGATTCCAAAATTGAAATCGCCCCCCAAAAAGTAACAACTAAATATAAATCTAGACTTATAAATTTGTTCCTTTTACAATTTCACTTTGTTATATATATATATATATATATATATATATATATATATATATATATAT
>JANHMN010000005.1:87890744-87952863 GCA_030674055.1 Rhabdomys pumilio
TATATATATATATATATATATATATATATATATATATATATATATATATGTAGTTTTTATATAGACCATTCAGGGGTGATTAGAGAGTCTATAAATGACTTTTAAAAAAAGACTAGAGAAAAGACAGAAAGATAAAAATGCTCAACAAGGCTGGTTCAAGTCCTGGTTCTCGAGATCTCCCTAGATAACTACCTTATTTTCTGCCCTAGCTGGACCAGTGTTAATAATTTATTTAATTTTGATTTTCAGCCCATGTATGATAAATAGATGAATGGCTCTTGTCAAAAATAGAGTTGATGCTGTTCAGTTAATGGTGTTGAAACTAAAATACCAACCACTCAAAAATCCCAATAAGGTGGGAGATCACTCTAAAAACTAAATCAGACATTTTTAGATTTTAAGATTAAAATTATTCAGAAGAAGAAGAGAGAAATAAAAGAAAATTTTAAAATAGGTTCAAGACTAATATAAATAACAGGGGCCCTCTGATTCCCTGACCTAAGTAGATAAAAATGCTGGTCAGCAGGTCTGTTAGGCCAGGACCCAGTTAATCAGTCACAGAGGATGTGGAGTTACAGGACAAAGGTCTGTTGAATCATCCCAGGAACTGGCTGGCCATGAAAGATAACAAAAAGTATGCAAGGACATCCTTGAAAGAACAGGAACATGCCTCGGTCCAAATGAGTAATGGGCCATCTGGTATTCTCCAACCTCCCCCCCAACCCCCCGCTTTTTGGGCACACTCAGCATCCCAGAAAATCTTAATTTAGGTTTAATCAGATGTCCTGCTAGCTTAGATAAGCATCTGCCCACAGAAGCTGTACTCTGCCCTGCTCCACTTACACAGCCTACTGATGTTCAAAAATATAAAACAACCAATAGTGTGTAACCGTGTGAAAATCTGCTCCCCACAACCCTTGCCTATAAAACCCACAAACTTATGAGCTTCTGGGTTGGCTCCTCTGTCTCCTGCGCGAGATACTTGTTGACCCGGAGCTCCACCATTAAACTGCCTCATGTGCTTACATCAAGACGGTCTCTCGTGTGTCCTTGGATGCGTGCCATCGCAAGACTTGAGTGGAGGTCTTCCTTTGGGGGTCTTTCAGTACAAGATAGACCTAATACCAAGTCCATCATTTTGTTGACTAGTGACCTCTGTCATCTCTCCTAACTAAAAGACTTAGTTCTGAATCTGGCTTTTTTCTTGGCTTTAGAGCAAATGTCAGCTGAAAACCATCCTCTCAAATCTTTCCTGTCAACGTAAATAGCTGGATTTCCAGAATGACTGAGTTAACTGAAATTATGGGAAGCACAAAGTATAGCTTCTAAAATTTAGCCAAATTATAGAGAACACTGAACACCTGGACAGTCCCTATACTACAAAACTTTGGAGTATCTGATCTTCAGTCTTCTGGCACAGGATGATCTGACAGACCTAGTGATGAAGAATTATTTAGGGCTGATTACTCTGTCTTGGCAGATATAATCAGTCGACTATCCTGCAAGTGTGTCCTTTTCTGGACAGTAATTTGTCTGTAGATGACAAGAAGCAATTCTTACCTAGTGGCTGTCTCACCACAACTGGACTAACCCCAAAGATGCCAAATTTCTTTTTAGAATCCAAGACAGGAAGCTGTCAGGAGCAGACAGGTCTCTAATCAAAATGAACATTAATGCAGAAATGTTTATAACATCAATTCTGTGCACTTCTGACATTTTGAAAACCAACTATCCATGTAAGGCAATCTGGACTGTTGTCTGGTAACTCCTCTCAGCTATTTCTAAATAAAATATAGAAAATACCCTAACAATAAACTCAGAGCCATGAATTTTCTATAGGCCCATAACTCACAGGGTAATCATCTCAAATTAGTTAGAAAAGTTAAAGAAGGACTGGGTCTAAGCTTTGTATTACTAAATGTGTTATATAGCCACAATGCCTATGAGAGTAACAACATTAATTTTACTTTTATATTAATAAGACACTCATATCAATGAAAACCTTAAATTTGAAATCAAAGTAAATTTTGTACCATTTAAGAAATTATAACTTTATCTTAATAACAATTATACATATTTCTACCAATATGTTATGGCTATGCAATAAATCCTAGCCAATCCTTTCTGTTCCAACAAAACCACTACTTTTCCCTAGAAAGACAGCTCAATATTAATCATCTCAGTTCCCAAGTCCAGGGAATAAGGGGTGCCAACTCTTCATTAACTTCTTCAAGCTGATTATCGGCTTTGAGATACTAGAAGAGGGGCAGGGGGAAGAACAAATTGATAAGCCTCTGACACTGTGTCTTCACTGCATCCAGCTGGAATTCCAGGACATCAGAGGTTTGAGCAGGTCTGCTCAGCTTACTTGATGAGTGGATACACCAAGGCTGTGTATTCTGCAATATACAATTCTCAACAAAAATTTTAGTATCAAGATAATTTTTTGTTTGAATTCTGGAATCTAGTCTTATGTCGTCCTGTCTCTGTCATGTCTAATTCATATAATTTTGGGAGTTTCTATGAGTTTCTATGATATGCTCCCACTATCCTCCCATTCCTGCCTCCTTGCTCTCAAATTTTCCAACACTTGGGAATCCAAACTTTCAGGCACCAAGGCCCTCCACTTCCAGTGATACCTAACTTCTTACCTCATCCCCCCTCCTCCAATTACTATGAAGGTGTGCTCCCACCATCCTCCCATTCTTACCTCCCTGTTCTTGAAATTCCCCAACACTAGGGAATCCAAATGTTCAGGCACTAAGGCTGTCCACTTCCAATGATGCCTGGCAAGGCCATCCTCAACTACCTATACAGGTGGAGCCATGAGTCCCTTTCTTTGCTTTCTTGGGCTGGAGATTTTAGAATGGCTACTCCAGCTTGTTTCTTAGGATCATTTGCTTGAAAAAATTTTTTTCCAGCCTTTTACTCTAAGGTAGAGTCTGTCTTTGTCCCTGGGGTGGGTTTCCTGTATGGAGCAAAATGCTGGGTCCTGTTTATGTGTCCAGTTCATTATCCTATGTCTTTTAATTGGGGAACTGAGCCTGTCTTTCCTATTATCTTGGTTGTATCAGAACTGTGTGGGGTGGCTATTACTACTGGGGTAGACCTGGTCCCCAAGATCTGCTCAGTGCTCAAGCACAGACAGGAAGGAACAAGCGCACCAGGCCAGGAGTAACTTTCTGGAATCTAGTGGGTTCCAGTTACTCTCTGTTTTGAGCCAGTGTTGCTGTCTCCTTACCTAAGATACTGCCTGTATTAGAGCTCCTGGGAGGCCAACTTCCTCTGGGTTCTGTGAGATTAGGGGCAGAGCTGTTGTCCAGGATCTGCTCAATGCTCGGGCCCAAACTGGAAGCTTATGGCAGTCTCTTAACTGTAATCTCCTGTAAAATCAAAATAAAAAAGCAGATCACAGAATTCCAATGTAAAATGGTACATGATATGCATTGCCATTCTAAAAGGGAGCATAGTGAGGAAATACTTGGCCAAAACTAAGCTGGGCAAAATTCAAACTCTGTATCTCTATTTTTGATGAAAAACTCCTCAGATATCCAACTCCTTTCAGCTTTGTTGACTGCAACACACTTCTTTCCTTGCTTGACCTTGTTCCATTCTCTCTTAGCAGCTTTTCTTGTCAGATATACCACAGCTCTGGCATCTTCAGGGTAATCCAGGCTTCACCTTCACAGCTTCACAGAATGGCTTCTGTAGGCCTCCAGTGAAGGGACACCCATTGTGATCGTTTTTATATACTTGGCCCAGGGAGTGGTACTATTAGGAGGTGTGGTCTTGTTGCAGTAGGTGTGTCACTGTGGGTATGAGCTTATGACCCTCATCCTAGCTGCCTAGAAGTCAGTCTTCCACTAGCAGCCTTCAGATGAAGATGATGTAGAACTCTCAGCTCTACCTGCACCATGCCTGCCTAGATGCTGCCATACTCCCACCTTGATGATACCGGACTCTAAACCTATAATCCAGCCTCAAATAAATAACGTCCTTTATAAGACTTGTCTTGGTCATGGTGTTTGTTCACAACAGTAAAACCCTAACTAAGACACCTATAATATATACCTGGCCCAGTAGATTTCCTTATCCACAAAGGAATATTCCATAACCCCTTCTATCCTTGATTCGACCTGTGGGTCTCAATCCCTTTGAGAATCAAACAATTCTTTCACAGGGGTTACTTGAAATCATTGAAAAACACAGGTATTTACATTATGATTCATAACCTTAGCTAAATTACAGTTATAAAATAATGACAAAATAATTTTATGGTTGGGGAGTCACCAGAACATAAGGAATTGTATTAATGAGTCGCAGCCTTGAAAAGGTTGAGAACCACTGAACTAGAGGAAGACTCCTTCCTGCTTTTTATTTGCTAAGCAACTTACACATATACCTTTATCGAGCTCCTTTATTTTTATAAGATGCTGTAGGGCAATGTTAGGCATCTTTACTGATATATGTTAACCCCTTGAAGCAGGAATATTAATGATCTAGTTAAATAGACTAGACTAAGATGAACAAGGAAATCTGTAGCCTTTGTGTGACAGGTAGTACAAATAGAACAAAACCATTTTTCTAGGGAACCTGGAGTCACTCAAAATAGTGTAACTGTCCCAATAACTCAACTTAAATCCACCCTCAGACCAGAATATATTTCTCTCCTTATTTCTGTCACATGCATATACACAACCACAGGCACAAACAGATTGTGTGTGTATATACATTTATACTATGTATATGCTATATGAGATAAATACAAAGGTGTAGTAGAGGGCGTGTGTTTGTGTGTGTGTGTGTGTGTGTGTGTGTGTGTGTGTGTGTGTGTGATTATCTGCACTTCTGCAGGCATCTCTCATGCCTCGAGACAGGAACATTCTATTGTATTTTTTTTTGTTGTTTTCATTGTTTGTTTTGTTTGTTGAGACAGAGTCTAGCTGGGTAGCCCTGTATGGCCTTGAACTTTGTAGACCATGCTGGCTTTGAACTTATGAACGTTCATCTGCCTCTGCCACCCAAGTTCTACAATTATAAGCATGTGTTGTGTGAACTGGATTAGTAGAACATTGTTTTGAAATGCCATCCTTCATGCATGGTACAGCCTTTGTGCTCTTGAACTCTTAGCACCAATAATTCTCACTGAAGACCTGCACAAGAATGGCCCCATTAATATTCACCTACTGACAAGTATCTTTGGGAGACAAAACATACATATTTTATCTCCCTGCCTCCAAGGATTACCAATAACTGACCAAAGAAACAATTTCTTTCAAGTGCAGCTTAGTGAACCAGAGTTTAACTAAGGTTACTTATAGAAGCTGGAGTGAGGTTTTATTTATAGAAACATAGGCAACTTATGAGTAGGTTAGTAGGTACAAGACTGAAGAAAATATCTCTCACCCTTCCCTAGCAACTTTTAACTGCCTATAATTCTCAGAAAGGTGAAGGGCCTTGTAACATGCCTCTCCCATGATGAATATTCATCCAGCTTTCAGTGGGCTTTCCTTCAGTATTTTCTGAAATGTCATCCCATCTTTCCACATATATAGAAAGTACAGGCATCATACCATCTCTTAGGTAGAAATTTGGGAGCTGACTAATTTTGAGGAATTACTAAATTTTGGGGCATTTGAAAGATACCATGATCTTCAAACTGTCAGTATTAAAGCATCAAACAGTGTCAGTGTACGCATATTTAATAACTCTGGGTGCATTAAACCAAAACCATAAATTATTTTGTGTTAATTCAACAAAAACATATAATAAACTCCAGTGTCTTCATCAGTATACACGTGTGTTGCATGGCATAATTTTACTGTAGCCTTGCTTCTAAATACATGACATGTGCTCATGTCATTGCAAATGCCATCCTAACAAATAATACCAACAAACACTGCCTGAAAGAACTTGGCTCAGATTTGAAACTACTGTATGTTAAGAATTATGTTTTTAAGTGGATATACTAAGAGTTCTACTAGTATGGAAATATACTTCAAAGGAAACAAAGACACAATATGTTCTTAATGTCATACCTCGGCATGTAGTTACTAAATTTATGTGTATCTTTAGATTGTGTTGCTAAAAATTAAGTTTCACAGAATATTGGGGTTAGAATTAGGACAGAATTTTTAGCAATTTCTGAAAGAGCCTATGCTGGTTTGAATATGTTTGGCCCATGACAAGTGGAACTCTTAAGAGATGTGAAATCATTGTAATAGGTTCGTCCTTGTTGGAAGAAGTGTTACACTGTGTAGGAGACTCATAGAACAAGCCTATGGGAACCACAGAGTGTAATTTGGTAGTTTGAATATGCTTGACCCATGGAAAGTTGCACTATTAGGAGATGGGTCCTTGTAATAACTGTGGCCTTGTTTGAGGAAATGGATCACTGTGTATGAGGGCTTTGAGGTGTCTGTTCAAGTTCTGCCCAGTGTGGAAGAGATCCTCCTCCTGGCTGCCTGCAGAAGATAGTCTCCTCCTGGTAGACTTTGGATCAAGATCTCAGCTCCTCTAACACCATGTCTGCTTGGATGCTGTTATGCTTCCTGCCATGATGATAATGTACTTAACCTCTAAATTATAAGCCAGGTCCAACTAAATGTTTTTCTTTACGAGAGATGCCTTGGTCATGGTGTCTCTTCACAGCAATGAAACCCTAAGATAGTGTATAAATGTGTGTGCGTCTCAAATGTGTGCATTGCAAAAGAGTTATGACAGAGAAGATGGAATTGGGGCTATTTATTTTATGACCTTGGGTCACATAGAAGACCAGCATACTGACTAAGTGCAGAAAACAGTTTATAAACCGTAGGAACATGGCCTTTACCCCATTTTTATTAATCAGGAAAGTACAACCGTGTCTTCCAGGTCTTATGCTTACATTTGTGTTTTTGTGGATTTGTCTCTACATTTCACATCCTGTTTATGTTTAGCTTACTAGACACATCATAACCTTGCATAATAGTTAGACTAGCAGCCAGTAGCAGGAGTCCAGGGTTTTTTGTTCATTTAAAATCTGGAACTTACTCAAACTTCACTAAAAGCTTAGAAAAGATTTTCCATTGCCAGACATTCCAGGACAAACTTGATGCCTTAGTGGGATCTCTGAGTGGAAATAAAATGCTCTAAAGGACATTACTGAATGCTTGTCCAACTAAATTGAGAACAAATAGTAATTTATAACTAAATAATATTGTAGTATTATTAAATTATGTAATTTGTATTATTAAATTATATGATTTGCTAAAGTAATATTGATTGTGATAAAGTATTTTTAACCAATATTCCTTGAAGTATTTAAGGACAAAGGTAAAGACCTACAAATTACTCCTAAAAGATGAGTGGAAACATGTATAGTGATATGTATAGCAAAACCTTTATGTCTGGCTTTAAATGAAATATACAGTCCAGCTTTTGTATCTGGCTTTAAATGATATGTTTCAGCAAAACCTCTGGTATGTTTGGGTTAAGTAGTAGAGGCTGACAAATGATTTTGAGACTCTTTGAACCTTGAAAAAATGTCTCTCTAGAGAATCAGTACTTGGTGCTATGTGAGAGCTTGCAGCTGCACCAACCTTGTTCCTGACGTACTCCTGGAAAACCTAGAGTTCTTATTTTTGATTATAGCTAGCCATGGTTAAAAGGGACTGATATTTGTGGGGTTGTCTGCTCCCATGGGCAGCAATGGCAAGATAAGTTTGGTAGTTGGAACCTTTCCCAGCCCCAATTAACCTCGTATGATGTTCGAATTAAGTAACTGGAATGAACTAGCTGGGTGTCAATCTTTTCTGAGAAGGCTGAACCTATCTGCTCCTTCAGAAAGCAAGGGCTTAACATCGTGGTGAGCTTCTGTCTCTGCTGTGGAACCCATGACCAACATGAATCAATAAGAGTGTACTTTGTGTGTTTGTAAAGAATTGCTTTGAGGAGCTGAAGAGATGGCTGAACAGTTATGACTGCTTGTTACTCTTGCAAATGACCTAAATTCAATTTCTCAGCACCCACATAGAGACTAATAACTCTTAACAACCCCAGTTTTAAGGAAGGGATCTGAAGCCCTCTTCTGAGTTCTACATGTCCATCAGCTCCTGAATGCATATGGTGCACATACATAATACACTTAAGCTCACATACATACACATCAAATACATTTTTATAAAAAGGATATGTAGTATGTTACAAATTGATGAATGTGGGGAAAGAATTTTTGTCCCCTTTTCTTCCAGTTTAGTTTATATTATTCCTTCATATGGCCCACAATCACATGTAACTCCAGCTTCAGGAATCTGATGCCTTAGAACTTGGGCATCCACACAAGTTACTTTCACAAACACACTCACATACATATGACTAAAACTAAACTAAAACTTTTCTTTAAAATATCAAACTGAAAAGAAAATCAAGAAAACAGACATTGGTTTATCTGTAGCTTCAAGTTTAGTTAAAAAATAATCACAATGATTATTTCCTTTAAATTGTCATTGAGCTGAAGCTATGAAAGTTTTCTCTTTTATAAAAATAATTACAATATTTTAAGAATTATCTTGTATTGTAATAGATGACAAAGAATCTAACAGTAGTAATTCAGATTTTTATTAAATTTTTTATTCTTATAAGTAACTGATATGACTATGCCATATTCTCAATAGTAAATAAATTTGAGAACTGTATATATGAATGTTGATCTTAAAGTTGATAAGATATTTATGCAGGCACAGAAATCCATTTGAGTTCATTGAGAAATGTTTATGAACTTAAGTCTAACATTTATAGATATTGTCCAAAAGGATGGTCACATTTAGTGATATCTTCATCATATATATTCTGTTCAGTATTTGAAATGAGAGTAGAATAAAGTCAAGTAAAATGGAAAACCAGCTAGTCATTTTCATCATCATAATCTTCATCCTTTTGCTGCATGATCAATTCATGTGCTTTGAGTACTCTTGGTATGGGAGTGTTGACAGTGTCATAATTCCATCCTTTCCTCATAAACAACTTCTCAAGTATGGTTGGCATACTGTAACCTTTGCTTATGATGAAATCCTTAAAGGCAATTGTTCCATAAAGGTCTTCAATGATGTCTGGCTTACCAAATCTTCCACCTTCAAGTTCAAATAACTCTTCAGGATCTATCAGGGGCTCATCATTTACTAGCTTTTTCCACAGATATGGCTTCAGGTACCATGCCCCATATCTAATCTTATCCCTTGTGGGCTTGTAAGGATCGTGCGGTTTTCGGAGTTTTCTTTCGAAGTTTGCCTCCTGTATGGAGAATCTGATCTCTTTCACTTTGCTGAGCCTCCTGCAGCGTTTGATATCCCCAGGAAGCAGGCTGATTTTCTTGATGGCAGAGTCAGTATAAACCGGTTTGCACTCATAGCCAATGTCAAATTGCTTCATCATGAAATGTTCATCAATTTCCAAGTCTCCAAATGAATCAACCCATGCACAGAAGTCATAGACTCCTTTGGGGATGTACCGGTAATAAAGAGACTCCTTGGCGGGATCCTTTTTGCGGGGCTTTTTTTTTTCACCAAGCAGACCGTGTTTACGAGAACCAGGAAACCTGGGAGGTTCTGGCTTTTCTTGTTTTTCAGAGGATTCCTCAGACACACTAGGCAGATGAACAGAATGAATAGATTTTCTGTGGTCCTCATAGTGATCCAATGTCTCCTCCAACTTCTGGTCAGTGTCAAGACCTTCCACCACATTTTCTGAGAGATCGCTATCATTATCGCTAGGAGTTCCATCCTCCATGGGCCAGAAAGCCAACTGATGCTGAATCAGGTTTGCTTCTGTTCTCTCCACAAAGGCCTTGCGAGCTTGCTGGGCCAACGACAGAGAGGAAAACAGGCTTAAGTCCTGAGACCGTTTTTGCTGACTCTTTCTGGTGCCACGTTTTACTTCACGAGTAATTGTGGGGAGAAAACTCTCTTTGGGGCCACGAATGACCATACCTTCACTAGGAGGACAGCCCCTCCTGAAGTCATCCAGCCCTTCCTTCACAAACACCCAACGTCGGCCATCCAGAGAGGTAGGAAACTTCAGTTGTTCCTGTTTGTGCTTCGCAAAACACTTAGAGGGCAACCTGTCCTTGAACCAGGGCTTGCAGGTCATTCCCAGAGGCATTGGCTGAAGTACCTGCCGAGGGCGATTCCATGGCAGCCACTGCTCCCCCATGGTACCCCTGGATTTGAGGCAATTGCCGCAGCCTTCCTTAAATGCTTGTTTTCCTAGGGCTGCTCAGGTTGCTAAGAGGACCACGCGCCTGAAATTCCACTAGAATGGGCAAAACCAAGTGCTCGCCCACCCCTGCCATCCCTTCATTGGTTCCTTCCATCCTGGGCCCAAAACTAAATTTACTTCATTGTTTCACTGGACTAGGGGTGGACTTTCCAAGTGTTTTTTTCTTGGACTATTTCACAGAATGTCTCTATGAATATTGTATTCACTTCTTTGTATACACATACTTTCATTTCAACAATAGATTTTTCTGAGTTATAAAAAAGCAGTTTTCCATTTGTATGTGTGTTCTTTTTTTTTTCTTTTCTTTTCTTTTTTTTTGGTCCTGATATTATTTCATAATTTTTTGTCTGTGTCTGTCACAACGTTTTTCCTTCTCTGATTTTTCCCAGCTATTACATGATTTTCATACTGTCATGAGTGACAGTGAGAATAAAATTTAAGAAAGCATGTACTCTCCTACATGCTTACTGGTGATGAATCTGTCCTTTTCTGAAACAGAGCAATGCCTCACTATGTAGATCAGCCTGACTCAAACTGATTCTTCCTGATGCCTTTTGGCTGGCTTTTTATTTTGTTTTGTTTGCGCTTTTGTTATGGTGGTTTTTTCATTTGAGAACACATTTTGCTGTGTAATTAGTGCTGGTAGGCATGACACTTACTCTGTAGATCATGCCAGCATGAAACTCTTCCTCAAGAAGGCTGATTGATTACAGGTGTGTACGCCTGGCCTTGGCTTGTTTTTTGTCAGATATTCTCTTTTTATATAAAAATCTATTAAAATTTATAAAAGAATTCTACAACAATATTTTGTTTTATTTCTACCAGTACTTTGTAGAGTCAAATGTACTTTTCTCACACTTGCAATATTTTGACCTTTTTGTTATTATTTTATCTTATGTTTATCAGAATATAATATGGTGTCCATGGAGTCTAGAAGAGGGTGTAATTCCTAGGACTGGAGTTACAAGTGGTTGTGAATTGGCATATGGGTACTGGAAAAACTTAGGTCCTCAATAAAGGCAGCCACTGTTCTAAACCAATCCCTGAGCCATGTCTCCAGTCCTTAATTTACAACATTTTGGATAAAAAAGTTCAATGTAACTCTGGCATATGGTCTTTGTATACAATATTTCCTCTGTAAGAACAGATAGTCTTAGATGCCTTGTATGGATGCAAGATACTGTTGCCTGTTACCTGTTTAGGTGGTGATTTTCCCAGACCTAGTTGCTTTTATTTATTTATTTGTTTATTTATTTATTTATTTATATCCTCCTGGCCCCTCTGTCACATAGTGTCTCCCACATCTCCCTCCTCTGAGAGGGTGGGCCCCTGCTCTTCCCCTCTAAGGGTGTGGCCCCCATGGGTATGGCCCTAACCTGATACATAAAGTCTCTTCAAGATTTGGTACATCCTCTCCCACTGAGGCCAGACATGACAGCCTTGGAGACTGAGCTCCATGTGCCAGTGGCCTTGATGTATCCCATATACATGTTCTTTGGTTGGTGGCTCAGTATCTAAGAGTTTACCAGGGTCAGGTTAGTTGACTCTGTTGGTCTTTCTGTAGAATTCCTATGCCCTTCATGGCCTTTAATCCTTCCCTCAACTCTTCCATAAGTGTTCAATGTTTGGCTGTGGGTATCTGCATCTGCTGCTGGAAAAAGCCTCTCAGAAGACAGTTTTGCTAGGCTTCTGAGTATCAATAATGTCAGGGATTGGTTCTTGACCATGTGATGGGTGTCGAGTCAGGCTGGTTATTGGTTGGCCTTTTTTTTTTTATAGCAGCTTTATTTATTTATTTCAAAATATAATACATTTATTTATTTATTTTTGAACTCAAAACACCTTATCAGTATTTGTATATACATATATACTTATACATGTATACATATATACATACATATATGAACAATAATTAAATAATAATATGTATTTGAAAAGTATGGGGAGTTGGGAAGAGTGGGAGGAAGGAGAGAAAGGGGAAAATTATGTAAATACAGTGATCATATATGAAATTCTCAAAAAGTAATCCAGTTTTTTAAAATGTTCAACAGATTAACTAGTATTTTACAATATGAAAAGAAATATGACCTATAATTATGTTGAAAGACATTTTAACTCACTACAAACTTTGAAGTTTAAAATGAAATCAATAAAAATTATTTTACCCAGCATACTAACAAAAACCACAATAAGGTTTTATAATTCAAAGTATTTCTGAGAACAAGAAAATGGATTGTCAGGAGCTAAGTCAGCAGAGCCAGGGGGACACTGTGTGTTATTTCTTTTTTATTATTATTATTAAATCATAATTTTTACTTTTTAACACAGAGGTTATAAACACAAAAATGCAGGATAGGGGGAAGGGAGCATAGGTGTTCAGGAGGAGTACAGATATCTTTCAGAACAGGGTATCAGCTGGATGAAGGTTCAGGGGTCAGGTCACTATGACTCTGCCTATGATTCACTTGTCCTTATCTAATTTGGTACTATCTGCCAAAGGATGCCTATTTACAAGATCTATGACTACTCAGGCTGGTAGATTTCCACAAAAGCTGCCTGTTTACAATAGTTTATAGCCATCTGTTTCAGTGTTCTTTCATAGAGACCCAAGACTTTGTGTTAGCAGGCATGTATGCCAGGCCTATTGCTGATTTTAGGCTTGTGGCTGATTTTAGGCCTTCAGTGTATAAGCAGAGCTGCCCCTGACATCCCCTCCCTTCTCCAAGTATAGAAGGGCTGTGGCAATTCTAATCTTGCTAAGGTGGGGATAGAGGCCTGACCTCCAGTAATTAAAGGAGACCTTTTAATGGCTCCGGTCCTCCTGTTGTTGTCAGTGAGGCATGTCTTTTTCCTGGAGAGAGGATACTTTTGACATCAACCTCTATGCAGTCAGACTTGTCCCTCAGGGAACCCAGAAACATATTTTTAACTTTTATTTATATTCCCTTGCAGTGCTTAGCCTCTCAGCCTAAGCAAGAATTCAGATAGCCAGACAGAGGGGGTTCTGGGTGGCCCCTCTCTGCTTGGTCTAGGGGCAGATGTCCCCTCTTTTAGGATGGGTGGAGATGGGACTTGGGAGCACCCTGGATAGAGTAATAACCTCATCTAGAGTCTCGTGGTCCTCCATATCTAACTTATGATAATGTATCTGAATAGATTTTGCTATCAGATTATCTATCTGTTGTTTCACAAAGTTAGTCAGCCTGTTTAAGGCCCAGGGACCAAAGGAAATAAGAAAAAATAACCCAATTAATGTTCCCAAGATGGAAGGAAGTAGGGTTAACAATCATGGAGAGGTTGAAGACCAATTCTTGTACAAGCTCTCATTTTTCTCTTTCTCTCTCTATCTTTTCTCAAGACCTTCTCTGGCCTTTTTCATGCTCTCTTTAATCATCCCTGTTTTGTCTATGTAAAAGCAGCATTCTTCTTTAAGGCCTGTACACAGCTATAGATTGGCATCAATAATCTGAAGAAATCCCTCTTTTCCTGTCTGATGCGATCCCCAAAAATTGCAAAGGACTTTATTGGACTTGATTCTCTTTTTTACAATAGAAAAGACTGTGTACAGCTCTAGACTGTAGTTGGCCTTTTCTACAGTCTCTGTTCTATCCCACATTTCTTTTATATAGAACAGATTTGGGGTTGAAAGATTTGTGAGTGGCTTGGTGTCTTTCTCCCTCCACTGGGGGGTCCTGCCTGGCTATAAGAGGTGGCCTCTTCAGGTTTCATATACCTACTGTTAGGCATCTTGGCTAAGGTCAGCCACATTGACTCCTGGAAGCCTCCCCTATCCTAGTACTCTAGCATTTCCTAGAGATTACCCAGCTACTTCCTACAGCTGCATATTTCCATTCATTCTTCTGGCCCTCTGGCTCTCTCTCTTGTCTTTCACCATACCTGATCCTGCCCCTCTTTTCCCATCCTACTCCCTGTCCTCTCTCCCACCTACTTCCCTTTCTCCCTCTGCTTCCCATGATTATTTTGTTCCCCCTTCTAACTGGGATTGAGCCATCCTAAATTGAGCCTTCCTCCTTGTTTAACTTCTTTAGATCTGTGAGGTATTCCATACTTTTAGATCATTGGTATTCCATATTTTATGGCTAATATCTACTTATCAGTGAGTACATACTATGCATGCCCTTTTGAGTCTGGGTTGTCTTACTCAGGATGATATTTTATAGTTCTATCCATCTGCCTGCAAAATTTATGATGTCCTTGTTTTTAATAGCTGAATACTATTCCATCATGTAAGTGAACCACATTTTCTGTAACCATTCTTTGATCCAGGTACCTCTGTTTCTAGCTTCTAACCATTTTAAATAAGGCTGCTATTAACACAGTGGAACATGGTTCCTTGTGGTACGGTAGAACAACTTTTGGATATATGCTCAGGAGAGGTATAGCTGGGTCTTCTGGTAGAACTATTCCAATTTTCTAAGAAATTGCCAGATTGATTTCCAGAATACAAGTCTGCATTCCACTAGCAATGGAGGAGTGTTCCCCTTTCTCCACATACTCACCAATATGTGCTGCCCCTTGAGTTTTTATCTTAGCAATTCTGATTAGTTTAAGGTAGAATCTAAGGGTCATTTTGATTTGCATTTCCCTGATGACTATGGAACTTGAACATTCCTTTAGGTGCTTCTCTTCCATTCAAGATTCCTATATTGAGAGTTCTCTATTTAGCTCTGTACCCCATTTTTTAATTGTGTTATTTGATCTGTTTGACTTTAACTTCTTGAGTTCTTTATATATTTTAGATATTATCCCTCTGTCAGATGTAGGGTTAGTGAAGATATTTTTCCAATCTGTAGGCTGCCATTTTCTTCTGTTGATAATGTTCTTTGCCTTATAAAAGATTTTCAGTTTCATGAGGCCCCTTTTATCAATTTTTGATCTTAGAGTCTGGGCCACTGGTGTTCTATTCAGGAAATTTCCTCCTGTGCCAGTGCATTCAAAGCTATTTCCCATTTTCTCTTCTATTAGATTTAATGTATTTGGCTTTATACTGAGGTCTTTGATCCACTTGAACTTGAGCTTTGTGCAGGATGATAAATATTGATCTATTTTCAATTTTCTACATGTAGACATACAGTTAGACCAGCACCATTTGTTGAAATGCTTCATTTTTTCCATTGTATGGTTTTTAGCTTCTTTGTCCATAAGTGTGGGTTTATTTCTCAGTCTTCAATTCTATTCTATTGATCAACCAGTCTGTCTCTATACCAATACCATGTTTTTTAAGACTATTGCTCTGAAGAACAGCTTGAGGTCAGGGATAGTGATTCCTCTAGAGGTTCTTTTATTGTTAAGGATTGCTTTGGCTTTTTGTTTTTCCATATGAAGTTGAGAATTGCACTTTTAAGATCTGGAAAAAATGTACTGAAGTATTGATAGGAATAGCATTAAATTTGTAGATTGCTTTTGATAAGATGGTCATTTTCACTATGACTTTCCTACAAATCCATGAACATGGGAGATCTTTCCATCTTCTGATATCTTCATCAATTTCTTTCTTCAGCGACTTGAATTTCTTGTTATAAAAGTCTTTCATTTGTTTGGTTAAAGTTACACCCAGATATTTTATATTACTTGTGGGTATTGCAAAAGGTATGTTTCCCTATTTTTTCTCTGCTCATTTATCATTTTATAAAGAAGGGCTATGTTGTGGGTTGCCCTGGTGCTGTTTGTAGACTGATGTTAATTCTGCTTCCTCAAGAAGGGCTGCCCCAAAGAGAAGTGGATCACATACTCAGGTGATTTTAAGTGAACCTTCTTCCTATTTTAACTGCTTAAATAAAGGCTAGAGCCTGTAATTGGGCAGTGAAAGGGAAAGGTGGGGCTGGAGGTTTTAGAAAGTGGGGGAAGAGAGGAAGAAGATGAAGGAAGGGGAAGTGGAAGAAAGATGGAACAGAACCACATAACCCAGAGAGGCCACAAGTAACAAGGGATCTATCTCATAGCTCAGAAATAGATTAGGGAAGTGGTAAATGTTCCCAATCTAGGCATGTAGCATATACATATTGTGACTGAGTTGTGCATTTTTGCAATGGCTTATTAGGGTTGGAGATTTGCTACAGCAGGGATACTGATTTTTTTTTTTAGTTAACTTTCTCTCTTTCTTCACTTTGCTGAAGTTGTTTGTCAGTGGGAATAGTTCCCTGGTAGAATTTTGGGGATAGCTTATGTATACAATCATATTATATAGAAATAGTTATGCCTTGACTTCTTCCTTTCCAATTTGTATTCCCTTGATCTTCTTTTGTTGTCATAATGCTCTAGCTAGAACTTCAAGTACTATATTGAATGGACAAGGAAAAAGTGGGCACCACTTTCTTGTCCCTGATTTTAATTGCACTGCTTCAAGTTTCTCTTCACTTAATTTGATGCTGTCTATTGAGTTGCTGTGTGTTGTTTTTATTACACTTAGATATGTGCCTCCAATGCCTGATCTCTCCAAAACTGTTAACATGAAGCGGTATTGGATTTGGCAAAGACTTTTTCAGAATCTAATGAGATGGTCATGTGATTATTTTTCCTTTCACTTTGTTTATGTGGTGCTTTACATTGATGGATTTTCATATATTGAACCATCCCTGAATCCCCAGGATGAATCCTATTCGATCATGTTGAATGATGTTTTTCATGTGTACTTGGATTCAGTTTGCAAGAATTTTATTGAGTATTTTTGTGCTGATGTTCATAATGTGAAATGGGTTTGAAGTTCTCTTTCTTTGTTGGGTCTTTCTGTGTCTTTTGGTATTAGGATAACTGTAGCCTCAGAGAATGAATATTTGTATTAGCTCTTCTTTGAAGGTCAGATATAATTTTGCCATCTGGCTCTGGGTTTTTGTTGTTGTTTTTGTTGTTTGTTTGTTTGTTTGAGAGACTTTTAGTGGCCACTTCTATTTTCTTAGTGGTTAAGGGAAAGTTTAGATAGTTTATATGAGCTTGATTTAACTTCGCTACACTGTATCTGTCTAGAAATTTATCTATATCATATAGATTTTCCAGTTTTGTGCCATACAGGCTTCTGAACTAAATCTTAACAATCTTTTTTTTTTTAATTTCCTCAGTTTCTATTGTTATGTCTCTCTTTTCATTTCCTATTTTGTTAATTTGGATACTGTCTCTGACTTTTAGTTTGTTTAGCTAATTGGTTGTCTTTCTTATTGATTTTCTCAAAAACTTAGCTCTTAGATTTGTTGATTCTTTGTATTGTTCTCTTTGTTTCTAATTGGTTGATTTAAGTCCTGCTGTCTACTTCTCTTGAATGTGTTTACTTCTTTTCATTTTAGAGCTTTCAGATATGCTATTATTAAGTTGGTAGTATGAGATCTCTCTGATTTCTTCATGAAGACATTTAGTGCTATGAATTTTCCTCTTAACACAGTAGGGGAGGTGTTATTTCCCTAATTGGTTCTTGATTTGTTCAATAAAAAAGCTGAAGATAATTTCTGGGTGAAGGGTAAAGTTAGGACTTCCAGGTTCCAGGAGGAGGAAGAGCAGACATAGAGAGAGAAAAGAGAGCTCTTTAATCCAGGCATTGGAACAAGAAGGATGCACAGCCATGTAAGATCTTGGAACAGCCAAAACCAGCGGCTTCCACCACCAGCAGATGGTTGATATAGGCTAACTGATAAGGTTAGGACAGGAGATCTCTGTGCCCAGCAATTGAGTTATCTGGCCAGTTCTAAAATAATAAAGCTGTCTAGATTGTTTCTTATCCATGGGCAAAGGCAGAGTGGTAGCTGGCAGCTTGGTGTAGCTAGCTTGGAGGAACAAAAGAAAAGGCAAAAGGGAACCAGTAGAGTTTGTACAGCAGCTCCCAATTCCTGTGTTGGGGGATGGTTGTATTCGATCCTGGGCTAAGCCTGATGGAACAAAGGAAACCAATAGAGGTTGGAACCTAGCCCAAGCTTCCAGGAAGACTGCAGTGTGATTTTTTTTTAATTACATGCAACATAACACTGCTTTTATTGTGTCTTATGAGTTTCTGTTTGTTGCACCTTCATTTTCATTAAATTTCTAGAAAGTCTTTAATTTCTTTATTTCTTCCCTGACCCAGTAGTCATTGAATAGGGTTCTTCATTTTCCATACATATGTGGACTTTCTTTTGTTTCTGTTTTTGTTGAAGTAGAGCCTTCATCTGTGGTGATCTGATAAAATGTAAGGGATTTTTTTCAATCTTCTTATATTTATTGAGGCTTGCTTTCTGCCTGATTATATAGTCAGTTTTAGAGAAGGTTCTGTGAAGTGCAGAGAGTAAGGTATATTCTTTTGTTTTGGCGTGAACGGTCCTGGTAAATCCATTTGGTTCATAAGATCTGTTAGTTTTGTTGTTTTTCTGTTTAGTTTCTGTTTCAATCACCTGTCCATTGGTGCGAGTAGGGAGTTGAAGTCCCTTATTATTTTTTGTGTAGGGTTCAAAGTGTGATTTGGGCTTTTTTCTTTTAGGAATGTGGGTGCCCTTGAATTTGTAGCATAGATGTTCAGATTTCAGAGTTCATCTTGATGGATTTTTCCTTTGATGTGTATGAAGTGTCCTTCCCATTTCTGTTGATAACTTTTGATCAAAGTCTATTTTATTAGATATTAAAATGTCTATTCCAGCTTGTTATTTGGGTGTGTGTCTTAGTCAATGTTCTATTGCTGTGAAGAGATACCATGACCAATCCAATAAGGATAACCTGTAATTGGGGCTGGCTTACTTGTTCAGAGGTTCAGTTTATCATCAAAGCAGGAGCATGGCTATATCTAGGCAGGCATGGTGCAGAAGGTGAGAGTTCAACATTTTTATCTGAAGGCTGCTAGAACACTGACTTACAGGCAACTAGGATGAGGGTCTTAAAGCCCATACCCACAGTGACACACCTATTCCAACAAGGCCATACCTCCTAATAGTGCTACTCCCTAGGCCAAGCATATACAAACCATCAGTCTGTTTGCTTGGAAAATCTTTTTCTAGTTTTTACTTTGAGGTAGTTCCTATCTTTGTTGCTTATGTCTCTTTCTTGTATTTAGCAGAATGATGAATCCTTTTTTATATTCAGTCTGGTAGCCTATGTCTTTTTGTTGGTGAATTGAGTCCACTGATGTTGAGAGATATTATTGACTGATGATTGTTCCAGTTATTTTGAGGTTGAAGGTATTACTGTATGTGTGATTTTCTTCTTTTGTTTTTGCTGCAAGATGTTTAAATTTTTGTGGTTTTTAGTGTAGTTACTCTCCTTGTGTTGGAGTTTTCTTTCTTCTAGCCTCTAAATGGGTGAATTAATAGAAAGATTTTTTTTGTGGGATATCTTGGTTTCTCCATCTATAGTCATTGACAGTTTTGTTGGGTACAGTAGCCTGAACTGGCATCTGGGGTCTTTTCTGGTCCACAACACATCTGTCCAGGATCTTCTGGTTTTTAATCTCTGTTACAAAGTCAGGTGTAATTGTAATAGGTCTGCTTTTATATGTTTCTCGTCTTTTTTCTTGCACCTTTTAATATTCTTTCTTTGTTCTGTACATTTAGTGTTTTCATTATTATGGGGCATGAGTCTTCTGTAGACTTCTTATACATTTATCAACATCTCTTTCTTTAGGTTAAGGCAGTTTTCTTCTATGGTTTTCTTGAAGATGTTTCCTGTCCCTTTGAACTGGGAATGTTCACCCTCTTCTATTCCTTGGTATGGTCATTTCATAGTGTCCCAAATTTCCTGTATGTGTTGTGTTAGGAACTTTTTACATTTGGCATTTTCTTTGATCAATGTATCAATTTCAACTATGCTATCTTCCATACCTGACATTCTCTTTTCCATCAGTTATAGTCTGTTGGTATTATATATCTGTAGCTCCTGTTCTCTTTCCTAGGATTTTCGTCTCCAGGGTTACCTCCATTTGTGTTTCCTTTATTGCTTCTATTTCCATTTTTAGCTTTTGGACCTTTTTATTCATGACCTTCTTCTCTTTGATTGTATTTTCCTGTATTTCTTTAAGGGAATTATTTGTATCCTCTTTAAAGAACTCTATCATCTTCATCAGATGGAATTTAAGGTCACAGTCTTGTTCTTTGGGTATGTTAGGATATCGAGATCTTGCTGTAGTAGGCTGACTGGATTCTAATGGTGCCATATTGTATTGGCTTCTGTTGATTATGTTCTTGAACTTGCCTTTTGCCATCTAGTTGTCTCTAGTGATGGCGGGCCTGGGTATCCTGAGTTGGAGCAGGCCTCCAGAAAGGCATACGGAGCTGTGTGTGTGTGTGTGTATTGTGGGGGTGGGGTAGAACCAACTTCATGTGATGCAGTTGGAGTTGTGGTATGGTATACTGACCCTGGGACTGCTGCAGGTGGAGGGGTAAGGACAATAGAGCTCAAACAGAGTGGAGCAGAGCCTAGGGCTGCTAGGCTTTCTGGGGTTCCAGCAGGCAGAGGGATTGGAGAGAAAGAAGTATTTCACCTGTGTGTGTCATATTAAAGCCAGCAAGCAGAGCATCAGTGTACTGATCCTCTACTGCAAATTCTGGAGTTTCAACAGGCAGGGAGGAACGCAGATTGAGGCAAGGGACTATCTCACCTGTTTGCTGTATGTTGGCTTCCTGGGAGGCAAGTGGAGCTATGGGGTGGGGTGATGTGCACTAATCAGCAACTGCTACAAGTAGCACACACTTTTGATCCTAGTACTCAAGAGACAGAGGAAGGAGAATCTCTGTGAATTCAATGTCGGGCTTAGCTTTATAGCAAGCTCCAAGACTACATAGAGAAACTCTGACTCAAAAAAAAAAAAAAAGAAAGAAAGAAAGAAAGAAAGAAAGAAAGAAAGAAAGAGAAATATGGTTAGCTAAATATACTGAAGTTATGCTTTCAAATATCCTCCCAGGTTCCTGACCCATCAAAACAAAATAAGTGCACATGTACTGCCTATTGATGGCAATAAAAAACTTGTGTTTATGTTTTGCCAAAATCATGACCTTATAAACCATGCCTCGTTAATTTAGTGGGTCATGTTTTTCTAGTGTCCTCAACCCCTCTGGCTCTTACAATTCTTCTTTCTCCCTTATCTGATGAATTCTGCTACTGTTCACATTAGCAGCTGGATGAAGCCTCTCTAATGATTGGGCTAGGCACCAATCTGAGTATAGCAGCATATAACAAAAAATCATTTATGTATTTATGTATGTATGTATGTATGTATGTATGTATGTATGTATGTATGTATTTTGGTATTTGGTTCTATCCTAAATCTCTGGAGATATCAAGCTTGAGGTTCCTTGGCCATCAAGGCAGTGTCAGGGATAGGCTCCCTCTCTCTTGGTTGTACATCAAGTTAACCAAGTCATTGGTTGGCTAATCCCACAAGCTCTGAGCCACCACTAAGTGCCCTAGGACATTTTGCATGCAGGACAGGTTATGGGTTGAAGGTTGTGTGCCTGGCTTGGCATCCCTGTCACACTACTCGATAACTTACCTGGTTACAGAAGATAGCCAGTTCAGTCTCCATATTCTCCTTTACTAAGGCCTTTCTAGGAATATTGTCATAGGTTCCAGGAAGTCTCCACTGCACTACATTTTCAATTTTCCCTTCCCAAATACCACCCAATTCTAGTCATCTCTCCCTGTACTCTAGCCCTCCATCCATTTCTGACCTAACCTGTCCCATTTCCATGACTTCATGCCTCAAGTCCATCTGCAAAATCTATTTCATTTCCCCTTCCCAGAGAGATCCATGGGTTGCCACTAGAGCCTTCCTTATTCCTTAACCTTTCTGGATTTGTGGATTGTAGCGTGATTATCCTTTAGTTAATAACTAATATCTACATATACGTGAATACATATCATGTTTGCCTTTCTGGGTTTGGGTTGCCTTTCTCAGAATGATGATTTTTTTTCCTAGTTCCATCCATTTGTCTGCAAATTTTATGTCATTTTTAACAGCTGAGTAATACTCCATTATGTAAATTACCATATTTTCTTTATCCATTCTTTGGTTGAGGAATATCTAGGTTGTTTCCAATTCCTGCCTATTATTGTGCCAGGAAATGTGTGTGAAGCTCAAAAGACCACAAAGGAGCAATCCTATGCAATCGCATTAGGATCTCTTTATTAAAACTTGAGTTTGGGCTCCCCACCAATCTTGACACAGCAAGAAGGTAGAGCTCTGAGCCTAGCTTCAGGCAAGCATTTATAAAGGCAAGAAGTGAGTATCTGGCCTGGCACACATCTGATTGGGGGACCATTATGACCTTTAACATAATTGGCTGGTGCTAGGAGCCAAACCATAAACTTAACTTCTGCTTTCCTCTGGATTGGTGGTTGTTAAGCAGTTGTGGGCTTGTTACCTGGGGGTGCATGTTTGTTGGGAAGCTGGTCCTAGATGCAGATCTTGTTGGGGGGTAACCTGGAAACTGGTGCTATGAACTGACCTGTTAGCTAACTTGAGTTCAGCCTTAGGTCAGGTTCTCTAAGATGGAGTCTGAACACAAAAGATTTGGTCTCTCATTTCCCCGTTTCTCTGGTGACTAGAAGGCCCAATCATGAAGCTTCCTGAAGTTATTATTATATTTTAGAGGGGGTCACCAGTACTCATGGTGTCCCTGGAACTTGAGTGGGGGCCACATTAGTGGAAGACATGAGAGGGTCCTGAGGCTGAGTTTTCTCCCATTGATCTGGGTCCTCTTCAACTGCAAATGGGTCTGTGATTCCATGTTGTAGCCCTGTTGACCTCCAGGGACAGGATTACAATGAGAGAGACTTTTTTAATGAGACTCTAATAACCTCTAGCTGGAAGGGGATCTGTTTTATAGAGAATACAAAGTTTAGGCCAAACTCCTTTATGAGCCCATTGGACACCTTTGAGTTCATCTAGCAATATGTGATCCTCAAACTCAGTAATAACCTCTGCCTGTATGTTAGGAACAATGTGATGAGGTGGGGAGAGGTATCCCAAACATGATTTCAAAAGGGTTGAATCCCATCTGGTAAGAGGAGTTTCATATACCTGGTAGAAAGTGAAGGGTAGGAAAGTTAACTCAGTCATTGTCAGTCTCTTAAGGTCAATTTAGTTAAGGTCTCTTTTAGGGTTTTGTTTATTCTCTCTACCTGTCCTGAACTCTGGGGTCTGTACATACAATAAAGTTTCCAATCAATATCCAGAATATTGGCTAGTCTCTGACTTACCTGGGACACAAAAACTGGTCCATTGTCTAACCCTATCATCTCAGGAAGTCCCTACCTTGGCAGCATGTCCTTTAAGAGCTTCTTTGTCACCATGGATATGTTTAGTGGGGAAAGCCTCAGTCCAACCTGAAAAAAATATCTATAAACATCAGTAAATATTTATGTCTAAATTTTTCTGGTTTTACCTCTGTGAAGTCTGTCTCCCAGTAGATTCTAGGTTTTGTGCCTCTGACCTTATTACCAGGGTTCTTCTCATTAGCCACTGTATTAGTTATCTGCCATGCTTTACATTCCTTGACAATCTTTGAGTTGGCATCTCTCATTCTGATATCAAATCCTGCATTCTCTAGACATCCATGTGGGAGCGGCGGTGGATCTTCTGAAGTATATGCATAGTCTCATTTCTTCTGGAGTAATGAGTTTGTAATCTGCTGTTCTCTACCATATGTCATAACATTGGTACATAAGCAAAATTCTAGTCTAGATTATGTCATTTTTTAAATACTTAGGGTGGTCTGGAAGTATAGGATTCCCCAGAATCAGAGAAGTCAGAGGCAAGAGAAGTCTGATTTCTAGGGCAGCATGAGTGGCTGCTTGATCTGCCTTATTGCTGCCATCTGAAACTAGGTCCTTTCTTTTCTAGTGTCCCAAGCAGTAAATGGTGGCCAGAATTTTAGGCCCCCATCGAGTCCTTATTAGGGAGAAGATTTCTTTTTTATTTTGATAGTCTTTCTTTCTCCTGTCAAAAGGCCCCTCTCCCTATAAAAAGCCCCATGGACATGAGAGGCAGCACAGCAACACTAGCTTCCTGTGTCTCTTGACCTTTCTCAGCTCTAACACCTTGGTCAGAGCTACCAGTTCAGCTTTCTTGGGTGACATTCCTGCCAGGTTTGGCTATGCCCATATGATTTCAGAGTTTGAGACCAATACTGCCCCAGCATATTTCTGTCAGTCCTGAATGATGCTGTTGTCAGTGGTGAACCATGTTACCTCTGCATCCATCAAGGGAATATCCTGAAGATCTGGTCTGGTCCCATGAATGTGAGCCAAAATCTCTGAGCAGTCATGTAGAGGCCCACCTAGTTCTGGTCAGGCAGCAGGGTAGCTAGGCTTAGGGCAGCTGACACCTGAAAAGTTATCCTGGGGGCATTTAAGAGGAGAGACTTATGAAGAGTCATTCTGGCATTGGTGATGGTCAGGCTTTGGCCCAATGACAATTTGTCAGTATCCTTAACCAGGAGTGTCCTTGTAGTAGAATTGAGCATCTTTTGGGTATATGGTCAAGAGAAATGTAGCTGGGTCTTGAGGTAGATGATTTCCCAATTTTCTGAGAAACAATAATATTGAAAAATAAATTAAAAACTTAAAACTATTATCTCCAGTTATGCATATAAAGCCTAAGAGGTATTACTCTATACTTAAGATCCCACCTATATATAGATAAAGCTGTTGCTCACATTTAAACAGTAACTAAGGCTGCCAAAGAGCCCATTTTGACCTCTACCAGAGGGAACAGGTTATAAAAAGAAAATAACTGTCTGTCAGTATTGCTGATATTGATATCACAATAGGAGGTATCTTCCTAGACCTCTGAGATTAAGGGATTGCAGAAGAATAGGTGGGCTCTCTGGATTCCTAAGAACTGATGGGTATCAGAATGAGTCTGTGTGTGCTCCCCACTCCAATGACTGCTTAGGTATAATGAATTCTGGAGTCATTGTTTCCAGTACTCTTTGGAGACAAAGAAAGGGGTAAGACGTCACCTTCCTGGATTTTACTACCTGAATTTTACTAGTAATGTTAGTACCAATATATGGGAAGTGGGATCCAGGAGGAGATGAAGGAGGCAAAGTCACAAACATGGGAAACAGACTCCAGAGGCCAGCATCAAGGTTATGATCTTATTACACAACAGCAAGCCTTTTTATACAGCCATTGGACCAGTGGGGAATCAACATGAGCTTTGAAATCGACAACCATCCCACTAGCACAATGTGGAGGTGCCAGGCTGCCAGCACCTGAAGAGACTTTTGTAAAGATGGGGAAGTAGCCACTGCCCTGTTTCTTTTACATGCTGAGGTTCCACTAGTTTGGTTGGTTCCTCTATCTTGTGTCAATAGGTATTGCAGTGGACATGGGTGCTCCTACTATTCAAGCAGTGTGAAAGCCTCCCTCATAGTCTACAGGGCCCCACCCAGGAGCCACAGCACCTTCATCTCTTCCTTTCTTATCTTTTATACCGATATGGTAGAAACTTGTCACTGTACAAACTGGAGTAGGCAGGGGGAAAACATTATGATGCTTCACAGAGCAAGCACAGGGATCAACACAGGTAACAACCAGGTAAGGAGAGGATTTTGAAACCAGGATGTTGACTCAGATTGTTGCTACCAAGTAAGAAATTTTGTGTGGATGAATTTACATTGGATTCAACAATATTTGATTCATTAACATAAAAGCAACATTCCCCTGCCACAACACAAGCCCACCACATTCGACAATGATCAGATCTAGGGATTTCCTATTTTGTAACACCATTCCAGCTAGAAAGTTTATCTGACACTGGAGTGTCTCTAGGATTTCTGTTTTTGATGTCATGGTCTGGTTGAGTTTGTCCCTAAAGTCTCCAGCCAGGTGATGGGTCTGAATGAGGGCCACTTCACAGGCCCCTGCAGACCCCTTGGAGAAGATGTTTGATCCCCACCAGCAAATGAACAAAGCTCTCTCGGTGTGATTTTAGAGAAAAAAAATGCCATCTCTTCATTCTCATATATGGAGACCTTCAGAAAAAGGAACTAGAACACAGGGAGAAGAAGAGGAAGCATTCATGCAGACAAACATGAAGCCCCTACACCAGAGGAGGAAGGGAGGGGTTCACACATTAATTTTGTCACTATGATATTAGTGAGACAAGGCCTATCCACATGTTTAGCCAATTTTAAACAGACAGGGGTATTCCAGCCTAATCAAACAGGGGGTTGTCATGTAACTGAGTGGATACCATTTGCAGCTTGGTGGTGAGTTACTGAAGCATTAAACTGGCAAGGCTACCAACAGTGGGCGAATGTTAAGTGAACAAATGAAGCATTGGAAGGCATAATGAATAGTAAAAGGCAAAATATCCACATATTGGATATGTTGGTTCCAGGAAAACATTGTCTGAATCTGTTTATGCATGTTTTTCCTGAGAAAGAGCCTTATGGTTTGTCTGCTCTGTCTGGTAAGTCAGGACTAAAGACCTGGAAATATGGACAGTATCCCCAGGGTAGCAGCTACTTGTCTTGTACATTTTCCCCATGACCCCTAGATCCCTGTCATCCTTGACAGCCACAAGATTCAACATTTTCTTATACAAGAGAAGCAAAGATTAGCCCCAGGGACAGGAGCAGAAGGGCAAACCAAGTTTGGACAAGCCACCACTACAAGAAGGGGGACAGGCAAACGGGCACTAGTGTCTTTGGTGGTCTGGACCTCTGGGGTCTTTTCCTGGGAATAGACTCAAGGGTGTGAGGGAGCAGAATCTTTCACCTCTTTATCAGAGCCATAAGGCAAGAGGCTCTCTCCAGTGTAGAGTAAATCCTTGTTGGTGTCACTTTGTGAGAAGAATATTTCACCTCTCTGGAAGGTTCTTGAGGGTTCTTGCCATCCATCCTCAGACTTAACATCTCCTTTATCTAGAGGAGGACTCAGCTCAGGAGTTGTCTCAAAACATGCTATTCGATTTTCATGGGTTTTGGTATGCTCAGGTTTGCTTAGGAGGGTCTCAGGTGATTGCAATGCCCAGTCTCTGAGGCATCCAAGTACAGTAGCAGTGAACAGGGGAAAAAAATAAAGCAGAAGCTCATCTTCAAACTCTTTCTTTTGGGCCTGGTGGATTATTTACTCCCAAGTGTGTTCATCCCAGACCTGCCCTACTAGGAGCTAGAGGCAGAGGTCTATGACCTTATCATAAAGAGTATTAAGCTGTTTAGTAGAAATCCTCCTACGCCTACTCTCCAGGACTCCCCTCAGAATGTTGAGCTGACTGCTCTGTCTGTGAGAAGGACTATTACCCATTTTCAGAAAGGTCCACTCACCTCAGCAGGTTGCAGGGGTATTCTCAGGGGTGCCTGTTTGTGGTCCAGATGTAGGCATTTGGATCCAGGAGGGGATGAGGGAGGCAGAATCACAATCCTAGGAAAGAAACTCCAGAGGAGTCCAGAATGGAGGTTCAGATCTTATGTTCTTCGGTTTGTGTTTGTTTGTTTGGGGTTTTTTTTTGGCTTTGTTTTTGTTGTTGTTGTTTTGCTTTGTTTTTTTTAATACAACCTTTGGATCAGTGGGGAATTAACAGGAGCTCTAGAATAGCCAACCATCCCACTGGCACTATGTGAAGGTGCCAGGCTGCCAGCACATGAGGGGACTTTTGTAAAAATGAGGAAGCAGCCACTGTATTGTTCCTGGCCCATTCTGAGGTTCCACTAGGTTGCTAGGCCCCTCTAATTTGTGGCACCAGGTATACCAATGGTCGTCATGGGCACTCATATTATTCAAGTGGTATGGAAGCCTCTTTTATAGTTCACTAGGTCCCTCCCAGGTAACACAGCACCCACACAACATAAATTCGAGACTATCTCTCCTGGCTTGTCATCAACACCAGAATAATCATGAGGAAAGCACTTTAGATTTTGATGTCTGGATAACCTATTAGGAATCCCTGTACGCCTTAGAATGATGATTTGCCTTCCGACAGAACTTTGCATTGCCAAGGTTGCTCATAGCTTGGGTTCTGTATCTAATTGTTTCTCCCTGGTAGTACCATTACCAGACATCTTGGATCATAACGGTTAAACCATGGCAGTTTATAAAGGATAAAAGCCAGCAAATCTTGTATTAATAGTCTTCAAATCTAGCAAGAAACAAACATGGGCATGTATTTGAAGTTGGGTACTTAATAGATGGCAATGAGAACCATGTGGTGGTCATTGGGGGGCTATAAGAGCTTTGTGTGGTCTTTGAAGCTGACCTTGGGCAAGAACTCAGTGAGTACTTTTTATACAAACTTAGGCACTCTAGAGGAGGCAATATAGTGCTATGATATTTTAATTTCCATAAGGGAGCACTGATAGCTACAGAAGAAATTAGAGATGCACTACAATTCTTTTGAAACAAACAAAAAAAATAGTCAATGTGATACACTATTTAAAAAAAAATAAAGCAACCTAGGATGCTAAGAGTACACACCAAAGTTGTCAGTACAATGGGGTGTGGGGAGGAGGGCAGGATTTTTTGTAATCTGTGACTATCTTTTTTCTGCCATAGACACATAAACATGCTGAATATACATAGTCACATCAGTCAACTGTTGAAAAAACAAGTCGATATGACCAAAGCATATTACCAACATTGAAAAGCCAATGAGCTTGTACTTTTTTTCTTTAGTTTTGTCCTTAATGCATCAACTTCTGTCTACTATAACCAGAGTTTTAGGGAGAAAAGCCTCATCACCATGAGTCCAAACAGACTAGGCTAGACCACCTACTCTTGCATGTCAGATTTAGCTGTGAGGGACAGAGAAAGATGTTAAGGGAGATATTTAAAATCAGTGGCATTCAATCAGGCTTTTCTAATCAGCCTCCATGTTTCCAATTAGCCTAGACCTGCTGCCAGGAGCAGTGACGGCATACCACCACTGCTCAGCTCGAGTTGTTCGCTCAGGCAGTCAGAGACACTGGCCCTGCCACCCATGAGACGCCAGCGTGGGAGATGGCTCTGCCAATCTTCCATGCTGTCTCCACAAGGCTGGGCTTAGCCCAGACCATCCTGCTGTCTATGCAGGCTGGGTACAAATGAGACTCTAGTGCTTGGATTATCCAAAGGCTTTATATGTTTGTTAATGCTCAATAACAAGATGCCCACACAATCAGAGGTGTAACCCAATACCCAACCTAGATATACTAACTACCTTTGACTGCTAGAGACACTCACATATCCGCTTCCATGTTCTCCTCTCTCTGGTCTCTCTCCCTCTCCTAGCTCCTCCTCTTCCTTCTCCTCTTCCTCTCCTTACTCCTCCTCTTCCTCTCCTTACTTCTTCCACCTTAGCTCCTCTCAAATTGTGGGGAAAAGTATCCCGCTACAGAAAGAAGATGAATAAACATGGCAAAGTTAAGAAGAACAAATAAAGAGGTTCAATGACAAACTTAGCCTGAAGGTGCTTGCAGGAACTCTGAGGTTTTATAGAAAAGAAAACAAAATAAGGAAAATCCAACACTATTCAAAACTGAGAGAGCAAGTAACCTTGATGAAGCTAGTGGTCTAATTGATCAATATCTCGGTTCTTATTCTACAAGGTACTCTCTCAAGAATGTTAGTGCTATGATCACTTGAGCAGAGGAATCTCATCATGTTCCCATGAAATTTGCTCTGGGTTGCAGTCCCATGTTATGAGTAATTGCATTTACTTAGGGAATGACCTGTCCTCAAAGGTTTGCTATTGCTCGGAGGGTAGTTTCAGTTCCTTGCCATAAAGATGTTTATCATTCACTCATGCAATTCTGGAATTCAAGGATAACTGCAGAAGAGAGTGCCCAGAAGGAAGAAATTAAAAAGACAAAAATAGAATTAGTGAAGGCCAAAACGGAGTAGGTTAGATCTGTGGATGGTAGCTTCCTTCACTATCTGTCTATCATTTCATTTATACCACAGATTCTAACAGTAGGAAATGTGTATAGTATCTTTTTAAAATGAAAAGGATAAAAGAAATGGATGAGAAGAGATATGAGTATGCATTTTTCAGTATTATGGGTCATTCACTTTTATCTTCATGTGGCTGTCAGTACACAGTGTTGAACTGAATTCAAGAAGTTGTTTGTGTGTTTTGCTTTATATGGGGTTTGTTTATATTAATATGAGAGTTTTTGTTATTCTCAAATTAGATATACAAAGTATTTCTGAGGTCTAGAGATATGGCTTAGCAGTTAAGAGTACATACTGCTTTTCCAGAGAACTTAGACTCAGTTTCCAGCACCCATATTAAGCACTAAGAAACTGCCTGTAACTAACTCAAGCTTTAGGAGACCCAAAATCCACTTGTAACCTGTGTGGGCACATGCACACATAAGCACACACATATACACATACATAAATAAATAATAAAAAAACTTAATTTTATGAATACTCATGTTGTACCTGAGTATGTGTCTGTGCTTGTACCACAGAGCCTGTGGAAGTCTGTCTTTTGCAATTAGATTATTTCGTAATGGGATGTGAGGAAATCCCTCCTGGAATTGGGAATTACAGCTATTGTAAAACATTATGTGGATGTTGAGAATTGAACGCCAGTCCTCTGTATGAACAGTAAGTTCTTTTAAGTGCTGAGCCAGATATCCAGCCAATGATATAATAGATCTAAAAACAAAAAATAAAAATATGCTGAAAAGGTAACTTAGTGGCTAAGAGTGTGTGCAGCTCTTGGGAAGGACCCCAGTTCAGTTCCCAGGAACTATGTCAAGCAGCTCATAACTATATATTTCTCAGGCTCCAAGGGATCCAATGTCTCTGGCCTCAGTGGGATACTATATGGCATTCACTCATACATATACATAAATAAAAATTATAAAAATAAAATCTTAAAAAATGTTATTGAGGTCAGTATTATATGACTGCAAGAAATTATCTTGTACACATTTATTAATTAAGGACACAACCTTGAGCCATTTATCTTTCTAGCTTTCTGATTTTTCCTTTTTAAAAAATAGGTTCTCTCCCTGTTGTGTATATGATGTTGCCTTGAACTCATGGTCTTTCTCCACATGTTTCTCAACAGCTAGGAATGTAGACTTGAACCAGCATTCCTGCAATCTTTGAGATTCTCTTAATCTCTTTGGATATCTTCAAAACTATAATAAAGGAATAAAGTATATTTTATGACTGCATGGTCCAAAATAATATAAATGATAATTATTTTAAAAAAATCTCTATGGATACAATTGAATATGGACATATCATCTTAATGAGGTATAAAGCTGAAATAAAGAACTTTAACCACCCAACAAGAACAGGATGAAGTTTTGCTTATTCCTTTGAAGTAAGCTGACTTTGAAGGAAATGAAGAAAATATTTAGGTAAATTTCTCCTGTTTGTTAAACAGTGCTTTGTTTCTAAGAAAACCAAAACTGGCCTTCTCAATATTAAGCTTTTGCTTAATTCACCCAAGGTCAAGGCTCCATGGAAGGACATAACTAAGTTCCCTTGAAATCAGAATTATTTTTATTTTCATTTTTGCTTCCAAGCCCTCGGGTAATACCATATGAGAATTAGATATTGTCCCTACAGAAGCACTGAACTAGGGCATAAAAGAGAACAAAATCTTCAAAAAGGTTTACTCCTGGCATAGCTTCCCAAATCAATTGATTGGAACCAACAGCTAAATTTACATACACCTACATCCTGACTTTTGCTCTATTGTCTCTATAAATTGTACATTTTTATGTGGCAGAGAGGAAAAGACTGGGAATAGTCAAGGTTTCGGGCCATGGTCACACATAAATCCATTTTTTCATCTTTTTGTTTGTTTGTCTAAAGTATCCTGCATCCAGAGCCAGGACTAGGTTAAAAGCTGGTGTAGACTTAGGAGGAGATAGGAGAATCCTTCAATAGTGTCTTGACTTTTATTTTAACAGGCATTTCTTTTTTTAAAAAAAAGATTTATTTTTTTTATTTATATGAGTACACTGTCACTGTCTTCAGACACACCAAGAGAGGGCATCAGATCCCATAACAGGTGGTTGTGAGCCACTATGTGGTTTATGGGAATTGAACTTAGGGCCTCTGAAAGCATAGTCAGTGCTCTTAACCACTGAGCCATCTCTCCAGCCCCTAATCAGACATTTCTATGTTTAAGTATTTATTTGTATTTCTCCACCAAAACTAGGGAATGAGACCCTTCTTAGTCTCTATTTCAGTTGTTATCATCCAGCCTCTCCATGACTTTTTAAAGTTTAAGTTGTTTAAAGAAGCAGTATCTTGTTTTGAAAAATGTTACACTTTCTGGGCCCTCCCACTAAGACCTTGTATACTCATTCTACTATATTAAAGGCCTTCTGCAATTTCCTTTATTATATATAAGGCTAGCTTATAAATAACTCATTGCTAGCTTATAAATGGCTTATAAGCAATAACATGCTTTGGTGAACAGATTGCTAGTCTTCGTACTAAAAATGTTGTAGAAATCTTAACAAACTTCAATATTTATCAATTATTTGCTTGCCCACCAACATTGTATCTCAGTTACTGAGGGTATGTCTTTCATTTAGCCATGTAAATAAGCCATAGAAATCAATTGGAATTTTTAGAAAGAAGTATATTGAAAATCAATATCATAACAAACAACATTTTGTCAGTTTCAAAATAACTTGTAAAAAATGTGATTAAAATCAGGCATGGTAACACATACCTTTGATCCCAGCACTCAGGAAACAGAGGCAAGAGAATCTCTATGAATTCAAGGCCAGGCTGGTCTTCATAGCAAGCTCCAGGACTACATATAGATTCTTACTCAAGAAATCAAAAAAAGAAAAAAATCTGTTTAGTTAAAGGTAATAAATTTATGCTTTCAAATATCCTACCAAGTTTCATGGAATGTGCAGAGCTCTTTAACTTGGTGGTTCAGTGGGTCTGAGCAATATATGAAGAGTTCTCAAATATGGAGAATATACAGCTAGAAGAAAGTGTTTTACCTTTGGAAATGACAATTCAGGACTAACAGATACACACTTGAATTCAGCAGGATTTGTGGATGTCCTTCATAGTATGATAGAAGATTAAAAGGGAAGAAATTGCTGCTTCCAGAAGAAAAAAAAATTATTTGAGGGAAAAAGAAAAAAGAAAGATAAACACTTAGGAAGACAGGACATCCAAAGTACATATTTTTTCTCCTTGTCTAAATTGACTGAGACTGCCATGTAGGGAGGTATTGGGAATCCTTTCAAACCAGAAGCCTCTAAGTGATAGACACTGAAACTATATGTCTATTGTCACCCAAACATTCCAGATCACCTCTCTCATAATGAAGGCAATAGAAACCCACTGTGAGAGATCTAAATTTCACATCTGAGATTCTGATGAAGGCTGGTGGCTTTTACTCTCCAGAACTCCTGGCTCTAGGGTCTGACTGAATTCACTGTGACTTGAGTGAGAAGAGAGGAAAAATATAAAAGAGTGAATTATTCTGTGACTCTTTCTAATCATTTTAAGAATAATTTTAGAAGATTGGATTTTTTCCAATCCAATTTTTTCCAAAGACACTGATTTTTTTCATTTTATTTCTCTCTTTTATTTTGTATATTTGTTTTGTATTTTTCTTTTCATTCATTTATTCACTTTACATTCAGATCCTGTTTTCCCTCTCCCACAGTCCCTTTCCACATCAACCCACCTCTTCTCTTCTGAAAGGTTGGGTACCCCCCTAAGTATCCACCCACCCTGCTACACCAAGTCTCTGCAGGGTCAGGCATATCTTTCCTTGCTGAAGCCAGACAAGGCAGCCCAGATAGAAGAAAATACCCCACATACAGGCAACTGCTCTAGGGAAAGCCCTCCTTCCAGATGATCCACATAAACACCAAGATGCATATCTGCTACACATGTGTGCAGGCCCTAAGTCCAGCCTCTGTATATTCTTTGGTTGGTAGTTAAGTCTCAGACAGCCCCAATGGTTCAGGTTAGTTAACACTGTTGGTCTTCCTGAGGATATCCTATCTCCTTTGGGGCCAAAATCCTTCTTCCTATTCTTCTATCAGAATCTCCAAGCTTCTTCCACTGTTTAGCTGTGGGTGTCTGCATGTATCTGAGTCAGCTTCTGAATGGAGCCTCTCAGAATACAGCCATGCTAGACTCCTGTGTGCAAGCACAACAGAGTGTGATTAATAGTCAGGGATCGGTGCTTGCCCATAGGATGGGTCTCTAGTTGGGCCTATTATTGCTTGGCCATTCCTTCAGCATCTGTTCCATCCCATGTCCCTGAATTTCTTGTATACAGGATAAATTTTGTGTCAAAAGTTTTGTGGGTGGGTTGGTGTCCCTACTGTTCCATTGGGGTTTATGCCTGGCTACAGGAGGTAGCCTCTTTGGGTTCCATATCTCCAATGCTGTGACCCTCAGCTAAGGTTACTCCCATTGATCTTTGGAAGTCTCCCTTATCCCAGGTCTCTGGTACATCCTCAAGATGTTCCCCCCTTCCCAAGTCTCTTAAGTTACAGATTTCAATTTATTCTCATGGCCATGTAGCCATCTCCTTTTTCTCTCTCCATACCTGGTCCTGAAACCTGGCCCCCATTTTTCTCCTCATCCCTTCTCCCACCAAGTTCTCTTCCTCCATCTGCCTTCTAGAACAATTTTATTTCCCCTTCTAAGTGAGACTCAAACATCCTTGATTGGGTCTTCCTTCTTGTATACCTTCTTTGGGTCTATTCAATAGGTATCCTTTATTTGGCTAATATCTACTTAGAAGTGAGTGTATACTATACCTTTTGGGTCTGAGTTACTTTCCTCAGTTTCCTAGTTTCATCCATTTGCCTGCAAAATTCATGATTTCTTTGTTTTTAATACATGAATAGTATTCCATTGTGTAGAGGTGTTCCATTTATTAAAGGTGTTTATCAACTGGAGGAGTTCTCTAGTAGGATTTTGAGAGTCAGTTATACATAATATATCATATTCAAATAGAGATACTTTGATTTCTTCATTTCAAATTTGTACCCCCTTTATCTCCTTTAGTTATCTTGTTGCTCTAGCTAGAACTTCAATAGAATAGATAGGGAGGGAGTGGGCAACCTTGTCTAGTCCCTAATTTTAATGGGATTGCTTTAAGTTTCTCTTCATTTAGTTTGAGGTTGGCTATTAGTTTGTTGTATGTTGCTTTGATTATGTTTAGGTCGGTGCCTTGAATGTCTGATCTCTCCAAGATTTTTAACATGAAGGGGTGTTGGATTTTGTCAAAAGCCTTCTACTTCTGTTTTGTGTAATAGTTTGAGAAGTATTGGTATTAGCTCTTTTTGAATGTCTGGTAGACTTTTGCATTAAAAACATCTGTCCCTGGGCATTTTTGGTTGAGAGACTTTTAATGACTCCTTCTATTTTCATGGAGTTATAGGGCTGTTTAAATAGTTTACCTGATCTTGATTTAAGTTTAAGTGGTATCTATCTAGTAAATCATCCCTTTCATTTAAATTTTCTTTTTATGTGGAATACAGGCTTTTTAAGTAAGACCTAATAATTTTTTTAATTACCTCAGTTTCTGTGTTATGTTTATCATTTCATTTCTGATTTTGTTAATTTAGGTTCTTGTTGTTGCCTGAGCTACCCCACTTTTGGGGGCCAAAATGTCAGGGACCACTCTGTCAATGTTAGAACTCACACTGTCCAAAGCATTGGGGGCTAAGTTGTTAGAGCCCGCACTGCCCCAAGCTACTCCGGTCCTCGGGTCAGGGTTCAGCAAGAGAGAGAATGAGGACAGATGTGAAGAATGGAGACAGACAAAGTGTGATTCAATCCCATTTATTCTTCAGTCTCTCTCTTCTTCTCTCCAAGTCTCTAGTTCCAATTCTCTAGTTCCTAGTACCTAATCCTAGTTCCAGTTGTTAGTCTCTTTCCCAGTTCCAAGTTTTTTCTCCAAGTGCTAAGTACTTAATGTGCCTACTACCTAATAATTTCTTCTGTCTACCTCTCACCTTTTATGTCTCACTTCTAAGCCACGCCTTTAAGTCACGCCCTTAAGTCATGCCCTTAGGTCTTGTCTCTAAATCTGATCTCTAAGTCACACCCTTAAGTCTCACACACCCAAGGGAAAATCCTGGGTATCTAAAACAAGATGTTAACAGAGTGTGCTCAGCTGTTGTAGGCTATTGCAATCAAGTCTCTTGTCAGGGTATATGGCTCAAGATGGCTTCAAGGATGATAGCCACCTTCTGTAGGCTCCCCACAGGTTCTGTCCCTGTCTTTGGTTGTTGCGTATGTTTCTTTTGACTACTGTTAGTTTTAGTTCCCTGTTTTCTGTTTCTTTTGTTTAATTTTGGTTAAAAGTCTATTTTATTAGATATTAGAATGACTACTTTACCTTACTTCTTGTATCAGTTTTCTTGGAAAATCTTTATTCTAACCCTTTACTCTGAGTACTCTGAGGTAATGTCTATCTTTACTGCTGATATGTGTTTCTTGTCTGCAGCAGAATGATGTGCACTGCTTTCACATACATTCTGTTAGCCTGTGTCTTTTTGGAGGGCAGGGGAGGAATTGAGTCCATTGACGTTGAGAGTTATTAATGACCAGTAATGTTATTTCCTGTTATTTTGATGTTAGTGATGTTAGAGTTTGTGAGTGTTTGTGTCTTCTTCTCTTTTTTTTTCTCATATGGAGTTATTTATTCCCTTTGTTTTCTTGGATGTAGTGTTATCATCCTTGGGTTGGGGGTTTTTCTTCTAGTATTTTCTGTAGGGCTGGATTTGTGACTAGATAGTATTTAATTTGGATTTGTCTTGAAATATCTTGTTTTCTCCATCTATGGTGATCGAAATTTTTGCTGAATATAGTTGTCTATGTTGGCATCTGTGGTTTTGTAGAAATTGCAAGATATCTGATCAGGCCCTTCTAGATTTGCAAGTCTGTGTTGAGAAATTAGGTATAATTCTGATAGTTCCAACTTTGTATGTTACCTTTTTTGTTCTGTAGATTTTGTGTTTTGATTATTATGTGGTGGGAGGATTTTCTTTTCTGGTCCAGTGTATTTGGTGTTCTCTAAGCTTTTTCTGTTTATAGGTATCTCTCTTCAGGTTGGGAAAGTTTTTTCTATGATTTTGTTGATGTTTTCTGTCCCTTTAAGCTGAAAATCTTTTTCTTCTGTTCCTCTTACTATTAGCTTTGGTCTTTTCAAAGTGTCCCAGATTTCCTAGATGTTTTGTGTCATGAATGTTTTATATTTTGTATTTTCTTTGATATATTGATTTTTTTCTATGGTATCTTCTACACCTGAGATTCTTCTGTCTTTTGTGTTCTGTTGGTGATGCTTATGTCTGTAATTCCTGTTCTCTTTCTTAGGTTTTCCATCTCCAGGATTGCCTCAGTTTGTGTTTTTTTTTTATTGCTTCCATTTCACTTTTCATGTCTTGAACAGATTTATTCATATCCTTCAACTGTTTGATTTTACTTTCCTGTATTTCTTTATATTTATTTGCTTCTTATTTTAACCCTCTACATGGTTGAATGCATTTTCTTGTGTTTCCTTAAGGGATTTATTTATTCATGTCCTCTTTAAAGTCCTCTGTCATCTTTATATGATTGGATTTAAGATCCTCTTCTTATGCTTCAGTTTCCTTAAGAAATCCAGGGTTTGTTGTAGCAGGATAGCTGGGCTCTGGTGACACCTTATTACCCTGGGTCTTGTTGATTTTCTTATGCTGTCTTTTTGGCTTCTGGTTTTTTGTGATATTGGCTGGATAATCCTGAGAGCATGACTTCTCTGAAAGGTGGGGTGAGCCAAGGGCCAGAAAATGCAGATCAGGGTACTCTATTCTGTTGGCTGTGCCTCAGGCTGACCCCATTCTGCAGGCTGTGTCCCACTCAGACCCAGTTGGGGTGGCATGGAGGTCCAACTAGGATAGGTGGTCAGGCAGGCTTCCAAGCTGGTTAGTTTTGGGGCCCTGGAAGGTTTTCCAGGGACCAAGACGCTCTTGGAGTCCCACAAGGTTCCTCCAGACCAGGAAGTCAGACCAGAATTAGACAATGGGGCTCCAGGAATTGTGTGTGCCACTCTCCTCTGCAGCTGTTCCAAGTGGACTAGCTGGAGTGGCAGACAGATCCAACTAGGATGGATGGTTGGACAGGATTCTAAGCTAGTTAGTTTTGGAGTCTCAGAAGGTTTTCACAGGGAGACAAAATGTGCTTGGGATCCCAAAAAGCTCCTCCAGAGCAGGGAGCCAGGCCAGAGTTTAGACAATAGGGCTCCAGGGAATGTGATCACCACTCATCTTTGCCAGCTGCCATAGGTAGACCAGCTATGGTTGGGATCCAACTAGCCTCTTTTTAACACACTAAGACCATATAACGTTGCCAGTATGTGCATGAGCATGGGGCCACCTCTTAGAATATAGGCAACCTACGACAGACCAAAATCAATCTTCAAATGTTTATGATATTCCTATGTTTTGTATTAGATTTTGATATACCATTCTATAAAAGACTTTCAACAATAAATACATATAAAGATATATTTCATATAACAGTAATGAGTTTATTAAAACTACTAAATTTAAATGCATATTCCCCATGATCAGATTTCATTTCAAGCAAGTATTTATAAATTCAAATGGATTACCAGTTTACTATGCATATATTTTATGGACTACATATGTGACCTATATCAGTAGGAGTTTTGTGTAAAAAAAAACTTTCTAACCATATAATGTATTTTAAAATACTATATAAAATATAGTATTTTTATTTTATTTTTTTATTGGATATTTTATTTACATTTGAGATGCCAACCGCTTTCCCCTTATCCCCTCCCCAGAAAATCCCTATCCCGTGCCACCCCCCTTTTCCATTTGGCTTTTATACAATTTTTTAAATGTTAATCAAGGGCTGTGTAAGTATGGTAATGCCCAATCAGAAGTGTAACCTAATGCCCAACCTAGCTATGTAAACTATCTTTGACTAGTGGAGACACGTGAACTTCTGCCTCCATGCCCCCTCTCTCTTTCTCTCTCTTTTTCTCTCTCATTACCTAGCTTCTCGTCTACTTCATCTTCTCCTCTCCTTACTCCATCTTTTCCTCTCGGTGCTCCTTTCCCCTTAGCTCCTCCTACATATTACCCTTCCTGTTAAAATAAAGCTTTTTCTCTCAGAATACAATTAGAGCATAATTATTTCTATTTGTACCAGTGAGGTACAAGATAGTCTTAATACCCAGTCCATCCTTTTGTTGACTAACCAGCACCTCTGTCGTCTCTCTTGACTAGAACACTTAGTTTTGAACCTGGCTTTTTCTTGGCTTTAGAATGAATGTCAGCTGAGAACCCTCCACTCAGATCTTTTCTCTCAAGGTAAATAGCCTGGATTGGCTATGAGTCTATAGGTCTTCAATGCCATCAGAAATCCAGAATGACTAAATTAACTGAATTTATGGGAAGCACAAAGCATAGCTTCTAAAACTTAGCCAATTTATAGAGACTGATGAACACCTGGACAACCCTTATACTACCAGACATTGGAGCATCAAATCTTCAGCCTTCTGGCCCAAACTCATCTGATAGACTTTAGTGATGCAGAATTATTGAGGGCTGGTTACTCTGTCTAGGCAGATATAATCAATCAACTATTCTGCAAGTGTGTCCTTTTCTGGATAGTAATTTGTCTGTAGATGGAGAGGCAATTCTTGCCTAGTGGCTGTCTCACCACAACTGGAGTAATTCCAATGATGCTCAATTTCTTCTTAGAATACAAGACAGGAAGCTGTCAGGAGCAGACAGGTCTCTAATCAAAATGAACATTAATATAGAAATATTTGTGACGTCAATTCTATGGATTTCTGACATTTTGAAATCCAACTATCCATGTAAGGTAATCTGGACTGCTGTCTGTTAACTCCTCTGAGCTATTTCTAAATTAAATATAGAAAACACCCTAACAATAAACTCAAAGTCATGAATTTGCTATAGTCCCTTAACTCACAGGCTAGCCATCCCAAATTAGTTAAGAAAGTTAAAGAAGGACTGGGTCTAAGCCTTGTATTTCTAAATGTGTTATACAGGCACAATGCCCATGAGAGTATCTATATTCATTTCACTTTCATATCCATAAGAAGCTTATACCAATGAAAACCTTAAATTTGAAATCCAAATGAATTTTGTACCATTTAAGAAATTTTAACTTCATCTTGATACTAAATTACACAGATTTCTACCAATAGGTTATGGTTATGCCATAGCCATAAATCCTAGCTAATCTTCCCTGTTCCAACAAAATCATTACTGTTCCCCAGAGAGACAGCCCCATATTAACCACCTTAGTCCTCAAGCCCAGGGAATAGGGTTGCTGACTCTTCTTTAACTTCTTCAAGCTGATTACGGGCGTTGAGATATTAGAAGAGGGGTGGGGGGAAGAGCAAATTGATAAGCCTCTGACGCTGTGTCCTCACTGCATCCAGATGGAACTCCCAGACACCAGAGCTTTGAATAAGTCCGCTCATTTTGCTTGATGAGTAGATACACCAAGGCTGTGCATTCTGCAATATACAATTCTCTGGACAAGTTTTAGCATCAAGAAAAATTTTTTTTTTCCTAGAGGGCTGACATTTTTTTAAAAAAGATGTTGGTTCTAACAACTTTTTCCCCCTTTTATGTAGTTGGTTATAATATTTACATTTCAATTTTTATCCTCTTATCCCATTTCCCCCACCACCCAGGAACCCCTTATCCCATCCCCCCTCCTTATATACCTTCTATGAGTCTGTGCCCACACCCACCCCCAAAGCCCACTACCCCCTTCTCACCCTCACACTCCCCTCCTTCTGTGTTAGTTTTTCATGGGACCAAGAATCTCCTCACCCACCCATGCCCAACAAGGCCGTCCTCCTATATATATACCACTAGAGTCGTAGGTCCCTCCCTATGTGCTCCCAGGTTGGTGGTTCAGACCCTGGTGGGCTCTGGATTGTTTGGTATTATTGCTTTCCTCTTGGAGTCACAAACCCTTTCTGCTCCATCAGTCTTCTAAGTTCTCCCTTGGGAAACCCTTCATCATATTAGTGGTTAGCTGTGAGCATTGTCCTCTGAATGTGTCAGTCTCTGGCAGATCTCTAAGGAGACAGCTATAAAATGTTCTTGACAGCATGCATTTCCAGTCATCTATATCAACGTCTAGCTTAGGTGACAGTACATGGGATGGATGTCCAGGTGGAATGGTCTCCTGATGGCTCCTCCTTCAGTTTCTGTCCCATGTTTTGTTTCCATAATTGCTCCCTTGAGTATTTATGTTACTGGTTCTAAGTAGATCTGAGGCATCCCCTCTTTCTTCTTCTTCATGAGCTTTTTTTTTTTCTTCTTCATGGTCTTTCTTCTTCATGAGCTTCACGTGGTCTGTGGGTTGAGTCTTCGCTATTTTAAGTTTTGGGGCTAACATCCGCTTAACAGTGAGTAAATACCATGTGTGTTCTTTTGTGATCGGCTTAACTCACTCAGATGGTAATTTCTAGATCCATCCATTTGACTATAAATTTCTCGAATTCATTATTTTTAATAGCTGAGTAATACTCCATTGTGTAGATGTACCACATTTTTTGTATCCATTCCTCTGTTGAGGGACATCTTGGTTCTCTCCAGCTTCTGGCTATTATAAATAAGGTTGCTATGAACATAATGGAGCATATGTCCTTCTTATACATTGGAGCGTCTTCTGAGTATATGCCCAGGAGTGGTATAGCTGGGTCCTCAGGTAATGCTATGTCCAGTTTTCTGAGGAACTGCCAGACTGATTTCCAGAGTGGTTGTACCAGCTTGCAATCCCACCAACAGTGGAGAAGTGTTCCTCTTTCTCCGCATCCTCGCCAGCATCTACCATCACCTGAGTTTTTGACCTTAGCCATTCTGACTGGTGTGAGATGGTATCTCAGGGTTGTTTTGATTTGTATTTCCCTGATGACTAAGGACGTTGAGCATTTCTTAAGGTGCTTCTAAGCCATTTGAGTTTCCTCTGTTGAGAATTCTTTGTTTAGCTCTTTTCCCCATTTTTAATAGGGTTATATGGTTTTCTGAAGTATAATTTCTTGAGTTCTTTGTAAATCTTGTATATTAGCCCTCTATCAGATGTGGGATTGGTTAAGATCTTTTCCCAATCTGTTGGTTGCCTTTTTGTCCTATTGACAATGTCCTTTGCCTTACAGGAGCTTTGCAATTTTATGAGGTCCCATTTGTCAATTCTTGATCTTAGAGCATAAGCCATTGGTGTTCTGTTCAGAAACTTTTCCCCTGTGCCTAGGTATTCGAGGGTCTTCCCACCTTCTCTTCTATTACTTTCAGTGTATCTGGTTTTAAGAGAAGGTCTTTTATCCACTTGGATTTGAGCTTTGTACAAGGAGATAAGAATGAATTGATTTGCATTTTTCTACATGTTGACCTCCAGTTGAACCAGCACCATTTGCTAAAAATGCTGTCCTTTTTCCACTGGATGGTTTTAGCTCCTTTGTCAAAGATCAAGTGACCATAGGTATGTGGGCTCATTTCTGGGTCTTCAATTCTATTCCATAGATCTTCCTGCATGTATCTGTACCAATACCATGAAGTTTTTATTACTATTGCCCTGTAGTACAGTTTGAGGTCAGGGATGGTGATTCCTACTGAAGTTCTTTTGTTGTTGAAAATAGTTCTCGCTATCCTAGGTTTTTAGTTGTTCCAAATAAATTTGAAAATTGCTCTTTCTATATCTGTGAAGAATTGATTTGGAATTTTGATGGGGATTGCATTGAATCTATAGATTACTTTTGGCAAGATGGCCATTTTAACTAAATTAATCCTGCCAATCCAGGAGCATGGGAGATCTTTCCATCTTCTGAGATCTTCTTCTATTTCTTTCTTCAGAGACGAAGTTCTTGTCATACAGATCTTTCACTTGCTTGGTTAGGTTCACTCCAAGGTATTTTATATTGTTTGTAACTATTGTGAAGGGTGTCATTTCCCTAATTTCTTTCTCAGCCTGTTTATCTTTAAGTATAGGAAAGCTAGTGATTTATTTGAGTTGATTTATATCCAGCCACTTTGCTGAAGTTGTTTATCAGGTTTAGGAGTTCTCTGATGGAAATTTTAGGGTCACTTAAGTATACTATCATATCATCTGCAATTAGAGAAATTTTGACTTCTTCTTTTCCTATTTGTATCCCTTTGACTTCCTTTTGTTGTCTAATTGCTCTAGCTAGGACTTCCAGTACTATATTGAATAGGTAGGGTGAGAGTGGACAGCCTTGTCTAGTCCCTGATCTTAGTGGGATTGCTTCATGTTTCTCTCCATTTAGTTTGATGTTGGCTACTGGCTTGCTGTATATTGCTTTTACTATGTCTAGGTATGGACCTTGAATTCCTGCTCTTTCCAGGACTTTTAACATGAAGGGATGTTGAATTTTGTCAAATGCTTTCTCAGCATCCAGTGAGATGATCATGTGATTTTTTTCTTTGAGTTTATTTATGTAGTTGATTACATTGATGGATTTTCGAATACTGAACCAACCCTGCATTCCTGGGATAAAGCCTACTTGATCATGACGGATGATTGCTTTGATGTGTTCTTGGATTCGGTTTGCGAGAATTTTATTGAGTATTTTTGCATCAATATTCATAAGAGAGCTTGGTCTGTAGTTTTCTTTCTTTGTTGGGTCTTTGTGAGGCTTTGGTATGAGCATAATTATAGCTTTGTAGAACGAATTGGGTATTGTTCCTTCTGTTTCTATTCTATGGAATAGTTTGAAGAAAATTGGTATTAGGTCTTCCTGGAAGGTCTGGTAGAATTCTGCACTAAAACCATCTGGCCGCGGACGTTTTTTTGGTGGGGAGATTTTTGATGACTGCTTCTATTTCTTTAGGGGTTATAGGGCTGTTTAGATGGCTTATCTGCTCCTCCTTTAACTTTGGTACCTGGTATCTATCTAGAAAGCTGTCCATTTCATCCAGATTTTCCAATTTTGTTGAGTATAGGCCTTTGTAGTAGGATCTAATGATTTTTTTTAATTTCTTCTGTTTCTGTTGTTACATCTCCCTTTTCAGTTCTAATTTTATTGATTTGAGTGCTGTCTCTGTGCCCTTTGGTTAGTCTGGCTAAGGGTTTGTCTATCTTGTTGATTTTCTCAAAGAACCAGCTCCTGGTTTTGTTGATATTTTGTATAGTTCTTTTTCTTTCAACTTGGTTGATTTCGGCCCTGAGTTTGATTATTTCCTGCTGTCTACTCCTCTTGGGTATATTAGCTTCTTTTTGTTCTAACACTTTCAGGTGTGCTGTCAAGTTGTTAATGTATGCTCTTTCCATTTTCTTTTTGTGGGCACTTAGAGCTATGAGTTTTCCTCTCAGTACTGCTTTCATGGAGTCCCACAAATTTTGATATGAAGTGTCCTCATTTTCCTTTAAATCTAAAAAGTCTTTAATTTCTTTCTTTATTTCTTCCTTGACCAAGTTATCATTGAGTAGAGCATTGTTCAGTTTCCACGTGTATGTGGGCTTTCTGTTGTTTTTGTCCATGTCAAAGACGAGTCTTAGTCCATGGTGGTCTGATAGGGTACAAGGGATTATTTCAATCTTTTTGTATCTGTTGAGGCCTGTTTTGTGACCAATTGTATGGTCTATTTTGGAGAAGGTACCATGAGGTGCTGAGAAAAAGGTATATTCTTTTGTTTTACGATGAAATGTTCTATAGATGTCAGTTAAGTCCAATTGGTTCATAACTTCTGTTAATTTCATTGTGTCTCGATTTAGTTTCTGTTTCCATGATCTGTCCATAGCTGAGAGTGGGGTGTTGAAATCTCCCACTATTATTGTATGGGGTGTAATATATGCTTTAAGTTTTAGTAAAGTTTCTTTTATGTATGTGGGTGCCCTTGCATTTGGAGCATAGATGTTCAGAATTGCAAGTTCCTCTTGGTACACTTTTCCTTTGATGAATATGAAATGTTCTTCTTTATCTTTTTTGATTATTATTGGTTGAAAATTGATTTTATTTGATATTAGAATGGCTACTCCAGCTTGTTTCTTGGGGCCATTTGCTTGTAAGATTGTATTCCATCCTTTTACTCTGAGGTAGTGTTTGTCTTTTTCACAGAGGTGCGTTTCCTGTATGCAGCAAAATTCTGTGTTATGTTTATGTATCCAGTCTGATAGTCTATGTCTTTTTATTGGAGAATTGAGTCCATTGATATTAAGAGATATTAAGGAATAATGAATGTTGTTTCCTGTTATTTTTGTTATTATTGGTGTTGGAGTTATGTTTGTGTAGGGGGTCTTCTTTTAGGGTTGTTGGAAGATTACTTTCTTGCTTTTTCTAGGTTGTAGTTTCCCTCCTTGTGTTGGAGTTTTCCCCCAATTATCCTTTGATGTGCTGGATTTCTGTTAAGATATTGTGCAAATTTGATTTTGTCATGGAATGTTTTGGTTTCTTCATCAATATTGATTGAGAGTTTTCTTGGGTATAGTAGTGTGGGCTGGCATTTGTGTTCTCTTAGGGTCTGTATGATATCCGTCCAGGATCTTCTGGCTTTTATAGTCTCTGGTGAGAAGTCTGGTGTAATTCTTATAGGTCGTCCTTTATATGTTACTTTACCTTTTTCCCTTACTGCTTTTAGTATTTTTTCTTTGTTTTGTACATTTGATGTTTTGATTATTATGTGATGGGAAGTATTTCTCTTCTGGTCTATAGTGTTTGGAGTTCTGTAGGCTTCTTGTATATTTATGGACATCTCTTTCTGTAGGTTAGGAAAGTTTTCCTCTATAATTTTGTTGAAGATATTTACTGGCCCTTTAAGTTTGGAGTCTTCTCCCTCATCTATACCTATTATCCTTAGGTTTGGCCTTCTCATTGTGTCCTGGATCTCCTGTATGTTTTGGGTTAGTAGCTTTTTGCATTTTGCATTTTCTTTGACAGTTGTGTCAATGTTTTCCATGGTATCTTCTGCACATGAGATTCTCTCTTCTATCTCTTGTATTTTGTTTGTGATACTTGTGTCTATGACTCCTGATCCTTTTTTTAGGTTTTCTACCTCCAGGGTAGTCTCCCTTTGTGATTTCTTTATTGTTTCTACTTCCGGTTTTAAATCTTGGAAGGTTTTGTTTGATTCCTTCTGCTGTTTGGTTATTTTTTCTTCCAATTCCCTAAGGGATTTTTGTGTTTCCTCTTTAAGGGCTTCTATCTGTCTGCCTGTGTTCTCCTTAATTTCTTTGAGAGTGTTATTTATGTCCTTCTTAAAGTCCTCTAACACCATCATGAGAAGAGATTTTAATTCTGAATCCTGCTTTTTTGGTGTGATGGTGTGTTCAGGGCTTGCTATGATGGGGGAACTGGGTTCTGATGTTTCCATGTAACTTTGGATTCTGTTGCTTACGTTCTTGTGCTTGCCTTTTGCCATTTGGTTATTGCTAGTGCTCCTTGTACTTTCTGTCTCTGACTGAGACCTCCCTTTCCATTTATCTTGCTTGTTTCTGGTCTCCTTGGGGTCCCAATGTCTCTGTGATCTTCTCTAGCTGCTATGAGTACGATGATAGCTCTAGGATAACTCAGAATATGGTGTCTCCTAGGTAGCAGTCCAGCTAGGTGTCCACTGTTCTGGGTGTAGTGTCTCTTCTAGGATGTCTCAGGCTAATGTGTCCACTGATCTGAGTGCTGTGGCTCCTCTATTATGTCTCGTGATATGTTGTCTGTTGCTCTCAGTTACTTTGGTCCTCTGATACTCTGGGTTCAGTGGATCCTCTACTGCTCTGGGTTCCTTGCACCCTCTAGGGTGGGTCAGGAGGGATCTGGTGTCCCTAGAAGCAGACCGGTGGGTGTCTGCTTTGGGTCTCAGATCCAGGAGAGAGGTGGAAGTGGTGTGCTATTCCGCAGGGGTGGGGTTTGGGGTTCTGCTGGAATCTGAGCACTCCCTGCACTCAGCTTTGGGCCTAGGGCAGTGAGCGGGTCTTCTTACCTACTGCTCTGGGTTCCTTGCACCCTCTAGGGTGAGTCAGGAGGGATTCGGTGTCCCCAGAAGCAGACCAGGTGGGTGTCTGCTTCAGGCCTCAGGTCCTGGAGAGAGGCGGAAGGACTTATTTTGATTTTAAATTGTAGAGATTTTTGTTCCTCTTTCTGCCAATAAAATACATTTTAATATAAGATTTATTTTGTTTTAAATTTTATGTATATATGTGCACACCTATGGGGGATGTCTTAGTCTTTTCTATTTCTCTAAAAAGACACCATAAACACAGAAATACTTATAAAGAAAAATATTTAACTAGGGCTGGGCTACAGTTTTAGAGGTTTAGTCCATTTTCATCATGACAGGAAGCGTAGTGGCACACAGGCAGACATGGTCCTGGATAGGTAGCTAAGAGTTCTATGTCTGGATCAACAGGTAGCTGGAAGAGAGAAAGGGACACTTGGCCTGACTTGAGAATTTGTAACCCCAAAGCTGACCCCCAGTGACATACTTCTTCCAACAAGGCCACAGGTATTCTAACAAGGCCACATCATTTAGTCCCTGTCAAGTAGTGCCACTCCCTAATGACCAAGCATTCAAATGTATATGAATCTATGAGGACATTCATATTTAAAGTAACAAATTCTACTTCCTGGTCCTACCTAGGCTTGTAGCCATATCATAATGCAAAATTGCATTTAGTTCAAAGTCAAAAATCCTCATGCATAGTCTATCACTGTCTCAATACGATTTAAAAGTCTAACATGTTTTCTAAGACTCATGGCAACCTCTTAACTGTAATCTCTTTTTTTTTTTTTTTTGGTTTTTCGAGACAGGGTTTCTCTGTGTAGCCCTGGCTGTCCTGGAACTCACTCTGTAAACCAGGCTAGCCTCGAACTCAGAAATCCACCTGCCTCTGCCTCCAAGTGCTGGGATTAAAGGCATGCGCCACCACTGCCCAGCCTGTAATCTCTTTAAAATCAAAATTATAAAGTAGAACCAACAGCAGAGAATATCAGAATATATACTAACATTCTAAAAGGGAGGAAAAAGAGCATAGTGAGGAAATAGTGGATGAAAGCAAGATCTAAAGTTAGTAGGATGAACTCCAAGTTCTGTATCTCCATGTCTGATGTCAAAAGTCTCTTCAGATCTCCAACTCCTTTCAGCTTAGGTGCCTGCAACTCACCACTTTCATTTGGGCTGGTTCTCCATTCAGTTCACAGCTCTCTTTGGCAGGTATTCCATGGCTCTAACATCTCCAGCATCTCCAAGGCAATCCAGCTTCACCTTCACAATTTCATACATTGGTTTCTCTGGACCTCCATGTAAGGTCACCCCTGACATGGCTTGCCTCAGTGGCTTTCATTAGTTATGGAAGGATATTCTATTACCACTTTCTTCTAACCTTAACTTTCAAGTCAGAGAGAGCCACGTGGTCAGTGTCGCCAAGTGCTCCTGATTGTTGAAGCTGGAATATAGCCTTCTTGTTCACTACATCTGCATCAGATGTAATTCCATTTTCAATGAATTCCTTCATTGCTTAAGCTTTTCTTTAGTTCCTTTTAACAAACTAAAAGCCTATCATGGTGGGATCTTGCCCTGAGGTTACCACTTTCTTTATTCCATTAACTATCAAGCTTTTCTTTAAGGTTTTTATTTCTTTGAGCAAAGGAGAAATATTACACCCAAAAAGGAGTAAAGAATCAACAAGAATGATAACACTTTTAAGAATTCTGGGACATGATTAAGAATCCAAACCTAAGAACTTCTGGTACAAAGGAGACTGAACTACTAACTAATAACATAAAACATAACCAATAAAATTATAAGGAAAAGACTCCCAAATGTAGAGACATGAATATCTGAGCACAAAAAGTATTTAGATGCCCAAATGTACATGATCAGAGAACTCCCCCTTTACACATAGAATATCAAAAAAATAGCAAAAAATATAAAAGTCCATGTAAGAAAAGTGATACTTTCCATAAAAAGGAAAACACATCAGTATATAACAGCAGGCCTCTTAGCAAAATCTTTAAAAGGCAGGAAAGTCTGGTATGGTATATATCAAGCTCTGGAACTAAATAACTTCCGACTGTCTAGAAAGTTAACTTTTAAGACCAATGGAAACATAAAGACATTCCAAGACAAACAAGAACTGAAAGAAGCCATGTCTGTTAAGCCATCTCAGTAAAATAAATATTATGTACTTTTTCTCATTTGCACATCCTAGTTTTTTTCCAAAAACCATGATGAGAAAGTTTTCTTTGGGAAGAGGAAGGGACACAATATAAGAGAGGAGGAGGACAAAAGAGGCTATTGAAGGAAACTAATAGCAAAATACAGGATGCACCTGTAAAAAAATTTTACCAAAAACTTATTACTTGTACAATAGATATACTTTAATATAATAACATACAGAGAAATTGTAATTCTAATAGCTGAATAATTGCCTAATTTTACTTTAAACATACACAAACATAACCCTTCAAGTTTAGAATAGCTTAAGTAAATGCTGGAGAGTCAAGTTAATGGTTAAGAGTACTTATTTTCTTGAAGAGGACTAAGGTTTAATTCTTCAGCACCCACATGGAGGCTCACAGCCATCTGTAATTCCAGTTCTAGTTCACAGGGGGTCTGGTGCCCTCTGCTAACCCCCAAGGTCACCATGCATTTGTGTGGTACACATACACACATATATACATGCAGAAAAAAACACTCACATATAAAATAAAGTGAATAATTGAGCATGGTAACACATGCTTTTAATTCTAACACTGGGGACACAGAGGAATGCAGATCTCTGAGATCAAGGATAATCAGGACAGTCAGTTTAGCTATGAAGAGAAACAAACACTATCTTAAAATTAATTAAGCAAATAAATATAATTTTAAAAATAACAAAGTTTAAACAAAACAAAATAATTAATTACACACACACACACACACACACACAAACACACACAAATACACACACACAAAATGTTACCTTAGATGAGGGTCGAAAAGTTTTAGATACTAAATATTTTAGTCCTTACAGGACAATGATCATTACTAAAAGCTCATGTGGGCAAAAATAATCCCAGATTTTTTTTAAAAAAAAAATCAATATGTTTTAATTCTAGCAAAACTTTTTTGTGAACATAAATATCTGTTGTTACATTTTCAAAAAAATAAGTACAACTGTTTCTCATAAATAAATTAAACCCTTAGTATTTAGCCAAATACCTTGATACTTAGCCAAAATTACCAAATCAATAGAAATCTTGTTTCTGAACTTTTAAAATATTTTTATTCTTTGAGAAATTCATACATGCAAAGAATTGTGATCATATTCACTCATTTATTTCCAAACTTTCTAATTTTTATTAACTCTGTTGCTGAAGTGAACATTTGTTTCTAAACTTCAAACTTATCTCAATTTACTCTTGAAATTGTACAGAATAATTTTAATATTTTTGAAATAAACAAGGCAGTTCAATAATAAAGTCTACCCTAGATTGATTTGAATCTTCAGTTGCAACTGCTGTGAATGCCCTCAAGTAATCCTGTCAGTTGGCCTTGCATGCTTTTTCAGTATACTATAAATAAACAAAACCATTAGTGTGTTCTGTGAAGTTTTACAATCAGAATTCCAGCACCTCCTGATATCTTTCTGATTAGATTGAGTAAAACCAGGTACAATCTGGCATGCATGAAGCCTGTTCATTCAATAGGCCTTGTTCTTCTGACACAAATTGTGGAGATTAACAACTCTTGCGTCTACCCTTGACCATGCTTCTGTCTGCATGTCTCCAATAAACTGATCTTCAGTATCCATATATAGTGACCAGTTTGTAAACATACTGATACTGTATCTCAGCCCCAGGAAATTCTGATATGTAAAACATAGTACTTGGCCTATAAAAACATTCCTCATCATGTATTTATCAAACCATGCATGGAGACACTTGTTAGATCTGGAAAACAGTGAAGGAAAGCTACTACCGTGTGAACAAGTTAGATGACTCAACATAATAATGATATCTATTTTTCTGAAATTGATCTTCAGATTGAATTTTATCCCCAGTAAAATCCAGTTAACACCAAAATAGATATGTTTAAAAATGTATTTTTTTAGTTTAACATTGCATAGATTAAAGAACATATATGTGCTTAAGTTTCATTAGTTACATGGAAAAATACTCTATTACTATAGTATAGGATATACTACAGTAAAGAAAAATATAGAAAACAACTGCATTGTAACACAATAACACTTCAGTAAAGAATAAATACACTCCAAACAATTCTACATTAAATCAACGCTGAAAGACTGATAAACAGATATATTTAAAGGTCTTGATAACTGCTGAGGAGGATGCAATTTGGATGATGTCACTGAAGAATACCCATAAAAATGTTTTTAACCTAAAAATATGTAATTTTATCTTCCCTTTTTATTTTCAATGACAAGTGGAAATCAAGGATTTTCAACACACTTGGCTAAAGTACAGCCATCACCACTGTTGAATATTGGGGGGGGGGTATCTTTAGTGGGATTTTCTTAAATTTGCAAACCAGATTACATTATCCATTCACACACTCAAAGTGTGAAGATTTTATATTTTATACAGCATAAAGTAATCGTGGTAAATACCTAATTAGTTTTTTAATGTACATTTCCAAAATTAAAATGTATTCACAATAGAAAATAATAGAATTCATTATGACACATACATATTATATATCATGTACTCTTATCATGTTTACTCCAATCTCCTTCTCCTGTTACTCTCTCTGGCTCTGTTCCCCTTTTCAACTCATCCACTACTGACTTTGATATTTTATGGGGCTACTGAGATTGCTCAGAAGGCATTGATGCTTCTATCAATCTAAGCCTGAAGACCTGGGTTCTAGCCACAGAAAACATGTGGTACAGGGATAGAATGGACTCCCATAGGTAGTGTTCTGGTTTACACACACAAGTACATGCACAAAATAGATGAATGCAATACAAACACATACACATACAGCATGTGCATATGAGAAAGTATGCACTATTAACCTTTGCAAGACTGGCATGTTTTACTTAATATGATGATCACCAGGTCCATCCATTTTCCTGCAAATAATGTAAATTTTCCTTTATGTCTAAAGAAAATTCCATTGTGCATTTGTGACATTTTTGTCTGTATCTAGTTTTCATTTGATGCACATCTAGGCTGATTCCATAACAAGGTTAATTATTATGAACAGTGCCACCAAACATGTGCATTCAGGCACCTCAACTTTATGCTGATTTAGATGTCTAAGGAATCTTTTGTGTTGAAAATTCCCACAAAACCTAGATGAAACGGGGCTACCAGGAGCTCTAACCCGGGCAGTATCTAAGTATATATGTTTATACAAATATTGATAAATAAAGTGTTTTAAATTTAAAAAAAAAAAGAAAAAGAAAATTCCCCAACACATTTTACTTTAAGGCCCTTTCTTTTCTTTTTTCTTCTTTTTAACCATGTATATATGTACATGGGGACGTTCTATACATGAATTTGGTGCTCAAGCAGACCAGAGAAGAAGTCAGATTTTCTGGAGCTAGAGTTACAGGTACTTGTGCTGTCTGATGTGGGTACTGAGAGTGGAAATCAGATGGTCTGGAAGGGCAATATCCACCCTTATCCACTAAGCCATCTCTCCAACTCCAAGATTCTTCCTTTTCAAGTAGAGACTGAGTAATAAGCACCTTAAAAACAAAAATGCAAACTATCTCTTTAAAGGATAGTAGAAACTATGACCAAACATACAATGCCTATTAGTCATATTACATAAGCGAAAACTTTTAAGCTTATAAAGGCTAGAATTACAATCATCCTTAAACTATGACACGTGATTGATACCTGGGATAGGCAATTTATATCTGCAGGCATTACAGCTGGGATGTGTGTCTGGCATCTTTAGCGCCATGCCAACATTTACAGATTAACAAAAATATTCATAGGAAGGACTCGTGAGACAGCAGGTTCTTGTAATCAGAGTTAAGATTTATTACAACAATTTTAATATTTCTAAATCATAAGGGGAGAAGACAAAAGGGAGATTCTTGAAATCCATGGTCAGGCTTCCTTATACATGCAGTGTCTCAAAAGCATTGATTATATAGCATCGTTTTCCCCATCAACAAAAATGCAGCTATATGCAAACAGTATTACTGATCCAGAAGATCCTTTAGGATTCAATTTTGAATTTGTTTGTTTGTTTATTTGTTTGTGGCAATCCATGCTGACCACCAACTCACTACATAACCAAGGATGGTCTTGAACTCCTGGTGCTCCTGTGCCATCAAGATCAACTCAGCTTTTTGTTTGTTTTTTAATGGCTTCTGTAGCATCAGTACTTCTACCTATCATATGCCAAACAGTTCAAGCTCACAGAAAGATAACACATTGCAATAGTCTGAGGACAGTAACCTCTTATCAACTAAAAAGAATGTTAAAATTTTTCCACAAATACAAATTTTTCAAGGCTTTCTGAGAGCCAAGCTTGCAAACGAGCTGTCATTCCTAAGAGTAGTAGTTTGAAACCTGCTGCATTAACTGTTTTTTTTTTTTCACAGAAACTTTAAGAATACAGAAAGTCAAATCAAAATTGTTAAAGTACCCAGTAAGGTAAAAAGAGTAGGTGAAGTGACCAAGGTGAGGTCTATTAAGGCAAAGCAGGAGCTTTGCATTAAAATCCAAAAGACTGATTAATAGCACATGGTTCAGGAGACTGAGCTTGACAGCGATTAATGTGAAAAACCCCCAAGGAATTTGTTGCTCAATATCAATGAACAATGTTAACTGGGCCATCAAAAAAAAAACCTAATAAAATCTTACTCTGAATTAATAGAAGTATTGTGAATAGATCAATAGAGTTAAAACTCTCAATGTAGTATGAAATGTTCATATGAAACATCTTTGAGCAAATATATGTCTTTATAAGGTCATCATTCTGATACAAATAGGAATACATAGTTTTTGCAATTTAAGTGACTAGGCTGGTCCTGACATCTGACATGGATTTACATTGCCTGAATAAGATTTTTAAATTTGTTGGTAAATTGTGGTTATTTACTTATTTATTTATTTAGTCTTGATTTGGAAGATTAGGGACCAGTACTGACAGATTTAGAGAAACAAAATCAGAATCAATCACTACAAAAAGCAAGTAAAAAGGCCTCACTATGAAACTATATGGTTTGAACTGGGAAGTTATTTCCCAATAGTAGACATATACACAAGACCGCATTTATCTTTAGACTGGAAAGGCAAATGAGCCCAAATAATTCTAGATTCTCTGTTACTGAACTTGGAGATAGCAATCTGTTCCACAAGCCATGTCTTACCACCTGCTCTCAATAAACCAGTTACCAATGTGCCAAAGATACTCAGTGATGACCCCTAAGTCTGACTTGTCCCGCTTTCAAATGAATACCCCATTTCCTCCTCAAATGACATGTCCACTGATTTGCTCCAAAATTGGGTCAAGACCGAGCTGGACTATAGAAATTGAAAGATTTCCGGTGGTTGAATAAAAGTCACCATCCCTCAGGAACTTGTAAAATGAAATTTCTTCAAGCTTCCCACTCCTCCAACAAAGGAGTCATTTCTCTTCCCTCCAGCAAAAGGGGACATTTGACTTTTCATTGACATATACCTATGGCAGCTACCAGAATATCAAAGTTCATACTAGCCTCCAGGCTTCCTTGATCCCTTTTTACAAGTGCCCTTTATGCATCTCAAAGTCTATCCTAACCCCTTACCTCTACCCTTAAACTCCCAGACTGGTTCATTTTGCACCCCTCCCTCCTCAGATATCCTTTCTCTTTATAATGATAGAGACTTTTTCCCATCTAACTTCTCTCTGCTTTCCCAAGGAGAAAACCTTGGCTGTTAGGAATAAACTTTCCCTTTACCACCCATGAACTGGCCACTTCCATTATTTTATTGTGTCTCTCATGCATTTCCACAGTGACAAAATTGAATATGTTTCCCTTTTTATTTCTATTTTTAATTTGTCTCTTTCAATTTGCTTATTGAAGATGGTCAGACTTGACGTGAGGCACAGGTTGCAACCAAAGTTTGATAATATAACTTTACAATCAAAAATTCACAAACCTACAGTTTTATTAACTTGAGTCTTTTCCATTACACCTGTCTTGTCCATCTTATATATTAATACTCACATATTAATACTCAAAGCAAGAGTGATATTGGATCAGTGTTTCAAAGTTTATTGTGACTGTTACATCATGTACTGTAAAAAAGAGCACAAATACTGTGAACTTATTTCACTATATTTCTTCATAGAGAAGAGCTCTAGATTTAGACAGAAACCTTATTTAATAGTCACTCTTGAAGTTTCTAGTAGAATTAAATATTTAAGATTAATTTGTGGCCGGGTGGTGGTGGCACACGCCTTTAATCCCAACACTTGGGAGGCAGAGGCAGGTGCATTTCTGAGTTCGAGGCCAGCCTGGTCTACCGAGTGAGTACCAGGAGAGCCAGGGCTACACAGAGAAACCCTGTCTCAAAAAAACAAAAAAAAAAGAGAGAGAGAGAGAGAGAGAGATTAATTTGTGATAAACATCAAGAACCTCAAGGAAGTATTTGGTTTACTTTTAGCTATCTTTTAAAAGGACACCAAGAAGTTTCACAAAACCATTCTCATGTGTTTAGCAAACATGTTGACTTTCAGGAAACTTTGTAAAAAGCAAACACCATCTCAGGAGAGAACAACTCAGCTACAATCACATAAACTGGGCATCTCTAAAGTTTTTGTGTTATGTGTACATCAGTAAAAAGGTATTTAAATGTGTATCTCCAGTATATGCCTCTGCGTTTATTTACATGTCTTTTCAACTTCTTTAACTAGTTCTCATTCAAATATTCTGCCTTAAAATAACTTTAACTCCAGCCACATCCTTCTTTTTTGCTTATTTTGTAGGTTTGCTTACTGTAAATTTGAATTAAAAAAAAAAAAAACCTAACGACTATGCTGATGATACTCTCTTTAAATTCTTGCTATAGACTTCAAAGGGGCGAGTTTCCTGTTGCCAGCTACTTTCCTATTTCAATTGCACTAAGAGACCCTTAGAACTTTAAAAAGGAATTAAATAGTTCTTAGCACTTCATCTATACACCAAGCAGCCTCTGGGCCACATATTCTATCATCTGGTCTGTTAATAAATGTTGAAAATAAACTTTCCTAAAAGTGAATTCCTGATGCTGTTATCAAATTCTGTTCCACCAAGTCCTTGTTTCCATTTCAACCTATGTTGCCACTGCTAACATCAGAAGCTTTGGAACAGTTCTCATATTTCTTTCTTTATACCCAATAGAGAATTCTACTTGTTTTACCTTATAAGCACAGTCTGATCGCCTTTGTTACGGTATAGTATTCATATGTTATCACACAGCAATATGATCCAAGATGACTAGATCATATTAATCATCTATTTGATATCCTCATTTCTATCCTTGACATATATTTTCAACTTACCACTAAGAGCAGTGTTGTTAGAAAGTACCATATGTTACTGAAAATTGTCAATTACAAGAAGATCTTGCAATATGCATAATTTATGTTACTGAATTTGGTGTGTCATGTCCTGTGCCTCAAGCCAGGTTCAGTCAGCTGTCCTCAGGAAACTAACAAAAATTTGATATGTCACATCATTTCAGCCAAATTATTAGAGGAAAGCAGAGAGATTTATTCAATGTGACCACACTGGGAAGAGGGACAACGAGATACAAATATGTCTTCAGGGTCATAAAGGGAAATTAAGGTTAACTAGGTGCAAGGATATGCACATCTAAGGGGTCTTGGCTTAGAGATGCTCCCACCCACCACTGACCCATCACAGTCTGGGGTTCAGTCTCATCTTGTAAGGTGATCTGACAAATTGTTAGAACTCTCTGAAATCTCTTTCCAGGAGAGAAATTCTCTCTCTGGCTCGCACCTTTTCTTTCCCCCAAGCCTGAGATCCCTGGGAAATTTCTCATTTCTTTGGGAACCATCATTTTTACTAGTCTGATAGACACTCTGAGATACGTAAGTGTCTCCTTAGAATTTTTTATTTCTGCCTTGCTAGTTATGGTAATGTTATCCTAAACTAAACTATGATATTTACTTTGATAAAAATCCTGTGCAAAACATCATTTCATTACATCAAAATCTGTCTGCTCTCAAAATACTTCCATCAGTATCAGGATATTTGACAGTTTTTACTGTGTCAAATTGCATTGCCTAATATAATTTTCATCAATACTTTCACATATGTACTCAGAAGTAAAGAGAAGGTAAGTGCATTTGTTTCAGGTTCTTCTCTTTCTGTCTTTTAAACACTAAGTTCTTTCTTTACATAAAAGCATTGACAATGGACAACTCATTTCAGGATTATCACATTTATAATGTTTGTTGCCTTGAAACCTTTTAATTCAACCTTTTAATACCAAATAATTTTATATCTTTTCAGAAGACCTTAAAAAATAAATTATCTTGGAACGTACAGAGCTCACATTAATTCAAGGAACGAAGAACCCCCCCTTATCAAGTCTCTGTATAGTGAAGCAAAAACACTGATTTGTAAATCGACACCTAGAAGACATCGATTTTAAGGCAGTTTTATGAAGAGATCCTGATAACTAAGACAATGTAAAATGTGCAAGGTAGAACAGGTAAATTTTGATAAGTCATATTATCTCACTTCAATACCTCAAAGCTCCCTACTGTCCTTATCATGTTCTGTAAGATACTATTTGCAACAACCAGAGTTTTATCATATATTTGGAAGAAGTTAGATTTGGAATCTAGATACAGACACATATTTTGTTGGTTTCTAAGACATAGTTTGGTGCTTCATAGTCCTACATGGAGGTAAGTTATAAGTTTTCTAAGTATATAGAATTAGTTCTAGAAATTCTCTCACCCATATTGGGCATGTAATTAGGACAACAAGGAAGAATGGCCAGTAATAATAGAAATATGTGTTAACTATCCAGTACCTGTAAATATGCAGTTAGAGGGTGAGAGTCATTTAAATGTGTGATGCCAGAAGCTAGACTGTAAGAAAAGTCTTCTAATCATTAAACATAAATCCTTAAACAGAACAGTTGGTTCATATCAATTTCTGTCTAACTTGAAGTCCTTTCCTATAAGAATGAAATCTAAAAGTCCATATAAGAACTGAATCATGGTATAGCTGAGTTTGTAAAGGGTTCGCCTAATATTCACAAAACCCTGAATTTGGTCTCCAGCACTCTATAAACTGGTTGTGGTGGAGCATACCTGCAATTCTAGCGCTCAGGAGATGGAGGCAGCAGGATCAAAAGATCAAGATCATCCATCCATGGCTACATTTCTCAGAAAGCTGCAAACCAGGTAGGGACTAAAGGATGCTGGGAGAACTTAGAGACCAGGTCTGCTTTGATATGTAAAATATGCACAAATGTCCCTTGTCCCTGGGTCTAACATCAGAACACATTGTGACACACTACAACTTCAAAGACCAGATGAGATGTTTTCTATGCTTTATTTGTTGTTATATGTTTATTTGCTTGTATGTTTTATTGGAGGAGGTATGCAAAGATGAAGGGCAGATATGAGGGAACAGGGAGGTGAGCAAGACTGGGATGCATGATATGAAACTCACAAAGAAACAATAAAAAGTTTAAAACCTTGAGAAGCATCATACACATCAAAATCCTGAAGTAAGAGTCAGTGCTTAAATTGTGGACAGGCTACTCTTCTCTACCCTCGGTCTCCAGTTCCATCTCTCTTCACAGTGCTCAAGACATCCCACTTCTCTTTCTCTCCCATCTGACCAACACATACTCACACCACATTGTGATGCCTCTAACTGTGTGCTGGCCATATGGCTGGTGTTCATGCTGTGTGGCATGCATGGTGGCAAGTAGGTGTCTATGGCCCATGCACTGGAGAACAGGTCTGTGGGTGACATAGCAGTCTGTAGGTCTCTGTCTACCTTCCTTTCCCTGGGATGTGCTGCCTGGATTTGATTTGATTTGATTTGATTTGATTTGATTTGATTGATTTTTATGAGTTCCAGGCATAAGATAGCTTTGGCCTTCAAGCCAGGCCTCAAGCTAGGATGAACACAGGACTATCATCTGCTCTGTCCCTGACTGATATAAGAACAACAACACTATCAACAAGGTATCTCTTTGCACATTTCAGGGGGCAAGGAGAAGTTTCTCAATTTGCCATTACTTTTGTCATTCTGTTTAAAATTTTAAATTTGTACCTAAATTTATACATACATACACATATACATATACATTACATCTACATTACACATACACACACATACATATATATATATGTATATATATATAATTATATATATACATATATATAATTAAAAACCTAAAGCCTGTTGAGTCTCAGACAGTTCATATATCCAAAAATAAGCTCAACCTAGTCTATAGGAGGATTTATGGTGGTGAGATAAAAGCCATCATTCTGTGGTAGATAGAATATGTACTCCCCCTCCAATAGATTCATTTGTTTGAATTCTTGGCCCATAGGGAGTGGCACTATTAGGAGGTGTGGCTTTATTGGAGTAGGTATGGCCTTGTTGGAGGAAGTGTGTCTGTAGAGGTGGGCTTTGAGGTCACATATATATGCTAAGGCTCTGCCCAGTGTGAAACCCAGTCTCTTCCTGGCTACCTTCAGATCAAGATGTAAATCTCTTGGCTCCTCCAGCACTATGTCTGCCTGGATGCTGCCATGCTTCCCACCATGATGTTAATAAACTGAACTTCTGAAACTATAAGCCAGTCCCAATTACTTGTTTGCCTTTATAAGAGTTATAAAGTGAGAATTTATAGTTTCTTTGGAGACTCAGTTAGGTCATAATGATGTTTTGCTGGGGCAGACAGGTGAAAGCATGTTTTGCTGAAGCAGACACAGGTGAGAGGATGTTTCTTTAAAACAGACATGTGAAATGATATGTGATGTTTAGGAAAAAATGTAAATATGACCACAGACAGTAGGACAAAGTTTGTGCTTTGGTTCACCTTGCACTGCCTTGCTAGTCTCTGCTTACAGATGACACTGATACTACTTGGCCTTGTACCACATCATTGATCTTCTCTTGTCATGACTTTGTAGAGAATAACTCATCAAGGAACCTCTTATGATATTTTGGTGATTTGCTGCTTCCATGGACTCGTGCTAGCATCATGGTTTATTCTCATTGACCTGCTGCTGATTCCTGTATAGTGTTCATCAAGTGGATTGGACTGAAGCTGCTGATTCATGTTTGGTAACTTGCTAGTAATCTCAACTGCTGATATACTGACAACAATGATTGGAATCACCGCCAAAGAATGGTTTGAAAATAAGTGCACTTCCCCCATGTCCTAATAACTTTTTTTTCCGCTCCCTCTGGTGGGTGGTGTGTTAGAAAAGAGGTTAAAGCATTTAAGAATGTGGGTGGGGAGATGAGAGTGGGGAGGGTGGGTGGGGCATATCCTCATAGAAGCAGGAGGAGGGGGGATGGAATAGGGGTTCCTGGGGGGGAGGGGATTACATCTGAAATGTAAATAAAATATCCAATAAAAAAAACTTTTAAAAAGAACCCTTATTAAAGTAGGTTTTGAAAATATAAGCCAACAGAGTTGCCTTGGTCATGGTGTCTCTTCATAGCAATAAAGCACCGACTAAGACATACTCCATTAATATCTATAGTTGTGGGTTCCTACTATAGAAAACAGGAAGATTTTTTTCAGTTGGATGCTGCATGGCAAAACTCAGAAGATGCCTGTCAATGAAGCTTCTCCAAAATTTACCTCTTGCTGCATAAAACCAGAGTACAGTATTTTGATCATTATTTAGATGAGTTTTTAAAAATAAGTACAACAAAAAGCTCTCAATAGTGTGAGCATTGAACAGAGGCCAGACACTGAAAATGGTTAGTTATGAACTTCTTTTTTTCGCTTGGATTATTTTTAATTGATGAATGAGGATCAATTTTCTATATTACTGTGATACAGAAGCTTCAAGAATATATTTGTAACAATATCTTTACAGACATTGATTTAGCTTATGTCTCAGAGTAATGAAGCTCTAATCACTTCAAACAACACTGACAGGGAAAATGCCAAGGAGACAATATGTGATATAGGAAACCCCTCTGTGCTTACTTAGGACAAGAATGACATGCAACCTCAAATTTTAGCACTCATTTTCCATCTGTCAATTTTAGATAGCACTGCCAACATTGTCTACAAAGGAAAGCTGACCTTTAGACTTGTAGTCTACACTCTTTGAACAGTGTTTCATAAAAGGGCTTCTGGAAATCTTTAAGGATGGAATTAAAGTCTACTAAAACTAAAACACACACAGACAAACATATGCATGTGTAGGCACATAGATAGATAGATAGATAGATAGATAGATAGATAGATAGATAGATAGATAGATAGGTAGGTAGATAGATAGATAGATAGATAGATAGATAGATAGATAGATAGATAGATGATAGATAAAGATAGAGACAGACAGAGACAGAGAGAGACAGAGAAAGACAGAGATTCATTGTAAAGACACTAAATGTGTCTTAAGATCCTATCTTTAAAAATCCATAACCATGGTTGGATATGGATTTTGTTCCCTGACAGCACCTCTCTTTATATTAACCCTGTACTTAAAATTCATGTTGAAAGTGCCTTTTTATAAAATCCAACTCTGATTCATAGTGGCTCATTCTGAAATTCTTTGTTTGTAGTGGAGCCAGTATTCCTAGGTTTGCCTGAGTGAAGGTCCCTAAAGGAGAAAGGAATGTCTTAGGTTACTGCCAGAAATAGCTCATTGTTTCCATTCCTGATACTCCTGACAAACTCACAGAATACAAATAGCCACTGTATTTATATTTAGTGGGTCCTTGTAAAGGATATCATAAACAATACTGATTTTTAAAAATCAGATGAACTGATGTATATATATATATATATATATATATATATATATATATATAT
>JANHMN010000005.1:87956635-87985877 GCA_030674055.1 Rhabdomys pumilio
CCTTTTCCCCTTTCTCCTTTTCCCCTTTTTCTCCTTTTCCCTTCCCCACTTTTCCCCTTTCCCCCCGTTTTCCCCTTTTCCCTTCCCTTTCCCCTTCCCCTAGACAGAAAGGATGAGATCTGCCACCCAGGCTGCACTGCAGCAGCTGTGGCCTCCGCTGCAGCCAGGATCCAAGTTCAGAGAAGCCAGGTCACGTTCTGGGTAAGCATCCCTGATTGTGACATCACACTCAGCCCTGGGCCATGAAACTTGTCACTAGGAAGAAAGACTCAGTTGGAGAATAGCCAACAAGATGAGATACTCGTAGCACCTCCTGAGTGGCACTGAGTGGAGGCATCAGGAGGTTGGATCCTTGTGAACAGGGAACCTTCCCACATCACTTAGAAGGACCTGGCTTTCAGTGGTGAGACATGGGGTATGATGTAACCCGTTTCCAGGGGGACATTGATGAGGACCTTATCTGCCCTATTTGTAATGGAGTCTTGGAAGAGCCAGTACAGGTGACTCATTGTGAGCATGCCTTCTGCAACGGCTGCATCATCCAATGGCTCTCTGAGCAGCAGACATGCCCAGTAGACCGTAGCGTTGTCACAGTTGCCCACCTGTACCCAGTACCTCAGATCATGCGGAACATGTTGTCAAAACTCCAGATTTCCTGTGATAACTCTGTGTATGGCTGCAGTGCTCTTGTCAGACTTGACAATCTCAGATCCCATCTCAACGACTGTGAGCACAACCCGAAGCAGCCTGTGACCTGTGAGCAGGGTTGTGGCCTTGAGATGTCCAAAGATGAACTGCCAAACCACAATTGCATTAATCACCTGCTCTCCGTGGTCCAGCAGCAGCAGACACGTATCTCAGAGCTCGAAAAGATGTCTACTGAAAACAAGAACCAGCTGGCAGAACAGGAGCGAGACATTCACCTACTGAAGATGTATGTGCGAGCCACCCACGATGTCAGCCCCAACCTTCAGAACCTGGAGACAATCGAGTACAATAAAATCCTCGAGTGGGTGAATGCCCCACAGCCTGCAAGAGTGACCCGCTGGGGAGCGATGAGCTCCACTCCTGAACAGCAACCGAGTGACAACACGGTGCAGGATCCAGGGCTTGTCCTATTTGCGCATGTTGTGGAGGAGATATAAGAGCATAACTGGCTACCAGGAAGACACAGAGTTGGAAAAACCCATTGCTCCAGCAGCTGAACCCTGACTTCTCCCATAACCCATATTCCACAGCTTGTACATGCTCAACATACTCCCTGCTTTTCTGGAATGAAGGACCTGGGGCACATTGCTCACCTGGGAACCCAAATTCCTGCCTTTTGCTATCTTCCTTCCCCCACAATATCTATAAAGTTTTCAGTCAGGGCAGAGAACTGTATTTTTCTGACTACGATACGTGGTTCCCACATGTTTTTAGAAAGTACAAATCTGTTTTCCCTAAAGGATCAGGGTGGAATGGGGCATTTCTAATTTTCCCTCTCTTCTAAAACCAGGGAATCTGAGCAGACAGGCTTGCTCACTCCATGCAGTATGGAGAGAGTGGCTCTGAGGAGCTGACTTCCAGGAGAAGGACGAAGGGTGTGACCAAAACTCTCTAACTAGTGAGGCCAGGACTTGGTCCTCACTAACAACCCTTGGGGAAGACCTTTGTGCCAAGCAAATCCCTGTCTAGGCTCCCTGTGAAGGTGCAGGCCTTGCTGGGTATACAGGGTGGGTTGCTGAAATGTCTGTTGAACTCCTCCCTAAACTTTTTCATAATTAGGGAAGGGAAGGAAGGGGTGCACATTAGACTATTGGTATTCATACACTCAGCAGGAAGCTGCTTCTGGCTCTGCTGAACTAGGATAGGCAGTGCTACTTGAGACATGTCTATATTGCCTCAGTGGGCCCCTCTGCAATCATGATTGTACTTACCTTGATTTCCTTTGGTTTTGTTTGGTTACATTTCCCCAGTCACAAACCCCATCTGTTACCTAGTCTTGGTTGTGTCTGTCCTCTTTGCCAGCCAAGCAAATTTTATTTATTTGCTTTTATTTTTAAGAAAAGAGAAAAGAAAAAATCAACAAAACTTAAAACCTTTTTTGCCCTTTCTTTTTTTAAATTAATTTTTATTAGATATTTTATTTACATTTCAGATGTTATTCCCTTTCCCCATTCCCCTCATCCAGAAGCCCCCTATCCCATTCCCCCTCATTCTGCTTCTATGAGGATATGCTCCCACCCACACACTTCCATATCCCTGCCTTCGAAGTCCCCCACACTAGGGCATCCAGCCTTCACAGGACCAAGGACCTCCTCTCCCACCTATGCCTGACAAGGCCATCTTTTCTTTTGTTGTTCCTATTGTGGGATTCTTGGTATGGTGGGGCTAGATAACGTCATCTGTTTCTTGTGTTTCCTTTTCAGCATGATCTTTAGTTGGATACCTGCTCTGACCTTCCCCTCCATCACCTTTTCTGAGCAGGAGCTTCGGTTGTGGCTGTCCAATATCAATGCCTGTGCCCTATGAAAAAAATTGTTCCCTGTCCCCTCCGGTCTTCTTGTGAAACCTTAGAATTAATTGGCACATGCGGTTTTAAGGTGACTTTTCCATGTTTCCTTGAGAAAGTTCCTGTTTCTCTGGGTTCTAACTTTCACCAGACAAATGGGATACAAATTAGTTATATCTCCAAAACCAGGCTGCATACACTATCTAACTCAAGTCCACCTAAGGACTTTGGATCCATTTAAGGCTCAGTGGGTCATTACTGGGTTCCCTGTAGTGGCTGTTAGAGTGAGCAAGGAGGAATAATAGGTGTGATTATTTTAAAAGCACAGATGGGAGTGTGATTGGAGAGGTCAGAGAGCTCTCCTTCATCATACACTTGTTTCTCTCTCTAGGAATTCCATTCCAGACTAGCTTGCTGTTGGTCTCAGTAGTTTAGTTGTTACTCCTTTGGGATTAGGATAGAAGGATATAGCTTGAGGACCATAAGAACAGGTTGGGTATTCCAGTTCCAGGGCATGGTGCTCAGGAATTTGAAAGAGGCTGCTACAATTAGTTGGTTTACTGCATTTCTTGTACTTCTTAGCCCCTGCCTTCTTTGCCTGAGTTCACAATGTCCTATCTTTACTGTGAGATGATTGATGAGGCAGAAGCTTCCATGCCCTTTACACTGGTGTCTGTCTGCAGTTCTCCAGTTGTGCTGTGTGCTGTGCATGGTATTCACTGCACTAACAAATCTCTCACTCAATTCTAAAAAATAGAGCTTTGCTGTTCTTGCAGAAGACTCAGGATTAGCTTCCAGTACCCACATAGTAGTTCACAGCCATTAATAATGCCAGGTTCAGGAGATTTGATGCCCTTTTTCTGACTTCTGTGAGCACAGAACACATGTGTGGTGCACAGATATACGTGTAAGCAAAACACATAGAATACAAATAAATCTAAAAAGAAAGGAATAGAATTTCTCCAGGAATTCCATATTGGAAGAAGGAAAAGCATGACACTTGATACCAGGCCAAGAGAAACTTTTTTTCTTGGAAAAAGTTTTCTCATAGCTCTAACAATTTACCTTGCCACCTTACATTAGAGACTCAAGCTAAGACGACGATAGGTCAGCAATGGCCAGGACAATACCTAGACCAGGACTACTTAGTGATGAATATCTATTGCCTTGTACATAAACATAACTTTCATGTCAGGAATCTGAAGATGGACCTGGGGACATCTGGTCACTGATCTTTGTTCCCCTTCCCAATGTAGGCACATTGAAAGAAATCTCCTTTTCTCTGTTTCTTGTTATTATTTGTCTCTGTAATTGACCTATCAAAGATGGGTGGCAGAGTTTGGCTTGTTAGGTCTACCAGGATCCTACACTCTCTCTTCTAATCCTGTGGATTTTCTCTTCTCCATGTTTCAAACTTACTTTAATATCTACTATAACATCTACATACCTCTGCTCAGATATGTAGCAACCCACAACTTTTACCCAGTGTGTTGGTATTATCTGTTTTCTCAGCTACTTTAGACTCTGAAGCAAGAGGATAACCTGAGCCCAGATGTTCAAGGCCTGGTTGGAAAACATGCTGAGAGTACATCTTAATAAAAGAGTAAATATATTGAGACTTTTTTAAATGAGCACATTTTAATTACATTCGCTCGCGCGCACATGCACACACACACATACACACACACACACACACACACACACACACACACACAGGGCAGGGATTCTCTCTTCTGTTCTGTTTTTTTCATAGCCCTTTAACAGTATTTTAAAATTACATCAAAGTGTTCTTTATTACTTGTTGAATATATAAAATCCGTAGTGTATTATAAGCTCAAGGAGGAGGGGGAATTCCTGATTTGTGCATTGCATATGTTTTTCTGCTCTTACTCAAGATTCTGGATTATCACTTGGAATACAAACTTGGAAATTCTTACAAACCTGGCAGAACAGTATACAGTATGCAACTATTGTCCTGATGTGATAATCAGTTATGCCATTTAACTATCTAGAATGTCAGATGATTTATGTTCGCCATACAACAACAAAGACATTCTCAGTTGAGAGGCTTTTCCTGCCATAGTAGAGCCTTCTTTAGTTTGGTTCAGTGGGTGCAAGGAGAGAAACAAAGTACTCACCCATGTCACATAACCAAAGCTAGTAAAGAAGAGATGCATTTGCAAAGTCAGTCTTTGGACTATATTCTTGCAATATCTGATTGTCAGGTGATGACGTCCAAATCTCTAACATAGAGTGGGGTAGAGTGAGAATCCTGCAAGGAGATTTGAGAGCTAGTTATACAAGTGAAGAAATTCTGAATTAAATTCAAGACGTAAATTAGTTTTATAGATGATGCTAAAGGAGGAAACAGGTAATCACAAGTTTCATTTGAAATTGAAAGAAAAAGAGCATAAAATCAGGTGGGTGGTTATCAGAGAAGGGAAAGGATATGATCACTATGTATTGCATAAGCTTTAAAAATTAACTTATTTTTCAAAAATCTAACTAACAAAGGCTTTTTGTGCAACTGTGGATATGGCTCAATAGAATGCTTGACTAGCATACACAAAGTCCTAGGTTTGAACTCCAGCACCAAATATCACTGGAAATGGTGGCATATGCCTATAATCCCAGCATTTGGGAAGTGGAGGCAGGATGATCAGAACTCTTCAGCTACATAAGGTCATACATAGTCAGCTACGTAATGACTTTAAGGTCAGTCTGGAATACATAACACTATGCCTTAAATCAGTAAAGTATTAGAAAGGATTCATAATGTCTTATTGTCTTGAACAAACATTTGAACCTTTCACTTATATTCAAAAACACCCTCATTTCAAAATGTGTGTGTGTGTGTATGTGTGTGCATGCTCACACGCACGTGTGTCACATGTTTGTAAGTACCCATGGATGACATAAATGACATGTTCTCCTGGAGCTGGAGTTACAGATGGATGTGAGATGCAAACTGAACTTGAGTTTCTTGGAAGAACTCTTAAAAGATAAGCTATTTCTCCAGTTTCACCTCCCCCTTTGGCTCCTTATGCAGCCTAGGACGTGTTACATCAGAATAGGAGATTTAGTAATTATAGAAAGCAGCAGAAGTGGCCGGGCAGTGGTGGCGCACGCCTTTAATCCCAGCACTCGGGAGGCAGAGACAGGCCAGTTTCTGAGTTCGAGGCCAGCCTGGTCTACAGAGTGAGTGCCAGGACAGCCAAGGCTATACAGAGAAACCCTGTCTCGAAAAACCAAAAAACCAAAAAACCCAAAAAACCAAAAACAAACAAACAAACAAAAAGCAGAAGTAAGCAATAAATATTAGAAACTAGAAAGATTTTCTCTTTCCTACTGTCCTCTGAATGAATCCATAAAACCTAGTTGACTTCGCCCCTAAAAATAAGTCACAAGACTCAAAGAGAACTTGCTCTATACCCAGAGGAAAGGAATGTCACAGAGGGGAGCCAAGAAGAATCACAAGTTTTTGCTAACTTAACCCTGCTCCATCTTATATCCACTTGACTGTACTCTTATTTCATGCAGTCATGTTTTGACACAATTATGCACATGTTCAGCAGAAAAGCAGAAAAGGCACAGTTCTTCCTGGGGTTTCTAGGCCTTCGTTTCTGAACACTATCATGCAACACAACACATTATATACAGCTGGGAACATGGTTCAGTGATAAAGCATTTGCCTAGCATTACATGGTTCTAGATCCAAAAGAGTGAGGCACATTGTACTAAATAAATTTTCATGGTTTCCTTTTCTTATTTTTCTTTTGTTATAGCACTCTAATTCATAAAAATTGTAAGATTTTGTTCTTCTTTATACTCCTATTTACCTTGTCAACATTCCTCAAAATATATATGTGCAACATCCTTAGTCATCAGGGAAATGCAAATCAAGTGAGACTCTTAAAATACCAGCACCCTCATTACCCAGGCGGTTGTTATAAATAAAAAAGCTAGAGCTCCAATCTCTGTTAGTTGATTCAGAATTTGTGGTGTGGCCAAGCACACTTTCAAGATGTTCTCTAGATAGTCCTAATGCAGGTTAATGTGATTTCAAAATCATTCCTCTTTGTATATTATTTAAGGAAAAAAGGGAAACACAGATATGATTTGTTTTAGCATATCTGTCTATTAAATCACTATTACACAATAAACTGAGACACACTGAAGAAGATAAAAGTATAACATAAACACATTATATTTTAGTTAGCTTTTATGTAGGAACACTGTTAGTGATTTTTCATGTGTGTGTGTCTGTGTATGTATGACTCTCTGTGTGTATGTCTCTTTGTGTTTGTGATGTATATTTGTTTGTTTTACATATACATAAGTATGTGCACGTGCATTGTATATGTATCTGTTTTATACATACATGTGTATGTGCATATGAAGCCCATGGGTGTCCTGCTTTATCACTACCTACTTTATTGCCTTGAGGGAATGTCACTCTGATTTATAGTCTCTTGCTGTTTCTTCCAGAAGCCAGTAAGCAATCCTCCTGTCTCTGCTTTTTCTGTTTCTCTAACCCACTGGAACTAAAGTTACAGAATATATGAGCATGTACAATTTTTTTGTTTGGGTTCTGGGGACTTCAACTCAGGTGCTTATACTTTTTCAATGAGCACACTTGCCTGCTGATCCATCTCTCCACCCTTCATTTGTGATTTTATGTTTTGAGGTCTGGATACAGAATTTAAACAAGACATAGTCCTCTAGTATTAAGTGACAACATTTCTTCTAAAACAAGAATGTTTATTATGCAAAAACTCTGTGAATGTTTTCAAACTCTAATGAATTAAGACTATACATTATGCCTTGTAACAGGAACATTTATATTTTAAAAACTAAAATATAAAATTTAGTTTTAAAAACTAAAATTCTAGTTTATCATTCCTTTGCTCTTCGTGAAAGAGACTGAAGAGTGTTGCCTTTACCATTCTGTTTTGATTTCCAGTGACATCATTCAACTTCTGAAGCTGTTGAGATTGAAGGAAGTCCAATCATTAATATAACTGACTCCAGGTTTGTTTTCCTCTGAGTTCTTTCTTCAGTTTTTCTGACATTCCAGGAACCTTAGTCTGAGAGATGAATAGTATGCAAAACAAAGATTTTTCCTCTTTCATGGTGACAGGAAAACAGTTTGTGAAGCAAATGAAGACTTCAACTTATGCTGCAATAACTTCCTTTGCATCCTTAAGACTGTGCAACTCAAGCCTCCTCGACTCTTATCTTTTTGCTTTCCTCTTCCATAGACCTCACATCCACTATTTTTGAATCCATGACTACCCTTTAATTTATACTCCCATATGGTCACACTGAAACTGAACTATTTTTTTCTGTTTAACCTTCAACCTCTATTTCTCTGCTTTCCTCCTCTCTTTTGAAGAGTCTGTGGGCTTAAGTCATTTTGACATAGAGATTTTGTTTTAGGAACTCAGTATCAAGATCTGCCATTATAAATAAAGCTGCTATGAACATAGTGGAGCATGTGTACTTGTTATATGTTGCAGCATCTTCTGGGTATATGCTCAGGAGTGGTATAGCTGGGTCCTCAGGTAATGCTATGTCCAATTTTCTGAGGAACTGCCAAATTGATTTCCAGAGTGGTTGTACCAGCTTGCAATCCCACCAACAATGGAGGAGTGTTCCTCTTTCTCCACATCCTCACCAGCATCTGCTGTCACCTGAGTTTTTGATCTTAGCCATTCTGATTGGTGTGAGGTGGAATCTCAGGGTTGTTTTGATTTGCATTTCCCTGATCACTAAGAATGTTGAGCATTTCTTAAGGTGCTTCTTGGCCATTCGAGTTTCCTCGGTTGAGAATTCTTTGTTTAGCTCTGTACTCCATTTTAATAGGATTATTTGGTTGTCTGGAGTCTAATTTCTTGAGTTCTTCATATATATTGAATATTAGCCCTCTATCAGTTGTGGGATTGGTAAAGATCTTTTCCCAATCTGTTGGTTGCCGTTTTTGTCCTATTGATGATGTCCTTTGCCTTACAGAAACTTTGCAATTTTATGAGGTCCCATTTGTCAATTCTTGATCTTAGAGCCTAAGTCATTGGTGTTCTGTTCAGAAACTTTTCCCCTGTGTGCAAGCCTTATTTATAATAGCCATAAGCTGCAAAGAACCCAGATGTCCTTCAACAAAGGAATGGATACCAAAAAATATGGTACATCTACACAATGGAGTATTACTCAGCTATTAAAAACAATGAATTTGAGAAATTCTTAGGTAAATGGATGGAACTAGAAAATGTCATCCTGAGTGAGGTAACCCAATCACAAAAGAACACACATGGTATTCACTCAGTGATAAATGGAAATTAGCCCAGAAGCTCGCAATACCCAAGATGCAACTCACAGACCACATGAAGCTCATGAAGAAGAAAGACCAAGTGTGGGTGCTTCTGTCCTTCTTAGAAAGAGTAACAAAATATTCAAAGGAGCAAAATTGGAGACAATGTGTGGGACAGAAACTGAAGGAGGGGCCGTCTGGAGACCATTCCACCTGGGTATCCATCCCATGTACAGTCACCAAAGGTAGACGCTGATGTGGATGTCAGGAAGTGCATGCTGACAGGAGCTTGATATAGCTGTCTCCTTAGAGGTCTGCCAGAGTCTGACATATACAGAGGCAGATGCTCACAGCTGACCACTGACCTGATCAAGGGGTTCCCAATGGAGGAGTTAGAGAGAAGACTGAAGGAGCTGAAAGGGTTTGCAGCTCCATGAAGAAAGCAACAATACCAACCAATCAGAGCTCCCAGGGTCTAAACCACCAGCCTGGGAGCACATAGGGAGGGACCCATGGCTCCAGCTGTATATGTAGGGGAGGATGGCCTTTTTGGGCAGAGGTAGGAGAGGACATCCTTGGTCATGTGAAGGCTGGATACCCCAATGTGTTAGAATTCGAGGGTGGGCAGGTGGGAGTTGGGGGTGGCGGCACATCCTCATAAAATCCAGGAGGAGGGGGGATAGCATAGGGGGTTCCTGGGTGGGGGGTGGGAAATGGGGTAAGGAGATAACATCTGAAATGTAAATAAAATATTCAATGAAAGAAAGTAAAAAATAATCTGCCATTATTTCCCTTTGCTGAGTCTGGTATGACCTTGCTAGGGACAGAATGGCTCTTGCCCCTAGGACAGGGCCAGCAGGCATGGGCCTCCACAAGTGTAGATGGCTGCTGTGGGCATATGACTTGTTTGTGTAATGATGTACATATTTTAATGTTCCTTCAAGGAATGTCTTCTCTGTTAACATTAATGACTCATGATAATCAGAGACAGCATGGGTCTGGGAGACGAAGATGTGTCTAATGTCTCAGCAAAATAGTAAATGCTGGGGTCTTCAGAATAGTTCTTAAGGCTGTAGAAAAGAACTCTAAAAACATGAGTTTGAAACTATATGATTTCTCAACTGTGCAAAAAATAAGGATGCAATATGAATTCTATTAAGGGGCTTCACAGATCTAAAGGAACAGAGGCAGCTACACTATGAGCCAGCTTGTCAGAAAGGTACAAAGACTGGCAAACACACATGCAGGCAGATTCCTGAGTTCAAGATCAGCCTGGGACACACTGAGTCCAGGTCCAGGAATGATGGAAATGGTAATACCATGGTGAGGTCTCACCCAGCTAGCTTGTAGTCTGTGCTTAACAGAGGCAGGCAGATCTCTGAATTCTTTTGCAGTGTTAAAAATATGTGGTTGCTGTCTCCTAAGTATTAAGGGGTTGTTGTCACAGAATGCTGATTCATAGGATAATCAAAAGGGAACCTGGAATAAATAACTGAATTGATTTGTAAATAAAAGAAACTGGGCTTTTGCTCTGCCTACGATGAACTAGCAGAAAGTTATAGAAGTTCTTTAGAATTTTTTTCTAGGAATAGCTGAGCTGTCTGGAAATCTTTGGAGAGCAGAGAGTGAAAGCAGCTCTTCAAGAATTTTTTCTAATAGAATTTCTGATTTTAGTTGGAAAATCCATGGAGAGTGAATACAGCTCTTTTAGGATTTTTCATAGCTCATTTAGAATTTTTTTAATAGGATTTCTGACCTATTTCAGAAATCCCAAGAATTAGACAAATGACTGAGCTCTTTTAGAATGTTTGCTAACAGCTATCTAGAGAAGACTGTCTGCAGAGCAAACGCAGCTCTTAAATTTTAGGGAGTGTTTTCTTTCTGATTTTGATGAGGAAACCGAAGAATAATTTTTAGAATTTTTCTAACAGGATTTCTGACTTGGTTAGAAGAGTCAAGAATTTTTTTATAGCAGCTTTTCTGACTTTGGTCAGAAAAACCCTTGAGCTATCCATAGAGCTTTTAGATTTTTTACTAGTAGAGAGAGCTGTTTCAAGCAAAAGGCTAGCTCTCTTAACCAGAGAGTTTTTCAACTGTAAGAAAAAGCTGTCTAGAGCAGAGCATAACACAGAAAGACCAATCTGGACAGCCATCTCAGCAGAACCTAGGCCACAAGCTTAGACCCATGATCTGACTTTGAGTTGCTTCTTTTCACTGCTCCCAAACACCATTTCTCTCAGAACATGGACCTAGCTGAGGCTGGTCCTGTTATCAAGTGCAAGTTAAAATTAAATGTACGTATGCCAAGTGAGATCTGTCTTGGTATTCCTTTAGCTGAATTTGTATGTGAGGCTCACAAGCTGTTCAGTTCATTAGATGGTGAACAAATTTACTGTGAGTTAATATAGCAAGCAGTGTGTGTGTGTGTGTGTGTGTGTGTGTGTGTGTGTGTGTGTGTGAAGTGGGCTCAAATGGCCACTAAAAAGAGAGGAATGAAATATGCTTAAAGGGCTGAGGCTTTAATCCCTTTCTCCTTTCTTGATAAATATTGGCATATTTTTTTACTAAACTATATACTTCTGCTTTGTTTTGATCTATTGTTGATCTGGAAGTTCTGAGATCAAAAGATATGAAGTTTCTTGATATTTTACAAGCAGTGACTCTGAAATATGTTTGTTGAGAGCTGCTTGACCCTTTTATAATATTGCCAAAATGTTAGTTTAGAAAGTCATATAGTCTCTCAGCATCTTATCTCCAAATTATAGCAATTCTTCCCCCATGGCACTATTTTAAAGATTATAAGAGTTCGCATGAGAAGCATAGGCACACAGCATATGGAAATTAGTATTCCTGACCCATTAATTGTCTCCTTTATCTCAATTTGCTGTTTCTCATTTTTTCATCTTCACTCAATTCATATCACAAGTCTGGAGATTACAGTTAGGGGGAAAGATAGAGAAAAAAAATTTTTTTTTAATGTTTGTTTATTTTATTTTATTTTATTTTATTTTATTTTATTTTATATATAAGTGCTTTGTCCACAGGCATGTCTATGCACTGCATGTGTACCTGGTATCCAAGGAGGTCAGAAGGAGTGTTGGGTCTCCTGGAACCAGAGTTATGGATGGTTGTGAGATACTATGTAAGTACTGACAATCAAACCTGGGTTCTCTGCAAGAATACTTTGTTTAAATACTTTGTTAAATAAGAATAATGGTTTAACTACTGAGCCATGTCCCTCCAGCTCTGTGGAAGCTATTGATTGAAATGAAATACATGTTGGTATTCTTTAAACTGATGAACACCATATGCATGCACGCCTGTTTTCTCTCACTGACCATGAGTTCATTAATGAAATGACAGCAAAACAAAATAATATTTTCTAGTTACTCTAATGGCTCAGAAATTTCCTGTTAGAAGTTATAAATGTAAAAGATAGGCATTCCCAAATACACTTCCCAAATAATTTTAAACATTTTATTTATCTACTAGGGGAGGTATATGCCCTCCATGGTTGACTTCTGTGGAAGTCAGAGGACAGCTTGTGAGAATTCTTGCTCACTTTCTTCTATGTGTTCCAAGGATTTAACTCTAGGCAGCAGATTTGGCAGATTTAGACACTGAGCCATTTCATTGGATCTTAGATCATTTCAATATATTGTATAGACTATATAAGTTAGAATGGAATATTTGAGCTGGGGCTTAAGAAATCAGTTCTGAAAAAAATGTTCATGCACTAACATAGGAGCATGGGACTATAATTACATACAGAAATAAAGGCTTATTTACATATTTTCATTAATAAACAATTTGTTTATAAATTATTTTTATTTTAAATATGTTAAACAAATAAAAGCTACAAATTATTATACCAACACATATAGACAAAAGTTTTTTATACTAGTACTACTTCTAATCGCACCTTCTGCAAAACTGATAAAAGAAAATCTCGCTGGGCAGTGGTGGTGCACGCCTTTAATCCCAGCACTTGGGAGGCAGAGGCAGGCGGATTTCTGAGTTCGAGGCCAGTCTGGTCTACAGAGTGAGTTCCAGGACAGCCAGGGCTACACAGAGAAACCCTGTCTCGAAAAACAAACAAACAAACAAACAAACAAACAAAAAAAGAAATTTTCCTTGATATGTTGAATGGCATCACTGAAAAACCTAGAGCTAATATCATAAATAATGGTGAAATTTCAAATCTTTTATTTCTGGAAAAGTAATAAGAACCCCTTTTCTCATTGCTTTTATTCATCATTAGGAAAGAAACTAAATATGAAACTCAGAAAAGACAAAGTGGTTTAAAATGGTAATTCATTATAATGTACTGATATTACAAAAATTAATAAATAATACACAAGTAAAAATTATATATTTTTAAATAGATGCAGAAAACTGAAAAGCTTACCTTATATCATAAAATAGTGAAATAATAGCAAATACATTTTATTAATGAAGTGCAGTTGTAGTTTATTAAGAAAGATTTTAAAATAAATTTAAGAGTGAATATTTTATAAGAAAGGGACTCTGAGGAAAGGAACAGTAAACACTCATGTGCTGCTCAAGAGACAGTTCCATCAGAAAATCTACTTTAAGTTAACAAAAGTACTATAGATACAATATCATTTTAACATAATACAAGAAATTACTTGGGCTGGAGAGATGTCTCAGTGGTTAAGAGCACTGGCTTCTTTTCCAGAGGTCCTGAGTTCAATTCCCAGGAACCACATGGTAGTTCACAACCGTCTGAAATGGAATCTGATACCCTCTTCTGGTCTGTCTGAAGACAGCGACAGGATAGATAGATAGATAGATAGATAGATAGATAGATAGATAGAGTAAACAAATCTTTAAAAAAAGAAAAACCTATTTAAAACTTAAAATCAATCTAGAAATGAAAGTGATAATAACATATAAAATTATGTAATCATTATGTTAACTCAGATAATATATATTTCTGTCATATACACTATAATGTTTTGAAATATATACACATTGTAGAAAAGTTATATCTATCTAATTAACAAACCTATCACCTCACATGCTTATCATTTTTTACAGTGGTAGCACATACCCAAAATTTCCAAGCATATAATGCATTGCCAATTGCTTGGTTTTGTTAGGAATTGTATTGACTAAGGACCCCCCATTACCGAGCCTAAAGGAGAATTGTTTGCCCCAGAAGAACAGAGGCAAGGGAATAAGAAATAAAGACGGGAGATAAAAGAGAGAGAGAGAGAGAGAGAGAGAGAGAGAGAGAGAGAGAGAGAGAGAGAGAGAAGGTAAAGAGAACAAAGGAGAAGGAGGAAGTGGATAAGTGAATGGAATAAGGTGTATTTGACCCTGATTGAAACAAAGATTGTCTCTGAATAGAGAGAAGATAGATGCAGCACATAGAAAAATGGAGGTTTATAAAGGTACACAAGGGAAAACTCTGTGTTAGGATGAGGTATTTCATTTTTGTTGAACAAGTTAATTAGGTGAGCAAATGGGAGTTTTTGACTGATGGACTTTAATACATTGATAGCCTGGCATTGGTAGTTAGCCTCGGGAGGAGGAAGTGGCCAAATAAGGGAATAGACCTTGGTGACTAATTTAAGGAATATAATCTGGTTTTAGCAAGGCAAAGGAAATTGAGAAGAAGGGTAAGACCTGCCAGAGCCATGCTCACCACATTCAAGCTGGCCAGAGTCCCTTCAGGTTTAGGTTACTATACAATGGATTTGGTGAAATTGATTTTTTTTCTTTTCTGCTCATTTCTTGCTTTCATAACCCAATTTAGGCTGAATCAGGAAAAGAAGAGTCAGTGGTATAGTACTCCAGAATTCTCATGACAGATAGGTTTTATATGTAGATGTCTATGTTACAGTTACTATTATTATTGCACAGGAAAGAAAAGACACATGACTATAGCCTAGAAACAAGTCACTTTTACTCACATTCCTTTGGCTAAAGCAAGTCAATTTTCTGCACTTAATTTCTGTAGGAGAATGAAAATGGCCAATATTACCAAGTGCTACCACCCAAGAAAAGAGATGTGGAAACAGTAATAAACTATTCTAAGACTACACAGATAAATTTATATTGCTTCTGTTTATACTTAAATGGAGAAAGATGCCATATGGTTAACATCATCCTTCCTTGTCCTTTAGGGTAACACTACTGCCTTCACTCAGTTACATTGAGAAATTAGTAAATGTTGAGATCCCATCCTGAAATATATTAAGTTTACATTCATTATGAAAGGTGTGTATGAATGAGTGTACATATGACTAGACTAAAGGTGTTTTAATTTCCTAAGAGGATAGAGCACCTTATTGTTACACTATTCTATTTCCTTTAAAGGAAGAGAAAATGTTTCACTTTCCTCCGAAATCAAAACACTCCATCCTGCAGGGAAACTCCTTAAGCCAAAGGTAAGTAACTCAAAATTAGTTTCAGGAAATCTTGTCTAGCTACCTGCATGCATGAAATGTGCTCCGGGTTCCCAGCTTTTGTGAACTGTCACCTGTGCTGGGGTGGGTTTTGCGCTGTTGCTGTCTTTGATTTATTTCTGCTCTTATAAGTACCCCCTCTCCCATATTCTTGTAAGTAACTCCAGTAAAAGTCATTGGTTCACCAAGTTGGACTTTGGTGTTAGGCCATATTTTGGTCTATCATGGGTTCCCCAGGGTAGGGTGAGTAGATATGTTTATGTTATGTCTCCCCAGGAAGTGTCTTGTCATATAACAAGGCTTGAAAGACTTTTCAGTAATGTAGATGTACTTTTTTTCTTTTATTACTTTACTAAAGATAACTTTGACTGCAGGGAATAGAGCCATCAAGTCAAACTGGCCAGGAAATTTTTTCCATGTGTTTTGTTTTCACAGGTTGCTGGAGTGAAAAGACATAACTAGTCTTACCCAGCACTAGACTTCGAATGCTGTGATATTTACCTGCTAAGGGGAATGTGCCTATTGATTCAATAATAGCATGCCTATTGTGGGGTAATTTAAGTTCTTTCTGTTTTTGATTTGAAGCTTGCTCCAAGTTAGAGAGAATTCTATGCCTAACATGATAAATCTGATCAAAAACCCATGCCTTGGGGGGAAGGGCATAGGTCTTAATGTAGAGTCTTCTTTTGTTATTTTGCTGAATGTTCCTATTGTCAAACTACTTTCTAAATCTTTGTATTTGTGCTCGTAGACAAACTGGCCAGCACTCCAGCACAGATGAGGAAGGTTTCTATGCTTCACTGAGGTTGTTGATAGTTACTGGGAGAGAGGAGAATTGTTGTTTTTTAAGGTGTGGCCACTGTCAGGTTTCAATGTTCCAGAGGATGGTCCCTCACCCAAACATAAATTATCAGTACTAATTAGACTTAGTAATTTACAAAAAAAATAGGTTACATGAAATTAAGAAGGGATGTACTGGGAGGATTTGGAAGAAATGGAGATTTAATTATATGTATGAAATTCTCAAAAATAAAAGAAAAATTAAAATGATAGTATAATTAATTTGGGTAGGAGTCAAAAGAAAAAATTAATTAAGAATGCTTAGAATTACTAGAGGACTGGAGAAGTAAAACTTTATAAAAAAAAAGAGGAAAATAAGTAAAAATGGGGGATAAGAAAAGAGGAGACATACAGCTCCAGGGAAAAAAAGGAATGAAACAAGTAGATGGGGGTAAAGAAATGCAGCCATATAACATAAAGTATTCACAGCACACAAAGGGCTAAGCTAAAGATACCTTCAAGCCCAGACCAACCTGTGCCCTTTGGTGAGACTAAAGAAGAGAGAGAGAGAGAGAGAGAGAGAGAGAGAGAGACAGAGACAGAGACAGAGACAGAGACAGAGACAGAGACAGAGACAGAGACAGAGACAGAGACAGAGAGACAGAGACAGAGAGACAGACAGAGACAGAGAGACAGAGACAGAGAGACAGAGAGACAAACAGAGAGAGACAGAGAGACAGAGAGACAGAGACAGAGAGAGACAGAGAGAGTGACAAATAGTGTTGGGTGCTGTGTTGTCATCATCTGAGTGCAGGTACAGTATGTCTGGATGTGGTCACTCCCATCTATGCTGCTTCAGACTGTCTGTGACCGCAGTGCCCCATAGAAAGTTTTGTGGCCATCAGTCATGTAAGGGCACAGTCTCAAGCTTTTCCACATGTAAATGAGGCATCCCTAACATCTCAGACCAAAACAATAAGAAAAGAAATGTGACCACAGTCACTTAAGCCCAAACCAGAGTTCTCCATGTTAATGGTGTATATAGAGGCCTGGAGGGCTTAGTCAATAAGTTTCCCTTCTTAGACATTCTTCCTGCAAAAGGTATTTAATCTCAAGCCCACCCTGAGAAGTAGGGTATGGTTTTATACATCTATTTTCCACCATGGCAATAAACTGTTTGGGACCACAGACTCTCTCTTCATCAAGATTCACCATGGGGAGCCATGAAGGTCTTCGCCTACAAAGCAACAGCCTAATCTCAGGTAGAAGGCCTTGTTGTGCTCCCAGCCACAATCACCACCAAACCTTCAACTGCCAAGCTAAGAACAATCATCCCCTGTGAGACAAACTGGAGTTCCCCTCCTTACACCCCCGCCCCCGCCCTAGGCATCAGTCTAGATGCTGTCTCCAACCTGAGGGTCCTCAACTAAGGTTTCTGCTCTTCGCAGACTCCCACAAGCACCTGGATGTCCAAGAGTCTGAGAATTAGGCACTTCCCTGCAGCCCAGAACCTGCCCTCATGGTGGTTTGGGATAAGTATAGTTAAATTCTCCACATTCCAACCCTCCCCCCAAGTAACCATGTCCTGTGGCAGAGGATGCAGGCCTACAACCCTACAGTGGAAGGTGCCCTTGAACTTGTGATTCCTCTGTCTCCACATTCCCAGTACTGGAGTTAGAGGTAAACCACCTTCAAAGTGAGTAAAAGACTCTAGTACTTTTTTACCCCAATGAGTTTATTTGTAGAAAGATCTTACTATGAAGCCTGAATTAGCATATCAAGTGCTCAAATTATAGACATGTGCCTTTACAACTAGTCCTAATTTGAACTCTGACTATTCCAACAATATATACATTTTATAGATAGATAGATGATAGATAGATAGATAGATAGATAGATACAATATGTAATATAATATATATCATATATACACATATAGATATGCATGCCAACAAATATATATATATATATATATATATATATATATATATATATATATATCATCTGTGCCATGTATATACACCACAGATATATGCCAATAAATATACATATATATATATATGTATATATATATATAATGTTACAAGGAAATGAGTACTTAATCTTTCATTTCACAATTGGAAACAAAAAAGCACAAGTAAGTATACACCATACATTGCACATGAGACTATGGACCAGTGGAACTAGCTCTGAAAAATCTGAGGTATGGATCTGTGGCAAACCACATGTCTTTGTAAGTGTCAGCAACAACCTATGCTTTACATTCTTTTTTTTTTTGTATCAAGAAAAAAAATTTTTTTTTCCTAGAGGGCTGACATTTTTTTAAAGATGTTGGTTCTAACAACTTTTCTTTTTTTTTCCCCTTTTTGTAACTGGTTATAATAGTTACATTTCAAGTTTTATCCTCTTATCCCATTTCCCGACCACCCAGGAACCCCTTATCCCATCCCCCCTCCTTGTGCTTCTATGAGGCTGTGCACACACCTTACCCCCAACCCCCACTACCCCCTCCCCACCCTCACATTCCCCCCATTCTGTACTCGTTTTTCATGGGTCCAAGAATCTCTTCTATAACCTATGCCCAACAAGGCCGTCTTCCCCTATGTATACTCTAGCACTTTTATAAGACTCTAGCACTTTTAAGCACTTGCTAATGGTGTAGCTCTTCTGAAGGGTTAGTGAGTTTCTAGTACATGAAACATTACATGATTCAGACTCAGCACTTCTACCTCTTAGTAGAGGTGTTGTTCAGGCTGGAACTCAGAAAAAAAGTCCGTTGAACCCTTCCCTGCATTTCAAGCATGGCTTGTATGTAGGGAGACACCTATATTGCTGACTACATATGTGTCCATGTTTTGCCTTCTTATATGTAGGTGTGCCACCTGTTTGCATAGTACCTAAAAAGGTTAAAAGAAAGCATCAATTCCCCCTGAGAGTGCTGTCTTTAAAAAGATATTGTTTCCTTACACTTACATCCCACACTACCACACACTGTAGATCACCTGGGTCTTGATTCCCTCTATCATAGGATATGTTCCACTCCTCCTCACCCCATATGTCTCATGAATATCACTTCTTTCCAGCACCATAGTCTGCCAGGCTACTCTGGGATCTTGCTTCACTGTGTTGCTTTGACCTCCCTCCCACTTCTGCCACATTCTACCACCGCATATACTACCCAACTCCCTAGAATCTTGCTTCCTAATGATACAAGGTAAGCTCTATTCTCCTCTGGAATCTTGCTTTCTTATGCTTCCAGCTAGGCTTGCTTTTCTGACTCATAGGTCATCTCTCTCTCTCTCTTTCTCTTTCTCTCTCTCTCTCTCTCTCTCTCTCTCTCTCTGTTTGTGTCTGTCTGTCTGTCTGTCTCTTTAACACACACACACACACACACACACACACACACACACACACACACCAGGCAGGGAGGTAGGGAGGTCCCACTTCTGTTCACTATAATGGCTACCTAATTCTTATGATATCTTGTTTGCCTGCTTTACCAGGCAGACCACATTCCTCTATACTCCATAGGCTTTCTAGATACTCAGCCATATTTCTTCCATGTACTGATAGCTTTTCTGCTCTATACACTTGAAGATCACCTGATTTCAAGCTTCAGAAGCTTATTTCCCTGTTCTGCTGGACTGCTGACTGTTCTAGAATGTTGTATCCCCATACCTCTAGCTAGGCCAACTCTACCAACTAACTGAACTCAAAGAAGATATAAATACTGTCCAAAAGAACAAAGAAAAATATCTGAATGTAGTGGTTTGCATAAAAATGGCCCCCATAGGTCTATACTGAGTGGCACTCTTAAGTGGTGTGGCCTTGTTGGAGTTGGGGTGATCTTGTTGGAGGAAGTGTGTTATTAAGGGGTGAGTTTTGAGGTCTCAGAAGCTCAAGGTAGGCTTAGTGGCTCACTGTCTCTTCCTGCTGTCTATGGATGAAGACGTAGAATTCTTACCTAACTCTCCAGCACCAGGTCTGCCTGCATGCTGCCATGCTTCCCATCATGATGATAATGGACTAAACCTCTATACTGAAAGCCAGCCCCAATTAGTTGTTTTCCTTTAAGAGTTGCCACAGTAATGATGTCTCTTCACAGTAATAAAATCCTAACTAAGAGACTGGATGAAATGAGAAAATCAATTCAAGATACACAGAATAAAGAAAGCACATTAAATGTTGCAAGGGAGGAAACTTGATCACTAATAAAGGCAAGCCTATTAGAGTAGCAGCTGATTATTTAACAGAAAAATTTAAAGCCAGAAGGACCTAGAAAGATGTACTCCAAGTTCTGAAAGACCAAAACTGTCAAACCAGATTATGGTACTCAGCAAAGCTATCTATAATTTGAAGGAGAGTCAAAAGCTTTATATAGTAAGAACAGGTTAAGGGAATTTATGCATACAAAACCAGCTCTACAGGGAATACTGGAAAAATACTTCAGATTAAACACATTCAAGGTATCCCCACAGATAAATAAACCATTATGAAGTGTGTAGAAGATGAAAAAATGAGGGGGATGGTAAAAGGCTTAGCCAAAATAAATAGTATAACCAAAATGAATAACCAAAACCTGCATTCTCCAAACCCAAGGAACAACAACAAAAATGTAATTGGAGGGAATGGTACAACACAAGCAGCATGGAGTAGGGGCAGTTTTTAGGATTAAAGGTTTAAGTGGGAATGGGTAGGCTGACTGTAAGTGGTAGAACAGAATGAGACTATGTAATAAGATCTTACAGAACTGGACGTTTTCATCTACTACAGATGTCAGAGAAGTTACTCATGAAGTCTCATCAACATAACTGCCTAATTGAAACCTAAACAAGGACAACACAAATAGACATTTTAACATGTAATAGAATTTCTTAGACAAAGAACTATAGGCATCTAAAGGATGCTGAGATTGGGAGAAATAGTCTTCTCTAAAAAAGAGCCCTCAATTGGTTATCCATATCATTTATGTATAGATATATGAATAATTAAATATATCACAACAACTAAAGAAAAAGGGACATGAATTTTTCGAGAGCTGAGGGGGAATAAATACATTGGAGGGAGGGGAGGGGAAAATGATGTAGTTATTTAATTTATTTAATTTCAAAAATAAAATATAAAGTACACTGCATAAGTGTATAAAATTTTCAAAGAAGACACAAAGATACTATTTTTTAAAAAAAGAAATACATTTATAAGGACTATCTGTCAAATGTCAGGTGGGCTCCCACTATTCCCAAAACTTTTTAAAGTCATTCTGTGTACCCAAACTGTCTAAGTAATGCTCATTTAAAATTTGTATTACTTTTATTTATTTATTTGTGTGCAAAGGGTTTAGGGTGGGATATATATGACAGAGCTCATATGTAGAGGTCAGAGAGCAACTGGCACGAATCAGTTCTTTTTATCTTGTGGGTTTCAGGGATTGCCCTCGGGACTACAAGCTCATCAGAAAGTGCTTTTACCCACAGAGACATCTTGCCAGTCTTAACTATTGTTCTTAATATTGAAATCTTGTTTGTCTTTTGGGTGTCTGATATTTTGATATATGACAAGTAGACAAAAATCTACTTGGAAAAGTATCAGTAAAAATCCTGGGTTCTTTTTATACCATGATTCCTTGAGCACAATATCATTGTAAAGATTGCTGAGTGTTTGATGATGATAGAATATATCCTGTGTGATCTCTCAGAGAGAGGCAGAAAGGGGGTTGAGGGGGAGGAGACAGAGAGGGAGTGAAGGTAGGGAAGGAGGTAGAGGGAGAGAGACAAAGAACATGAAGGTCTGTACACAAATTCTTCTACATTTTCCTTGTGACTTTTTCTTTTGTGGTCTACATTCAGTTTTATTCTTGTGCACTGAGTCTTGTGAGCCTTTCAGGCGATTTATCAGATGTAAGGGTGATTGTGGAGACCTTTGCCAGAGACACTTTTTGTAAGCATGTCACAATTCCATGAATACTATAAATGGCATTGTGTGTTTAATATGCTTCATTACAGAATTATTTAATTAACTTGAATTTGGCACATGTACTGAAGAGATAAATAAAATGCTTCTTTACAATATGTGTTTCCATAACTCAAGAGCAAACATTTTATATGATAAGAAACTCTGGAAAGAAAGCAGAAAGGCAGCAAATGCACAAAGTAGAAACAATAATGCACTTTTAAATCAAATGAAGCACAACTGTCATTGTTCCATCAGCCTTGGGGCACAATTATCCTTTGTTCTGAGAACTGTGAGAACTAATCTAAGAAGCCATGCAAAGATCTGCTGTGAACATGAAAACCTAACTGTGGAAGAATAAAATGGAAAGAAATAGAGATGGGTCGTGATATTAATGAATGCCATCTTTCAAAACTGAAAAAAAAATGACCTGTATCACAATATTGATGTGCTTTTTCGGCTTTTCTTTTTAACTGCTAAGCAGCCATTGAATGTTTAGGGGGTTAAAAAGGAAGGGAAAAAACTCCACATGTGTGTTTTGAATTTTAATTGAAAGCAAAATAAGAAAGCAGAGTATTCACAGAGACCATCACATTCGAAACATCTGCTCTTACCATGAGATCAAATTAAAAAACAAGTCCAGTAAACAATGTCCCAAAGAGATACTGTAACATAATAAAAAGTGGTAGAAAGCAATAATCCCCTGAACATCTTCTTTGTAACATCCATTTAAACAATGTGACTTGCTTGTGAAAGCATATGCTGCAATGTTGAGACAGTTAAACACATTTCATGTTACTTCCCAGTGTTTCCAAAAAATCATTTAAAAAAGAGTAATCGTTTTTGAGAGAGAGAGAGAGAGAGAGAGAGAGAGAGAGAGAGAGAGAGAGAGAGTTAATCTCTAGAGACAATAGTTTCTGTTACCTTTCTCCAAGATAGGATGCATCCTTGGTGTATGTTCTTACCCTAGTGTTTAACCATCACATCAACTTTTTTCCTTTGTAAACTAAGGAATTTCTTAACTTGATAGAATTTAGAAGACTGCCCTTAAAGGGAAATGAGGTTTGAATGAAAATGGTAATAATATAGGATTGGAAGAAGAAAAAATATGAACGGTGAATAGTTTGAGAAATACAGGTTTTTATCCTAAGTATAAAAGTGATTGTCATCATATCCCTATGAATATCATCTGTCATGAAAATAGAAATGATTTGGAAACTGGTCACATTGACACACCCCTTTTAATCGCAGCAGTAGGGAGTCAGAGGCGGGAGGATCTCTGTGACTCCAAAGCCAACCTGAACTACATAGTGAGTCTCAGGAAACCCAGGGCTACATAATGAGACCATGCTTCACAAAAAGCTAGTTTTGATACTGCTTTGATATTGTTTGTTGTTGTAGTTGTTGTTGTAGTTGTTGTTGTTGTTGTTGTTGTTGTTGTTAGTTTAGGAGTATTGTGTAATGGTCCAATATATCATGGTATGGCAACATTTCAATATTCAGTTTTTTTCATTGAGCTGTGTTAATTTTTGGTTCAGCAGTTAGCTATCAAATTGAAGAACATTTATAGAAAGAATGTGTTGAACTCTTCTTATTTTTCCTTCTTAGTGTCACCTCAATTTCAAATTCTTTTTGCTTTTCAGAACTATGTGCTGTGGGTCTTTAGAGCAGAATGAGTTTTATGTTAGAGTTCTAGCTACATGGTGTACAGCTCCCTTCAGTATGACATTAAGCTGCAAAACTAATCCTTGCACTCTATGCTTCTTTTTTTTGTCTTTTCTTTTGTTTTCATTATTTAGCTGTTTTTATTTATTCTTCTATGGCTCTAAGTCACAATTTTGGATTATTTACCCACTTTTGAATTATTTTCTTTGTTGGAAATAAAGTTAACAAGTACCATCTTGGCCATGTTTTAACAAGTTATACAAATTCTAAAGTTCAACTAATTTTCCATATTACAGCTTTAAGTGAACTTTGTAAACAAATCTAAAGGTTTCTGTGTATTTTTTCTTATGGGATGTTATAAAAAAAAACAATTTAAACAATCTAACCAATAAAGATGAACCTACCAAAGATCCCCTTTAAGTAAGTAGTGAACATGAAGCAGTTTATTTTATTTCTTTGCAAAGTTGGGTGTCAGCCTACAATGGGACAGAGAAAAATCTCAATAATCAAGAACACTGTCTTTCCCACTTCTATCCTTTCCATGTTTTCTAAGTAACAATGTGTGGGTATATTCTTATCTTTCTCTCTATTGATTATGAAAATCTCTGTGTGCGTATACTCTATCTATTTGTTGGCTAGTCTTATGTCAACTTCATACACAAACTAGAGATATACAAATTTCCTCCCCAACTTGCAATTGGGTCATGGTGTTTCATTGCAGCATTTGTAACCCTAACTAAGACAGAAGTTTGTACCAGTGTAGTGGGATTTTGGTGTGACAGATTTTACCATATTATTTGAAAGGATTATGGAAGGACTTTGGAACTTTTGGCTGGAGAAGTCATTGAGTGGGAGAGCTCAGTGGGATGTTCTGTGGGAGGATGAGGCCCAACTTGTGAAATTTCAGAGGAAAGTTTAAAGACTCTATCAGGCTGTTTGTTATTTTCATTTAAGATTTTGTCATTCTGGCTAGCTTAAGCTGAAGAATCAGCTGTGATTAACAAGTTAGCAGAACTACTAGAGTGAAACCTTTGTTTTGCTGGGATACTTAATGCGGGTCATCTGCAGCTGAGAAATTATTGGTGAATATGAAGAGAACAGAATCATTGACATGAAGTCTGGGAAGTGTTTCCTAAGAGTCAGTACATAGAAGCTGTGTTCCTGACATGGCCAAGATGGTACTTTGTGCTGGCAAATGAATTTGGTAGGTTAAGAGTAACCTATTTGCTGCTGGTTTTAAAGGTGTGAAGGGGTCATGGAGAACAGCTGAGGCTACAATTACACTCATACCTAAACCTCACAAAGACCCAACAAAGAAAGAGAACTACAGACCAATCTCTCTTATGAATATTGATGCAAAAATACTCAATAAAATTCTCGCAAACTAAACCCAAGAATACATCAAAGCAATCATCCATCATGATCAAGTAGGCTTTATCTCAGGAATGCAGGGATGGTTCAATATTCAGAAATCCATCAATGTAATCCACTACATAAATAAACTCAAAGAAAAAAACCACATGATCATTTCACTAGATGCTGAAAAAGCATTTGACAAAATTCAACATCTCTTCATGTTAAAAGTCTTGGAAAGATCAGGAATTCAAGGTCCATACCTAAACATAGTAAAAGCAATATACAGCAAGCCAGTAGCCAACATCAAACTAAATGGAGAGAAACTGAAAGCAATCCCACTAAGATCAGGGACTAGACAAGGCTGTTCACTCTCACCATACCTATTCAATATAGTACTGGAAGTCCTAGCTAGAGCAATTAGACAACAAAAGGAAGTAAAGGGATACAAATAGGAAAGGAATAAGTCAAAATTTCACTATTTGCAGATGATATGATAGTATACTTAAGTGACCCTAAAATTTCCATCAGAGAACTCCTAAACCTGATAAACAACTTTAGTAAAGTGGCTGGATATAAAATCAACTCAAACAAATCACTAGCCTTCCTATACTCAAAAGATAAACAGGCTGAGAAAGAAATTAGGAAAATATCACCCTTCACAATAGTTACAAACAATATAAAATACCTTGGAGTGAACCTTACCATCAAGTGAAAGACCTGTATGACAAGAACTTCAAGTCTCTGAAGAAAGAAATAGAAGAAGATCTCAGAAGATGGAAAGATCTCCCGTACTCCTGGATTGGCAGGGTTAATTTAGTAAAATGGCCATCTTGCCAAAAGCAATCTATAGATTCAATGCAATCCCCATCAAAATTCCAAAGCAATTCTTCATAGAGATAGAAAGAGCAATTTGCAAATTTATTTGGAACAACAAAAAACCCAGGATAGCAAGAACTGTTCTCAACAATAAAAGACCTTCTGGGGGAATCACTGTCCTTGACCTCAAACTGTACTACAGGGCAATAGTAACAAAAACTGCATAGTATTGGTACATAGGCAGGCAGGAAGATCATTGGAATAGAATTGAAGATCCAGAAATGAGCCCACACACCTATGATCATTTGATCTTTGAAAAAGAAGCTAAAACCATTCAGTGTAAAAAGGACAGCATTTTCAGCAAATAGTGCTGGTTCAACTGGAGGTCAACATGTAGAAGGATGCAAATCAATCCATTCTTGTCTCCTTGTACAAAGCTCAAATCCAAGTGAATAAAAGACCTTCTCTTAAAACCAGATACACTGAAACTAATAGAAGAGAAGGTAGGGAAGACCCTCAAATACCTAGGCACAGGGGAAAAGTTCCTGAACAGAACACCAATGGCTTATGCTCTAAGATCAAGAGTTGACAAATGGGACCTCATAAAATTGCAAAGCTTCTGTAAGGCAAAGGACATTGTCAATAAGACAAAACGGCAACCAACAGATTGGGAAAAGATCTTAACCAATCCTACATCCGATAGAGGGCTAATATACAAGATATACAAAAAACTCAAGAAATTAGACTCCAGACAACCAAATAACCCTATTCAAAAAATGGGGAAAAGAGCTAAACAAAGAATTCTCAACAGAGGTAACTCGAATGGCCGAGAAGCACCTTAAAAAATGCTCAACATCCTTAGTCATCAGGGAAATGCAAATCAAAACAACCCTGAGATTCCAGCTCACACCAGTCAGAATGGCTAAGATCCAAAGCTCAGGTGATAGTTAATGCTGGCAAGGATACGAAGAAAGAGGAACACTCCTCCATTGTTGGTGGGATTGCAAGCTGGTACAACCACTCTGGAAATCAGTCTGGTGGTTTCTCAGAAAATTGGACATAGAATTTCCTGAGCATCCAGATATACCACTCCTGGGCATATACCCAGAAGATGCTCCAACATATAACAAGGCCATATGCTTGTTCACCATGTTCATAGCAGCTTTATTTATAATAGACAGAAGCTGGAAAGAACCCAGGTGCCCCTCAACAGAGGAATGGATACAAAAAATGTGGTACATTTACACAATGGAGTATTACTCAGCTATTAAAAATAATGAATTCGAGAAATTCTTAGGTAAATGGATGGAACTAGAAATTATCATCCTGAGTGAGTTAACCCAATCACAAAAGAACACACAAGGTATTTACTCACTGATAAGCGGATGTTAGCCCAAAAGTTTGGAATAGCAAAGACTCAACTCACAGACCACATGAAGCTCGTGAAGAAGGAAGACCAAGTGGGGATGCCTCAGTTCTACTTAGAACGAGTAACAAAAATACTCAAGGGAGCAAATATGGAAACAAAACATGGGACAGAAAAACTGAAGGAGCGGCCATCTGGAGACCATTCCACCTGGGTATCCATCCAATGTATAGTCACCTAAGCTAGGCACTGATGTGGATGGCTCAAAGTGCATGCTGTCAAGAACATGATATAGCCGTTTCATTAGAGGTCTGCCAGAGACTGACACATTCAGAGGACGATGCTCACAGCTAACCACTGATATGATCAAGGGGTTCCCAATGGAGGAGTTAAAGAGAAGACTGAAGGAGCAGAACGGGTGTGTGACCCCATGAGGAAAGCAACAATACCAACCAACCAGAGCACCCAAGGGTCTAAGCCACCAGCCTGGCAGCACATAGGGAGGGACCCATGACTCCAGCTGTATGTGTAGGGGAGGATGACCTTGTTGGGCATAGGTGGGAGAGGAGATTCTTGGTCCTATGAAAAATGAACACAGAGTGTGTGGGGGGAATATGAGGGTGGGGAAGGGGTAGGGAGGTGGAGGGTATGTGGGGGCACAGCCTCATAGAAGCATGAGGAGGGGGGATGGGATAGGAGGTTTCTGGGTGGTGGGAGGAAGTGGGGTAAGGGGATAAAATCTGAAATGTAAATATAATACCCAATTTTTTAAAAAAAAAGAAATTATGGTACATTTGATTTTTAAAATTTATTACTACCACTTTATTTTCTTTTGTCTTTTTAAAATTATCTTTAATCAGTCCAGTCTTTATTCCCCTCCAGGTCTGCTTTCTGACTGTTCCTGATCTCCAATAGGATATCCCCACCCCCTCACCCCAAAAGGCCTCCCCATTCCCTGGGTCCTCAAGTTTCTCAAGGGTTAGGTGCCTCTTCCCTCACTGAGGCCAGACCTGGCAGTCCCCTGCTATATTTGTGTCCAGGACTTCATATCAGCTATTGTATGCTGCCTGGTTAGTGGTTCAGTGTCTGAGAGATGTCTGGGGTCCAGGTTAGTTGTGACTACTGATCTTTCTATGGGGTCACCCTCCTCCTTAGCTTCTTCCAGCCTTTCCCTAATTCAACCACAGGGGTCACCAGCTTTCATCTATAGGTTGGGTATAAGTATCTGCATCTGACTCTTTCAGCTGTTTGTTGGGCCTCTAAGAGGGCAGCTATGCTAGGCTCCTGTAGGTAAACACACCATAGCATCAGTAATAGTTTCAGGCCTTGGAGCCTCCCCTTGAGATGGATCCCAGGTTGGGCCTGTCACTGAACCTCCTTTCCCTCAGTTTCTTTTCCTTTTTTGTCCCTGCAGTTTTTTTAGACAGGAACAGTTCTGGGTCAGTTTTTGACTGTGGGATGGCAACCCCATCCTCCACTTGATATCCTGTCTTTCTACTGGAGATGGACTCTACACGTTCCCTCTCCCAGTGGGCATTTCATCTACGGTCCCTCCTTTTGAGTACTGAGAGTCTCTCACCTCCCAGGTCTCTGGTATATTCTAGAGCTACTCCCTCCTAACCTCCCAAGGTTGCCTGGCATTCAGGGCTTCAATCCCGGTCCCCCCTCCCATACCTGATCATGTTCCCGTTTTCTGCTCCCCTACCCAACCCTGGTTCCTCCATCCCTTGACCCTGGCCCTATGATTGCTTTTTCTCCCTCCCAAGTGGGACTGAAGCATCCTCACTTAGGCCCTTCTGCTTGTTAACCTTCTTGAGTTCTCCTGAGTTCTGTGGATTGTATCCTTATGAGTGTTCTGCTGCATATACATCCTCAGGCCAGAAGAGGGCACCAGATCTTATAGATGGTTGTGAGCCACCAAATGGTTGCTGGGAATTGAACTCCAGACCTCTGGAAGAGCAGCCAAAGCTTGTAACCGCTGAGCCATTTAACCAGCTCAAAATTTGTAAATTTGAATCTAATGTGGGATGTGTGTGTGTGTGTGTGTGTGTGTGTGTGTGTGTGTGTGTGTGTGT
>JANHMN010000005.1:87989796-88087217 GCA_030674055.1 Rhabdomys pumilio
GGGGGGTTGGGAGTGGATAGGAGAACTAGAATGCTGTTCTGGGAAAAGGAGGCTGTTTGGGGGTTTTGTTGTTGTTCTTGTTGTTGTGTTGTGTTTTGTTTTGTTTTGATGTCCAGGCTCTGTAGGACCTTCTGGGGCTAGGAAAGTTCAGGCTGCTTTGGAGCAGTTTGTGAGGCTGGATCACCTGGGTCAAAGTTGTCTGGGAACACAGAATTTGAGGGAACACCTGGAGCTAGCAATTGACTCTGGGTCTGCTGAGATAGATAGACTAAAGCAAGAAGATAAAGTTAATGAACTTTAGGGAAAATGTTTATTTTGATGTACATTTGAAACTTCAAGGCCCAAGGTCCTGACAGTTGGGGGAGGGTAATTCCAAGACCAGAGGGAGAGAGAAAATTAGTTAGGAAAAACTTAGTCTGTTGGCTTGACAGGAGTACTTATATGAAGTCCCCTTGACCTGTGAGGGGCAGATTCATATTAATTCCCCAAAACTCACAAGAATTCTATTTTTAAAGTTTATAAAAAGAGGTAAAAGATTTAGATTTTGTATCTAAAATCGTTTGCAATGAGTACTGAAATCCACATTGTAGAAAAGGCAGTAGACTCATGCCTTTGAGTCATAGTAAAACCTTGACAGCCCCAAAATTATTCTGTGTTAAAAGCACAAACATACTTTTCTTTATCCAGATGACTGGGTATATACAGTTTGGACAGAGATTTTTTTTTTAATACAATGAGAAGCATTTTTAGCTCTATACTTAGAAGACAACCAAAGGAAATTTTGAGCTTGTGACTATGAAAATATTAGCAGTATTTTACCAGGTTAGATTAATATCTTATCAGAATTCCACTGATTAATGTTAAAACTCTGAACATTTGCATTATTAATTTAACAATAGCATAGTGGGGGAAAGAAATCTGAAACATTTTTAAAATGTTACTTTGAAACCTGTTTTGTAAGTTTATCTCCTTTAAGAGTCTGGTAGCAAGGTAAACTTTGTTTTTATAGACTGGAGTCCTAAAAGCTCTAGGGAAGTAAGGCCTGAGACCTGACTTTTACTTAGGAAGAGAATTAAGAAGGCAGCTGAAGCCTTTGGGAGAGTATCTGATATGCTTGCTGGTTTTAAAGCGACAGCCAATCAATATGATCAGAGATCTGAAAAGGATAAATTATAGCTAGAAGTATAATCCAAATGGTCTGTGTATCAATTTAAATGTGAGACCCACTACCTAGACAGGCTACCTCAGGCTCCTGTCATCTCCATGGTTTCATTGGAGGTAATAGTCTATAATACAGGACAGCATTTAATCTTTAGCTATTATACAAAGCAGCACAGGCCTTTGGTTTCCAGAAACAGGTCTGAGAATTTCCTGTCGAGGACCTTGGGGAAAGTAATCTTAATTTGACTGGGCAAAGTAGGGCAATCAACCCAAAAGTGTAGTGTCTACAGTTTGAGCAAAAGCCCTGGCAGCAGGCAAACCATGGGGCAGTTCACAATCTAGGTAGAGTCTTCATGCCCCAATGGTCTTTTTTGGAGACGTTAAGAGTTCCCTCCAGGAAGGAACATGTCAATTATGGGAAGTTTAAACATTTTAAATGCCATATTCAGCAGATCTCTGAAGAGACTGAGTGTACCTGTTTTAATGTAAGTATACTGGATTTTAGGCTTAACCTTGAAAATGAATATAGAAGGCTAAATAAAGCTTGTCACTAAATAAACAGTTTACTCGTTAGTAGCTTAATAAATGAAACAAAGACAAAGAAGCTAAAGAATTATTACTGTGAACCTAAGTAGACCTTAGGAATTTATAAACATTTGATTATCAAAGATACCTCATTTATCAAACATATGTTGTTATTTACTTAAAATTTTTAGAAGCCTGGTATTGAACAGATAGCAAAGACATATATAGTTAAACATATACCTTAAACCAGCTTTTGTTAATCTGAGTAGACTTGTTTGTTTGTTTGTTTGTTTGTTTGTTTGTTTGTTTGTTTAGACAGGGTTTCTCTGTATAGCCTGGGCTGTCCTGGAACTCACTCTGTAGACCAGGCTGGCCTCGAACTCAGAAATCTACCTGCCTCTGCCTCCCAAGTGCTGGGATTAAAGGTGTGCACCACCACTGCCCAGCTGAGTAGACTTTTATATCTTTAAAATTTATCAACATATACAAATTCCTATCAATTCAAAATATTTTAGAAACCTATTATTTTCTCAATTTAAAAAGAGATACAATAATAAACTAGGGGCTCAGTAGGACTGAGAAGTTTTATAATTCTTGCTTTATATCTTGTGGTCATCTTAAGATGGTGAGGTCACATGGCATGTAGACCTTTAATCTTAGGAAAGATGGCTGCCAGCCATGTGGTTGCTTATATCCTGATGAGGTTGTCTGCCAATATGGCGGAGAGCCACATGGTTGCTATTTAAAAACATCTTTTTAAAAAAACATAAGTTGAATCTAAGTTACATATATAATATATTCTAAAGAGCTAGGTCACATATATAGGATGTTGCAGCAAATTAAAATTACCTATGCTTTTTAACTATAAGGTTTTTACTATAAGCTTTTTGTTGTAAGTATTAAGCCAAATTGTTATAGATTTTGTGAATTTTTTAAAACCATACCCAATGAACAACTTATAAATCTTGAGATAAGAGTTTACAGCATAATCTTAAGAGATTCTTCTTTTGGAGAACAGAGTGCAAAGATATGAAGATAAATGATTTGTAAGAGGGGGAAGTAAAACCTTAGCAATAAGAGACTTTGTGATAATTGACTTGTTTGGTGTATTGGATTTTTTGAATGATTGTATAGTTAGTTATTCGCTTAAACCCAATTTAAATTTCTAACTCTGCTGAATAGGTACGTAAGATAGGAACTCAAATACTTCCCGATAATATTACATTTAAGTGCAATTTTCTCTTCCTATGGCGAGGCAAGCCATTCTAAAATCTCTGTAGATGGCATGACCATCTTTCTATGTTTCCTGAAACATAAACATGAAGCTATTTCCACAATAAACCTTATTTTTGTGGGCCAAAAAATGAAACACAAAGGCTTCAGTACGGAGCATCTGTGAATGTGTGTAGTGGAGTGCATGGTGGCTTCACTAACAATGAAAGAAAATTCAAAATAAAAGACAGATTTGGGGAGAAAAATTAACCTTTATTTCTTATATCTTGAACAAGACTAATTCACTACTTAGTCGTATCATACATCTGAAAATCAGGAAAGAGTTTAGAGTCAGGTATTTGATTTAAAAGTCATTAACACTGAAATCAATTAGACCGGATCTATAAATGATTTAGATGTCTGATACTGGAATATTGGAGAAGGAGGCTCCTTGGAGGCTTTTGAGTAGAAGAAAAGAGATAACTGCATTATGGGGTAAGAGTGAAACAGATATTACATTCAGAACACCAATTCTAAAATGTGCTTTTGAATCCTGCCTTATTCACTAAACAAGAGGCAAATCAGGGAAAAATAATTTAAGGAAAATTAAGCTGATTACAAATTATTTAGAACATTTTGGGTTTAAATAAGACTCCCCCAAAGAGTTGTTTAAAAGGAACTTCACTCTTAATTCTGGTCTCCAAAAATGTAAAAACTGCTTTACTGTAGTTTTAAATATGTATTTTTAAAATGTATGAGTGTGCCTATGTGAATTTATTCTGTGGGCAGGAGACTAAAGAAGTCAGAGGGTACCAGAACCCCTGTGGTTGGAGTTACAGGTAGTTATGAAACTCCTGATGTAGGTTGTTTCAAACCAAACCTAGGACTTCTGCAAGAACAGTCTAAATGCTCTAACCTCCTAATCCACCACTTCAACTCTAATAAGTTTGTAGTATGGCTTGTTACCGCAGCCACAGACAATGAATACACACATTTCTGAGAGAGAGAGAGAGAGAGAGAGAGAGAGAGAGAGAGAGAGAGAGAGACATAGAGACAGAGACAGAAACACACCCAGAGAGACAAATACACAGAAACAGAGAATATGAAAATGTTCAGACGCTCTAGTTCTTAAATACAGGTATTGTATTGTGTGTATCTTCTTTTTCAAAACAGATTTGTTTATTTTACGTGTATGTGTGCCTGGATATATGTAGGTGCACCATGTGTGTGCCTGGTACAAGTGAAGGCCAAAATAGAGTGTCAGATGCCCTGGCACTGGAATTATAGGCATTTGTAAGTCACTGTGCAAGATCAGAGAATTGAACCTGGGTCTTCTGTAAGAGCAGCACTCACAACTTGTGAGCTATCTCTCCAGTCCATTGTTCATTTTATTTTTTGTCTGTCTAGTCCTTTTCTCTTCTTCTGTAAACAACATCTGGGAGGCTAGAGTAATTAAGGAGGCTCAGTAATTAAAAAAACTGGATTCTCCTCTGACCTGGGTTCCATTCCCAGAACCCACACAGAAGCTCACAACTGTTTGTCATTCCAATTCCAGGAGATCTCTTATGGCCTCTGTGAGCACTGCATGCATGGGTTGCATAGACAGTCATGCAGATGAAATACCACACACATAAAATATAAAAATTTAAAAACAAAACAAAATACACCCAAACAAAACCCCAGTGCTCTCTTATTCTTGAGACCTGAAGGTCAGAGCAAGTCTGAAAATATTTTTCCCTATCTTAAATTTTCATTTAGATTTTTTTTTTACATTTTTTAATCATGTGGTTGAATGCATATGTAGGAGTCTCATTATAATCTTATCTATACATTTTCTGTCCAGAAGCAGTTGTGATAATATCTCCAATCAAAAGCTTTAGGTGGTGCTTTAAAAAATCTGAACTAATGGAAGAGAGACATTTTCTGTCTGACCCGATTTGAGAGGCTTGACCCCATTGTTGTTCAGAGACTGTGATTCCCAGCTTGTAGTAGGTGACTTTGGAAGGATTTGAAAGAGTGACCCTGTCTGAGAGAGGAAAGATTGAGAGCCTGAGATGGAATTTCAAACATTCTACTTTCTGGTTTCATTTATTCCCAAGGCTAACAACAGACTTACCCTTTCACAGTTTGGGTTACAGAATAACTTTGTCATTTAGCTTAAGCTATTTCAATGTAGTATTTGTTACTTCTACTAAAATAACCTGATACATTAAGGGAAAAAAGGAAGAAGCCAGCAATCAAATTAAAAGTGAAATCTTCCACATATCTTTCTCTATTAGAGGTGTAAAAATCAACTTTATTGACCCACTGTATTTTTAAAGCACCATCTTTACAGGGAATGTTTTACTAATGAAATGAATAGGATAAAGTTACATTTTCAGTCACTTAAAGATTCATTCTGCAAAACCTGTCAGCATACCTCTCAGCAAAAAGTACTTCCTACAATCTCCCTAAGCCTATTTTTCAAATGCAAAGTAGAAGTGAACTCAAGAAAGTCTACTTTGTAAAATACACAGATGGAAGAACCACAAAGCCAATGGGGAGAATTTCAGTATATTTAGATCTTTAATGACAGTGATCAGACTGCCCCATAAAATGTTCCAGTCATGCCAGGTGGTGGTGGCACAAGTCTTTAATCCCTGCACTTGGGAGGAAGAGGCAGGTTGATTTCTGGGTTTGAAGGTAGCTTGGTCTACAAAGCAAGTTCCAGGACAGCCAGGGCTACACTGAGAAATCCTGTCTCAAGAAAATACACACACACACACACACACACACACACAAAACAAAACCCTAAATAAATAAAGTTCCACCCATAACTGAAATACTTATTGGGAAGAGCCTCCTAGTGTGGCCTTAATTCCATCATGACTAAAGTTAGAGGAAGAAAGGAAGGAAGGAAGGAAGGGAGGAAGGAAGGAAGGAAGGAAGGAAGAAAGAAAGAAAGAAAGAAAGAAAGAAAGAAAGAAAGAAAGAAAGGAGGGGTAGGTAGGGGAATTAGCTTGGAACAAATAACTTCAAGGCCACACCCTCTTCACTTTGGGTTCACTGAGGTGTGTTTATTTTAATAGCTGATCTGAAAGCATGAGATGTCATGCCACAGCTGACCAGAGCCTAAACAGAAAAGCTCAGAACTTAAAACTAAGCATGCATGCAGCACGGGATAACAATCACTTAAGCTTGAATTGGTAAACACCAGAAGAAAGTGTACCCAACAACATGGCCTTAGATTCCATATCTAAGAGGAGCCTTTAGAAGCCTTTTAGTGTTCAAATTATAAAACCCCAACAAAGACTTTAAAAACAGGCCTTATTTGGCAACTTGTGTTCTCCTTTCCCAAGGCATTTAGATGGATTTTACCAAGGTAATTATTCAGAGCAGGGTGCTGTGGCAGACACCTGAAATACCAGCACTTTGGAAGGCTGAGGCAGGATCTTCACATCTTCACGAGGTAGAGGCTAACCTGGGTTATATACAGAGTTAAAAACAGCCAGGGCCTTAAATCAAGAGCCTATTTAAAAAAAAAAATCTGTTTTGAAGAGAATTCAGGTTGTTGGCCTCAGAAGTTGTTCAGAAGCAATAGTGCACATTTGCTTCTAGGGAAAGGGCAATTCCCTGAGCTGTAACAACACTCAAAGGGAGTCACAAGTCCTGGGCTGGGTATACATACATACATACATACATACATACATACATACATACATACATACTCCCACTGTAGATGAGAAATTTCCACTCCACTAACTCGAAGAGGACTGAGGAAAACGTAGTAGAATGAGAATTAATAAAGGAAAAGATGTAATGGAGTGGTGAGTCCGGAGACCGGCTGCTCCAACTGTTTGGTTCTGTTCCAAGCAAAGTTCGCTCCTGAGTGAGTATGGGGACGCATAGATAGAATAATGGCAGCTTTTCTAGCTGGACTCCAGCTCAATGGCCTAGCACACAGGGGTGGAAGCTCTACTCTTCCCTTCCCGCCCCGCCTGGCCACGCCCCTTGTTTCCCACCCCCTCTCCTGGCCCCTCCCCCTTCTTTCTTAACCCTCCTGGAGTGATTCGTAGACTTCCCATTGCTCTTCGCTGCGGCTGCGGCTGCTGGCTGTCTTCCCCGCTCCTGGCTCGGCGGTAGTGGGAGCGCGCAGGCGCGGCTTGCAGCTCTGCTTGCGCGTAGTAGCGGAGCGGGGTTCACGGTGAGTCTGGCAGCGGTGCGGGACTGCTTGGAGAGAACGTGGTTGCAGCCGGAAAGGGACTTGGGTGTGTATGGAAGACTTTGACCCGGTCAGGAGAAACTCCTGCAGCTGTTTTGGTGGCGGGACTTCTCGAGGTTTCCAGGCTCCGGCCGCGTGGGGAGAGGAGTGAGCGGTGGCGGGAGACTGGAAGGTGTGTAGTGGGGGCCGAGTTGGAAGGAGGAGGAAAAGCACGTAGAAGCTGGAAGTCCACACTTGAGCTTGGCCGGGCCAGGAAGGTTCGCCTGAGGGCCATGGGAGGTGGCCCAGCTTCAAGTTCAGTCCCCCCTACTTGGTGTCCCCGAGCGATGTCCCAGCTTACTCTTTTTCCCTCGTGCTGCTTTCCTGGGGTGCCGAGTTGGCAGGAACGTTTTCTGTCGCTGGGGAGAGGATTTGGTGGAGGTGGGTTGTTGGCCCGGGCTGTTGCAATAGAGGGTGTGGCGTTCCTACGACTTTCCTTTCTCCGAGAATGTGCCCCTCTTCTGATACAGTGTGCCTGGACATTTTTTAACAAAGGCTATAACTGTTTTGTAGGCTGTGGCGGTGACAGCGGGGGGGGGGGGGGGGGAGGCGCGTGCGGATGTGTGTGTATGTGTGTCTGTGTGTATATGTGTACGCTCGCGCGCCTGTGAGTGTCTGCGAGCAAGGGAGCGCGCGCGTGTTGGCTCGCTTGCTTCAGAAGCCGCCCTAGGGGGTGGGGAATCTAAGAGGGCCTGGAGTTGGGGGAATTTCCGGAAAGACCTAGCAACTTTCTGCGGAGGCTTTTTTTCTTTTTCCTGGTCTGTTGATTTGAGAGTAAGAATCTACACCATAGGAATGTGCCTGGATACTATTGTGTGTGTTCTTGCTGTGCGTGTGTGTGAGTGTGTGTGTGTGTGTGTGTGAGAGAGAGAGAGAGAGAGAGAGAGAGAGAGAGGGAGAAGGAGAGAGAGAGATTGTGTTATTCATATACGTTTTTACAAAGAAAAACAAAAACTAATCGAATTTCAGAAGAAATGAGTGTGAATGAAAGGGAGAAGAGTTGGAATGGCCAAGTAGAGCTAGATGAATCCCTTTTGATAGTCATAGTGTATGGCCAGACTTGTGAAAATGTGGAGGTGTGCAAGTCAGTAATTTTAGCTAGAATATTGTTCATTGTTTCAACGAAGAGTTCTTAGGGTTCTGGTGCTGCCAGATACTTAGGCTTATTCACTTTAGAAACTTTAAAAATGATGTTAATATAAAACATTAGGGAAAGTATTGTGACATTGGATAAAGGCCCATAGACTTTCATGTTAAAAATTTATGAACTTTTCTAAAAAATGATACATGTGGTCCCAAGCACAGATGTTTATATTTATTTTTTAACTCATTTGTTTTCTTAATACATCATAATAAACTGAGCTTCCTCCTCCACCCCTTTTCCTTGATTGTGAATTCTGTTTTATAAACATATACTCTCAGATCTGAAATATGTTTAAGCAGAATTTCTTCATGTTTTCTTGTTATTTAATCTTTTCTCCAGTTATTCAAAGGATTTGGAGATAATATTGTCCAACTTGGGAGAGGGATGGTAGGATGCCTTTTGCCTTTTTCAAGAGCAGTGAATTATTCATACTTCCACACTCATCCTTATAAACTTATTGCAAAAACTTTCCAACTTCCTCGGAAGTAATTATTCTTTAACTGTTTAACTGATTGCACTAGCCTTATTTTCTCTCATTACCCAAATACTAAGGCTGCCTTGTATACAGTAAGTGCCCAATAAACTTATAGTTGCATGTTATTAAATGTCATTAGAAAGATTAAGTCATCCTACAGAGTTTATGAGGTAATAGGAAAGTTCTGATCTCTTAATGTTTAAGGAACATTTCTTGAATATGGATAAGTGATGAGCGCATAGATACATTTTCATGTGTTATCGATAGTTTATGCTCATAAACGAGGTGTAAAAATTTGTAGATAAAAGAGGAAATGGGAATCATAAAAGCACGAACTTTAGAAGACAGCAAAGCTAGCAAATAGTCATTGTGCACACTGCAATGTGTAATTTGTCATTTGCAGAAAGTCATGAATAAGGAGCTGCTTGAGTTTAGGAAATATTAAAAATGAACACAGCTCACGCGGTACTATTTACTAAAGATTAACATATGTAAAGAAAACTGCAATCCACCTTATGTTATACTCCTAAGGCGGTTTGAGCCTTTGGCTAATGAGTCCTTTTCATTCTTAATCATCTTGGTCTGATGATTTCTGCTATCTTATCTTTGACAGATCTTTTCATTCCAACACACTACTGGCTTTCCAGGTACCTCTGCTTATATTAGAGAATTAATTTGTCTGGTTCACTCAGTACTCCATGAATGTTTTTATTTTAAATTTCTACATATTTTCTGATTCATATGCATGGCTTTTGAAAAAAATTGCAACAAAACCACTTTATTTTATACCTTTCTCCTTTAATTGTTTTCTTATCCAGACTTTTTCCTTGTGTATACTTTTTTTTTCCTTTGTCACTGTAGATAAACAGCCGAGTGCTTGTCTGAAGTTGTCATATCATGGAAGGGTGGAAAGGATACAACTAAGGGAAGCTACTTATATTCAATAACCAAGGCACATTCATTTGTTTTGGTTTATGTCAGATGCAGATGATTGATTTAATTTGTTGGATTTTTTCTTTTTGTTTTATTTTGTTTTGTTTTTCTTTTTTGAGACAGGGTTTCTTTGTGTAGCCCAGGCTGGCCTCGAACTCAGAAATCCGCCTGCCTCTGCCTCCCAAGTGCTGGGATTAAAGGCATCCGCCACTACCACCCGGCCTGTTGGAATATTTTTTTAGGACTAGAAAGTTGTTACAGTTATTTGGAAAAATGTGTTTTTAATTTGAAATGTGCATTAGACTCTGCTGGTAGGAAGCTCTTTCAACTAACATGCTTATATTTAAGGCCTTTCCTTCATATAAACACAGCAAATCAGAAATTTCAGGTGAAGAAGCTAAAAGCAAACAAACAAAGAAAGAAAACTCCAACAAAATAACAAAATCCTGGGAGATTTTTGAGGTCCACTTTTTTACTGGATGGTTTTGTGTCAGCTTGAGTCATCAGAGAAGAAGGAGCCTCAGCTGAGGAAATGCTTCGGCGAGATCCAGATGTAAGGCATTGTCTCATTTAGTAGTCAACAGGGGAGGATCCAACCCGTAGTGGGTGTGGCTGCCCTTCAGTTGGTGGTGGTCCTTGGTTACATAAGATATCAGGGTAATCAGGCCAGGGGAAGCAATCCAGTAAGTAGCATCCTCCATGACCTCTGCATTAGCTCTTGCCTCCAGGTTCCTGCCCTGTTTAACTTCCTGTCCTGACTTCCTTTGGTGATGAACAGCAATGTGGAAGTCTGAGGGATAAGCCCTTTCCACCCCAATTTGCTTTTTGCTCATGGTGTTTGGTTGCAACAATAAAAACCCTAACTAAGATAACTTTGTTTAAGAAATACTTTAAAGGATGATAGTCAGGGTGTAGAATAAAATGAAAATAAACTACTTTTTTCTGTAAACTGTAGGTGAAAGAAGACAAACATTGCAGTTTGATGGTTATATACAATGGGAATTCGTGAGATAGAGAGAGAGAGAGAGAGAGAGAGAGAGAGAGAGATTGTTAACAAAATCCTGTTAGCGCACAGGAGTAAAGGTGTAATGCTTAAAATTATAACTAATGGAATAGAGTATTAGAACAAGGAACTAGAGAGACAGTGGAATTAAGGGCACGGGCAGAAGAGAAAAGAATAAATTAAAATATATGTTTAAAGGCAGAGACAAATGAATGAAATGGGCAGTGTTCTCTTTTAGTGTTTAGATGGATGCTGTTTCCCCAAAAACCTGTTTGATTTGAGATTTTTATTTAATATCAAGGTAGAATTTTTAGGTATTTCTGAGTAGGAAACTCTAGGAATGAATAAAATCATTATAAGTAAAGAGGTTTTTCAATTTTTTAATTTAATAAGCTTTATTTTTAGAGAAGTTTTAGGTTAACAGGAAAATTAAGTAGGAAATAAAGTTCATTTTTTTTTCTGTTTTTGTTTTTCAAGACAGGGTTTCCTCTGTGTAGCCCTGGCTGTCCAGGAACTCACTCTGTAGACCAGGCTGGCCTCGAACTCAGAAATCTGCCTGCCTCTGCCTCCCAAGTGCTGGGATTAAAGGTGTGCGCCACCACCGCCCAGCTTGCTTCTTTCTTTCCTTCTTTCTTTTTCTCTCTCTCTCTCTCTTTCTTTCTTTTTTTTTTTTTGGAAATGAAGTTTTTGTATGTCTCCTGTTCTTGACCACTGTTTCCTGCACTATGGTGTCTTGTACCATTATTTCAACTGATAAATCCATACTGATACATCATTATCACCAAAGGTGTGTTGTTTACATAGGCCCTTCTCTTTGGGTTGAACATTCTATAGGTTTGGACAAATTCACAATGGTTTGCACTTACCATTGTCATGCAGAATAGTTTGCCCTACAAATCGTCTTTGCTCAATCTGTTCATCACTTTCCCTTATCTTTAGTAACTTTTGACCCTTCCACTATTTCTACATTTTTACCTTGTATAAAACACTGTGTACTTGGGATCATATAATATTGTAGTTTCGTTTTTTCAGATTCCTTTCCTATGTTTAGTGATGTGCATTTATACATCCTATACATCTTTTCAGGATTTGATGTTATTTCTCTTAAGTGCTGGATAATGACACCTCACATTGCTGTATCTATTTGCCTCCTAAGAAAACACCTTTGTCATCTTTAAGTTTTAGCAATAGTAAATAAAACTTGTAAACATCAATATTCTATACCCCACTCCACTCTCCCTACACTGTAACTTTCTGATTGAGTAAATACCAAGGAGTATGGATATAAGAATCCATGTTAAGAGTAAGTTTGCTTTTGCTAGAAACTGACAACATTCATAGTAGCTGTACTATTTTTTTGCATTGGGAGCAAATGAGAAGCCTGTTCTGCATTCTTGACAACATTTGGTAGTGTAAGTGTTCTCTATTTTGGCTATTTTAATAGATAGATACTGGTATTTCATTGTTGTCTTATATTGGTCTTTCCCCCAAAACACATGTTGAACATCTTTTCATGTTTATTTTCCATTTATGTTTCCTCTTTAGTTAGGTATCTCTTCAGATACTTTAGCCAGTTTAAAAATCAGGTGCACCTATATTTGGTATAATAATCTTATTTAATATTTGTTTTCAAGTACTACAGTGTGTAGCTTTTCTTTTTATTTTTGTTGAGAATGTCTTTTGTAGAATAGAAGTTTTATATTTTACTGAAGTTTATTTTATTAACCATTCTTTGTACAGATCATCATTATACCTGAAGTCTTCTAGATTTCCTTTTATGCCATCTTCTAAGAGGCTTAATGTTTTATACTTTACACATAACACTGGGGTCCATTTTAGGTTAACAATGCATTTAAAGTTAGTTGCTTAGGGTTTGAAGTCTATATATTGACGTTTTTGTCTATTAGTCAAGTTGAACTCAGAGATTCGTATATGTTAAGCAACCACTCTATCAACTGAACCATGTATATCAGCTCTATATTCATTTTATTTGAGTCAGGCTCTCATTATAAAGTCCTGACTGGCCTCTTAATTGGTTTGTAGACCAAACTGGCCTCTGCCTCCTGAATGTTATACTAAATACATACTAAAGATATGTAGCCACCTAGCTTTCTATATTTATTTCTGCTTTTGCATGTGTATGTTCTGTCTGGCGGTGTTTCTTGGGAGATTTGTATTTTCTTTGTTAGGTTTTCTTTGTTTCTTTGTCAAAGACAAATTAGTTGTATTAATGTGCAACCATTTATGAGACCTTATTCTATTATATTGATTAAAGTTTCAATTTGTGCTTTGGTTTTAGAACAGGTTTATTGAAAAAATTTGGGAAAAATGGAGATGAGAATTAAGGAAAAGCCCCAAAACTCTATAACCAGAACTAAATGGGTGATTTGGTCAGAACCTTAGCTCAGAATACTCAGCATGATGTGGACAACAAAGGCTGCTTCATGAAGATGGAAATAAGGATTCCATTAGTAAATGGACTAGAGGTTATTCATGTTGCATGTGGCAAATAACATTTTCAGATTTTACCTGTGCCCTAAGACTTTATGAGATGTTAAATTTGAAGATGTCAGACTAATTATCCAGGTAGAAGATATTTCTACACAATGCAGCATTCATATTACAATATGAGTTATGCTTGCTTCTTTTAGCCAGATTTGTAGTAAAAACTGGAAGCAAAAAGTAAAGAAAACATAATTGGAAACTTTAAGTTTTCTCAAAAAGTTGAAGCAAGTCAGGTGTAGCTTTTATAAAGTTGGGGCCAAGCTAGGTAAACCTGCCAAAGAGACTGTGGTTCATAAAAACAAGCCAACTTGGGGTCAGAGAGGTGGTTCAGTGGTTAAATGCGATTATTCTGAAATTATATCCAGCTTTAAGAGGGAAGAAACTGGACACCTTCTGGTTACCACATATACAAGCACACTCAAACACACAGACACATATATGGACACACAGGCAGACAACCTCCCTAGTGATACATAGACAATCTGAAAACAAGTGAACTACAAGTAGCAGGACAACAGGAAAGTTGCTTTAAGTATATATCAGGCTCTGCCTAACAGCACTTAACACAGGGTCAGGAGCATTAAAATTTAACTAATTTTATTTAAATACTTTGCTTTGAGAAGAAACTATTGGTTATTTTTCTTACTGGGGGCTGGAGAGATGGATCAGCAGTTAAGAGCATTTGTTACTCTTGAAAGTAACTTCAGTCCAGTTCATTACACAGAAGGCATGGTGTTGAGAACATCAGATAATTAGTCACTTTTTAAAATAACAAATGAGTTTATTTTGTGTACTCCTTTTGTTTGGTTGCTATGATTTTTTTCTTTCTTTCACACTCACTTCCCATTCCTCTCAGGTCCACCTTTCCTTCCTTGCAACCTCTCCCCAAAAGAAAAAAGTTAAGCTAAGTTCAATTTGTGTTGCATGTATACTCATTGGAACAGTGAGTTCCAAACTCCCAGGGGTCAGCTCCTTAAAGATAACTGACTCCTCCCCCAACCTCCACCCCCAACCTAAGTCATTAATGTGAGAAACTACACTTCAGCATCTTTGTCACAAAATTTTAAGACTTTCTTCAATAGCTTCTTATTTGGACTGGCTCTTTGTAGTGAGCAGGGAGAGGCTGTTATAGAAGCTGTCACTTTCTCTCATTCTCAGTTATGAGTCTACAGTTATCAGTACCACTGCAAAAGAAGTTGCCACAGCCAGTGGCAGCATGAATCATAGACATGTGGTTTCTGATGGCATCACAGAACTGGTCTTCAAGGGCAGTACAGATCATGCACTACAGACATCAACATAGCCTCCTGTTGCAGTCCTAATCATGGATATCAACATGGCCTCAGTCATCTATATAAACTGTGAACATCAATGTGGGCAGCACATAACATGTATATCTACATGGCCTCCAATGGTAACATGAACCAAGGCGTCAACACAGCCTGTGTTGGCATCATGAACTACACACCACCAGCATGGCTCCTGGCTTCAGCATGGATTTCAGATATCAATATGGTCTCTGGTAGAGCATAAACCATGGAGATCTTTCAAGGAGACTTAATACAGAGAATAAACTATAGTTTATCTTAGATAACTTGTTATTGCTCAGAGCTAGGGTGATTGTGGGATGAGGCAGCATGTTTGTGGACCTTTGCCTGCAAGCTCCAGGCTGTATATACTATCCTGCCAGCCCTACTTGGCAACGACATGCTCCTTTGTCTGCTGCAGCTCCGTTCTCATATCAGTCACCTGATGAGTTCCTCCTCTCTGCATACCTGTTCTTTTCTGCCATCTTTCCTACATCTGTCACACATTCACACAGTATACACACACACACACACACACACACACACACATATATATATATACATACATATATATACACATACATATATATATACACATACATACATATACATACATACATACATACATATCTGAAACAGCTTTACATGCATATATTTAATGCAGTGAGTCATTGGTCTGGTTCAAGGTTTCTGGTAAATACTGGACTTATCTCTGAGACTCATTTCAGATATCATGTTCTTTCCCAGAGTCAGGGGGTGATTTCGTGGCTGGGTAGTGCATCCAGTTCTGGGGTAGGATCCTTGAGAACTCCAGGCCACTGCATGCCTCCCTGTTCTTTGTGCCTGCTGCCCATGAGCCATGCCACCTAACTCTCTTCCTAACGCCAGGGCAAGCAACATAAACATGCTCTGTTGTCTGCTGGAACAGTACTCCCATGTTGTGTGTGGATTCTGCTCCACCATCTTATTTACCCTTCCATAAGACCACTTTTTTAAAATGTATTTTTATTGGCTATTCTATTTATTTACATTTCAGATGTTATAAGACCACTTTTAAGAGCATCTTAAAAGTTAGGGGAATCCTACAGAAAAGTTGGGAGAAGGATTGAGGTACCCAAAGAGGACAGGGACTCTGCAGGAAGACCAATAGAGTCATCTAACCTGGACCCTTGGGGGCTTTCAGAGACTGAACCATCAACCAAAGAACATACATGGGCTGGACCTAGGGCCCCTGCACAGATGAGCAGCTTAGTCTTCTAGTTGTGGGTCCCTCAATAACTGGAGCAGGCACTGTTCCTGAATCTGTTGCCTGCCTGCCTGTCTGTGGATCCATTCTTTTAAGTGTATCTCCTTGTCTGGCCTCAGTGGGAGAGGATGTGCCATGGTGGTAATGGTGGTGATGTGTGCATATGTTAGTGAGGGGTAGTGACACCCAGGGGCAGCTTCCCCTTTTCAAAAGAGAAGAGAAAGGTAGAATGTTGGGGGGGACTTGGGTGAGGGGGTGCTGGGAAGGGAGGAGGGGCTGATACTGGATTGTAAAGTGAAGAAATACATTTTAAAAATGATACTCATTAATCAATATTAAAAAGAAAGTAGAAATAAGAATTATATTTCAAATTAAAAGTAAATTCACATTTATTTCTTGTAGGACACAGAATGATATATATTCCATTTGGCACATATGGGATTATTTTAAAAATTCACCGTTATGCAAAGAATAAACTATAGAATAGCATAGTCACATGCTTGTATTTAGAAATGAAATTAAAAAATAGTGTCAGGGATTGGTTCTTGCTCATGGGATGGATCTCATGTTGAGCTGGTCATTAGTTGGTGGTTTCCTCTTCCTCTGTACCTTCTTTCCTCCCTGCACTTCTTGTAGGCAGGACAAACTCCATGTCCGAGAAGGATCTACAGGGAAGTGTGCCCAGATCCTTTTAGGCTGTGACATCTGGCCTCTAAAGGATGACCACTGTTTTAAAGAGTCAGGCCCATGTTCTAACAGCATATGTTTATTCTGAATTTAAGCTTTATCTAAGAAGTTTTTCTTTTACTTCTCTTTACTTTTTCATCTGCTAGTCACTCATATAGCCTATGTTCCTTAACTGCATGATTAATGTCTCCTATGCTCTAATTCTAACGTGTGGCTCTTTATCTGTTACCCATCTTTCTTCTCTTTCTATTTTAATATTTGGTGCCTCAGGGATTTCTTGGGTGTTATGTTCTTAGTGTGGTGGGCAGATGTGAACATGTGCAATCATTGTTGGTATCCTGAATAATGTTAATGTGTTTTATCCTCTGCCTTTGTACTTCTTAGGAGTGCAATGACATGGTTATTTTACTTAATTATTTTAAGTCACCTTTTTCATGTGTGACCCTGATACTAATGCTTTGTGAGGTTTCTAATTATTTCCAATGCTAATACAACTGTAGAACATTGCCATTTATTTTATAATCACTCTGTACCCATTTGTGTGGCCTTTGAAGTTGCCCATAAGTCTGTGAATATGTACATTTTTGCCTATTTTATCAATTACTGATTGTCTGTCTGTGAGAACCACAGCTAGGAGTTTTGCTTATTGTTGAGTATGTTGGTCTCCCTCCCCACAAAATGTATCTTCCCATAAGACCTGCCCTTTTGTTTGTTTTCATTTTTTGAGACAAGGTTTCTTTGTGTAGCCTTAGCTGTCCTGGAACTTGGTGTGTAGACTAAGCAGGCCTCAAATTCTCAGAGATCTTCCTGCCTCAGCTTGCCAAATGCTGGAATTAATTATAGGCATGTGCCACCATAACCAGTTGACTTGCTTTTTCTTTTCTATTTTTTTTTTAATTTTTTTAGTTCCAGAAGTGCTATATACTTTGCAGACTCATCTTCTCCAGATGAGCCTCCCCTTGAAGCCTCCTTTTGTCTTTCAGAAGCATCTCTGAGGCCCTGTGGATACTGAATGCTGCCGCCATCCTGAATCCTGCTTTATCTAATCACATTTTATCTGTAGTCAAGAAGTAGGGAGATGGCCTTTGAGAGAAGGTTCAGTAGTTAAAAGCTACATGACAGGTAGAACTATCTGTAGCTCTCATTCTGGGGGATCCAATGGCCTCTTCTGGCCTCCATGGGTACCAGGTGTGTACGTGGGGCACATACATATAGACATGCAAACAAAACATACCCATATAATAATAATACATCTTAAAAAGGAAGCAGAGAAATGAATGTTAGCATCTTCCTTTTTCTCTTTTTATTAAGCATGAGGCATTACTTTATGGGACAGTCCTTCCCATGTTCAGGATATGTCTTCTACACTATAAGTTCTCTTTTGATATGTCCTCAAAGTCAAGCCTAGAGATGTGCCTCCTATGGTGATAACATATCCATTTATGTTGACAATATAGATTATCCATCTAAACTGGGGTGCTCTGCTTTCACAGGGCCACTTAAGGAAGTGATTCTATGTATTCAGCTGTGTAGATACTCAGAATCCTTTACAATCATTATTCAAGGGTGCTCAACCTACTCTATGAACTGATAGCAAACTTCGCAGTCATCCACATAGTGTTGACTTTGCAAGCCTTCAAGGAGGCAAGACTTGGGAGGTCCTGAAAGCTTTTATTCACATTTTAAAATAAAAGTGTGGATATAGGGGTGCAAACCGTATATGGGAGGATCAAGGTCTCTGCAGTCAGTCCCTAAGAGGATAATATATGAAGATATGAATACAGCAGAGACTCAGAATTTAGAGATGCAAGGAAGGTGGAGTTAGTCCTGGGGAAAGCTACCGGCAGTGTACAGAGTTATTCTAAGAGATACCATCAGGATAACTGTTTCCCATGAAATGGGTAGGTAAACATAGATCAATAAATCCTCATAGTTGCTCTGCTTTCTCTATATTGTGTGATAATACTTGGTATAGTAATTTTCAAGCCCATTCAAAGACGTGTGATGCAATTTTCTTAGTATGTACTATCTTACTGAAAGGTTTGAAAATTAAATGGATAGAAATTGAAATAACAGTTTGAACTTGTAGACACATTTCAGTCCTTCATATTTGTAACCTTGGAATTCTTTATGAAAATGTGTTATATCTAAAACACTTGACTCAAGTAAGTTTCCTGGTTTCTAATGTTAGGCATTCCAAATCTGTAGAAAATCTATATGAGTATCTTATCACAGTAATCCGCTGTGACATGTGTGCTTCTGGGAGAAAGCAAGAAAAGTGAGAAGCATAAACCTAGTTTTAGAATTGACATCACTGCAAAAATCAGTTAATGGAACATGTGCCAAATTTCTTTTCTAAATTACTATTACTTATGGAACCAATAATCATGTTGGTAAGAATATTTTGACTTTTTAATTGTAATTTTATCCTAATTCAGTTTTGAGCTCATCTCTCCCTTACAATTAGCAAGAGAATATTGCTATAGAAGTAGCAAAAATATCTTAGGTTCACAGTCCAATAATACAAGTATTTGTTGCTTCAGATATAAGCAGTATTGTAAAAAGTCTTCATTGATTTTGAAGTTTATTTAAAAAGAAAATGGCAGTATTTGTAAGAAGTATTATTTTTTTTATGTTCAATTTTTAAATTCACCGATGCGGTTCTGAATAGTTCATTCATATTGTTCTGATCCTAGTTCAGAGATCCTTGTTTCTTTCCTAATATTATGTAGTCATGTCCTTTTAACTGATGTCTCTAGTTCTGTATTACCTATTCTTAACACCAAATCTGTTCATTCAGAGATATTGAAGCCTTGGATTTGCTGCACCCCCACCCCTTTCACAGAGATTCTGAGAGGTCCTACCCAGGATCCCCGCAAATCAAATTGGTCACTTTGTCAGGTTTTATGTGCCTAACATTTCAGAGTCATTTGTGCACAAACTTTTGTTTTCTATTTTAATTCTATATTTGCATTTCAAGCCTTAAGTTTTTATTTGGGGCTAATGAGCCAGCTCCAGCTGGCCTGCACCTCAGACTGAACTTTCCCACCCTGAGCGGTGTCCTGGGGCTTCCCTACAGCCCAACACCTGCCCAGTTAGGGCATAGGTTAAGCATGGTCAAACCCCAAGTGGCCATGCCCCGTGGCAGAGTGGATGTGGGACACACAACCCTACAATCTAGTTCTTTGCTTAGCTAACATTACAAGAATTCAGACTGTGATGTACCTCAACTATCCTTGCACTGTATTGGGTGATCCCTAGTCAATTTTGAGTTTTTTTTTTTTTCACTCTGGTGAGAGGAAAGGATATTTGAGTCCTCAGCAGACCAGAAAAGTCTAGTACCTGGTGAAAAAACTTCCATATAGAATGGAATTTTGTACTTTTCTCTGCAATACAAACCCACTCTTTAAAAACAACAACAACAAAAAACAACATGAAGAAGAACAAAGAACTGAGTTTATTAGTATATGTATTATTAGTATATGAGTGTTTTGCCTTTGTGTATATCGATGCCAAGTAAATACTATTTAGTTAGAAGTGCAAGTTCTCTGTGCTTATGTGTCTCCTGCTCTTTTTGAATCTTTCACAATAGTGGGAATATGGTGTATGTTCAAAATATTTATATTGATGTATTCCATTCCATTGTTGAGTTAATGATACCTATTTGACTTGTTTTTTAAAACAGATATGCTAATGATGTAGGTACTTGAGTAACATGTACATTGTTCTAATGCAAAGCAAGATTCTATCTATCTATCTATCTATCTATCTATCTATCTATCTATCTATCCATCCATCACCGGCTGGCCTAGAACTCACTATGTATACCAGGCTGGCCTGAAGCTCAAACATCTGCCTATCTGTGCCTCCCAAGTGCTAGGATTAAAGGTGTGTGTCACTGTGCCCAACTGAGAACGATATATTTTAATGATGTTTTCTTGTTGTTTTGTTTGTTTTTGCTTAAATCAAAGTATGCTTGATTTTTCATTATCTTCAAATCCTCCCTCACCGTTTGCACTTTGTTTGTATAATGCAATCAACTAATATCATGATTCAGATTGATTTTGCAGATAGAAAATTTACCACATTTATATTTAGCCAGATATTTTTTCATGAAGACTCGGGAACATAGACATGATTGCCTTCCATAAACTAAAATCACATAGACCAGAATTTCTCCCCCTGCCTCCTATCCCACCTGTATATCTGTTTTCCTTCCCTTCCTTCTTTGCTTACTTAAAACATTAATTTACTATACAAATTTCTAGCATTATACAAATGTTATAGCATTTTGAACAAAGTGTGTTCTAGTAGATTCTCCTTTTTCCTCATCTCCCCTGTACTTTCCTAGTCTCTTGTTCATCTTTCATGTCCGTGTGTACTTCATTTCTTATATTGTTAAATTGGAAGACTATATCCAGACATCTGGGTAAGTAACAACCTGAGTATAATCAGGAATATAACCACACGTGGACATCAGAAAACAACTTTGGGATCTGCTTTCTCCTTCTGAGTTTACATGGGTTCTTGGCATGGATCTCAAGCCCTCAGAATTGCAAGACAAGCACCTTTATCTGATGACCTACCCTGCTTGTCATCACAATCCTGTTCCTGGCCCAAAACTTATAGGCCTTAAATTAGGGAGCTAGCAGCAGTCTGCATTACCTTCCCTCAAAGACAATTCTGTTCTTTACCGATTTTCTTGACAGTTACCTCCTACTCTTCTTTAGCTATACAAATAAGAACTGCAAAAAGGGAAGCAGTCATTCATCACTATGTCTCTTTTTTTGATCATAATGAATGGAAATGGAGCAGTTTAACGCATACTGCTCTCATTCCAAATGCAGGTATGAAGTTTGAAATTATCATCTTCCCTGATATTTAGCATTCCTTTGACTGCAATAACCTTATAACCTAGTAAATAACTACATTGAGGGTTCACACTGTATTGAATATTTGGCCTGACCCATTGTCTATTTGTAGTCCTTATCGAAGACTACTATAGTCTCATAAACTTTCATTGAGATTTCATGCCTATAAAAACTGACAAGGATTATGTGAATTTTCTTCTTCATTGTCCGTTTCTTTCCTAACTGGACTAGCCACAGGCTGTTTAATGAATTACTTTTCCTGTTACCTTCAGTCCTTAATGAGGGCCTGCCTAGGAAAACACTGTATAGTTAACACTTAACTTGTTCCTCTAGGTCTAGCCAAGGCTTATCTCTCTTGGGTCATAGTTACTGAACTTTAACTGATGTTATTTTTTATCCTGTTAAATTACTGCAAGGACATGTATTTGTTCTTCTTTTTTTTAATTTATCATATTGTGGTTAAGATATTATTTTAGACTATTGTGTGAGTTATTTTCCAGAAGCTTTAATTAAATTGGGTGTCTCTGTACAATATTGGCCATGAAGTCTTGAATTTTAAGGACACTACATTATTTTTATTTCAAGAACTGTTTAACATATCTCTATATACAGTAATATTATAAGCTATGAATTATGTTAAGATGACTAACAGTTAATGTGCTTCTGGCTTTCTTTTTGGCATAGATAAACCTTATTGTTATGTAATTGTGTATTATCTATTCGTTGATATCTGTATTTAATGAAATGCAATTCCAATTCATTTTCTTGGACTTTCTCCAGCCAGGCAGAGCTCAGGCAGAGTGCTCAGAGAGCTTTGATGGGCTTGTTTTATAATCTGACTTTTTCAAAGTGTATTGGCATGGATCTTTCTGATTAACATAGCTGGATGTTTTAGAACCATAATCTTTGGTTTGATCACAAAATATTTAACAAGAAAAAATAGCATTAATTCTAAGAAATATTCTCAGCCCTTTAGAGTATTCATTCTTCCATGGAACCAAGACTAAGTGACTCAGGAACTCAGCTGATGTAAGTCCCTTATTCACTGTACATAGCACATAACATTCACAGAAAAGCTGCTGGCTTCAAGGTGCCTCCATTTGAAGTAAATAATTACCTGACACTCTATGGAAGATAATTAGAGAATATTGTATTAGAACCATCAAAACTCACTGTATTCATTTCTTTTAATCAAGTCAGAGACTAGTTGAAACACTCAGTGTCTCCTCTTAATATGTGCTTAAAATATTTGAATTAATAGTTCTGATTTTCAGAAGACTGATACATTTAATGTGGTGTAGAACAGCAACAACTAACTAACTGCACAATTTTGTACAGGCCATGGAAGCCATGCTTATCTGTAGTCTTACCCAGGTCTTTTTTGTTTGTTTGGTTAGTTGGTTTTTGGTTTTTCAAGACAGGGTTTTTCTATGTAGCCCTGGCTGTCCTGGAATTCACTCTATAGACCAGGTAGACCTCAAACTCAAAGATTGAACTGCATCTGCCACTGAAGTGCTGGGATTAATATGTGCCACCACGGCCCAGCCTGACCCAGGTTTTAAAGAAGAGCCTCCTAATTCTTGCTGGAGCAAGGAAGATAAGAAGCCCAATAAAAACTTATTAGGAACTATATGTCTTATCTCTATGATATAAGAAACAACCTTAAGGTTGTTCCACATCTGTTTTCTAGTTTTATTTAGGTGAATGGCTTTCTGCTTTGGAAAAATAATACCACATTGATTTTGGTTTTGCTGTCTGTGTAAGTAAGAAAACCGCTATATCAGTGGTGTATATTTGTTAAGGTAACATAGTAAATACATTAGTAATCCACATAGGCCTGTTAGCCACTGTGTTCCCATATTGGTGATGTTTGTGTGATATAAGAAAACATTCACAAGCCAAAGAACTCAGATATCATGTATGTCTTGGAATATTCCTTGAGCTTTGTGCCTATTTCTGGGCAGAATGGAACCCTCAATTTGACAGGTAGACAGAGAGCAGAATTTTCTCTTGGAATTGATCTTAATTTTCTTATATTGTCAGACCAAGTTAAAGAACACGATCTCCTTCATTAGAAATTTTTGTTCACAAAGTCACAGGAAGTTTGCTTCTGAAGCTAACCTCTCTACAAACATTTATTGAATATTAGTGGTAAAGGAATAGTAGTGACAGTGTGTGGGCCTATTCAGATTATTACCCTTTAGACATGTTATAGCCTCTTGGTCATCAACCCAGTAGACTGCTCAATCTACAGTGCTTTAAATCTCTAAAAAATAAACAAAACCAAAAACAAACAAACAAGTTTTTACTATATAACCATCTGCAGCTATTCTTATTCTGACATTATCTCTGGAAAATAATAGAAGACAACATGAAAAATGTTTTCTAAATTTTGTATGTTTGAAAAACGATGTTTCTGTAATACTTGTCTGTGATTGTTTGAATGAAAATGGCTCCCATGGATTCATATGTTTGACCCTTTGGTCCCAAGTTGATGGAATTGCTTGGGAAGGATTAGGCCTTGCCAGAGGGAGTCTGTCACTAGGGTTGAACTTTAATGTTTCAAAACCTCCAGCCATCCTGAGCATGCCCCTGTCTCTGCTTCCTGATTGTGGATCAGGATGTGAGCTCTTAGCTGCTGCTCCAGTGCCATGCTTGCCTGCCTGCCTACTAAAATACTCTCCATAACAGTGATGGACTCCTATCCCTGTAGAATTATTAAATTATTAAAAATTAAGCCTTTCCTTCTATAATTCCTTGGTCATGGTGTTTGTGTCACAGTGACAGAAAACTGAATACATTTAATCTTCCATTGTATCCTTTTTAAACATAGTCACTTGAGACTTTAAATTTCCTTCTAAGCACTGGTAATTTCATTTCACAGATTCTGATGTAGTTTCATAGTCCCAAATGTTCATTTCATTTCTCTTGAAATTTATTATCTGTGCAAAATTTACTTAGATTTGTGTGATTTACTTTCCAAATAGGAAATGTTTGCTGGGCTTTCTCTCCCTTTCCCTCTTCTCTATTACACACACACACACACACACACACACACACACACACACACACACGAGTGTGTACATGCTTACTCTCTCTGTCTCTCCCTCTGTCACACACACACACACACACACACACACACATACACACACGTCCGCGCACACACACACACATACATACTGAGTTACTATGACTTTTGAAGTAGTTCTTATCTAATTTTTGTTTATGATTAAAGCCACTAACAGTCTGGTCTCTATAAAAAGTGTTTCAGGGTTTAGTCAGAAATAGCAGTAGTTAGAGATTAAGGTTTCACCCCTTATTTCTTCTTTCTTTTGAATGATCATGATTCCTTGAATTGATTCTCTCTGTTTTTCTAATGTCAGACTGCTAACTTCTTTTTTTTTCACCCTCACTTGTACTATACATACTTTGTTTGTAAGCATTCCTATGCTGAAAGACACACCTCACCATCTCCCTCCCACCAAGTGAGTACACACTCTCCAACCTGTGTCAATCTACTTCTCTGCACATACTGGTAACTTTATCGTGGCAGTTCTGGTCCTTAGTTTACAATTATTTTGCTTCCTATCTCTTTAAGAACTTGATCTAGGGTTCGGTTGGAGATGTTGGTAGACAAAAGTTTGGGGACTCTCTCTAGCTCTCTTCCTCCAACTATTCCTGCATTTATCAATATTTTCCAGTACTACGTTTCTTTGTCTGTAGGCCAGAAAAATGAGAGGTTTAGCTCATGTCTCTCATTGCTCTCACCATAAGTACTGTGTATAGTCCTGACCAAAAGCGATGGTTAAGAGCTCCATGTGTCTTTCATCTCCTAGAAATTCTGAGTTCTTTCTCAGGTTCTGTATGCCTCCACCCCATACCTTAAGTTTATTTATCTTTTTATTGTATTTGTATTATTATATTTTGTAATTCTTTTCCTGTTTGTATGTGGAGATCCTAGAGGTGCTAAGTTTATCATACCCAGAAATGGAAAGGTTTCAAGCCTGTTTTTTTCCTTTGGATGGAAAGGCAAAGTAAACCAAGTGAAACTCCCACCTCTGTTTTACTGAATCATCTTTTTAAAACCACTTTAGTTACTATTCTTACAGTGTTCAGAATTTTTGCTTCCATAAAACAATGAGTGGGTATAGCAAGTTTTAGAGGTAAAAATAACTCTTAGGAGGCTATGAGTACCCTGTATAATTCCCACCTCTCTAAAGTATGTTGCATTTGAAAACACTTTGCACAGAATCTGGAGATTTGTTTTTTTTTTTTAATGAAAAAATAAATCAAAAGAAAAAAAAAGAAAAAAGAAATCTATTTACAGCTGTTTTGAGCCAAATGCTTGCTTTTTAGAAATTACATCTAATATAAGGTGTACTGAGAAATTTAATAGTTAATGCATGATAGTAGACTGCATTAAGTATGCACCCACTGTAATAAATTACTCATCATTAGTAAAATAGCTAAGTGAACATGAAAGAAAAAATTTTAAGTTTTCTTTTAGTAATGTAGCTGCACAGACATTTTAAACATTATCTTAGTTAAAAATTAGCCTATTATGATATGCTTTATTATATAGTGCTATATAAATGAACTATTTTGGGGAGATCTCTGTACAATGTTTTTGTACTTCTGCCTAACTCATTTATTGGATGACTGTAGGGAATAGTAAGCAAAGTAATTAAATAAAGTTCATTTTGTAGTTTCTGCCTCATAGACAAAAGACAAAGTAAATAAGATTGTAGGAACACCTTTAAGATGTATATAGAAATTACACTTGAAGAAATCATCACAGATTTAAAAGTATAGAATGAGAGGTTTTATTTATGATTTGGGGGAAAGTCTTCAGTACTTTGCCCTAGGTCTGTACTTTGTGATACCGGTAGATTTGGGAACCCTGAAAATATTTGAGAGTTTCTCAGTTCCTTAAATGGTTATCATACTGTTGATTCTTGTGACCCACAGCTGTTTATCCAACTTATAAGCAGCTTCTTTATCACTCAGATATCATGAGTTGAAATCAAATGCTCTAAGCCACTTTTAGGCTTTAGTTGAAAAAATGATTTAAGACAAGAATGACAAGGCAAGTTAGGCTAAAGAATGTTTTTATGGAAATCATGAATGTGGCCAATGGTATACTTTCCCCCTAGATGATTAAAAAGATTCATTTGTTATTTAATGGACTTTTCTTTGATTCTTCTGAGGATCCAGTTGTATTCCGATTGATTCTCTAAAAATAGCATATTAATTACTATCCTTTGACTTACTGTCACATCTGTGGTAGATGAATGAATGCCTCAAATAAGAAGTAAGGAGCTATACTATCAAGAGTCACCGCCTATCTCCATATTTATGCTATAGACATAGAGAAAGACTGTTTTAGAATTAATAGTATATTAAAACCCCATTGTATAATGGAATTTTGCAAATGCTTGGTCAAAGAGAATTTTTTCCTCAAATTAGTAGCAATATTGGTATGTAGGAGGACCATTTCCTAAGACTGATTTTTCTTTGTAGTTAATGTTGCAGCTAGACATTTCAGATGCAGTTTCCAAGGAAATGAATAGATGGTGAGATAATTTCTTAAAGTTCTTGGATCCAGTTAGTCTCTAGAGACTTTGAAGCTGTGAGTTAGTTACACGGTAGTCTGATTTGATCTCCTGGGATCTCTGCCAGGTTCGTAATTGCATTGAGGTTTTTTAATGATCACGAATGACATCATGATGCTTCTCTCTTTATTCTGGAAGTGAGTTGATTACTACATAGGAAGGAACAAAAATAGGTTTAGTCAGAAGACTTGGAAGATCAGATATCAGGTCAGATGCAACAGCATATCTGATACATACTTATGTAGTCACTGAGTTGTGACTAGTTAGTTTGGTGAAGTGGCCTTGGTTATATCTATTAGTATATACATAGTGTGGAACAAGTTTTATATTTATTTCTGTAATCATTGAGCCCTGATAGAATACTTGGCTGTGTTAAATTCTTTTTTTAACTTTTGTTGTAAAGACAAGTTATCTTTCATTACAGTGTTCTAAGCTTCCAATCTTTATTTATTATGGGAATAGAGGTGGGAGTATTGAGCAGAAGGCAGAATAATGTGTTCTTTCCCTTTTGTTCCTGGCAAACAAGTGTTTATTTTCATATTTTTTCCCAGGTGTAGCCAACCTTATCATTCTTTTCACAGTGTGCCCTTTTATAGAGTGTAAGATGTGTTTGTTGCATCTTTAATGTGTATCTGCCTTTCTTATCCAAGTAGAGAGCTTAATTATTAGTCATCTGTCCATCTTTGTTACACCCACTTTTAAAAAAAGAAGCATGAAGTGCATTCAATATAGCCTTGGGTAAATATGTAGCTACTTCAGAGAGTAAACTTGGAAATGCTTAAATCCTAGAGGATGTCTTCAAGTATATGTACCTTTCTATTTTTCTAATTTGCCAAATATAGCATAAAACTCTCTCTTGTTGCTGTTATTGTTCAAATAACTATATTCCATACAAGAAGAAAGAAGGAGGATTTGGCAGAAGAATTCTCTTACAAAGATCTTATTTCTTATATCACTTTGGTTAAAAAAAAAATAAGAGCTGTAGTAATAGGCATTTTTGCACATGTTTGGTTTATACTAAGGACAAAACCCAGAGCTTTGGGCATGCTAGGCAAGTGGTTTACCAGATTAGCTGTTAGAACTCTTCAACCTTTTCCCTCTCTGCAAAAAGTGGTGATGGTAATATTATTTGTAGGGAGTTTGTTTAATAGATGCATCCAGTGATATTGGGTATTCACCAAAGAAGACTGCTCAGACCTTGGTTTAAGCCATTAAAAAGTCTTTACTAGCTGGCCAGTAACTTCAATGGGTGTTCAGGATCCCAGTGTAGCACTCAGTCCTTCTCGGAATGAGCTTTTAGGCACAAAAACCATGTTTTGGATTGACATACTTAAGTTACCAAGAACAGTTAGCCAGAAATGGAACTACAGAAGCCCAAAAACAAAGTATAGTATATTTAGAGACTTTCCCAGAACTGTATGGACTTTGATGGATTAGGCCTTTGTTATAGTTTTATCATGTGCTTCTGTCTGTGTGTTGAGTTTTATAGCCTGATTGGTATTTCCATCATTGAGTCAGGTGCTAAAAGTCTGGGATCTACTAAGCTTCAGCCGAGGCCCTGTTATCTTCTCCACTGGCCTTAGTGAATGGGTCAAATCATGGGCTCATCTTATTTTAGTTTAAGATGTAGGACCTTGCTGTTTATCCAATCAGAATGAGAATAAAAGGCCCAACTCAGTGTTGATAACAAAGTAGTTAGCCTGGAGGACCAAGAGAACAGAGTCTTAACCAATTATTTTTTCAATTATGTCAAGAATTTTTTCTACTTACTCCTGATCAATTAGCATAGAAACAACAGGTTTTTCCCAAAGCCAAAAGATACTTTCTTTTATCCCATGAGAAGTCTAAGCCTCTCCAATTATGTAGGACCATTTCTGCAAGGGAATTTAACTGTTGTTTTAACTTAGAAACTGAAACTTTTAATATATTTAAGTCCTGATTAAACTAGCTACCTAGTTTAGAAAGCATCAGAAGAGGCAAATTTAGTCAAACCATTAGTGCATGTCCACCAAGTAGTCCCAGAGGTCCCTTAATATTGCTGTTACCCACATGAATTAACCCATAAGGCAGAAGAGCCAGCATGGGCATCAGAATAAGGGGGAAATGCCTAGATTAAAGGTTTTGGATATTAGACCTAAGTTCTAGCCCCTTATAAGTCCTCTAACATTAATTTGGGCTGCTCTCAGTCATATTGTCAGTTAACTGACAGTCTGCTTAGTTCCTATCCATGTATAGTACAGGGGTTGGGTATACTAAGGGTAATCAGCAATTCTGGCTAATTGAGGTAGGGTGGGGAGCTGGGGCTGGGAATGATTAATTCTGTCCCCAGGGACCCTTCTTGGTTTGTTTGTTTGTTTGGTTTGGTTTGGTTTGGTTTTTATGTTTTCCAAAGGCCAGAATCATTTAAAGATTTTTTTTTCTTTTGGAAGCCTCAGTTTTACAAACCCAATTTTTGTAATGGAAACCACCTTACTGTGCCAATTAGGGCGTCCAGTCACAAGGCATGCACAGAATTGTAAACTAAGTAGTCCTATCTCAAAGGATAAACCCCAGTATCTTTCCTTTCTCCAGTATAACCAGATGTTTAAAGTGGACATCAGCAAATAAAAGTCAAGATGAAAAGTGGGTTGCTGGTTTATAGTCACACTCGATAATACCTTCTCTGTATCTGTCTTCTATCAGTTCGAGGTTCAGGCCAGAGGGCCATAGGGGTTGAACCATAACCCTGTATTCATACTAAACACAAGGTTCAGGAGAAAGTAGAGGGGCGTGGATTGGAAGTACCTGGAGCCCAATGAAACTTAAATTTCAATGGGTCCACAGTCTGGAAATAGTTCATTTGGCAGTATCCATTGCTTCCACTTTATTGACCTAAGTGAGGTGAATCCACAGTGTAATTAATGCCAGCTATCTTCACAAGTATAGGACTGGAGAGAATCACCTTGTAGAGTCCTTTCAAAGTTGGTTTCAGTGACCCTTTAACTACCTGCCTGACAGACAGTATCACTGGACTAAAACAAGGGGAAACTGGTGATGATGGACTTGGGTGTTGGCTGGGTCTCTTGGATAGTCCAGTGTAGTCTTTATGGAGGACTGGAGTACCTGTAGTGACTTGAAAAAGGAGCAGTTAGAGTTCTGCCAACTGTTGGTCTCTGAGCCTGGGAAGCAGTGGGGGAGATCTTCCAAACATGATTTTATAGGGGATAAATCCCTCCCTATATGGGGTGTAGCTGGCTGATGGAAAGGAAAGGAAGGAGGCTTATTCATCCTTTGCTGGACTTTAATGAGAGTTTTGATAAAGTTTCTTTTAATGTCCTATTTATGTTGTTTTTAGCCTGGTCAGAACTCTGAGTTCTGTATGCACAGTGAAGTTTTCAATCTATGTCTAAAGTGTTACCTATGAATTGAGAGATTTTGGCTATGAAAGCTGGGCCTTTGTTGGACCCCATTGCTGGGGGGGAGGCTAAAGCAGGGGATCAGTTCCTGGAGGAGCTTTTTAGCTATTACTTGAGCAATATCAGTTTGGGTGAGGAACTCTTTTACTCACCTGGAAAAGGTATTTTTAAAAATTAGCAGATAATTTTGTCCTTCCCCAGCTGGCTGGATCTTGGTGAAGTCAATTTTTTTTCAAGAGTTTGTAGTAGTGTTGCTCTTTCATTCTGACCTCTTCCTGGGTAAGGGCTCTTTGTTTTGGATTTAGTTGAGGACACACCTGGCATCTGGCTAAGACATCTCATGATGGGCTGTCCAGTCAAGGTATAACATATCTTGGACCGGACAACTCAGAATGTTTTGTGGACCCCCCAGATAAGTAGCCTGGTGAAGGTTAGCTACCAAAAGTCCTGCCAATTGTTTCTAGGAGTATGATCTTCTCCTCTGATGTCCTACATTGTGCTGGCTTAAATATCTGTGGCCCAGGGAGTGGCACTATTAGAATGTATGACCATGTTTGAGGAATTGTGTCACTGTGGGAGTGGACAATGAGATCCTTTGCCTAGATATCTAAACATCAGTCTTCTGCTTCCCTTCAGAACAAGATGTAGAACTCTCAGCTCCTCTTGTGGCATGACTGCCTAGATGCTGCCATGTTTCTTGCCTTGGTGATAATGGACTGAACCCCAATTGTGTCCTTTATAAGAGTTGCCTTGGTCATAGTGTCTCTTCTAACCAAGACATCCATCAACCTGTGGGTTTGAGCAGTTGTAATGGTTTGTATATGCTTGGGCCAGAGAGTGGCACCATCAGGAGGTATGGCATTGTTGGAGTAGGTTTGTCACTGTGGTGTGTAGCTTTAATACTGTCATCCTAGCTACCCGGAAACCACTATTCTGCTAGCAGCCTTCAGATGAAGATGTAGAACTCTCACCTCCTCCTGTACCATGCCTGCTTGGATGCTGCCATGTTTCTGCCTTGGTGATAATGGACTCAACCTCTGAACCTGTAAACAAGTCCCAGTTAAATGCTCTTATAAGAGTTGCCTTGGTCATGATGTTCCCAGCAGTAAAACCCCAACTAAGGCAGCTGTTCATGTTTTTCTTTACCATGGAGCCTCAGGCAGTGTGGGGTTTGTAATATGTCATCAAAATATCAATAGGCCCCACTGGTCTTAGGGCCATTTGTTGGGCAGCTAGGTCAGCAGCCCGGCAGTGAGGGACAGTTTGTAGAGGAAGCTAAATAGCCTCTATAGGAGATTTTATGTCTTTTTTTTAGCAGTGAGAAGCCCTCTTTCCTTACAAATGAACATGTCTGGTCATAAAACCATAGTGAGGAAGGTCCATGAATATGGTGGTAGACATTTGTTTTCCCTATCTGAGAGCGTGGGTCATATCAATCAGTTCTGCTCTTTGTGCTGAGGTAACTGGCATGGGCCCAAATTGTCTTGGGAAAAGTAACTACTGCAGCTCCCACGTACTTGGTTTTATCTTTCATCTCCAGACATTCATGGATGAATGTGCTCAACAGAATTGATGGTGGTGGTTTTTTCAACCGAACTTGAGGTTGAGCAGGAGTAGGACCTGGTATTGGGTCACACAGTCTTTAGACAGCTAGCATTCTGGTGCTGCTTCTCGAAGAAGGGCCTCAACTTTGCTGTGGGGTGCTGTGAGTATAGGACCTTGATCCGGAGTTATCTTGTTTGCTTTCCTTTATTAAACTAGCAATAGCTGCCATACCTCTTAGGCAGGTGGGTCTATCCTGTGGCTACAGGGTACAATCATTTCTACAGTAATGTCACAGGGCATTTCTAGGACCTCAAAGTTCAAGTTAAACTTTTTGTTTTTTGTTTAGTCTCAATCCAGGTTAGGGGCTTAGTGCCTATAGCTCTCCCAAATCCCTGCTCTCATGCTGGTATATAGAGGCCTTGTTATTTCCACAAACTCTGGTATTCAGATGCAGCAATATCCTGCTCTAGCTGTCTCTCAAATCTCACAGTCTCAATCCTGTTTCGTAGACTTTGGATTTGGAATCTGAAGGATCTCAGCAATCCTACTCTGAAACAGGTTTCTGTTGCCTTTCTTAAGCTGGTAGCCAAGATAGGTAACTTTCTATAAAACTGGGCTTTGTTAGCCATTATTTTGCAGCCAAAGATCTGTAACTCTTAGCAGTCCATCAGTGGCCTTTTTATAATCTATTTCTCAGGAAACCTGATGGGAGGGGAGAAGTAAACATTTAGTGTCTTTAAATCCTGCAGCAACCTGATCCAGGTATGTTTCATGCTTTAACCTCCCATCATGTTTGTCCATTTAAAAGCAAAGATGGATCACATCTTTCAGCTCTAAGACAGTGTACACCTGCTTCTCTGGAAGAATCAGATTCATGAGAACCAGAGGTCCCTACATTTCTCCACAGGCAGGAGAGGCATATTCCAGGGTGTCCAGCAGTGCATCGGAATGACTCTCTTCAAGCCAGGCAATAGAGACAGCAACTTCCCCATTTGTTCCCAGGGTCACTGGATATTGTTTAATCTGAATGCAGGTAGCTGAACTGGTTAGTTGAACAAATTATAAGACCTTGGCGTTGGGCCAGTCCTGGGCTGTTGGTTTCATCTGACAGAGGGTGAGACATTAACATTTTGTTTAATATCTGTAAGTCTAACTGCCTCTCATCATCACAGAAGGTGATGGTGTTTTCCAGTTTATGAAAGAGGTCTTGTCCTAATCTATTCTCTGTTGTTAAACATCCTTTGTGTTACCTCCAGCAATTGGGATCTGCTAATACTTTTATTTTTGTTTTAACCTTTATAAATTTTTTTCTAATATCTGTGACTGACTGGGTGACAAAGGCAATCTTTTTAGCAGCTGTCTCTAATCTTTCTTTAAAATACCTAGTAAAAATTGCTTAAAGTCTCCTTGGTTGTGTTGAACAAAATGGAAAATCCATTTTGTCCTGGCTGTGTTGTCACGCTGCAATCCCTCTGCAGTCCCTCTGCAATCCCTCTGTTCAGCCCAGGGGTGGTATTTTTTGACTCTTTTTTTAGAGAATGGTGGATTTTACAGATCATTGATTTAAAAGATGGCATAAATCAAAAATGAGAAAGGAATGGAACTTATGTTCTTCCTTCAGGTTCAACCCAGGGGAATGTTTCCTTTTCCTCAGGACTGCTTAAAGCAGTCATGGAGAGGGAATATTCACCTTGGAGAACTATTTTCCTCTCCCTGTTCGCATTCTTCTTAAAGGACAGTGGGCCCTGGATGAGAGGCCTGGCTTTTCCCCACCTCCATACAGGGAGCAACCGAGACCATGAGCAGGAGTCAGTCAACAAAACAAGCAAGTATGTTTGCTCTAGGTAGACATTTTTTGTTTGTTGGTTTTTTGTTTTGTTTTGCTTTTTCCTCCCTCCCTCCCTCCCTCCCTCCCTCCCTCCCTCCCTCCAAAAGGATTCAGGTCCCCAATGGAATGGAGCACAGATCTTAAACCAGGCAGTTTTTACAACAGAGGCTCTAAGACACCTCCCCCACCCCCGAAGTGTCTTGAGGTCTGTCTCTCTGGTATCTCAGTGGGACTTCCAGAAACATTGTGGGGTATTCACCAAAGAAGACTATTTGGACATGGGTTTAAACTAATAGAAAGCCTTTATTAGCTGTCTAGTAACTACATTCAGTGGTCAAGATGTTGAACCATTCTCAGGGTAAGCTTTTAAGCACAAAAGCCAAGTTCTGAGTTAACATACTTCCATTAACAAGAACAATTAGCCAGAAGCCGAACTTCAGAAGCTAGAAAGCAAGGTTAATACATTTAGAGACTTTCCTAAGTCTTTCCCAAAACTATATTGACTTTAATGGAATTAAGAATTTTTTGAAAGATTTGTTAGGTGGTTCTAAATGCTGAGTTTTATAGCCTGAATAGTACTTCCATCATGGGGTCAGTTGTGCTAAGGTTTGGGGGTCTACTAAGTTCTGGGGCCTTGTTACAACAAAATCTCTGGTTATCAGTGAAGTATTTTTCATCTGGGTGGAATGAGGCTTGGGCCAGCTGGAAACCCTTAGGATTCTTGTTTTTTGTTCTATTCATTTGATTTGTTTTTCTTTTTGTTCTTTTTAAAAATTTTACCTTTCCTTTTATTTTCTATTGTCTTCTTAAGGGCCTCCTTTCTGTTATTTCTGAGTTTACATGTGTTTTTTATTCATTCTCCAGGTAATTGTCAATTAATTTTTATGTATCTTCTTCATATGCAAAATACTTGTTTGCACATGAATTCCTATTTCTTTGCTACATTAACAGGAAGTCCAAATAATTACCCAAGGAATTTATTATTAGAAAATAATAATTGTGTATAAAAAGAGGAGTGTGCTTTTCTCTTGTTTATAATGAAATGAACCCATCCTAAATAACCATTAACAGAGGACTGCTTATAAATTACTGTATGTAAGGGGTTATAAAGCAGCTAGTAAAATATATGCATTTTATAGGTTGTTGGCCTAAAGGCTGCAAATCAGTTTAGTGAACAGAAAATATTCATCAGACTTACTACAAAAGAATCTATATTCAGGGGCATTGATGGCACATACATTTAATCTCAACACTTGGATGGCAGAGGCAGACAGTTCTCTGAACTCTTGAGTTCAGGGCCAGGCTGGTCTACAGAGTGAGTTCCAATACAGCCAGGGCTATACAAAGAAACCCTATCTCAAAAATAAAAAATCTGTGTTCAATACAGTGCTAATGTATATGGCTTTGTGTTAGGTATAAAGTAGAAAATAAAAGTAAAGGAAAGTGGGAAATCAAAGTAAAATGATATACATGTATAAAATGTTTTAAGGAAACAAATTATAGGAAAGTAGAAAGTAAAATAAAAAGCAAAACAAAAAAAAAAACCAAAACCAATTGTGTGATTATTGCCCACACTTTACTGTTTCTTGTTGATAATGAAAGCAAGAGTTTATCAAGGAATAAAAGAGATTGGTGGAATTTATAATTACAGACAACTGGTTTATTTAGACTGCTGAGGAGTTTTGGTGTCTTAGCTGGCAGCTACTAAGCATTTTCTGTGCCAGCTGGTTGCTGAATGACAGTACTGCAGAGGCCAAGGCATGTCCTCATCTCTTAAGTAGTTTGTCATCTGAGGGAAGTACTATGCACAGTTAGAAAGTCAGTTCATAAGAATGAGTCCATTTTATTTGAGTCTTCTCAGAAATTTCAGACAGAGATGTTCTGGCTAATCAACATGCTTGCCTAAGGAGGAAGGGAATTGTTCTGCTTGTAATAATTACTTTCTCAATCAATTAAGTTTTGAAAATGGACTAGCATTTAAATAAAGGAACATAGTATGAGCAAAGTCTTTAAACTGGGAAGTTATTCAACATTTATAGAGGTCTGAGATGATTCAGTTATAATGTTGTCACTATAAAAGTCATGGAAGAACTGATCTCTGAGTTCCATCTCTGTAAGTCTTGGTTTAAGACCTGTGTTTTACCTTTGCAAAAATGGCCTTTTAAATATCAGCGTCTACTGTAGAAGAGAATCTATTTTCAGATTAAAAAAAAAAAACCTTGTTGTTTTTCATTGTTAGCTTAATGCTACAATAAGGACAGCATTTGAGTATAAATCTGACCTGGGGCAAAAAGTTCTAATTGCACAGTGGCTTTATGATCAAGCCAAGATGTGGTTTTCTTATTTCTGGAACAGAAATATTATTAGTCATGCTGAACTCACAGAACTCTGATGGCATGCAGAAGGCCTGTCAGGACAGGAGATATTCTAAAGAAAGACAATTTTTCTCCCTTTAACCTATTAGGTACTCATATTTACTTGGCAAACTGGTATATGAGATGAGATTTCAGAAGTTTACAGCTTGAAGCTAGTCTCCAAAGAAAAGACAAAAATGGTTGCTATTTCCCCACCTACCAAAGTAATGGACTTGTGGACTGAATGCATAAAAGTTCTCCACAAAGGACTGAGTGGATAGGAATGCCCTAATTCATAAAACACTGTATCTTTTGAAATGGAGAATCTTCTAATTCCAATTTTCTTCATCCTGGGAACCAGGTCTCCCAAAGCCCTTCCAAAAGCACAATTTCCTTACTTTTCTATTGACACTTAGCAACCCTATGATCAAGGCAACATGTAAGAGAAAACATTCAATTGGGAGCTTTCTTATAGATTCCAAAGGTAACTACATAACCATCACAGGGAGGAGCCTGGCAGCAGGCAGGCAAATATGGTGCTAGAGCAGTAGTTGAATGCTTTCATCTGATTCACAAGCAGGAGGCAGAGAGAGAATAAAATTAAGCCTGGTGTGGGCTTTTGAAACCTGAAAGCCCACTTCTAGAGACACACTTCTAATAAGGCCACACCTTCTAATTCTCAAACAGTTCCACCAACTGGGGACCAGTCAACTATGAATCTTTAGGAGCCATTCTCATTCAAACTACCACAGGCAGTTTATCCTATGCTGCAGTTAAATTTCTAGATGTCACAGTAGGTATGACATCTCTTGCCTATAATTCAGCATTTGGGGAGTGAAAACAAGAGGTTCGAAAGTTTGAGGCTAGCCTAGGCTTCTTGACAGGACCGTGTTTGGAATCAACAAGATAGTGTTGCTTATGCCAGCCCTTCTGAAAGTAACTAAAAATAAAGATGTTATGAAAAATGGTTCTTAATATGTGGTGGCATAGAACTGTATCTAATCTTGGTCCCTACTTGTATTCTGTTTATTATATTTACCTCAGATATATACATATTCCACCTCAAAATTCAAGTGTTAAAACAGAAAGTGTGAAATTGTAATGGGCCTAGAAGAAATAAAGATTGTCTAGAGATGCCAAAGAAATGGTAATTTCCCCAGGAATCTCATGTTGGGAGAAGGAAAGGGCCTTAGCCACAGTGGGAACTTATCTTCCTGGAGAGATTTCAGTTTTAAGAACTTGTCAGACCACTTTAGAGGATTAGACTAAATGCCATTCAATGAAAAGTCAATTCAGTGGTGAGCAGGACCACACCTGGACTGGGACTTCTTCTATTTGTATATTTTTTACCTTTTGTTTAAACTTTAATCTTACTTCAGAACCTCTAATATGGATTTGGTGGTGATGGTGGTGATGGTGGTGGTGGTGGTGGTGACAGCAGCAGCAGCAAGGGCCGTTTGTTGGGTCTCTAGTTTCCTCTTCCCAGTGTGGACACATTGAATAAATTTCCTTTTTCTACTTTTCACTGAAAATGTAGGTGTTCTAGCCCTTGCCCCATATACAGATTTCTATACATTGTAAAATGGTCATAGGCATAGTGGGAAGAAAACAAACCAGAACTCTCCTTTGACCAGATTGTAATTCAATCCATTTTCCCTTCATCCAATTTTATTTCTTAATTCTTTTGGAATTATATAGAGAAATTAAGTCTAGCATGTTTATGAATTCAAGTGTCTAGAAAATAGAGTTATGCACTCTTTGAAAGCTAGAAGTATAAGCATGTTCTGCCCTATTGGCTTTACAGGGTTTTTGTTGTTTGTTTTGTTTGTTTTTGAGATAGGATCTGACTATATAGCTCTGACAGGCCTTGAACTCAGAAATTTGTGTGCTTCTGCTTTTAGAGAACTGGGACTAAAGGCATATACCACCATGTCTGGCTTTATAGGGATCTTAATACACAGATTAAGTGAAATAGTATAATGGCCTTAATGCAGAACTGAGACAGCAAAAGGAGAATTTTCAAATCTGTTCAGTACCTGTTTCTCACTTCCAATGAAAAGAAAAGCATGTATCTAAGAAATAAAGGATTAAGAGAAATATTTTCACTCTTCTGCAAGTGGAGTACCAAAGTGACAAAAGTCCAGGGGAAAAAATAACACAACTGTAGTACATTTCCAGATGGAACAAGTTGTAGAGGTTTCTTTATATCTGTGACTTTGTCATAACACTTGTCCTGATTCAGTTTGATTTTTGGCTTCCAGGACAATACAGATTTGGGGGACTCAACATAGTAAGCTTTCCACAGTCTGTTGCTGATGTCAATTAGTAATTCTTAGGGACTGAAGGCTTCCCCCAAATGAACTATAAACTTTGCCCTTAATAATTTAGAATGGAATGGCGTTCTAAATTCTTTTGGCCCATGTGCTTGCTTATCAGCATTTCTTCCAGGGCTGCTTGCTTCTCTCTTTGGAGAAGGGCCAGTGAGTCAGATCTGTCAGGTTTTGTTCATAGGAATGGCCATTGGTCTAGATCAGGTAGATTCAAAGTGTTGTCTTTGTTGTGATCACATCATTGGCTGCACATACTGTAGTGTATCTAGGCAATTTTAGGAAGCAATTTGTGTGAGCTAACTTATAAATATATAAATATAGTGTATACTATGCTTCTGGCTGTATTTCTGTTGGTCTACTTAAAAGGAATACGAAACTTACAAAATCTGCTTATGTGAATATTGAAGACATTTTTGTTGCTTTTCTTTTGAGAATAACAGAGTAAGCTTTTTGTCTCTAGTCTGAATCATAAGTGATGAAGTTTCCGGTCAATGATTTTGTTTTTATCTTAGTGAATACCATGGTTCATTTAACTCATGTTTCTTGGCACTGGCTACTAGGGAATATATCTCTTTCTTATCAGTGTTACAGAATCTTTCAGCTAGTTGTTTTATATAAGCTTCAATCTTTTGTATTTTATATTCATAATTTTTCTGTGTCACGTTTTTCTCAAATGCTTTATTTTTATAAACTTCATATTATCTTCCTTTATGATATCATTTCACTGAAAACCAAGTGGATAAATTGCATTTGATACTGAAATAATGTGTTGAGTTGATGCACAGTATTTTTTTTAATTTGGTGATAGTCTATGGCACCAAATTAGATAAGATCAAAAATATAATTGGGCCTATAGATAAATATAGCAACAACTAATCATGTGCTTACAATAACCCATGTAGTGAACACTTGAAGTGTATATGAATTATATCTTGAGTCTTCCTTTTTAAGCTTCCCTGAGTCTTAGTACATTTCACCAGGAAACCTTTTAGTGAGAGAGGAAACAGTGTCCTACACATATTTCACAACTGAGTAAGGAACAGAACACACTGACCTGGTTGAAATTGCCGCACTGGTGTCAGTTACCTTGCACTTACAATCTGTGGTCTAACTCTGCCACTACCATGCTATGCCCATTTCCCATAAGATAGCTCCAATGTTGTTTGAGGTAGGCATCAGTCTGTAAATTGGTTAAATCAGTTTGCTTATATATAAAAATATAGTAGTCATCTGTTTAATTTTTCCCAGGAAAAAAATATGCTTGCTGCCAAGGATAAGATAATTGACTACAGAGTTCCACATCTGATGGTCTCATTTGTTTGTCCCCAGGAAGTAATGAGAAGTGAGAATGAAAAGTGCTATTTAAAAATACTGATACATTGTTGTTGTTTTTGCTGCTGCTGCTGCTGATGATGATGATGATGCTGCTGCTGCTGCTGCTGCTGCTGCTGCTGCTGCTGCTGCTGCTGCTGCTGCTGCTGCTGCTGCTGCTGCTGCTACTGCTGCTACTATGTCTCTGTATGCAATTTCAAATAGATCTCATTCCTGGCTGGCTTAGAATGATATAGAATAGACAGACTAGCAGGAACTCATAGAGATCTACCTGCCTCTGCTTCAAAAGTGCTAGGATTTAGAGGCATGCATCACCATACCTGGTGTGCTATATTGTATTTTTGTTTGTTTATTGTAGATGAGGTTTTGAAAAAACATTTTCTTATTTTATGTATATAAGTGTTTAGCCTCCACATGTGTCTATGTACCACATGTGTACCTGGTACCCAAGGAAGCTAGAAAAGTATGTCAGATTCACTGAAATTAGAGTTACAGATAGTTTTGAGCCATTATGTAGGTGCTTGAAATTGAATCCAGATCCCCTGTAAGAGTTGCCAGTGCTGTTAACTGCTGAGCCATCTCTCTAGCCCCCTGCTACATTATTGTTAACAGCAAACAATATATCCAATTTTTAAGAGCTGCCAGCTTTAAATGATTAGATCTGCCACACATTATTTTTAAGAAGTAAAATATTTAGAACATGGCTAAATTGTTGTATATGAATACAGTACAGCTATTAACAGTAAAACTTGTGAAATTTTAATCTTATAGAAAAGTTCTTAGAATGAATTGGTATAAAAAGTAGATCACAAAATAGAATATCATATAAGTCCAACGTGTTAAAATACATCAGTAGGTTTCAAATATAATGGTAAGTATGTGTCCATAACATTAAACACGGTATATGTGATTTTTGCAGGCATTAAACAAAATAAGACTTTATGAGATTACATTTCCTTTTAGGGATTGGTAATTTTTCTAAATTAAGTATGATTCAGCTTAATTTTTAAATGATAGAATTTTTTTGACCTTCAATTCATAGTTCTTTTGCTTTTTCTCTGAGGATTTATAGCTTTCCTGTTCAATTAGATTGAAAAGAATTTAAAACCAAAACAGAAAATTCAGGCCTAGCATTGAATTAGGTTTTAGGTTTTTTTTGTCTTTGGTTATTGTCACAATAATCCATCATGAATTTCTGTGGGCTGTTTTTGCAGGGCAAGTTATTAGTTTGCAAAAGGAAATAGCACTTCTTCAGGGTTTTTAAATTTTGGTTTTATAAACAAACCTACTCTCGTGCTTTTATGGGTTGCAAATCTTACTCTTTGTGGAGTATTAGTTTAATTATTTGAAACAAATTTCTCTTAAAATATTTTTAAAAGGTATTTATAGGAGAAAGATCTTTGATAAGAATAATCATTTTATTGGTAAATATTTTTGAGGTGCTAGGGTTTAAAGTTAGAGACTTGTGTATGTTAGGCAAACACTCAAAAATGAGCTATAACTCCAGCCCTCGAATAATTTTTTTCTGGGAGATGGGTGGATTTTGAACCCAACAGAAGCAATTATTGAACTATCTTATAAGCATTGTTTATTTAAGAATCTCATCATTCACAATAATCATTCTCTGAAGTTACATTGATTTTGATTTTATGTGTCTGTGTAAGTAACTGCACTGCACATATGTATATATGTACATCATGAGCATGCCTGGTACCTAAAGCAACCAGAAAAAGAAGACACATCATATCCCATGGAACTGGAATTACAAGTAATTTTGAACCACCTGATATGGTTGTTTGGAACCCGAACCTAGATCCTCTGCAGTAGCATTAATCGTTCTTAACTACAGAGCCATCTTGGCAGCTCCATATTCAATCTTTGGAATTGAGGTTAATGTTTTAATTGTGTATGCAAGCAATTGAATTTTGGTTCTCTCAATGACTTTAATGTAATATCCTCGAGTATTTTCATTACAGTGGCATGATTTGTTACATAGTGATGTAATAGCAATACATGGCTTAGAAAAGGTTCTTTCCTTTTAACGCCTCCAAGACATATCAAATTCCTTTCATATCGTATTTGCAGTGATTATTTGAATATCTGGTTTATATCTGGTTTGCTGACATACAAATATGATAATGCCAGAATTTTAATTGTGACAATCTATTTGGCTTTTCTAGCTTTTGTTGTGTTGAGCCCCTTATATATGATCTAATTTATTTTAAACCTCTTATAAGACCACATTTAAAAAATACCTCTTTTTTTTATTTCAGGCTGAAATTCTGTGCTGTGATATGCTTAATAGTTTGAAACCCAAAGCCACATTATTTCTTCTTTTTCACTTACATATGGTGTCCATTAGGCATTGATCTTGTCCAGTAATATTAACTTTCTTTAACTGATTGTTCTGCTATCTGAAGAGTCTTATTAAAATTTAATAAGTAAAGTAAAAATAAGCAGCTAATGCTATAGTACATTCTGGTAACTCATAAAAGAAAGAAAAAAGAAGGAAAGTAAAGTCTAATGTTGGCTTGTGAGGTTGAAGAAAGGTTAATATATCTTTGCTGACTAATTCAATAGTATCTGTAAAAGATGGATTTTTGACCCTTGAGGTATGTATACCAATTACAGGTAGGATACATGTCTGTTTATATAATATTTAATGTTTTATCCTAAGAGCACTGAACTGCCCTAAATTACACAGCACTATAAAACAGGCTAAAGACCATTTATACCCTGTTTTATTCCTAAAAGCCTTTCTGGACTGTGACTATGGGAAACATGTTTCTTGACCTTTTTGTTTTTTGTGCTTCCCATCTACTAAAATATATTCCCCGTCTCCCTTGTTCGTGCTTTAGAGCTTCCTTTTCATTACGAGTTTACTAGTTTTCATTCTCAATCCTTATAAACTGGAAGAGATAACTATTGATATTCCCACTTGATGTTCTTTATCTTTTAAAAATTATTACAGTTTGTGTGCATATGATATTTGTGTGTGAGCACATGTATATGTGGAGGACAGAGGACAACTTTTTGAAGTCAGTTCTCTCCATGGGTTTCTTAACATGGGTTCTAAGCCATAGAGAATGTTTATAAAATTATAACTGTTTGCTTATTTTAAAAGTGTATGCTGTGTCTGAGCTGCCTGTGTCTCATATATTTGTGAGTTTGCGATAGGATGAGTTCAAGGCCAACCTGGGTTACATAGTAAGTTTGAGGACAGCTTTGCTTATGTGAGAACCTGTCTTTAGAAGACAATGAAACAAAGTCAGTGAGATGTCAGTGGATAAAGGTACTTGCCATGTAGGACTTGTGACCTGACTTTGTTCATTGGAATCTACATAAGGAGAAAGTAGAGTGCTGTCTCCACAAGTTGTTTTCTGACCTCTAACATGTGCGGTGACACAAATGGCCACAAATACATATCACTATGCACATGTATATGCATAAAATACAAATGAACTAAAACATTTAAAACACAGACAAAAGTATATACTTCAGTGGGTATGATTCAGTGGGTAAATAAAGTATAAAAGATCTCCAGAAGACCAGTTAACACATAAAAGTATGTTCAAAATTCTTACTCAGTAAAAAAAAAAAAAGTACAGCATACTACAACTTCCTTCTATCAGAGTACTAAAATGTTTTTTTAAAAGGTCTTTAAGAAAGTACAGCAAATGAAAGCCTGTTATTAATTGCACAGAAAAATTGTTTCACACAAATAAAGCTGAATGTAGGCATGTCTATGAATCAGTAATTCCAATGATAGGTATATATTCAAAAGAAATCGGTAGTCATATTTTCAGTAAGATACAAGAATGTATACAGTACCATTTATAGCAAACTTATGTCTGAAATAACTCAATGTTCATCAATAGTAGAAAATGTAACATACACCTAATGTAGAATCAGTAGTGAAAACGAATGTACTCCAGCTCTATACAATAATGTGAATGAGTATCATGAGCATGGTAGTAAGCAAAAAAAAAGAAAAAAAAAAAAAACGCTTCAACTAAAGGATTACACATTGTGATGCCATTTTTGTAGCATTCAGAAACACACAAAACTAAGCTAGGCACACTTGTAATCCCAGCACTGACAGAAGGAGGCAGTATTGAGACAGAATGATTATGAGTTTGGGGTCAGCCAGCAAGATTAGGGTATATGGCAAAAACCAGTCTTAACTACCCACTCTAAAAATCATGCAAAAGTCATCTACTATGTAAAAATGAGCCGACTAAGCTTAATCGCTACCCTTGTTAGAATGTAAGAATTGGATATATGGAGGGCTTCTAGGGCTCCTCCATGAAGTTTTGTTCTTTGTCTTAATCTGCACGTTTTGGTTACATGGGTATCTTTATTTTGTGAGAATTCAGCAAGTTATATTCTACTGTGTCTTATCTGCATATTTCGATTGCAGAGGAGTGTTTATTTTGTAAGAATTTAGCAAGGGGTATGTTCATGACGTCATGTTTTTTTGTGTGTGTTACCAGTCCGCTGGCTGGGATTCTATTATGCTCTACCCAGATAAACATTTTAGTAGATGATGAGATGTGTATCTGTTGTTTGCAGTTGTGAACCTTTAAGTGTTAGTCCTGTCGCTGGGCTAGCAGACCCAAAAGCTTATATTCACAGTCCCAAGAGCCAGAGATTTGTTGTTTCATGTTTTAAACTAAGAAACATATAGTTAAGCACCAATGGCCCTGGCACTCTGCAGCTGTTCTAATCCTTGCTTTCCACCAAGAGTGAGTTCCAGCATAATTTAGTATCTGCGAGTGTTAAGCTCCTTAATGGGTATTGGGACCACCGGCTCCTACACTGGTTACTATTACAGCTCTTGAGCCTAAGGTTTTAGAAACCTTATCTCTTACAGTGAGTAGTGTTACAGCTGATAGGCCTAGTCTGTTGTGAGCCTTGGTAATGGCTAATGTTAATACTCAGGCCTAAGGTGTTAGGGTGCTTGGCAGTTCCTTAAAATGCTTCCAATGGCCAAGAACTTTCTTGCATCCCTTCACCATCTTCAGCCTTGTTCTCTTATCTCTCTGGAAGTCTACATCTGTCCCCTTGGCACTATAGCTGCTGCTTCCTTCATCACTGACTGCGGCCTTTGTATGCTCTTCATGTTACCAATGCAGCCTGTTCTTCTAGTGACACCGTTTAAAAGTAGACAGGAACAAAACACTATAGAAAAGCCTTTTAATGGGCTCAATGTTGCAACTCCCAGGGGATGTAGTTCCTTCACCCCACTTCCTCTCTCCTCCAGATTCACTTCCTCTGTTTTTCTTCAGAAAAGAGTAGGCCTTCCAGAGATATCCACCAAACACAGCATAACAAGTTGTTCTGCACATTAAATTATACCAAAACTTAGCACTTTTAATTAGCAGTTACATTTTTCTGAGAATCAGTAGTCCAGGAGCAGTATAACTGGATGGTTTTAGTACAGCATATTCCTTTCATATAGCCCTCAAGTTGTTGGCTAGGGCTACCTTTATTTGAAGGCTTAAAAGGGTTTGAAAATCTGCTTCCAAGATAATTGACTCATATAACTACTGAGGCAAGCCTCAGTAAAAACTGTATTAACCAAAACTAAAAGCACACACACACACACACACACACACACACACACACACACACACACACAGATATCCAATCTTAAAACGGGATTACACAAAGTTTAAACCCATCGTAACTTGAAAATGTTTTAAGTTGAAAATGCAGTTAATACATCCAACCTATCAATCATAGTTCAGCAACATAGTATACCATGCTTTGCTTGGCTGACTTGTGTCTGTGGCTCACTGCTGATGCCTTGCAAAAGCAAGAGAGGTTCAGATTACATATTACTAGCCTGGAATGAGATCCAGATGGAAAATTCATGTGCATTTTTTTTGAACATACATATCTTTCATACAGTTATGAAATTGAAAACTAGTAAATTGATCCATTGAATGTCAAGAATCATGTGTATAATGTTTCATATGTATATATATATATTTATAATATTATATATATATATATATATATATATATATATATATATATATATAAAATGAAAGGTTATCACGATTATACTATGTGAAAATACTCTTGAAGATTTTTGTGACTGGGATTATTTACTGATTTAGTTCAGCATTTTTCTATCCAATTTTATTGAGATTAATTGATGAAAATTGTTATCATGCTTATGTTTGAAGATAAATTTGGAGACATTTTGAATAATAGCTACTCATGAAATTAGTGTCATAGTTAAGGTAATAAATAAGCTGTCACACTCCCCTGTCTGCCTTAAAAAAGCTCTCTTCTGTTCCTTTGTAACCTCTTGATTCATTATTTATTTTTTGAGACAGAAACTCCTAATGTAGCCCAAGAGTAGCCTAGAAATAGTGGTTTGTTTTTTTTTTTTTTCGATTTCATTGGTGTTCAGATAAAAGGCATGTACCTACTGCCTTACCTAACCTCATTATCTGTGAATAAATGTTCTCCCTCTTCATATGCATGCATGCATGCATGCATACATACATACATACATACATACATACATACATACATGAATTTGTATGTATTCTGTATTTCTAATAGAATTTTGCTGGGATTACATTGAATCTGTAGATTGATTTTTGGTAAGGTGGACACTTCCACTATGTTAATCCTACTGATCTATGTGTATGGGGGAATCTTTCCACCTTTTGAGGTCTTCTTCGATGTCTTTCTTTGGAGACTTGAAGGTCTTGTCCTACAGATCTTTCACTTGTTTAGTTAGAGTTAAACCCAGATATTTTATATTATTTTTAGCTATTGTAAGGGACATTTTTTTTCCTAATATCTTTCTCTACCAGCTTTTTCATTTGTATAAAGGAGGGCTACTGATTTCTTTGAGTTAATTTTATATCCAGCTACTTTGTTGAAGGTGTTTATTAGCTGGAGGCGTTCTCTGGTAGAATTTCAGGGTTTGCTATGTATACTATATACCATCTGCAAATAGTGATGCCTTGACTTCTTCCTTTCCAATTTGTATTCCCTTGATCTCTTTTTGGTCTCTCATTGCTCTAGCTAATGGTTCTCTTTTTAAAGCCTGAGTCCTGGGGATTGAACTTGAGTTGTCAGGCTTTGTGACAACTATCATAACCCACTAACCACTCTCACTGGCCCTGTTAAATCAGTCCCATTCACTTCTTTGCCTGATTTAATACTGTAACAGGAGAATGTCATACCAGGAATCTTTTTTATGCTTTTATTTTACTGGATATTTTATTTATTTACATTTCAAATGTTATCCCCTTTCACGGTTTCCCCTCTGCAAACTCGCTATCACATTCCCCATCCCCTGCTTTTGTGATGGTGCTCCCCCACCCACCCTACCATTTCTTTATGCTGGGGCATCAAGCCTTCACAGAATCAAAGGCCTCTCCTCCCACTGATGCCCAACAAGGCTGTCCTCTGCTACTTATGCAGCTGGAGCCATGGGTCCCTCCATGTATATTTTCTGGTTGGTGATTTAGTCCTTGGGAGCTCTGGGGGGTCGAGTTGGTTAATAGTGTTCTTCCTATGGGGTTGAAAACCTCTTCAGCTGCAGGAATCTTTGAAATGTAAATATTTTTTTTGTATATGCTATAGAAAAAGTCTAATGACCACTGCCTTACTATGTCGTAAGGTAATTAGTAAAAAGCAAGTACCAGAAGATCAGAAGTGGGTCTTAGATGATGGTGTACTTTTATAAATCAACTTGGAAGGTTGAGGCAAGAGGATCTCAAATTCTAGATCAAACTTGGCTTGATAGTAAGACCTTGCCTCAAACAACTATACAAACAAACATATAAACAGCAGCAATCAACGTAATAGAAATGCTTATCTTACACTATTATTATTTTAATAGTTTATGTTCTTTTCTGCCTAATTGTCTTTTTTGGTATCTACCACTATTGCTCATTATTTAAGATATCTTTTACTTATTTAAATAAAGTGGCACAGAAATAATTTTGTGTTTTTCTCTATAGGTTGTAACTTTCATGAAATCAGAGAAATATTTTTGCCTGTATTTATTGTATACTGCTCCATTCTGAGGGACCTAGGCGTGTTAACAGATTTGCAATATATATCTGAGTAGACAGATGTTTGTTGAATTGGAAAGATGACTGTGCTGATTTTGATGTCTATTACTGTACCTTAAGCTTAGGAAAACTAGGAAACAAGATAAAAAGTGCTTTCTTTAATCCTATAACGTGGCTAGTATTATGTCACAGATTCTACAAGGTACCTCAAAATTCAGCAATATTTGATGTGATTTTTGGTGCTTCTACCTAGACCAACTACACGCATGCACCCATAGATATGTGATTTAGTGCATAATAAATTTAGAGTATCTATAGTGTTAATGGTATTTTAATATAATCATTTATGAATTTTAAAAGGTAAATATTAACACATAGTATTCACTTATGACATATATCAGCCATTTCAACCTTTTATGTGAGTTAGTGCAATCTTTTATTGCTCTTTAGACAATGGAGCTGGTGAAGTGAACATTGCACAGGAAGTAGCTAAACGTTAGTGGGATTTAGAAGAATTCAGCCAAGCTCTTAGGGAGCCAGTTGTTTTATGACCACAAGGGCATTGCTTAATGGTTTTCACCGCAGTTAGAGCAGATATCTAAATGTTGTGCCAACTCATAATGCTTTATACCATTGATTTTCATCTTCTTCTCCCATTTACTGTGCTAAAGTTGTATTGAACTTTTGTTTTTCTCTTAATTAAGTCCCTTTATATACACCTTAAAAATATAATGGACACACACACACACACACACACACACCCCTTCACAAATTCTACCCTTTACTGTGGCAGTGATCGTCTGTGTTATTTGCCATTAACCCTCTAATGTTCAAGAACACATTACTGAAACATGATATTAGGTCAATATTTGGTTTTGGCTTTTGAGACAGGATCTCATGTATTCCAGGCTGGCCTTCAACTTGCTATGTAGCCAAGGATGACACTGATCCTGCTGCCTGCACAGCCTACTGCTGGAATTAGAAGTACACATCACTATGCTGAGTTTTGCATGGGCCTGGGAATCAAACACAGAGCCTTGTGCATGCTAGGCAAACAGTCTACCAAGTTAACTACATCTCTCACCTTAAAGTAAATAACTAGTTAATAATTAAAGGTTTGACTGAAAGAATACCAGATTTGGTATAAGAAAATCCATGTCAAGGTCTTGAAATGTAGTATTCTAAATCTTGATCTATGCGTTAAGAACACTGGTGGTGTATTAGTCAGCTTTCCTTCTCTCTGAAGGAATACCTAAGAAAATCAGCTTAAAGGAGGAAGAACTTATTTTGGTTTGAGAAGCTTCAGTCCATGTTCATTTGACTGTTTCTCCTTGTGGTAAGCCAGTGGATGTGCTGGAAGAATGCTGCACTCTTATGGCTGCCAGGAAGCAGGCAACAACAAAGGGAACAGGGACAGGATGTGTTTTTTTGGGATATCCCTATTTCATGTAATTTTGAGACCTATTTCATGCCACTGGTTTCAAATTCTGAAGTTTTTGTTACCTATGGATAGTATCATTAACTGGTGACCAAGCCTTTAACACATGGCTTTTGTGGTTCATTTTTACATCCAGAGCACCACAAGTGTCTCCTTGAAGATTAGCAAATCATAATATTAGCATTTTCAGTATAAATGTGTTGAGACATTAACCCAATCCTGAAATGCTCTTACCTATTAGCTATGTGAACATGAGGAATTTGATTTCTTCAAAATTTATCAATAAATATTTTTGTTTCTACTTTATAGGGTTGTTTTGAGCCCTGATAGGATGGCCCAAGTGAAATTGCCTTAAAACAGTGCACATGTGTGCAACATATACCAGCTGAACCTTTATTATTTGAAAAGAAAAAAGAAAAATAAGAAAAGAGAGAGAGAGGGAAAAAAAGGAAATGAAACTTCCAGAGTCCTAATAGAGTAAACCTTTCCAGGTGTGGTAGTGCAGGCCTTTAGTTGCACCAACTAGGGGGACAGGAGGATCTCTCTGAGTTCCAGACTAACCAGGGCTACATTGTATAATGATGTCTCAAGACAAAGTAAGACAGGACAGGACAAGACCCAACCTTTCTCTTACAGAAGAGCCCTCTGAAAATTGAAGATATCTGTAGCTTTAGGAGATGTCATAAGAATTGAAGGATTCCAGGGACTATCTTATCTCTAGCATGTGCTAAAAGGGCACTTTGGCTTCTAAACCTTAAATTAGCTGTGGGATGTGGTAAAGAAATTAAACATTAGGACTATAAGCAGGGTGGACAGAGGTAAAGTGAATCAACATGCAGGGAAGGGCTGAGAAGTGAGCAGTCTTCCCAACCATCAATGACATCCTTGTAGCTGAAAAGTAATGACAGTGTGGATATGAATCTTCACAAATTAAAATGTAGCCTGAAATGTTGAAACTAATAGCTAACTGTAATTGAATCTCAGAGGATTATTAAAAGGATAACTACAAGGAATAGGAGACTGGGGGAAAGAGGGCAAGTATTTGCAGAAATGACAAAGGATACAGTTAAAGAATTGCCATCCCTAAGTTTAATAGTTATTGTGGTTGAAGAAAATCTTAAAAATCAAATTTTAATTTTCAAAATTCCACTTGTAAAATAAACATTATACTACCATCTGTCTTCAGTTGTTATCATTAATTTGGAATGCATTGAACCATACTGACCATATGAAAAGAAAGTCAGAAAAACCAGATGGAATCAAAGCATTTGGGTAGTAGATGCTTAAACCTAACACCTTCATGTTCCTACTTACTGATTCCAAGAACTGCTATAGCTTTTTCATTTAAACTTTCCTCAAGGAGTATGATGCTGAAGATGCTTTGATAATCACAGTATCGTGGAATAAAGGTTTAAAAGGTTCAATGAGTTGCCTAAGATCAGATACTAGTTGGCAAGCCAGGCATAAATTCTAAAGACTTAATTGTGATTTCACCTTTTGTTAGATATCTTTATTAAATTGTATATTACCCATCATTTATTTATTTATTCACTTATTTTCTTTTTCATAACTTAGATCTTATTGGTTGACAATCAGTACACACATTTCAGTTCTTATAGAATTCCTAAGATACAAACAAAGATTCCAAAGAGCCGTGTTCCTATTTAATTTTTATATATATTTATTTCATTATTTTATGCATGTGTTTTGCAATATGTATATCTGGTGACTGTGAAAGTCAGAAGAGGGAATCAGATTCCCTGGGACTGGAGCCCCTATTTGAAGAACAATTGTTCTTAACTGCTGAACCAACTCTCAAGCTCTTGTGTTTATTTTAAACAGTTGCTACACTGATGTTCAAGTTTTAAATTTGTCCACAAATTTTTCTTAAGAGGATCTCACATGACTATCAAATGTTCATAATATTTTACTTTCACTAGTTGACTACTTTATGTCACACATCTCAAATCCTCAAAGTTTCTTTCTTCCAGAGTATTATCAAACTTGTTAGGAAAAGTGACCACCACAACCAGAATAGAAGGTAGACAGTTCTGATAGGGAAATGCTTTTGTTTGTTTGTTTGGAAATAATTCTACTAAAAAAACCACGAGACAAGAAGTAATATAGACATAAATACATAACTGTGACTCCAAATTGTTATTTAGCATGCTTTTTACTTGGGAATATAAAACTAGCCCCGCCTCTGTAGACTGGTTTGCTTGCTAACAGCAGGACAATAACAACAATCTCTCTGATTCAGTATCCTGCTATCTTCTGGTTATACCTAAAACTAATCAATCAGTGAATGGCTTCACCTCTTAAATATTATTTACACTTTTAAAAATGGGATGAAATGGGATTTTCCTTCTTTTAAAAAATGTTGCTAGAGCTCCTAAGAAACTCACATTTACAAAATAGTTAATAAGACTATTCCTCTGGCTTGCTGAACCAGGAAGACAGGGTGTACTGAGAGACATGACACATGTTCAGTTGGACTTGGCTTCGTTCTCTTCAGCTCTAGAGGCTGGACTCTTTCAGACTTTTCAGTGTCTCCATTTTCTGCAGATAAATCTTAGTTTCTTGGTTAGCCATTCCAGCCTGTTTGCTTTTTGCTACCCTTTCCTCTTTTGTTTGCACTTTTTATCTGATGTCTTACTCTTACTATGCCATAAGACTGTGTTAACTTGAATTCTTTGCTTAATATCATACAATGAGTAGCTAAAATGATCAGTTTTGAGCTTATCATTTTCATTTAGGTATTTGCAGAATATTTTCCAATGCTGCCCTTAGCAAGAGTGCCTTGGCTTGACAACCTTGCAGTGTGTGTATATATGTGTGTCAGGGGGTGGCACTTAGGCTCCTTCTTGTCCCTTCCAAGGTGAACTTTCCTATGGTCATTATGGAGTTAGTGAAGCCACCTAGGTGACTGAAGAGCTACATAGAACAGGACTAGAGTTGCAACTGTTCTTCAGTTTCCTACCCCCTAATACTACTGCACTGGCAGGTTACCCCAGTCTTGGCAAAAGTGGCCCTGTCATTATTTATAAGGCAGTGCTTTCCTGTAATCATTACTTTATGCATACATCTATCTATCTATTGATCAAGAAATACACACACACACACACACACAAACATACACATATCATAATGTTGCTGTCTTACTCTATTTTAAGCATTATGTTATTATAGTTTTTAAAACTACAATAAAACATTATATTATTATGTTTATTATTATAATAAACATATTATTATAGGTTTAAAAACTACAATAAAAATCCAGATATTTAAAAGTAAGCAGAAAATATAGTATAGTTCTCACTATCTGTGTGTCTAAAATTAAAGAAAATATGAGATAAGATATATAATTGTTTTACCAAATTGAGGATGTTTTAACTCTCTAGACTATATTATAAACTGATTATTTAATTGGTATTCAAACTATTATTTACTGTAATAAAATGTTATTTGGTATTTAGTTAATTAAAGTAAGAGCGCATCCCATATATTGATGTAAGGTTGATCTGTAATACACACACACACACACACACACACACACACACACACACACACACACTAGCTTACCTAAAGTACTATGTGGGACATGACATTTCTGTCAAGAGTTATTTCTAAATTATAGTAATTACCAAAGCAATGAAATTTAATAATTTACAACACAAGTGTAAAATGAGTAAAAGCTGAGGTAAAAATGTAATCTAGTTGAAAGACCATTGACTACATGCAGATAGATGAATTTTGAAAAACTTAACATTGGGCACTGGGTAGATGACTCAGCAGTTAAAGGCAATTTCTGTTCTTGCAGAGGATCCAAGTTCAGTTCCAAACCATCTGAAATGCCAGCTTTAGGGGATTCAGTGCCCTCTTTTGGTCTTCTTGGGCACCAGACATACATGTGATACACAGACACATATAGGCAAATCATCCATACACATATAAAAAATATAAAAATTAGTCAATAGAATCTTAACAACCCTTAAACATGATTAATGTGGCATATAGATTTGCTAGTGTTAAGAGAAACTAAGGCAAATGTTATGTGTCCTGAACATAATTGTCAAGCATACTCTAAATCTGTTTGCATAAGCCATTAGATCTGTCATTGGGAATAATATTTTACACTGTAGGGACCCCCATACATGGATAGTAGAAATATTACTTTGTGAAAATTAGTCTGATATGCACAATAAAGTAAGTGTTTGTATGTATCTAATAGGGACAAAACTTCATACAATGAGTTCAAAGAAATGATTACATCTTGATTAAATAATTACTGAGAGAAGGTGTCACTACCTATATTCAAGAATGATTGAATTTTTATAGAGTAGACAGTTCAGATAAAATAGAGTTAAAACTGTTCAAAACATATTTAAGGAATGACTGGAGGCTGTTTTGACAGGGTTATGTTATAGAGGGGTAAAGTTTCACATGCATCTCTTGCTATGTAAGCCACACTGGCCCCAACCTCACAGAGATCCACCTGCCTTTGCTTCCAGACTGCTGGGATTAAAGGCATACACCACCACTTCTGGTTGATACATTACCTTTCAGGAAGGCAGGATCTAGTTATAGAGAGAGCAGTGGGTCTCAATTTTCTTAATGTTGCAGTCTTTTAATATAGTTTCTCCTGTTGTGATGACGCCCAGCCATAAAATTATTTCATTGCTTCTTTATAACTATGACTTTGCTACTGTTAGGAATTATAATGTATATATCTGATATGCAAGATATCTGATATTCGACCCCTAAGGAGTTATCAACCACAGTGTTACAGAAGTTATTTAGTACTGGGTTAGATAAATACATGGAAGACTGATTATTTTTACTTTATTTTGTTTTATTTTATTTCATTTGATACAGGGACTCACTATGTATCTATGACTGGCTCGAAACTCACTATGTAACCCAGGCTGGCCTTAAAGTCACAGAGATCTTACTTCCTTTGCTGGGATTAAAAGTATGCCATCACACCCAGCCCTATTTATATTTCTTAGTATTTGGCCAAAAGCAAATTTGTCAGTTGTTTTTGAGTATATTGTATTATGTAGGAAATACTATTGAGTTTTTCCAGAGAGAATTTTTTATTATAAAAAGCTATTAATGTTTCTAGTGCATACTGAATTAATTATTCTTGGCAGTTAAAATATTTCCTATGGAAAAAATATTTCCTATGGCTAATGTCTTTCCTCAGTTATATTAATATGAACAAAATAATATATTTTGTATGATTAACAAAAAGTATAATTAATTGACATAGTATTATATATAATCATATATTATTATTTTTATGTTTACATGATACATTTTAATGATTGTTTAAATAATTAAAAATTAAATGAAATAAAATTAATAGTTAAATAATTCACAATTATCCGGTGCTTTAAACAAGACATAATTTTTAAAATTTATTTATTTATTTATTTGTTTGTTTGTTTGTTTATTTATTTTCATACTAAGTGCTGCCCCCCCCTCCTCACTGAGACCCTCCCCCAACCTACTTCCCCTTCTCCTCTGAGAGGGTTGCCCCCACTCAGATGTCTCCCCACTTTGGTGTATCACAACTCTGGCAGATTAGCACATCCTCTCCCACTGAGGCCAGACAAGGCAGCCCTGTTGGGGTACAGATACCACAGTCAGGCTAAAGCTTTAGGGAGAGCCTCTGTTCCAGTTGTTGGGGGAGACTGAGCTGTATGTCTGCTGTTTAGTTTTAAGATAGAGACCTGTCTGAGAAACAAGATTGAGTAGTCCTCATGCTTAGGGAAGTATAAAGGTTTAGGTTCCCCCCAACACTCCCCTTCTCAAATGAAAGGAGACAGGAGTTGAAGGAACATGTTACACCTTGGCAACAGAAGCAGCAGCAAGAGACAACCTGAAGTAGAGACCTTGTCTTGTGATGTGCATAGTAGGCTATGAAGCCTGTTTATTTAAAGGAATCATTTTGTTTAAAACAAGAGTCTGAGTTTTTGAGGTTTGCCTCTAGATGAGGTAACTGAAGGGCAGGTATTGACTTTTGCTTCCTTGGTTTCATCTTCTCTAGATGACTCTTAACATGCTGACCTCTGGAAAATCCTAGCCATGTCTCATAGTCCTTTCTTTCCTTTGTGGTTCCCACTAACAACAGAAATAGGTTTGTTTATTTCTACAGAGATTGATTACATAATAAAGAAAAAAAACAAGGAATAAAAAAAAATAAAATCAAGATGTCCTGCCAGATTTCTTTAGCATCTTTGAAATATTGTCGCCAGTCAAACTATCCCCACCCCCTTAATTTTCCTTTCCCCATAGTTGCCAATGATTGCCTCTTAAAATTGAACTTGAGCTACCCCACCACCACCCTGTTTAACTCTTTCAAGTCATCATTTGTACAAGGATGGATTACCCTTCACTGTACTGGCTTTTTCTTAAAGCCTTCCCAGAATAATTTCACTTGAAAGGTCAAGAGGCAACTGGAGCTTCAAACTCTCAGTTTCTGATGACAGCATATACAGGTGACTTCAAGGAGAACTACCAGTGAGTGGGGCAATAGTTCTTACCCTAATTTAACTTAAAGAGTTAACCTATTTATTAACTGGTGTTTTTCATAAAGTTTGTTATGCTTTTGATGGGCATATATTAATATAATAGTGGATCTTATGACAATTTAATAGATATGTATAATGCATTTTGATTATATCATCCTTCATTACCCTCTCGTTCACCTCCCACTTTATTAGTCCCCTTCTTCTGAACTATTAATCATTCATTCATTCATTTTTTTCTATTTTATATTTGCTTGTTCTTGTAACAAGCTTACAAGTCTTGACCCTTCCCTTTATAAGATTATTTTAAAGAACCTCAACTTATTTCAAAAGAAAATGAAATAAGAAATGTTTTAAAGAATTAAACTCTGAAAAAATGTTGCTCATAATAAATTTCCACATAAGTTGTACTTTTGCTATATTTCTCATTATTCAACTTTAAAATTTTATATTATTTGTTTTGTGTTCACTTGTGTATGTGTTCCATGTGTCTGTGGAAGTCAGAAGAGGGAATCTGATCTAGAACTAGAATTACGGATGGTTGTGACTGACTGTGTGGGTTCTGAGTATCGAATCTAATCCTCTGTAAGAGTAATAATTGCTCTTAACCATTGAGCCATCTGTTCAGTCAATCATTATCATTTTTAAGTATCTGTAAAGCTTGTTGGCAAGGAAACTTGTATAGGTTTATGTCACTATTTCAGATATTTATTTTATCAAAGAGCCTTCCTTGCTTTGGAATGACGTAGTTTTTAATACTCTATAGGATATCTAGAGTATACTTAAATGCATGTGTGTGTCTGACTATATATAATTTGAGAAACCTATGTATGTGTAGGACATTCCCCCCCCTTTTGGGAAGAATTTGAAATTTTAAAAAAAAATGGTTTATTTGGTGCCATACAGCTAGTTATGAAGTTTCAGTCTGGCATTTATTTACTGATTTCCCCTACTGAACTTCAAGTAACGTTTCTAATGGACTGATCATATTTTTTTACCACACACACACACACCTATGTCCAGCTGCTAAGCTACACATTGAGAGCTTGACAAGTGACTGGTAAATAATAGCTTATAGTTTGCGTATCAAATAAACTAAAACATTAATCATATGCATTGGCTTCTGCATGTGTTGTATGTTTATGCTTTTTTCACCTATAAAATAGAATTTCTGTTCTGCTGTGTATACCTTTCTTCCATTACCACTGCAATTTGTGTGCTTTCTGTAATTCTCTTATGTTATTGTCAGGAATCCATGGTCTTTGATTCATGATGTTTATTTGAAATAACTATGGGCTGTTTTTCCTCAAGGATAATTTGATTAGGGGAACTGCTATTTGACACCATTCAGGAAAATGTTATACTGTAAAGGGTATTGTACTTGTCACAATGATAATGTAGGAAGGCAGTGACAGGAAAGCTAATAACATGGCAGCCTGATTATTAACATTGAGTCTTTGGTGTTTTTGCCTGTCATCTTTTGTCAATATGACTATCCTCCTAAAAGTTAAGCATGTGACCAAATTGATGAGTTTTATTTGGCAGGAACAAAAACTATTACCAGATAAAGAAGATCAGAGTAAGTTGATGTAGACAGCCTGTGCTTTCCAGAATACTGTTTCTGTCCTTTGAGGTTAGCTATCTGTGGTTGAGAACACAGTTTTGTTAGGGAGCAAGATTAGAATGCATTGAAATGAAATGCTCACACTGACTACATCAGCTGTAATGGGGCTTATCTGATGTTGTGACTCAGCCTCTGTGAATCTGATTGTGAATGTGCTCTGTTTTGTACAGAGAATCGTCATTCAAGACCTGTCAGAAGCTACAAGAAAAGAATGGGGAGGGGTAAGTCTTTCTTCCCGTTTAAAATTATTTAGATTCTCTTAATAATAATCTAATGTAACGGAGAAATTGAGTCTAGAACTATGTTTGTAGGTGCTTAAATTGTGTTTTTACTTGGTGATAGAAAATTTGTCTGCTTCAACACTGTAGAAAAAGACCAATGTACTATGTGTTACTCACTGGTTCTTTTTTTAAAAATTCTTTTATTAATCATTTTATTCATTTACATTTCAAATGGTATCAGCCTTCCCAGTTACCCCTCCACTGCCCCCATATCCCTGTCTCCCTCCCCTTTGCCTCTATAAGGGTGCTCTTCCACCCATTCACCCACTCCTGCCTCACCCCTCTAGCATCCTCCTATGCTGAGGCATCAAACATCCCTCCCCTCCCACTGATGTCAGATAAGGCCATCCTCTGCTACATATGTATCTGGAGTCCTGGCTTCCTCCATGTATACTCTCTGGTTAGTGGTTTAGTTCCTGGGAGCTCTGGGTGGTCCAGTTAGTTGCTATTGTTCTTCCTATGAGGTTGCAATCCCCTTCAGCTCCTTCGGTCCTTCCACTAACTCTTCCCTTGGGGTTTCAAGGCTCAGTCTGATGGTTCTTTTATTTATTTTGGTTTTGTTGGTGGTGGTGGTGGTGGTGGTAGAGGTGGCATAGGCATTGGAAGTGGTGGTGGAGGTGATATTGGAGGTGGTGGTGGTGGTGGTAGTGTGTGTGTAATCAAATTTGATATTATATAAATCTGCCCAAATTCCAACTTCCTTATAACTCTTGCCAAAATTACCCATATGCCTTGATCATATATAAGTTTTGTTAATAGTAACACAAATGAGATGGCTCAGTCATTAAGAACACTTACTGCTCTTCTAGAGCACCTGGTTTTGGTTCTCTGTATCTACATCAAGTACCTTACAACTGACTTAACTTGAGTTTTAGGTGTTCCAACACCCTGTGGCCTCTGTAGGCATGTATGTATACATTGTACACACAAACTCATTCAGGTACCCATGTATTGACATACATAAAAATAACTTACAAAACCTTTTTAAAAATTTTAAAGAACAAGTATAGTAATACAAATCAAAAGGTCCTATTTTGTAGCCAGTTTTTAAATAATGTTTAAAGTGGTAACCATTACATGTGTTCTTTGTGCTTATTTTTGGTTTTTAATACAGGTATTGGACAATAGAGATACTTAAGTTCATTTTTTTAGTAATTTGGGCCATCTGTCACAATGACGTTATATAAAAGCAATGTGCTTTAAAGGGTATTAAGAAAAAATGCTGTGTGGAGTGCTGTAAGAGTCATATGAATCCAGAGTTTAAAGGCCTGAATTCAAATTCCACGGCCACTACTGCAGCTAAATCTCAGAGCTTTCCTAAATAGAATTTTTTTCATCGTTGAGGTAGAATTAATGCATCCTGTACTTCAGCTTCAGGAGGATGTGGTTAGCATAATGTGATTAATATATGTGAGTGTTTAGTGCTATAATGTCTAATAGCATAGAGTAGTGGAATCAGCTTATTGTTACCTTTATTGAATAAGTATATCTTTGTCATTTTAATGGTCAAGATAAAGTTATTAGTTCAGATTCTTTTGAAAGCAACAGAGCTTGAGGTGGTGTCTGAAACTCACTAAGAGCTCTGCCTTAATTTGTCTCACCGTCATATGTATCTTTACAGGCAGCCTCTGCATCACAGCTCACTCCTAGGAATTCTTCCTGCACGTTGTTGCTCGTGTGTGCTCCAGAGCTTCTTTTGGAAGCTTATTTGTTTTAGAGATCCAGGTTCTTTCCAACTATTTCCAATTTTTTAAAAATGAGTAATAATTTTAAATACAATAAGATACATTTTAGGATTAATTCATACTTACTGTGTCCTAAAATCAGCTGCCAATTGAAGCTTCCAGAGTATCTCATTGCTTGGTCCTCACTCAATCCACAAAGCTATAAGGAGAGTTGGAGAATTCCCTGGCTGTTGGCAACTATTATCACCATATGGAAAAGAGCTGCACAAAGTCAAGGGACCTATTTTTTTTTGTTTCTTCTTTTATTTTCAGACTGGTCATCAGTCACCAACAAAGGGGCTTCCTTTAAAAGATTCTAGAACAAATAGTGATTCAAGCTCAGGCAAATAGTGGAACAGAACATAGTGATGTAATGTAATCTGCAAAGATGGGCATGTTTCCAACCTGGAGATTGAAAAAGGAAGTGCGTCACATAATGCTGTTTTTATAAACACAGGAAGCTTGCGATAGCTGTTTTTTGACTGCTGGTGGTAACCACCATGAAAATATTCTTGTAGATGTCAAAGAGACACCATCTGTTATTTGTCAAGCTTTGTTTAGGTTTGCTTGGTTATATTGGTTAATTGCTGCTACTTTTAGTGGAGAAAACAAAATATTACTGTGTGTGTTCATGATTTTCTTTTTTGGTGCTGTATAATGAATTGTGCTGTATTTGGTAAACATTCTTACAAATAACTCAATATGTTATACAACAAGACACGACTGGAAAGATGGCACCAGGCTTGTATAAAAAAAAGTTAAATTAAGTTTTTTTTGCTATTCTTTAATAAGAACAAATTGATGCTTCATAAATATATATGACACTTTTCTTTTTTTCATGAGACATGAAAGATCATAATGTTTAAATCGTTGGAAAAAAGGAACAAGGACTATGTAGTTGAGTTGCTAGAGTTTTTATCTAGCATATACAAAGCCCTGGATTTAGTCGCTAGCATTGCCTGAACAGTTGGTATTCCTAGCTCTTGCGAGATAAAGGCTATGAGACCAGGAATTCAGATCAACCTTGAATATATATATCAAGTCTGAAGCCACCTTGTAATTCATGAGACCACATCACAATGAAATGAGAGGGCAAGTAAAGTTAAAGACATGTATATTTTGTTTCTTATTTGAGTATAATCAGTGTTTACTGTGTTTCTTTCTTTCTTTGTTTTGGTTTTGGTTTTTCGAGACAGGGTTTCTCTGTGTAGCCCTGGCTGTCCTGGAACTCACTTTGTAGACCAGGCTGGCCTCAAACTCAGACTCAAACTCTGCCTGCCTCTGCCTCCCAAGTGCTGGGATTAAAGGCGTGCGCCACCACTGCCTGGCTAAGTGTTTACTGTGTAGTATTGAAATCACTTATACTATTTATAAAGTAGTTGATCATGGCTTACTATTTGGACTCAAGAATGTGTAGTTACATTTATATTAATAAGTACTTGCAGTACTTTGTAATTCACAGATGTTTCCTCTAACATTGATGTTATCTTGAGTTATAAGAAATTCTTTACTATAAAATAAGGATAATCATTTCCATTTATATATTTATATATACACTGAAATTGATTTAGAAAAAAATCATTTGTAGTGAATAGCCTATAAATAGTTTTTAAATTAGAAGGCCGAAATGCCAAACTAGGTTTTATATCATTGTAAGTTTTCATTTCTTCTAGTAAACTCTGAATATCATAATAATTAATAACGTGAAGCTGATCACATCATAGGAGCCCTCTGTTGCTGAGAAAAGTATGGGGTGATTATTTATTTTTGAGATTTATAGTGGCATTCTAATATTATGAGGGAATAGACAGGTATTCAAAGTGAAATAGTTTAGTATCCACTAACATTTCTGGTGACAGCTAAAACACACATGTATTTCAGGTAGCAAAGTACCACATATATAAAAATCCTTTAATCAACAATGATCTGGGTCTGCAGTAATTAAAAAGCCAGCAGCACAGTTTGGCAAAGATCACAGTTCACAAGGTTTGCTCTGAACATTCTATAAGGGAAGGTGCCTAAAAGAAGAGGCTCAGCATCATTTACTTGTCCCATGTGAAAGCTTCCCTTTTTTTACTAAAGACCTTTTATCTTTGTGCTTTTCTTGAAACGAAGACTACAATGTGTCATGTAGCCCAGAATTTTATGACATGCAATAATGAAATGCTGGTTTGAAAAAGAACAGTGTATGATTATATGTAAACATCTAATAAAAGTTAGCATTTCCATAAAGAAGTAAATGGGAAGACTATATTTTCAGGTGCAATTTAAGGTTTATTTTTAATCTTTCCCCTAATACTTAGTACATTTCTAAAATAAAATAAATTTTTATAAAACACATTACTCTTAATAATGTCTTTATCCACAAAACAAATAGATTTTTATTGTGATTTTTTTAATCTGCATTCTGATTTTTAAAAATATATCTATCCATATGAATTTTTTCTGTGCCAAAACTCATGGCATTTTAAGTGCTTTTGTGTTATCTACGTTACTCATGACTAATTTCCATTTTCACCTTAAGACCAGAGATGCTGAGGAAGCTCACTATGATGTTTAATAATAGTGAACTATCCTTTACAAGATAGGAACTGTGGCCATGCATCTTTAAACACATTGCTTTTTTACTTTTCTGTACAGAAACTAACATACTTGGACTACTCAGCAGGTATTATTTGGGAATAGTTAAATAAAAAAGTGTCTAGGTAGTTTAACTTTTTCTCTCTTTTTCCTTTTCCAGTATTGAGATTTTGGAACTCATTCAAATGCTCAGACAACAGAGTTCAAAGTTTAGAAGAGTGTCTTAGATCTATAAAATCTGAGTGTGAAAAGTCATTTTCTATTTTTATGTTCCATACATAATGGTACCTTGCTGTTCTTCTGTGAATGAATATAGATAGAATAGCCATGTCGACTGAGGCATTCCTTGGACTGGGCATAATGACACAGTCCTGTAAACCAGGTACTCCAAAGGTGGAGGGGAAAAGATTAGTAGCTCAAGGTCATCTTCACAGTTGAAGGCCAGCCATTACTCTATGTGAAAAAATCTTCAAAAAACAAAACAAGCAAAAAGCAAATAAAAACCCCTGATGATAGCAATAACGATAATTAAGAACTCCTGAAAAAGATTTTTAAAAAATTAAAAGAACCACTGTGCAAAAGTCTCAAAGTTTTAATTAAAAGAAGAAAAACTGATTTAGAAAATGGGCCTCAGGATTCAGTAAATGTTTGCAGCTCATAGATTCTTTGTAGTCTCTATTGTTGCTATTTAAAGGTTATTTTCCCCAACTATACAAGAAAAATTTTATAACGGTAATACAGATGTGCTTGGGGCTGACAGCTACCATTATATCTTCCTGATAAGTGTTTTCCAAGAGGAAAAAGGGGGGCTGTTTAATGGATGCACTACTTCTTAAAACCCATTAAAGAGAGCTCTTGTCATTGATGCGGCCTTTTGTGTAGATTTGAGAATATAACACTTGGTGTATGTAAGTTGTATTTCTAAATTACATTTTTATTACATAAATTTATCTTTTAGATAATTTGTACATGTACACAATGCATACTGACCACTCTAACCTCGCACCTTCCTCACTGCCTATGTTAATTCACATCCTGCCTATGACTCTCAGTCTGATGTTTGTATCAATTCATTTTGTTTTGTTACCCACTGTGATTAACCAGGGTATCTGTGTGATCATGGGTTTGGAGCTAACGGCTGGAGTTTGGTGGGCTCAGCAATAGGCACACAACTAAAACAGTGGTTCTCCTTTCCTAGAATCTATCAGTAGCCAGTATATCAGAGGGAAGTTAGGCCCCATGATCCCTTTTCCTTCACTGATTGTTTATAACACTGATCTTGTGAGAGCCTGAGTCAGGTACCTATAGTTGTTGTGAGTTACTGATTGCAATGGTTGTGTCAAGTCCAGAGAATGATATTCACAGCTTTGCACCATATATTCTGCCTAATTCCTTGCACAATATTTTGTTAGCTGTAGAGGGGGTTGTTTAGGGCTAGACCCACAACCCTTACTTATTTTTCTACATTTTGTGCTGCCATGAGGCTCTGCATTTACCAGCATTCACTGTCAGGAAAGGCTGCTTTAATTAAGACTAGGAGTAGCTTTTGTATGATTATAGCTGTTTAACAATATATGAGTTTTAAATCACTTCTTAATCTCAAAATAATTGACCTTTTCAAATTGAGTCAAAAGTGACACAATATAGATGTGGCCATTTTAAAGTATGTCGGTCAGTTGTGTTTATTACATCTATAGTACTGTGCAGCCATCTATTTCTAAACCATTTTCATCAATCACAAAGCAGACCCTCACCCAGTAATCTGTACCATTGTACTTCCTCCACCTTGAAAGCCCTGGGCGATTTTATTCTGGGCTCTGTCTCTACAGAGTCAGCTAGTCTAGATATTTCATATAAATGGCTTGAAGTTCCCTAATGATATATATTGTAGAGCAGCAGTTCTCAATGTGTGAGTTGTGACCCCTTTGGGGTTGCACAACCCTTTCACAGGGGTTGCCTAAGACAATCAGAAAATGTTATTTACATTATGATTCATAACAGTGGCAAAATTACAGTTATGAAGTAGCAATAAAAATAATTTTATGGTTAAGGGTAACCACACATGAAACACTCTGAAACAGTCACAGCATTAAAAAGGTTGAGAACCACTTGATTGTTTCAAAGATTTATTTGACATCTATATACTTAACTTTGCTGAGGTATTGCTAAGGTCTTTGGCACATTTGTTAATCCATCTGTTTTTTATTCTTAATTTTTAAGATTTGTTTATCTGTTTAACGAAACGATATTTTTTTGAATATTTGACTCACAGTCCGAGTATGTAGCCAGGACTAACCTTGAACTTAATGGTCCCCCTGCTTTTGTTTTATGGATCTGTCTTTTATCACATGTAATTTGTAAAACTTTTTACTCAGCCTGTGGTTTGTCTTTCATTCTTATGATATGATTGTATTTCTTATGAGTTAAAGAGAGAGTAGTAGATGGTTCTAGAATCGAGACATGTTCTAACCCTATAATCAAACGTCTGTGTTTTTGGTTTAGTCACTTATCTTGTACATTTCCATTTTCTAGTCAGTTAGATGAAAGGATTGAGATGGATCAGTGGTTTCTATTATATTCAGTGAAGCATTACGTTTCTAAAGGTGCCCCTAAGGGAAGGGAGAAAAGGAAGGGCTTCAGACAAAAGAACTCTATTTTTTTCCTGTCTTTATTTTGCCCTATAGTTTTGATTTGAAGAGGATTCTTGACTAGTTAACTTAACATGAATCTCAAAACATACTTTTCATATTTTAGATTGTGTGATTCATGAATATTAGATTGAATCTACTAACGTCATTTCAGTGTACAGAGGAGAAAAAAAAACGTATCCACAATTCTGTTGATCAATTTGGCTTTAACAATTAATAGGTAGTTTCTTAATAGAAATTTTTAGTATCCATTTTTAAAGGTTTATGAAATACGGGCCTCCCCAGTAGCTACTAACCAGGTCATAACTTAAGGTCTTAAACCATATTTTTCTACATTTAAACTTTTAACAGTAAGTAGACACATATACAGACTGGAGAGATGGCTCAGCAGTTAAGAGAACTACTGGTCTTCCAGAAGACCTGGATTTGATTCCCAGCACCTATGTGGTGGCTCACAACCAGTAACTCTAGTTCCATGGAATCTGAATCCTCTTCTATCATTTTTGGGCACTAGGTGTACATGTGGTGCAGGACATATGTGCAGGCAAGAATACATGTATATAGAAAATAAAAATAAATCTTTTATTTCTTAAAACAGAAGGCATGTACCTGTTGTATGTTCTATTCTGTAAATTGCATGAAATCTCATTTTTTTTTTTACCCTTTTGGATAGTATCACACTGTCTTAAATTAATGAAACCTTTTATCTGAAACCTGTGACAGAATTCTAGCACTGATATTCATCTGAACCCTCTAGTTTGTTGAAAGTGACCAGATGTACTCATGTCAGCAGCTGCACACAGGGCCTTGTAAATTCAATACTGATCGACTTCCCTAAGGGTACAAACTAAAAATACTGTGTTCAAGCCAAACTTTCAATACATCATTTCTAGAGCAAATTAACATTTAAGAGCTAATTTTACCACTGAAGGCATCCCTGAAATCCATGTTCTAACAAAACAAGAACATACTCATTATTGAAACTCCATTTCCCTGATCTGTTAGACTCCATTTATAGGCTAGAGATAACAGTAGCTGAAAGTTTTTGTGGTAGCTATGAAATGTGATATTTTCATTAAATGTATTAGGTGTCTTACTAGGACAGTTATCCATTATGAGAATCTAGACTGTAGCTGTCCCATAGGATATATTTTATACTGTCTATGTTGATTGATAATAGAACAATCACTATAGCATAAATTACGTGTTCAGAACTGTCGCTCAGGTTTAATGAGTTTTATATGACTGCCTTTTGTCCCATTAAAGATAATTAGTTCTTACATTTGAGACAGAAAAATAATCGATGTATACAAGACTCATAAATCCCCAAAGAATTTCTGGTGGTTTGAATATGCTTGGCCCATGGAAAGTGCTATTATTAGGAGGTGTGGCCTTGTTGAAGGAAGTGTATCACTGTGGAGATAGGCTTTGAAGCTCCTCCCAGTGCAGAAGAGACCTTCCTCCTAGTTCTGTGAGACAGCCTATTTCTGGCTTCCTTTGGATGAAGACTCTCAGCTCCTCCAGTCCCATGCCTGCCTGGATGCTACTATGCCTCCTGCCATGAGGATAATGGACTGAACCTCAGAACGAGTAAGCCAGGCCCAATTAAATATTGTCCTTTATAAGAGTTGCCTTGGTCATGGTTTCTCTTTACAGTAGAGGAAACCCTAACTAAGTCAGAAGTTTTATTGTGGTAGTCTGTGTAAGCACTAACACTACTTATACAATGATATAGCTGAGACATTAGTTATAGGCGAAATAGCCATCATAAGATATAGTCCTGTTTTGATGACTCCATTTCACTGTGTAATTTGTTATGCCCAATTAGACCACTGCACTGTTACATTTGATTTCTTTAGGCAAGTCATTGTCCCTAGTATAGAAATATAGTATGCTAACATACCATACTTTAAATGAATTGATGTAATTGCTAAAACTTTAATAGAATTGTTAGTGGTAGTATTATCTGCCATTTCATGAGGAATTGCTTTGGTAAAAGGTTACATATTTTAACACTTCTTCAAAGAAAAATCAACTATTTACCTTCCTTTGGGGGAGACTATTAAATAATTTCTTTGTATCTCATTTTTCTTTATGCAGTGTAAAACCTTTAAACTAGAGATCTCTTTTTTCTTTTCTTTTTTTTTTTACATTTTTTATTGTATATTTTATTTACATTTCAAATGCCATCCTCTTTCCCCATTTCCCCTCCCTAGAAAACCCCTATCCCGTGCCCCCTTTTCCTTTTTGCTTTTATACAATTTTTTTAAATGTTAATAGAAGGCTTTATAAGTTTGGTAATGCTCAATCAGAAGTGTAACCCATTACCCAAACTAGATTTATCAACTATCTTTGACTGGTGGAGACACATAAACATCTGCTTCCATGTCCTTCTCCTCTCTTTCTCTCTCTTTCTCTCATCACCTAGCTTCTCCTCTCCTTCTTTTTCTCTCCTTAATCCTTCTCTTCCTCTTGGTACTCCACCCACCTTAGCTCCTCCTACATATCACCCTTCCTGTTAAAATAAAACTTTTCTCTCAAAATACAATTAGAGCATAATTATGCCTATTTGTACAAGTGAGTTACAAGATAGTCCTAATACCCAGTCCATCATTTGTCATCTCTCCTAACTAAAAGACTTAGTTCTGAACCTGGCTTTTTTCTTGGCTTTAGAATGAATGTCAGCTGAAAACCATCTACTCAGATATTTTCTCTCAAAGCAAATAGCCAGGATTGGCTATGAGACTATAAGTTTTCAACTCTGTGTCAGAAATCCAGAATGACTGAATATAAGACCTAAAATTTAGCTTTTATGAAAACCTTATCAAAGTAGTTAGTGTCACTGCAGAGAACCATGTTTACTTTACTTTTAAAGCATATCAACTTTATAGATATCCATTAACTCTTTTGTCTTCTCTGTTATACAAATCCATTCCTGGAACATTCTCCAGACTTATCCCAGGAAATTTGCCTGTCATCTGGAATCTTATTGTATGCCTCCTGTGTTACAATGCCAATTTTGAAGTCTTGTAGTCATCATACCTATCATGTCCTTAGGAACCAGATTTGGCACATTAAAGTATTTAATAACAATTATTTCTTCTCTGAAATCTTAGACTTTCCAGACTTAGATGCTCCATACCACAACTTCAAGTTAGGTTTTAAATCCCTGATCTCTTGAATGTGTTTATGACAACCTGATTGGGTATAACCATGCTAGAAATTTTGAATTATAAATACAGCAGTCATGTAAGCACCAACCTGTAGTTTTCATAAATAGGTTGTTTTAAAATACTGAAAACTATCCTGTTTTCCTACGTTCCTACATAAAAGAATATGGCCTAAGAAGCCTTTTATTTATGCAATAAACATTTTTACTTATCTTGTATTTTCATAATTTTATTATTTTAATAAGCTTTGTTTTCCTAAGGTTAGCTATTTCCATTGGTTTGATAAGAAATATCTGTTGGACATAGGTATGTCAGCATAAAAAGTAAACTTGAAAGCATTATATTGTTTGTAGATATAGTGAAGTAGCAATATTACTCTGTTTTATGAGGAAGAAAATATGGGATTATGAGAGTGACACTTCAGAAGATCATTCAAGTCAGGGTCTCTCAGTGTGCCTTGGCTGTCCTGGAACTTGCTCCGTAGACTACACTAGCTTCTAACTCAGAAATCTACTTGGTTCTGCTTCCCAAGTGCTGGAATTAAAGATATGCACCACGAACCCTGGTTCTCTACACCATGCCTGGCTAATTTATAAAATTAAAAAATTATTTTAAGCATAGAATTAGATAGGGATGATATTTTGTTAAGTTTTCTTCTGTGTTCATACATGTGTTGGTTTGTAGGATGGTGAAGCTTGAGCTGATAAATACTATGTACATGTTCCCTAAGATTTGCATATACAATAGTATTCCAATTTTTCAGAATCTTTCCAGTGATGGAGTTCTTTACTGTCACAACTGTAAGAAATCACATTCAGCACTTTCACTTCAATAATTAAGAAACAGACTCTTGATAAATTAAGTAACAAATGCAAATGTTAGAGTCATGTAGCCAGTTTAGTACCAAAGCAGGAACAGAAATGCATATTTCTTACCTCCAAGTGCAGAACCTTTTAACCATAACATGGTTCTCATTCTTCCCTTTCCCTTGCCTAAATAGAAGGTTGATGAAGATGGATCTCTTAGATTTGAACAGTGTAGCACTAAAGCCCACCTTTATATTGCAGTCAGAAAACTTGAATTAGCAGATACTTTGCATGTTGTCCAGTCTTGTATGATGTATAAGACATCAGAGATTTATTCCAGAAAAAAAATAATCAGCTTTCTTAATAGTTTGTGGATTCCTCATATATTTACTTTCTGATACACCAACATTTATACAACATTATCTGGGACCAAATTTTCCATTTGAATAACTATTATGGATTGATGATTGCTTGAAAACCTGAAAGTGAAGCGCAGTAGTAGAGAACCTTTCTAGCATGCAGTATAGCATTGAGTTCAAGCCCTGTTGATAAAACAAAAATTAAAAAAAAAACAAATTTTTCTAAAAAAAACCAAAACGTATTTTTAAGTTGTGTCTATAAGCTTAGAAGCAGGGAACTGGCCTAGAAGGCACAAAATTCTGCACTTTTGTTTTTCTGCAAACAGTTCTAAATTAAATCCATATATACATACTGTCTTTATGAACAGTATCCTGAACATCATATGATCCTTTATTGGTGACTTCTATTCACCATGATAAGAATAGTGATGACTACTACTTTGAGACATGTCAGTGTGAGAGGAATTAGATCTTTCTCTAAGAAACATCTAAAGGGCTTTGTTTTCCGTTATAGTCAGATTAACTAGCTTTCACTTCTTGTTCCTGTCAGCATATTGATCTAGTTCAGTTTAAGTCTCTCTGCTGTACTTTTTAGTGTTAATGTTCAATGTGACATTCAAATCTCATAGTCTGGCTTGAGTATATGGATAGCATAAAGGGACTCTTGATTTTCATAAAGGAATGGGGTTTCACTGTAAAGTGAGCATAAAATATATTGTAGCACATTTGGTTATAACCTTTCATATTTTCCTTCATGAGATTGGATTTATTTGAATACTTCTAAATATACAAAATATTATTATTAATGTCTAAAATTAGAACATAAAATATTTGAATAGCCACCTGTATTATCCACTTAAATTCAATAAGATATAATTAATCCAAGTTTACTTTTCTTGTTACTATGCATGACTCTCAAATCTTACATACTTGTTGCATATGTGATTTCTTTCACAGCAGCTTCTTCTGTGTGGTCTGTTGGTAGAATTCCAATGATGAGTCTATGAACAGGCAGCTAAAAAAAAAGCATACAAATTATAGAAAAGAATATTTCATTACTTTGTTACAGACACTTGCCATTTATAAAATGAGTCCTCAGTTACATTCACAAGAATTTCTGAAACTTGAAAACTTGATTATCTCCCCCAAATATTCATGATTGATCACAGCACACTGTAGCAAGTATACATCAATGTACTCCTGAAAGGAGATAAGGCAGCCTCAGTGTAAGCCAGCCCTGTCTGTGTTTATTCACACTCTACTTTATTATCAGTTGAATTAATCTGTTGTTTTATGTACATGGAATAACTGCCGTAAGTCATATTATTATTTACTGGCTATCCAGTTTTTGCTAAGCTTTGAGCATAACAAAACTTAGTCTATGTATAATATCTCATTATGAGATTGACACTATCATTCCAAGTTTACTGAAGAACAAATGCTTAGGATTTTACTTCTTTACAGAGTTATTTGCTGTGGCACTATCTTATTTTCTACCTTGTTCATTATTTAACAACTTTGCAATATTAGTTAGGTCATATTTGTTACCCAAGCAATTATAAGTTTCCTATAGTACAAAAATGAGTTCTTTTCTCTTTCCATTTTAACAATAGTTTCATAGGAAATACATGAGGTCTAGAGTTGCATATTAAGTCTATATGGATAGGCCTTCCACTTTTCAACTGTTCATTTGCAGAAAGCTTTCTTTCTCTGTTAATGTGGATTTTCTTGTCAATGGTGCTGGTAAAGAGTATTATAGCAAAAAGGATCTTTGGGTACAGGTATGGAGGCACATGCCTGTACTTCCATCAATTAGAAGGTTGAGGCAAGAGGAGCCCAACTTTGGGCCCAGCCTGAGCTACAAATAAAAGAGGATAGCAAAAAGAAAAATTTAAAAAAAAAAAGCATTCAAACCAATCCTTCTGGTACTCAGAATAGCCCAATGTCACTAAACCAGCAGTACAGTGAATGTGGGCTGGTAGCAATTTATAACAATACTAGGATGACACCTTTCTACCTAGCATTTCATCTTCCCATACTTACCCATAGCACAATAATCATGATGTTCCAGTTTTCATGCCCTTGATTAGTTCCTGTTGTGTGTCACATTATGATTCATAAAGGTAACGAATAAGTAGCAGTGAAAATAATTTTATGATTAGAATCAACATAACATGAAGAACTGTATTAAAGGGTCACAGTCTTAGGAACGTTGACAACCACTGTACTAAAGGAAATCAGGTAGTACTTATAAAACAGGAGAATGTATTCTCTCAGGGACAAATAAAGTGAAATGTTTTATAAAGTTTGAAAGGTAGTTTTCTTTAGCTGAAGAGCAGGAAGATATATGCAGTAAATGTGGGTGCAAGAATGTTTTATATAGCATATAGGCATTAAAATTAAGGCACATCATAATTAAAAGCCAACCCTTATCTTAAGTCTTTAAGTTTTTATTCTTCAAGTTTCTCTTATTCTTCCTTTCATTTTCTCTATACTTACTGAATCATGTTCTATATTGAGTTCTTTGCTAAGTGCTACAAAACATGAAAATAGAACCAAAACATTAATAGTACATGGTTCTCCCAATCGTGTTTATACCCTTGACGGGGAACCAATGTCATGTCAAAATTTATGACTATGATTGATTTTTCAAGCTCTTGTTCCATTCTCTGTTGTTCCAGTACATCTGTTACCACCATTTCCACATGTCCCCATCCTGCCACTCCTTACAAAACCAACTCAGAAAATTTTCATGGGTCCTTCTCCCACCTCCAAAACATACACACCCAATAGAAAAATATGCCTGTGTTCTGACCACCAACAGAACCCATTGTGTTAAGTATTTCTTTGGAGTTCTTTGTATATTTATGTAATCTTTGTCCTTGAGAGCAGACTGCTCCTCATATTAAATTGTCACGTTCTCATTGTATGTAATTTTGTTCAGTAATTATACACCAAGACAAAGCATGTTGTTCACTTTAAAATGTAAATGTTTAGTCCAATCTCCTTCAGTGAAATCAGACCCAAGGTGATAAACCCAATGAGATAACTGTAGTAGAGAGCTTTCAAGCTTCAGGCTGTCTTCTCTGCTGTTTTTGGCCACTTTGCAGATATAATTTCACATGGCTGAAGGTTATTTGCTATTTAAATATTTAAAAGATCAATTTTTATTAACATGTGCATTAAATTCAACACATTTATGTGCTAGTATTTATTGTATATTTTGCATTAACTCAGTAATTTAGACAATCATTTGAAAAACTCTTATTTCGTTTATTTGTTTTTTTTTGAAGAGAGAGTATATGCTTATTTTGAAATAATGAAAAGTTATATTTTTCTCAATAATTTTTTTTGAGTATTTGGGTGTTGGTTTTGGATATGAAATATTTTTTAAGTTGGAATTTTTCTTGCTGAATCTGAAAAAAAAAACCACTTTGTTTCCTTTAAAGAGAAAACTGCTTATCTTTAAATAGCATCTTAAGGAATTCTTAAAGTTCTTTTGCATTCTATATACTGGTACTATCAGGTGATCCATGACTAAGTTATGTATATAACTAAGAACTAAGTTAAAATTCTGTCAGCGTTGACTTAACTATCTCACATAGCTTAAAGATAAAGCCAGAAAGACATAATCAGCTCAAGTTTTGAATATCACTGCTTTGGTTTGATTTATTTTTTTAAACTAAAGATTGAACAGCCTTACATATGGAAAACATTAATATCCTGCTATAATACCCTTAACCACTAGGTTTGAATTTTAAATTCCTAATGCAAGTCCATGTAGTTAGGAAAGGTCCCAAAGCAAGCCTTGCAGCCTGAATACTGTCCAATGTTTGGTATGCACTGGTTCAAGCCAAATAGAGTCCCAGCACTGAGTGGGGGAAGTAGACATTCCTAACCAAGAAGTTAACTACAATTGACATCACTTACAAAGGAAAAATTCTCAATGAGGCCTCACAGGGATATTAACCACAACACAAATGAATTCGATGGAATTTTTGTAGACTTTTTTTCCTCATTGCTTTGCTTGAGAATATATTTTTTTACTGGTATTTTGCTTGTATATTATGTTTTCCAATTTTGTGTTTTCATGGGCTTTGTGGTATGTGTGTTTTTTTGCTTTCTTTGTTGTCTTAAGCTTGTTTGTTTGCCTATTGTTTGAGAGAGAGGGAGAGGAGGGAGGGAGAAATTGGATGAATGGAGGGATCATGAAGGCATCAAGGGAGGAAAACCCATGACTAGAATATATTATATCAAAAATATTTTCAATAAAGAAAAGTACTATGAAAAGGAGATAACGTGTCTTTATCTTATAGATCATAGCTGTCATATTCTACTCTTGAAGAAAATTAAAATCCTCTCTGTGTGTGTGTGTGTGTGTGTGTGTGTGTGTGTGTACACATGTGCATGCATGTATGAATATATATGATCCATGGAGGGTGGATGTAAAGGTTCTTACATTCCACTGAGGATTCCAGGGATCAAAATCAGGTTAATAGGCTTGGTGGCAAGCACACAAGCTCACAAGCCTCTAATTCTTTTATGCTTATGCAGAGTCGATTAGATCTCCAAATCATTTTTTTTTTTTTAAGAAAAAAAATCTTGTTGTTTTCTTTCTTCTTTAAGATTTATTTATTTATTTAATGTATATGCAGATGCTGTTGGTCTCTTCAAACACACCAGCAGAAGGCATTGGATCCTGTTGCAGATGGTTGTGAGTCACCATGTGGTTGCTGGGAATTGAACTCAGAACCTCTGGAAGAGCAGTCAGTGCTCTTAACTACTGAGCCACATCTAATCCTCCAATCCACTTCTTAAAAGACTGTCAAATGCTTTGTTCTCATTACTTGTTTCCTGATATATGGCAGATAAATTTTACCTATCATACTATTTGTTATTGTTGCTCAAATTTTTACTTCATGTAAACATTCAGGAAATCAGTTATTTTGAAAATGATGCACCTGTTTTGTCAATATGACTACACCTGTTAAAGATGATTTTATGACTTGGTTCAGTTTAAGAAAAATTTTCAGTCTTGCTATGTACTACTTTGAAGATTACATTTTATGAAATTTAAATACAGATCAAATATTCTCAATTCAAATTTAGCATCTGGATTGAAATTAATCATATATGTAAACTATAAGCCAGATCTTAAAAATCTAGTGCAAAAAGAAGAAAATAAAAATCCAATTAGGATTGAAAAATAGGTGTGATCCGTGTGTGTGTGGGGGGGGGAGTGTGATATGTTTGTGTACATGCATATAGATACCCTGGAGACTAAAAGGGGGTATCAGATTTCCTGGCACAGAATTGAGTGTTCTCAAAAAGTAGCAAGCACTCTTAACCACTAAGCCACTAATTCAACTTAAGAAAATGTTTAAGATTTTTTTAAGAGCGTTTTTGGTACCACTTGGATGGCTGGTGCTTATAGAGGGACCAGAGGACATTTCATCACCTGGAACTGGAGTTAAAGATAATTGTAAACTACCATGTGGTTTCTTGAAATACAACCTTGGTCATCTGCAAAAGCAACAAATACACATAAACTCTGAACCATCTCTCCAGTCCATTCTTTTTTTTTTAATTATATATTTTTTTTTATTTTATTTTTTCAATTGGTTATTTTATTTATTTACATTTCAAATGTTATCACCCTTCCTGGTTTCACCTCTGCAAATCCCTTATCCCATTCCCTGTCCCCCCCCACCCCGCTTCTGTGAGAGAGCTCCCCACCCACCCACTTCTATCTCACCACCATAGCATTCCCCTACACTGGGGGTATCAAGTCTCCAGAGGACCAAGGGCCTCTCCTCCCATTGATGCCAGATAAGGCAGTCCTTTGCTGCATAAGCAGCTGGAGCCATGGGTCCCTCCAAGTATACTCATTGGTTGGTGGTTTATTCCCTGGGAGCTCTGGGGGGGTCTAGTTGGTTGATATTGTTGTTCTTCCTATGGGGTCGCAAACCCCTTCAGCTTCTTTGGAACTGGCTTCTCCTAACGCTTCCATTGGGGTCCCCATGCTCAATCAGGTGGTTGACTGGGATCATCCACATCTATATTGGTCATGTCAGCCATATCAGGCTCCTGTCATGTCAGCAAGGGCGTCTTGGCATCAGCAATAGTGTTTGGTGTTTGGGTTTGGTGTCTGCAGATTAGATAGATCCCTAGGTAGAGCAGTCTCTGAATGGTCTTTCCTTCAGTCTCTGCTCTACTCTTTGTCCCTGCATTTCTGTAAAGCAGGAATAATTCTGTGTTAATATTTTTGAGATGGGTGGATGGCCCCATCCTTCAGCTGGGCGCCTCTGAATATGGTCTCTACAGGTTCTCTCTCCCTTTTTTGTTGGGCATTTCAACTAATCTCATCCATGTTGGGTTCTGGGAGCCCCTTGCTTTCCTGGCATCTGGGACTTCTGGTGGCTATCCCCAGTTCCCCATCCCCCACTGTTACACACCTCTGTTCAATTTCCTGACCCTCTGTGCTTTTCCCTTGTCTCCTCCCACACTTGATCCTGCCTCCCTTTTCCCCCTCTCCCTTCCTCTCTCACTCCCAAGTCCCTCCCTCCCTCTTCTTCCCTTGATTATTTTGTTCCCCCCTTCTAAGTAGGACTGAAGTATCCATACTCTTCCTTCTTCTTGAGCTTAATATGGTCTGTTAGTTGTATTGTGAGTATTCCACACTTTTTGCCTAATATCCACTTATCGGTGAGTGCATACCATTTGTGTTTTTTCCCATGGTAGAAGTCTGTAAAATGAAAATTTTTTATTTTTTTATATTAACAGATTAAATTATGATGGCATGGTATTTACTCACCAAGCAAATGAGACATTTTCAGAAAAAAACAAATTAGAACTTAAACATTCTTGTATGTAAAAGTAAATGCATCCCTCCCTCATAAAGGGTAACCATAACTGTGGTCTAAGCAGTGTCTGATTTTTAAAAATTATTTATTTATTTATTCATTTAATTGCAGTGCTGGGGATTGAACCCAGGGCTGTAGACAGACTAGGCAAGTATACTAACATAGAACTATATTCCCAACCAACTATTTGTTTATCTTCCAAGATCTGGCCTCACTATGTAGCCCAAGGTGGTACTGAACTTACTGTGACTTTTTTATTCCACTGGATTTTACAAATTTTACAGGTGCATATTGAATGTTTCTCAGATATAATTCATGGGAAGTTTTTTTTTTTTCTTTTCCTTAAGGACAATGAAATGAGATTGAGTGCCTTGAAGTACAGCTACACTATGTTTAGCTTGTTTATTTAGAACAAAATACTGTTTTCTTAGACTGAGATGTAGACAAATTTATATTTCATTCATTTCAGAAAGTTCTTTGGAATATGCTCCGTATTTTGCTAGCTAGAACAATATGTAATGAGACTTTTACTATGTTAAGTCTTTAAAATAATGGTTCTCTAGGTTTATATTATTAGGTCAATTAGATTTATATTTATTTTTAGGTAGCTAGAGACATCGTCTAGAGACTGGCTTTTAGTTTGGTTGCAGAATGTGTTTGGGTATCCATTTACAGTAATGAATATAAGTAGTGATATCATTATCGCTATTTTTAAACATCCATTGGTCATCTGGAATGTGCTAAAGTCTGAATATAACATGGTTAATTATATTACTGCCCATGTTGACTAAAAGGGAGTTTATTCCCATTATGAGGAAGCTATCAAATGCTTTGGTTTGAAGTTAAACATTAATTCATTCCTAAGTTACTGAAAGATGTTTAGAAGGTTGCCTATGATTTCTGAGGAGCATCTTGCAGTTTTCTTCTTGTATATCAACTTCCCACATTAGTTTCTTATTGTTTTTTTATGCTTATTATTATATCTTCTTTTAGTTTTCCTCACGGGAGAAAAAGCCAATGCAGTATTAAAACGCTACCCAAGAGCCAATGGGCTTTTTGAAGAAATAAGACAGGGCAACATTGAACGTGAGTGCAGGGAAGAAGTCTGCACATTTGAAGAAGCCAGAGAGGCTTTTGAAAATCATGAAAAAACTGTAAGTATACTGGCAACTTAAAACATGTTCACAAGATTACTTTACCATTTGATATATTCTGAAACCTACATTACCAAATAACATGAATTGTTTTTAGCTAAAAGTGTATTTACTAAAAAAGTCTTCATGTAACAGCTAATAAATAACATTCTGTATAGGAGAAAACTAGACTTAGTTCCCTCTGTATTGGTATGTCTTTGAGGGCCATGTTTCCACAGTGCTTTGCTTAGCTAGCAGTTATGGTAGCAAGGCATCCAGTTCACACAAGGCTTTGGTCTATAAAATAGGTGGTGTCTTTAACTCTCAATGCTTAGTCAGAGAGAAAGGATGGAGGAAGGAAAGGGGAACAATGTTTTGGTGTTGTATTTCTCCTGGGCTGAGGATATAGCTCAGTGGTAGGATGCTTCCCATGAATGCTTTTGAGATCTCAGGTTCCAACTATAGAACCAGAAAAACATTTGTTTTAGTTCTCTATACTTTTGATATCCTCTTCCACATTTCACAAAACTGAATTACTTCACTTTACTCTGACTGCAGGCTATTTAAAGATAACAGGGTGTCAAAGCAGAAGCAAGGATGTAAATTTTTTAGGTCTTCTCTACACTTGTAAATTAAAACACCAGAGGTAGCTGTTGTGTAAAGATACATGCCTGTGCACCAAGAAAATAATGCTATATGCTAAATAAGTGGGTTATCATGTACTATAGGGGCATTCATTATGCCACAGCAATAGTGAGGACATACACGTTTTAAAGAAGGAGGGTTTGATTTTTTATTTGGTAAAGAAGGTTCTCAAGATGAGAGAAAGGACCTCAAAGAAATTGCTAGATTCTCATGCTCAAAGTAAAAGCAAAATTTGTTTATAAATTAACAAGCTATGATCTTCATATTCATAAGCTTTACTAGTTTTATAAGTAGTTTATTGTCATACATGTACTGAGTTATGGGTACAGTTGTCTTTGTATGACTATGTAGTTGTTCAAACACCATCTAACAAACAGCCCCTCTTCACAGTCACTTAGTAGATACATGGTTTCCATATGTACTTCACCTATTTCTAGATTTTTCTGTTCTACTTTTTCCTTCTGTTTTCAGATTTGTTTTATGTTCTAATATAAATTAGAAGTACTTCAACATTGTTATAGTATTCTACAGTAGTTTGTGAAATTTCTTACCTATCAAAGAGACGGAGGGCTGCCTTTGTCATGTGAATTTTAGTATTCAATTGTCTAGCATAAGAAAAGTATTTTATCAGTATTTTTATTGGGATTTTTTTTTCAGTTTGCACTCCTTCCCAAATAATCTGCTCTTGCCATGGTAAGTAGTAACTTAACCCATGTACTTGTACTCTTTGCATCAAAACCATTTATTATGGTTTGATTATATGTGACACTACAGGCTCATGTATTGAAAGTTTAGTTTCCACCCACTGGGAACTTTAGAAGGCAGGACCTCTGGAAACAAAGTAGGTCACTGGGGGTGTATCTTCAAAAGATATCTTCCTCCTGCCTCCTCCTGTCTATCTCTGCTGTCTGACCACCATGAGGTGAGTAGACTGCCATATTTTCTAGTACCATGCTATTCTGCTTTGCCTCAGACTCAAAGCAATATATCCTAAGAGCCATACTTGGATACCTCTTAAGCCATAAGCAAAATTTAATCCCCTTCTTTTAAACTGTTTCTTTTAGGTATTTGCCTCAGCAACAGAATGTATGTTTAAGGCATTACTACTACCATCTTCAGTCTAATTTTTATCCTTACTACATAATATAAAATTTAAATTTATTTATTCATTAGTTTTTTAGAATTTTATACAATATTATCATATTCTCTCTCTTCCCAAACTTTTCCAAGATCCACCTCCACTTCTCTGAGTACTCAAGTTTTTTCCTATTTATTTTGTAGGATCAGGGAGGGGCACATGCCAGTAGGTCAGAGGACAATTTCACATGTTAGTTCTCTCTTTCCATCATGTGAGGGGCTTGAATGCAGGTTACCAGGCTTGGTGACAGGTACTTTTACTGACTTAGTCACCTAACTGATATCTGCATAGTTTTTGAAATGACAGGCTAGAATGACATTTTAACTTTTCTTCACTAAACATGGTGGTTCTCAGGTGAGTAAGAGTGTGAATAAAACCTAGACTATGTAGTGAGTTCTAGACTAGTCTGGCCATACTAGTAAGAACAAGTCTCAACAACAAAACAAAGCAAAACATATCTCTTCTCTACGAAGGCTTCATATCTCCTCCAGTAAAGGCCAATAATTCAGATTCACCTATAAGGTACAGTTGTTTTCACTCTGCACTAGCACTTCCCTATGGAAGAAATCTCACATCTCTTATGACTCCATCCTGTTAGTGATTATGTAGTAGCTTTTTTTTCTGCTTCCTTACAGTTAATACAAAGCTTGGGCCCTGTCTTGGGACTTTGAAACTTGCAAATGGATATACCTGAGGTTATTGTGGAGCTTCCCTTTCTCAAAAAGGAAGTATTTTATGTCCTGTGATTTCTCCCCCAGCACTTATCACCATGTGACAGTGATTTTTTTTTTATTCATTAGTTGTGAATGAATATACAGTTGTTTGGTTCATAGCTATGAAGTTCTGACACATACTAGGGATGAAATAAATACTTGATTGAGGAAAACAGTAATCAATTGTGATATAAAATACATTTAAAACATCAGAAGTCATTAAAAATTTGTTCATGAGTTATATGATTTTAAAATGATTTTGTTAATATTTGTTTGCTGCCTTCTTTATGGTTTCAAAGCCTGTCATATAAAATTATTTATATAGTTAAAATGACAACATTTATAATAGGGTGCTATTGGAAGGCATTAGGCCAAAGTAGTAATGTCTAACCTGCTTCAAGGCAACTATTTCAGAATCATGTTTGTTACATTCTAAAAACCTACTAGAATAACAGAAAAAAAAAAGTTTAGCTTTTGAGATTTGCTTTCTCCTACAGTTTTTATGTTGGAATACTAAAATTTCTTACTTAAACCAGATTTTGTAATATACTCATCCATCATCCTCAAATATAGATTATATGAATAGCATTCATGAAATATTTACCTAATTGAATGCACATGTTTAATTATAGATTGGGAGAAAAGACATGCTTAGTGGTTCTCCCTTTCAGCATGTATGTGGTTCATATTTATGCGGATGTTAACATGCTGAATAACTACTATGTAACAGACATAGGATATATAAAAAGATGAGGTCTGATAGAAGTGACTAACTAGACATGAAAATTTATATAAACATTTAGTACATCTTGTTTGGGGGGAGGGGAATTGCCGGTCTAACCCAGAAATATGCTAGGTCAACATTTTACCACTGACCTACATTCCAGCCTGAAATTCACAGCATTATGTTTGTGAATTGTGCTAAGTGTTAAATTTAGTGGTTTGACGCTACGCAAGTGCTCTATTAAGCCATATTCTATTTCTTCTTAAATATGTAGATTTTTGTCCTTTATGTTTTGATAAAATAGAAGTAGAACAAGTTTTCAGAATGTCATTCTGAAACCTCAGAGAATGAGTTCTGATTTGGTGTCTCAACTCTGCCACCTACTGACTGTAGTATTTTCAATTAAACATTTCATCTTTATAGATGTTAATTATACAAACATTTTTAGGTGTGAGATTATGTGCTCTGTACTTCTATAACAGACAAATCCTACAATGAATATCTTTCATTTAAATTTTAGCTGCTGAGTTATAGCTATTTTATTTAGGACTCCTATTTCTGCTTGACTTTTGCCCTTTTCCTTTTATTCTGAAAAAGTGTGTGTGTGTGTGTGTGTGTGTGTGTGTGTGTGTGTGTGTGTGTGTAGATAAGAAGATAAGATAAAATTTGGAGGAGTGAGTTCTCATCTTTATTCACTTTATTTCTGTCACTATACTGCCACCTCTCTTCCATCTTCCATATTACAGTAGAAATGCTAGGATTACAGATTATGGCTTTTTTGTGAGTAGGATCTAGGGTCAAGCTTGGTTTCCAGGCTCTTCTAATGCTTTTACCCATAGAGCCATTTCTCCAGCCTCTACCTAGTTTTTTAGGTCATAAAGAATCTCTGTGTGCTAGAACTTTTAATCTTGAGCTATTGTGAAGAAAATTCTCTTGATTGTTTCAGAATATTTTTTTTATAAATAATGTAAGGCTTGACTCTAGAATAGTTGACCTTAAACTTTAAAGGATCTGGAAATAGTTTGTGTGCTTATCAAACTTGTATAATTCTACCGGATGCTTAGTTCTATATTCTTTTCTTATCCCTCTGTGGAACTGAGAATTGAATAAAGGGTGGGCAAGTGTTCTGTACTGAGCTACTTCATAATCTCCAGCCTGGAAAAGAAACTAGAATTATTTGAAGAAATGAATGATTATAGGCCTGGCACTTATTGTAGTATTAGAAAGTAAGGACATGCCAAAAGAGAAAAAATGAAATTAAAACAAAGGATAGAAACATGATAAATGGACTTGACAGTTAGCTTTAAGGAGCCCCAATGGCTGAAGCTAAGTACTTGGAACAAGAGGATAAATAATATAGTATTGGATTATAACCTAAACTATAAAATAAACTCTCAAAGTCTGTTTCAGTGACATACCTCCTCCAGCAAGGCTATACCACCTTCCAAAACATGTGCTACCAAATGGGGACAAGTGTTCAAATACATGAGCCTATGGGAGACATTCTTCATTCAAACCACTACAGTGACCAGTAACAACTTATTTTATTATTATCATCATCATTTTTACTTTCATTTCTTTACAATGCTTTTTGAATACCCCTTCAGATAGACAAAGTTAAAATTTTTCCATCTTTAAACCAGTATTGTGAATGCTAATAATAATAGTAGTGTTCGGTTGTTTGTTTTTAATGGAATTGAAAATACTTGTGGCTTTTGATCCTAGTTCACTCCTCAAAAAGCAACATACTATGTTACATGGCACACTCAAAAACAAGGTAGGGTGTCTGGAAGAGAAAGAAACCTAATAAAACTTAACACAAAAGAAATACAGAGGTTGAGATTCCCTGCTATCTGAGAAGTGACAACCAGAAGTATACCTTAGTCACTTAATAGGTGTGATGGTGAGATTGTGTTTTAAGAAAGCTGTTTTTAAATTATGTAAATTAAGGTGGTTTCATTATAAATGTATGTAAAGGAACAGAAAAATGATAAACACTTTTATATAGCTATTGAACTTCCTTAAAGCTACAGAAATTCCTTTTTTTAACCCTGAAAAATAGATGGTATCATAAAGATCCAAGCTAGAAACAATGGTGCACACCTTTAATCCCAGTGCAGAGGCAGGCAGATCTCGATGAGTTTGAGGACATCCTGGTCTAGATACTGAATCACAGAGCAGCCAGGGCTATACAGTGAGACCTTGTCTCAAAAAAACAATAAAAAATCTGTACTGATAAGTAAAATAAGATTAACAAATAAAAGTTACAATTCCCCCCCAATAGACTTTTAGTAGTATGTACCTAACATGTGAACACAAATTACCAGTATCAGGAATGAGTGAGATAGAAAAGAATAATATTCTCTAATCTAGATATTATCATAAAATAGGCTCGACTTTTTCTATTTTTAATATCAAAATCTTGGAGTTTTATTTTGTTTATATTTCACTGAATGCTGCCCCTTTAAAAAGCTATTGTGTTTCTTTTGCTTGATTTACGTGTGTATCGCCTTGTTCAGTTTTGGTACATAGAGTAGAATTTTTCTATTTTGAGATGTTATTTTCCCCTTTCAAGTGTTATACAATTTGAATCTTTTTGGGCTTATTTATTCAATCATTTGGAGACTCAGTTATTACTTGTAAAAAGACTTTAGGTAAACATTCCATTTGTACTTGAATATACTATTGTAAAATGTAAGCTAAAGTTTTTCCTATACTTAAATATTATTACTTTCGTTTCATATTCTCTTTATGATCATATAAGCAATTGGCCTGTGATTGATAGGAGGAGGCTCCTGTGGCTTTATAAGCATCTCTCATGCATTCAAGAAATAATGTGCACTTCCATAAATGTTTAAAATTATAATGGAATTGTGGCTCAATATATGAAGATATCTATACACACAGAATCACACACTTATATGAAAGGAAATAATTATCAGACCACAATTTTGTATGAAGAAATTGTACATTGTGTCCTGACTAGTTATACTCACTAACCTGAAATGAAACAGATACCATGATGAACAAATAGAATTAATACTAAAGGAAAAACAGATAAAACACAGAAAACAGAAGAGAACTTTCAACAACTTCAGTTTCATGATCTTTAAATTGTTAAGACAATGGAGTTAATATAAAAACTGACCATGAATAATAAAGAAGAGAGAGTACTTAGATGATATAAATGTTGTAAAATTAAAACAAATGATGGCAAGATGGTGAAGTCTTGTAGAAAGCTGAGGGAACTCAGGGCTTTCCTGCCTCCACCTTGACCTCTCTTTTAGAGGCATTCCATAGTGGCAGACTCCAATTCCACACCATCTGATAACACGCTCTCATTGGCACCAGACATGTACATAGTACACATTCATACATATTATATAAATACTCATATATATTGTGTAAATCTAAATTTAAGAAAAGTTTTGAAGTTGGTCTTTGGATTGAAGCGGTAGCTCAGCTGTTAATAGCGCTTACTGCTTTTGGCAAGGACCTGGATTGAATCCTAGCACGTAACAGAGTGGCCCACATTCCATCCATAAGTGGGTATTGTATGCATGTGATGCACAGACATTCATATAAATAACTTTTAAAAATTAACACTTTCGTGTGCATTGGCCTATTTATGCTAGTGTATGGTGTGCTATGGCCTGCTGCTCTGATGGAAGTCAGAAAACAGTTTCTTGCTTTCATGTGTCCTGGCGATTGAACTCAGACTGTCTTAGTTGATGTCTGTCACCCTCATCACCTGAATCATCTCTTTGGCTCCAAAAATTTTCATAATACTCTGTCCATATTGCTACCAAAAGTAGAACTCATACCCTGATCTCTGACGCTTTCGCCTCAACATGGGAAAGTTGACCCCTTTCGCAGCCAGTAGCCGTCTGAACCTTACCCTTTAAGGATCCGCCCCCTCTACCATTACTTCCTTCCGGTGTTGCCTCCCACTCTCGCTGCCTCTTCGTCTTGCCGCTGCCGCCATTACAGCTTTCTCTGTGCTACTTCAGACTTGCCTCAGACAAGCCGGGAGCGCACATTCCCAGGTTATCCCAACACCCAAAATGGGATTTCCACGCAGGCCACGTAGGCACCAACGCCGCCGCTGCCCTCTCCGCAGTTCCAGTGCGAGCATCGCCTACCCGCTGATCATCATGCCAGCCATCCTGACTGCTGGTTTATCCTCTCAAGTGCGACAGAACTACCATCCTGACTGCGAGGCCTCCGTCAACAGTCAGATCCAGTTCCAGCTCTATGTCTCCTACATCTACCTGTCCATGGCCGCCTTCTCTGACCGCGGAGGTTTAAACCAGAAGTACTTCACCCGCTTCTTCCTGAGTAAGTCTCATAAGTGGTCGACACTTACGGAGATGTTCCTGACACTTCAGAATGAGCGAGGAGGCCGCGTGTCCTTCCGTGACATTGAAAAGCCAGACATCGATGAATGGGTTGATAGCCTCGCATCCATGGAATGTGCCTTCCACCTGGAGATGACTGTCAATGAAAGCTTCCAGGACTTGTATCTTCTGGCTCTCAGCAAAGGAGATGCTCATCTTTGCAGCTTCCTGAAGCACCAGTGTCTGCAGCCTCATTTGAAGGACATCCGGGAGATGTTTGTCCTTCTGTTCAACCTGCGCCAGCTGGATGCTGGAAAATATGATGTTGTTGAGTATCTTTTCAGTAAGCTTCACCTGGAAGACAGCCGCTCAGAAAATTGACTGGTGATTGTCGTTGGGTCACCACACTGATACCCATATTGCCCTTAGAGCAAGTTCACTAGTTTTTCAGTTTTAACTGTTTTCTATAAAGTTCTTTTGTTCTCAGCAAAATTTAGTGTCCACTTGATTTATTTATGCAACATTCTCACCTTTAATGAATGAGGTCAGATTCCCTTAGTATCTTAAGAGTTCCAAATATTCGCAGCTTCATCCTCTTATGGCCTGGATCTTTAAAGGATTGGGAGGGAGGGAGGCATTCTGTGGCCCCTATGATATGGGGAAGGTAGCTGGGAATGCTGAGAGTTCCTCCAGGCTGGAAGTTAGGCACAGTGGCTGTGGCTACAGCAGTTCATTAAAGGACTTCTCCACAGTTCCTCATGGCGCGGCCCCAATGACACGAGAAAATCCTTGGGTTTCCAAAATGGCTTTATTGGCATGATGGATGATGGTTGAATCTGGATGGGCACCCCTGTGAAACTCAGGGCAGACCTGAGTTAAATAGGGAGGAAGAGAGGGAGGAGGGACTGGGGAAGAATGCTTAATTGGCTTCCCCCTCTGGCCTTCAGGCATCTCATTAGTATGTAAATCACTCTAAGACCTGAGGCCTGTAGTCAGTCCTCTACCTATGGTCTTTGGGTGGGCTGCATTGCCCTGAACATGACTGAACAGTGTAGGTCAATGAAGTTCTACGCCTGGATTCTGGGAGCGCAGCAGAATAGATGCCTGACCCTTACAGGCAATGGACACCTGTTGGGTCTCTGGGCTTTCCAGCCAGCACTTCAACCAAAGCCAGCCATCCTATCACGGTCCTATACTATGATACCAGGTTAACCTTCTTATAAACCTTTTGAGCATGGAATAGGGTACCATAGTGGGGTAGAATGTGATTGGGTAGGTAAACTAGGGTCTTGTTGTCTAGGCCTAGTACATGTATAACAGAGATTTGTCTGTGGACTTTAAATAGAGGAAATGAAATGGAGCAAAGATTTTTTTAAAAAGACACTTAGACTTCAAAAGTTCACCTGCCATGTGAGTTCCTTAGTTCAATCTCTGGTACCCTCCAAAGCTAAAGGAATTTTTCAACTTTCTCTAAATACTTTTAGTTTAAAAAAATTAATGTTTCTCAATTCTAGGTAGCAAGAAAGAAGCCATGAAATTGTATGTAGCCAAAACATGAATATGACCAGGTCACATTGGGCCATGGTAATAATGGGTTTGAGAATTAGTCTGATTTTAGGGTGAATTTATTATGATCACCAATAGGGCATACATATTGCCTTCATAATGCTTCTGTTCCTGTTTCTTATTTACACCATTAAAATGATCACACTGGCCCCTGCCCCAGAAACATAAAAGTCTTACCTCCTCAGAAGGGCTGAGAAACCCTGAGGTCAGACATAAAGGTCATATTAAGGCCGTTAAATATAAAAGCATAAATTCCAAGTAAATGTTAAGTCAGTAAACTGTCTGCTTTAAATAATGTAGAGGATGGGTAGAATTAAAGAGATCAGTTACAGTTATATAATTATAAGAGGGAATTTATTAAAATAAAGAAACTAAGGCTGAATTTTGCTAAATGGCTGTGTACAGGCTGATCAGCCTTTGTAACTCAGTCCGAGAATCTAGAAACTTATAAAGGAGTATCAGTTAAACTTCTATAACTACCCTGCACTAATAAGTAGGAATGCAGGGGGAGAGAATCTGGTGTCTGCTGCATGTTGGCCATCACTGCAGCAAGACAATTAGCATTTTAAGAAAGTTTGTACAGACATGTTAGCTTTCTCTTTTGTCTTTTTAATTAAAATTTATTGTATATGTATGGGCGTTTGCATGTATGTCCATGCTAATAGATAGTACTTCTCATATTCAAATTCCCTTGTTCTCAACTTGTTTGCTTACTTTCTTGCCAATCACCTTTGGAGTCATTCTCACAGATACATCCAGAAGTATACTTTACCAAATTTGTAGCCTTTTCTTTATCCAGTCATGTTGATAGCCATCAGTCATTGGGTCCAGTCCAGGTGAAAGAGTAGTGTTGCCTGAACTACTATGATAATTGAGAGTTTGTAGAAAAATAGATATATTCCAGATGGAACATGTAAGCATGATTTATCCACGAATTTGTGGTATTGAATGGGAGATGGCACATTTATAGACTTTGCAGTTTAACTATTGGTGATGATGCTATTGTTAATTTGAAGATGCTTGCAGTGGGCACACCTGGGCTAAAGAAGTGAAGAAAGTATGTTATATAAAATTTTGTATTCCTGTTACACATAAAAGTAGGAATGTCATGGTAGAGTTTGAGACAGTGAGCATTCTCTGTCTTCCTACAGGAACTCAGGTGGATTGTCAGGTTTTTAAATAGACATTTGAGAAACACTGTCATATGGAGAATGCTCACCAGAAAAAAAAAACAGAACATGGCAAGTAGAGCCAAGCAACTGCTCGTTTAGAGAAGGCACCCCAAAGAGATATTCTTCTTACCTCAACCATTACCTTATTCTAGAATTTGCACTGGTATTCATTCTCAGTGTGTCTGCCTGGTTTAGATTTTAGTATAATCTTTGGGTGTATAGAGAAGAATTTATATATTATTTGTTTCAATGTGGGAACAGTAGCTCTTCTGGATATGCAACTACCCAGCCAGCATTTGCCATATTCTGTTTTCTTTCTGGTGAGCTTATCTAGATACATGACATCAGTACCATCCATAGTGTTTCTCAAATGTCTATTTTTAAAACCCTACATTCCACCTCGACTCCTATGAGGCCAGGAAAATGGCCTCCATGGTCTAATATATTTGAATGCTTGGTTTCACAGTTGTTAGAACTGTTTGGGAAGAACTAGGAGGCATGGCCTTGTTAGAGAAGGGATGTCACTGGATGTATGCTTTGATGTTTCAAGAGTATATACCATTCCCAAGTTAGTGACCTCTCCCCAACTCCACCGTCACCCCCCCACACACACACCTGCCTCATGCTTGTGGATTAGAATGTAAGCTCTAAGTTCCTGTACCAGAGCTCTGCCTGCTTGCCTGCTGTCATGCTGTTACAGTCGTAGACTCACCCTCAGAAACTGTAAAACTCCAATAAACTTTCTTCTATAAGTTGCCTTGGTTATGGTATCTTAGCATACCAATAAATGTTGGCTCCTTGCCAGCAGGTACAGGGGAAAGGAGAAAGATCCCAATCCCACCCGATCCCACCAGGTCTCTCCAGGGCTAAGTGGGATGGTGAGTGTCAACAGCCCAAAAGAAACACACCTGAAGAAACAAATCCGGCCAGGAGTCTTGTCAAAGCAGGAACTCAACTTTAATGTAACAACATCTTGTTTATATAAACTTGGAGCATAGGGAGGAGGGGTTTTGCTGGGGTGAGTTGATGTAGGGGGCAAGGAAGGGTTGGGTGACAGGTTATGGGGTGACTGACAGGGCCAGTGGCAAAGCTTTATTTACATCAGCAATGGTGGAGCAGAGGCAGGGCCAAACAGGTCTTGCTGAGTCACCCAAGTACAGAAGTCTCAAAACTGGAGCCAGGCTTAGACTCTTCCACAAGGCCGCAGAAACTCAAGCCAGGCTCAGATTTATGCACAAGGCCCAAATCAGGGCCAAAATGGGGCACAACAAATAGAGAAGTGTCTAAGACAATAACTATGATGATTCTTTTAAAAGTACGTTATTAAATTTGTTCTTTGACAATTTTAGGCATATATAAAGTCACACTCTTATTATCATCACACTTGCTCTCTTATGTCCGTGTTATTGTCACTCCTTATATCCCTTCCATTCCTTTTACCTGTTCCCTTCCTGTAAGTCCTTTTCCCAGATTCTTGGCCCTTTTTTCATATTAGTATAAAAAGTGTTAAATATCATTGTGACAGTTTTGAACAATGTATGTTTAATTGATTTGCAGCCCCATACTTCCTCTGATACCCCTACCTTCCTTGTAGCCCTCACCTCAGTCTCTTTTCTTCTTTTATGTTCTGTGTTTCCTTTTACCCACCTCTTTCATCATTACTTACTATTATTCTCTCTTGGTCTTCTTTGTGTGTGTGTGTGTGTGTGTGTGTGTGTGTGTGTGTGTGTGTTTTGTTTGTTGCTTTACCCACCCTTAGATTTATTCATATGTATACATGTATACATTATAAGATACCCCCTGCATATGAGATACATTTCCTTCTTTCTTTTTTTTTTTTGAGTATGCCTTGTCATGCTTAATATTGTACATTCCAGGTCCATCTATTTTCCTGCAAATTTCATTTTTCTTTATATCTGAATACTAGTTTTATATGTACCATATTTTCACTATCCATTCACCTATTGATAAACATCTTGGCTGGTTCAACAGTTTTTGTTATCAGTCTTTATTTTATGTGCATGGGTATTTTGGCTACATATATCTTTGTAACATGTACACGTGGTACCCAAGAAAGCAGGAAGAAGGTGTGGGATACTCTGAAACTGGAATTATGGGTGTTTATAAATTGCTGTAGTGTTGGGTACTGGGGATTAAACTTGAGTCCATTAAAAGAGCAATTAGTACTCTTAACTGCTGAGCCATCCCTCCAGTCATATTAATCAAGTTTCCATAAAGTGTTCTTTCTCCTTTGCCACCCCCAGTCTAACTTGTTCGCCATAGTGTCTTTCTTTAGCTGATTGAGAACCTCTCTGTAGACTTTTCAATTCTGTGACCAAATACTGAACAAAACAATTTCAAGGACAAAGAATTTGTTTTGGCTTTCATTTTTAACTGTCTTCACAACTCTGGGCCTAGGGTGAGGCAGAATGTCACAGTGGAAGGACATGAAAGCTATCTGCTTACATTATGGTTGCCTGGAGGACAGAGAGAAAAGGACCTAGGAACAAGCTAAATCTTTCCAGGACATACCATTAGTAACATATTTCCCACAACTGGGCTTGACCACCTACCTTTTATCAATTCCCAATAATATCATTATATTTTGAATCAGTGACAAAGGATTAGGGCAGAGCCCTCAGGATTCAACCACTTTCTAGAAGCTGTCAACCAGGTCTCTACTATATGAACCTGAGCATATTTCATATTCATATTTATGTTCTGTCTCTCCATATGCAAATGTTAATACACTGCTCTTTCCTACCCATGAGAAGAAACAATCATTTTGTGTATTATAAAACTCACTTCATTGTGGATGCTTCTTGTTTCTATGTTTTAGAGGAACATATTGCTATTGTAGTCTTTTATCCATAGATTGCTGGGGGAAAGTCTCACTTTAGATACTTGTCTTCAATAATATTCCATAGTTTCTTTATGTCTCTGCCTCTGTTTTCCTCTTATGTAAAATAAGGATTGCCAAACGAATTATGAAGATTATATACATAAATCATCTATTACATAACATTGTACTTCATGTATTATACGTCAATCAACATGGCAGCCAGTGTCATTTTATATCTAGTTCTAGATTTTTTTTCTGGTACTTAGGCTTTAGGAAATGGAGTACACATCACATATTTTGCCACTGGAGGTCTCCCTTATATTACAACTAATAAGATCACTGTACATTTAAAAGGGGAAATTATTAGCTGCTGCTTTGTCAGGAAGATAGATGGCATCCTTGCACTTCTTGAATAGAAGAAGAGCAAAAATTTGTAGTGTTAACCCTGGTGGTCTCCAGGGTATTTGGACTTAAAACAGACAAGAGTAAATGGTCAAGATTGCGAAGTAAATGAGCAAAAGGGGGCACATTAAAGCTACTAATATCAGCTAGTCAGTGTTATCGCACACTTTTGATCCCAGCACTCAGGAGGGAGAGGCAGGCCGATGTCTGAGTTCCAGGACAGCCTAGTCCACAGAGTGAGTTCCCGGACAGCCAGGGCTACACAAAGAAACTCTGTCTCAAAAAACAAGGGGAATAATATCATCATAAGTAAAGTTAATCGCTTACTTTATGGCATAGAGGTTTTCAAGCTATTCTGTAGTATGAGTCACCATAGAGCTTTGAAAATATCACCTAGGTCTCTCTCAGACTAAATGTCTTAGCCTCTGGGATAAAGCATTGGTTGGCAGGCATTGAAAACTGGTACATCATATGATTCAGAGTGGTCTGTGGCCTACCATTAGCCATCTGGCCTCACAGCATGTTTATAATACAAATTCTAAAGCCCCATCTTCCTAAATTAGTATCTGCACCTTAACAAGTTACTCTGTAATGAGTATGTACCTTGTGTTTGTGAAGTATTCTTCATCATTCTGGTTGTCACCATAGATACATCTTAAGATAGCTTAGGATGATGAATAAAATATACTGTAATTGAATAACAACTGAAGTAGCGAATGTCCTAGAAAACCAGAAAATTTCTGCTTTACATTTATGTTTTATACATACATATACAAACACCAAATATGCACACTTTTAATCATTGTTTTATAAACATTTTGGCAACTTGTTTGTTTTATAGTGAACATGAGCTAGAAAAATATAGCCTAGAAGCCAAATCCAGCCAATCTGTTCTTGTAAATAAATTTCAAAAGAACAGATGTATGGCCATTTGTTAACACCACTGTGTTTCTACAGCAACAGTAAAGTCAATAGGTAAGACAGAGACATTATGTCCTACAAAGTGTAAAGTTAACTATATTAATGGGAAATGTTTGCTGCTACAGACTTTAAGATTTATTTTTTATGTGTAGTGAATGAGTATTCGCCTGCATGTATATCTGTTCATTGCATGCATGCCACTGTCCTCAAAAGTCTGAAGAGGATGCCAAGTCCTCTGGAACTGCAATTATAAATAGTTGTTAACTGTCATGAGGGTGCTGGGAACCTAACCCCAAGTCCTGTATAAGATCAGCAAGTACTGTTAACTGGTCTGGTGAGCCAAATTTTTTTACCCCTTAATGATACTATTTTATATAGTAACATGTAATAGTATAAAAATTTATCTGGTACTGCCGAATAATTCTCAATTTCTCAACTATTTTTATGACTCTGATATGCTCACATGTATTTGCTCAGTGATTTCTGTAACATCAGTATTATTTGGCAGAAAAACAATGTACTGAACGCATTTAGCCTAGAATGGTACCACTGAATTTCTTGTCTCCAGCCATTTAGAAATATGGTAGACACTTGGCTACTTACCTGTGTGAGTTACTTATCCACGAAAATGACAATAAATACTAGACAGAAATAAATTAAAAGAGGAAAATTTATTTTGGCTTACGGTTTCAGATTTCAGCTTATCATGGCATGAAATATCTTGTGAGAAGAGCTCAGTGTGAGCACTATAGTTGGAGGCTTTTCACAACTAGGAAGCAGACATTGAAATCAGAAAAAGGGACCTGGTATAAGTTTCTAATGAATCCCAGTTAGGCCCCACTTCCTGAAATGTTCCACAATATTTCAAATGCAACATTGGCTGGTATATTAGTTACTTTCTTTTTACTGCAACATAACAAGCTGTGCCTAGTGGCACACACCTTTAATCCTATTACTCAGAAGCTAAATGCAGGTGTCTGAGGTCAGCCTTGTCTACAGAGTGAATTCCAGGACAACCGAACAAAATAGTGAAACCCTGTCTCAAAAATAACAATAACTTCAAAATAAATAAATACCTTACAAGAAAAAAGTTTAAGGATGGTTTATTTTGGTGGAAGCATGAGGTATCTTAACACATTGCCTCCATAGTCATAAAGCAGAGAGATGAATGCTTAGCCTGATTTTATCCTTTCTTCTTTTTATTCATTCCTAGATCCCAACCCATGAAATATCTTCCACATTCAGGATGGTTCTTTCCACCCCAGTAAAATATCCCTGGAAAGGGACCTTACAGGCATACCGAAAGGTTGAACCCCCTGTGTAATTATACAAATTCAGTCAAGTTGACAACTGAAATAGACTACCACAAGGTCTAGAGAGTTGACTTAGTGGTTAAGAACTCTTATTTCTCTTGCAAAGGGCTTAGATTTGGTCCTCAGTCCTTCATAACCTTCATAGATGCAGTTCCTGTGGTTCTAACACCCTCTTTAACCTTTGTGGGCAACAGGCATATGCCTGTGGGCAAAACAGTGTAATATAATCATTTTTAGCTAACTACTACATTTCTGCCCTTGTGCCAAACACATCACTTTAAATCATAACATCCCATCCTCTCTAAGTCTTATAGCCAACTTTTAATACAAAATTCCAATTTCAGAAGTTCCTATAGCATTAACAGTTTGAACATTGCTCAAAAGTCCCACTCAGAAGTTTGATCAAAGTTCAAAACAGTTTCTTTACCTAGGAAAATACTTCCCTAGGTGGCCAGGTGGCAGTTTGGAGCAGAGAACCCCTGTAGTAGTATTCTCAGTTTCTGGCTGACTCTTTCCAAGTAATTTTCATTTTTCAGATGGGTCTATATGTCCTTGGCTAGCCTAGAACTCAGTATGTAGACCAGGCTGGCCTGCATTCCGAATGCTAGGATCAAAGAGTGCAAATATACCTGGCTCATTTGCATTTTATAGATTTTCAAATTTCTATTGTTCCAGGGCTAAGAAATGGAGTTTCTCTTTAGCTGCTTTCTGTATACCCTATGTCTGCAACCTGTTTTAAAGTTCATATAACTTGCTTATACTCTGATTTGTTCCTTTCTTTACCAAAGTGGATATTTCTCTGCTTTCTGTTTTACTAGAAATCTGAATAAGAACAGTGAGCAATAACTATGTCTGTCACAGCTTGGATGTTATTTTCTCTTGAAAATTCTTTCACTAAATAAATTAGCTATTACTTTTACATTCAGCGTCACACAAATTTTCAGATGATTTCTCAAATGGCCTGACTTTGCCAGAGTGTAGTATAAGTAGCCAGAATCCATCTTCCCAATAACATCCTTGTTCCCCTCTGGAACGTATGTGTTGAGCCTCCCCTGTCCCTATTTAATATCTTATTTTTGTGTACAATTTTATAGACTTCAGATCCATGGCCCATTAATCTCTGCTTATAGCATGGTAAGGTTTATCTATATAGCCCACAACTGCAAACTCTTCCACATTCTTGCCATAAATTTTTCCACATAAACTTATCACAGTAACGGATTTATGACTGCAATCGGCCTACTTCTTGGTACCAGTTCTCTGTATTAGTTACTGTCTTATTGCTGCTATCAAATACCTGACAAAAAGCAACTAAAGGAAGAAATGGCTTATTTTACCTTATCATGTGTGTGGGGAAGGCATGATGGTCACAGTGGTTTTATCTCTAGTGACATGAAAATAAGAAGCTGGTCTTATTGCATCTATAGCCAGGAAACAGGGAAAGATATTCATTCAGTGATGGTACCCAGATGACTTTCTCCTTTTTTAAAAAAAAAATCAGCCTAGTACTCTCACCAGTGCTTTCAAAAAGCAGAGTAGGCCTTTCATTCATAATTAATTCTCCCTGAAAATACTCTCTCACATACCCAAAAGCATGTCTCCTAGGTAATTCTAAATCTAGCCAAATTGACTAATCTAAAAGTCTAAACCATAAAAGTTTAGCCACAAATATTCAAAGTTTTAGCCATTAGGAAATTGTTCTAATTTAAACTGTAATACTATAAGGTAGCTAGTTCATTCCTTCCTTGATAAGTCAACAGTGATTTTGAAGCAGTGGCAATATGTCAAGTTCTAAGAAATAAATCACAATAAGTCTACATTAAGCATGAGAACCATGTCCCTTCAAAATACTTGCTTTATTAATTTCTCCTGCTTCTATGATTACTGTGCATGAAGAAAATGTTCTTAACATCTGAGCCAGCAGTTCAAACTGATTGGGAAATCACTCACTTCTCTGCTTTTCCAATGGATTCTGAGATAACCAAATAAAGTAAATTGTGAATCGTTGTGGGGCTGAAGAGATGGCTCAGTCGTTCACAGTCCTTCATGCTCTTCCAAAGGACCTGAGTTTGGTTCCCAGCACCTATGTCAGACAGTTGAACTGCCTATAACTCCATCTCTATGGATTCCAACACAATTTCTGGCCTCCACGCATGGGAAACATTCACACACATATTTTTAACTCTTAGAATACAGTTCTATGTGGGGCAAGTAGAACTGTGTCATCAGACAAAAACTGAGAAGGTTGAGCGGATTCAGAAACCCCGGTAAATTCTCGTATCTGAAAACAGCAGGCATTTATTTCATCTACTCCAAAACAGGTTCCTGTCCTAGAACACGTGACCATAACACCCCACATGAGGATCCTGACCACTAGTCACATAGCACAGAGCACAGAGTTCTCTGTGCTAATGAGGTATCTACATGGGCCGGCCAGAGGGTTTAGCCAATAAGCTTCCCTTCCTGGACATTCCTTCAGGCAAAAGGTATTTAATCTCTGGTCCACCCAGAGTCAGTGTTTTGCTCCATTTTTTATTACCATTAAACAGTTTGGTAAAATAAAGACTGTCTCTCTCATCAAGAACCACCGTGAGCGTAAGCATTCTTCATACAAAGTCATGCCACCAAAGTCTCCCACAGAAGGCCCCTCTGCCCTCTGGACATGGACACTTCTGGGTGTCTGGGTAGGGAACCCTAGGTTCAACCCAAGCCTGTGTCATTTCTCACCCAGGCTTGGGCACCCATCTTAGGCTGTGTTCCACCACCTCCACACCACAATTGCAGTGAGGGTGGCCTTGCACCTCTGTGTTTAGTCTGCCCCAGCTACATTCACACACCTCAGTACTGAAGTGAAATGAGGATCCACAGTTCTACTCTTTCTAGTTATTTGTAGAGTTGTTAAGGTCTTGCTTGAATCACTCAGATCCTATGCATCAGTGGCAGTAAGGAAATTCAAATAGAAAATCACACATTTATAGAAAGTCAAATTATCTTTCAGAGAATCATTAACTTACTGAATTCTGTTCTATAATTTTCCTTCCACAAGAAAATGTTTACCCCATGGTCCTCTTCTCTCTGGCAGAGTTTTCTAACCTTTCTGATAGATTTAGAATATATTTCTCATTTGAATAATTTTAGCTTGTTCTAAAATTATGAATTTCCCTTGCTTGGATTGTGGTTCAATGGTGTAGTGCTTGCCTACTATGTACAAGGCCCTGAGCTCAGTCTCCAGCAATGCAAAACAAAACAGGAAAATATAAATTCCTTTTCTTACTCTGAAACCCTGGTCTCAAGGACAAAATAATTCCATATCTCAAAGAAATAATCTGGAGTATTTTTCTATTTAGATCATTTTGTATTAATTGAAAATACTTTATATGTAAAATATACAGGCTTGCTTTTAATTATACATTAAACATAAAGGAACCATTCAATTTTTCAGGAGATGGCCAGATTGATTTAGACTACTTTATGTTATTGCAGATTGCCTTTTAATTTGCTCTGGTCCAGGCCTGATGGTAGAAATTCCAGCTGAAATTTACAAGTTAAAAGTTTCTTATGATGTATTTACTCTGGGCCTTCATTTTCCTCACTTGAAATACTGGTTTGATAATAGTACCTACAGTATTAGTTATATGGAAGAATTTTACAATGTGTAAAGTAAAAAAATAGTTTTAACAAATCTGCTTTTACCTAAAAGGTCCTTTCTTTTTACCCTCAAAATAAAAGTTTGATTGTTCTTCTCTAACTTTTCTAAACCAAACAAGAGTATTAGCCACTAGATTGTTAAGCTTCTACCATAACCATATCAAAGAAACAAAAAAAAATTGAATTATGCAAGCTGTGTATGTAAAAATGACTCATTTTCTTTCTCCTTTCCTTCTTTCTTTCCTTCTCTCCTTTCTTCCTTTCTTTCTTTTTTCTTTCTTTCTTTCTTACTTACTTACTTACTTTCTAGTCATGTGTATTTTATTTTACATGCATGTCTATACCCCACATGTGGGCCTTGTACTCATGGAGGCTGGAAAAGGGAATTGAATTCCCCTGGAACTGGAGTTACAGAGTTATAAGCCACCATGTGGGTGCTGGGAACTGAACCCAGACCTGTTGCAAGAGTAAGAAGTGCTCTTAACCATGAAGCTGTCTCTACAATTCCTTTTCATGTACATTGATAATGCTTAACTTTTAAATTAATCTAGATCATGTTTTAAAAACACACATTTTATTGTATTTATCTAAGGTGGCATCTAATTTCTTGAAAGTATATTTGAATATTTGTGTTCATTGATAAGATAAAATGACAACAGGATGTTATGAACTAAGGGACTAAGGTGGTAAAATTTCACATGAAGATAAAGGAAAACTTAGTCTGAATAGACTCAAAATGTTTCTAAAGGATGTACAGCCCAAATATTAATAATGCTGATTTATGTCTTTGTGATGAAATTGCAACTGATTTGTTTCTCTTCTAGCTTTCTGATTAAATATATAAAATGTATACAATATTAAAAGTGTAAGATGTTTGTTTGTTTGTTTGTTTGTTTGTTTGTTTTAAAAACTATGTGAGAACATAGCTTTCCAAGCATGTGTAAGGTTGTTAAGGGCCCATCCTAGCACTAAAACACCAGACTTCATATACACGTTTCATGAATTTTCATTTGTGGTTTATAGTGTTAATTAAATAGATAGATAGATAGATAGATAGATAGATAGATAGATAGATAGATAGATAGATA
>JANHMN010000005.1:88096313-88112423 GCA_030674055.1 Rhabdomys pumilio
TCTCTCTCTCTCTCTCTCTCTCTCTCTCTCTCTCTCTCTCTCTCTCTGGGAAGTCCATCCATTCTGCTGATGAGTCATTACTTCAGTGGCATTAGTGCCTACTTATTCAGAATTCCAACACAAACTAAAGACCAGCTATGATATTCAGCCTCATGGACTGAAAGACTACCAGATTCATTAACCTCTCTCTCAGGAGATAGCCATTGTTGGACTAACCAGACCACAGCCTGTAAACCACTCTAATAAAACTCCTAAATACATATTTATTCTATTAACACTGCTCCTGTAGAGAACTCTAGCTAACCTAACACAGACAGTTTGACCTTGAACTTATTTGGAGTAGAACATGACCTTGACTTCCTGATGCTACCTCTCACATCCTAGGACTTATAGAAATGTACTCCATGCCCATTTTTCATCACTGTTTACTGACCAAATAATTGAAACAAATGATAGAATATGTGTGTTGCATGAGTACTTGGTTGGAACAGAAGGTTGACCTTCAAAAATCATAACACTGTAAAAGTTTTATTTATATAGTACTAACTCGAGTTTCTTGGAGATTTAATTAGCATCTGAAAATATGCATACCTGACAGAGTAACAGTGTAAGAATCAGACACAGCAGTTAAACTTTTGGAAGTTTTGTGGTTAATTAAGGCACCTGTAATACTAACACAAGTTGATTAAGAAACCGTACAACAATTTACACCAGTAAATGTAACTAGAGCAGTTAAGCTATTTAAATGCTGAAAGCACAGTGTATGCGTGATAAAAATACAAGCCTAGAAGATACAATGTTATTGAGGGAAAACCCATGTGCTAAGGGTATATATTTTTCACACAATTTTGAATATTTAGAATGTTCTGATATACAAATATAATTGAATGCTAGATCAAGTTTTTCTTAAAATAGTATTTGAGTTCAGAAGGCCAACCCTAATTCTGGCCACGCCTTTTGGTAGAGGCCTACTAAAATGACATAGAAGAAGGAAGCTTTTGTCTTTTGACTGCTTACCTTCTCTCTGGCAATTTCATCTGTGCTACCAGTGAGGCATTACTTTACTGGTATTGAAGCCTACTTCAGGATTCTAGCACTGACTACTGATGACCAGCTATGACATCCCTAAACAGGGGCTTTTGTTCTACATTTATTGAACAGCACAGAAAGCATCACAGTTGTAAGGAATGGGACACTTTACAGAAATCTTTAACATAGTTTTACAGTGGGTTAAGTCAGGGACTACAGCTGTCCCAGATTTAAAAAAAAAAAAAAAAAAACAATACTATGAACCCTCACTGTTTACCAATATTCAGATTGTAAAGAATATTTATAGTAAATATTCATTTTAGAAAACTGCTTTCATCTGCATTTGCTGCTTTCAACAAATAATACCAATGCATTGTTCTGGTTGAGCAGCATGAAAAAGTACATAATTTAAGATGACAGCTATGCATTAGCTTAGGTTGAAAAAGTTGATCGCATGGGAAATCCAAGACAAGTAAGGTTGGCTGTTACATTGTTTTCTTTTTTTTTATTTCTTTATTGGATATTTTATTTACATTTCAGATGCCATTCCATTTCCCCTCCTTAGAAAACCCCTATCCCGTGCCCCCTTTTCCATTTTGCTTTTATACAATTTTTTTAAATGTTAATCAAAGGCTTTATAAGTATGGTAATGCTCAATCAGAAGTGTAACCCAATACTCAACCTAGCTATGTAAACTATCTTTCACTGGTGGAGACATGTGAACTTCTGCCTCCATGCCCCCTCTCTCTTTCTCTTTTTCTCTCTCATTACCTAGCTTCTCATCTACTTCATCTTCTCTCCTTACTCCATCTTTTCCTCTTGGTGCTCCTTCCCCCTTAGCTCCTCCTACATATTACCCTTCCTGTTAAAATAAAACTTTTCTCTCAAAATACAATTAGAGTATAATTATTCCTATTTGTACCAGTGAGGTACAAGATAGTCTTAATACCCAGTCGATCCTTTTGTTGACTAACCAGAACCTCTGTCGTCTCTCTTGACTAAAACACTTAGTTTTGAACCTGGCTTTTTCTTGGCTTTAGAATGAATGTCAGCTGAAAACCATCCACTCAGATCATTTCTCTCAAAGTAAATAGCCAGGATTGGCTATGAGACTATAGGTCTTCAACGTTGTCAGAAATCCAGAATGACTAAGTTAACTGAAGTTATGGGAAGCACTAAGCATAGCTTCTAAAACTTAGCCAATTTATAGAGACCGCTGAACACCTGGACAGCCCCTATACTACCGAACGCTGGAGCATCAAATCATCAGCCTTCTGGCCCAAACTCATCTGACAGACCTTAGTGCTGCAGAATTATTAAGGGCTGATTACTCTGTCTAGGCAGATATAATCAGTCGACTATTCTGCAAGTGTGTCCTTTTCTGGACAGTAATTTGTCTGTAGATGGAGAGAGGCAATTCTTGCCTAGTGGCTGTCTCACCACAACTGGAGTAACTCCAAAGATGCTCAATTTCTTCTTAGAATCCAAGACAGGAAGCTGTCAGGAGCAGACAGGTCTCTAGTCAAAATGAACATTAATATAGAAATATTTGTGACATCAATTCTATGGATTTCTGACGTTTTAAAATCCAACTATCCATGTAAGGTAACCTGGACTGTTGTCTGTTAACTTCACTCAGCTATTTTTAAATAAAATATAGAAAACACCCTAACAATAAACTCAAAGTCATGAATTTGCTGTAGTCCCTTAACTCACAGGCTAATCATCCCAAATCAGTTAAAAAAGTTAAAGAAGGACTGGGTCTAACTAAGCCTTGTATTTCTAAATGTGTTATACAGGCACAATGCCCATGAGAGTATCAATATTCTTTTCACTTTCATATCAATAAGAAGCTCATACCAATGAAAACCTTAAATTTGAAATCCAAGTGAATTTTGTACCATTTAAGAAATTATAACTTCATGTTGATACTAATTATACAGATTTCTACCAATAGTCTATGGCTATGCCATAAATCCTAGCTAATCCTCCCTGTTCCAACAAAACCACTACTTTTCCCCAGAGAGACAGCCCAATATTAACCATCTTAGTCCCCAAGCCCAGGGACTTGGGGTGCTGACTCTTCTTTAACTTCTTCAAGCTGATTACGAGCGTTGAGATATTAGAAGAGGGGTGGGGGGAAGAGTAAGTTGATAAGCCTCTGAGGCTGTGTCTTCACTGCATCCAGATGAAATTCCTGGACCCCGGAGGTTTGAATAGGTCTGCTCATTTTGCTTGATGAGTAGATACACCAAGGCTGTGTATTCTGCAATATACAATTCTCTGGACAAGTTTTAGTATCAAGAAAAAAATTTTTTTTTCCTAGAGGGCTGACATTTTTTTAAAAGATGTTGGTTCTAACAACATTTTTTCCCTTTTGTGTAGTTGGTTATAATATTTACATTTCAGATTTTATCCTCTTATCCCATTTCCCCACTACCCAGGAACCCATTATCCCATCTCACCTCCTTATATCCCTTCTATGAGGCTGTGCCCCCACCTACCTCCCCACCCCCACTACCCCCTCCTCACCCTCACATCCCCCCCCCATTCTGTGTTCGTTTTTCATGGGACCAAGAATCTCCTCTCCCACCTATGCCCAACAAGGCCGTCCTCCCCTACATATAATGCTAGAGTCGTAGGTCCCTCCCTATGTGCTCCCAGGCTGGTGGTTTAGACCCTGGGGGGCTCTGGTTGTTTGGACATTGTTTTCTTAAAGTTAACAGTGAATACATAGTAGGGTGGCATTCTTAAATGACTTCAGATTAGGTGTATTATTAATTCTGCCTGTGAGGTTCAGAAAAAGTTAGTCTCTTAGAATGTATGAGGTACTTTTATGACATTGCATAGCCACAAATATTTTCTTAAAAGTTGTGAACAGTTTGCTTTCTTAGCTCTAGATTCAATTCATTCATTTTCTGTATCAATGTAAATGTATGAGAGAAAAACTATCAGAATATTAAAATTCTATGGAATGTTCTAAAATGAATTGTTAAAAATAGGAGAAAGTTAACCAATGCTTTCTTTAAAATACTATGCATTTAAAATTTGGATCCTGGGACTGGACAGATGGCTTTCTTCTAGTACCTACATGTATGTGTGCAGACTCACTGTCCACATATACATAAATAATCAAAACTACAGCAAAAATTTGATCCTGATAATTTTTTTCAGTCAAAATTGCCTTAAGTGCTATTGCTAAATTAATATAAAGTAATATAAAATATTTATTTAATATATAGCAGTAAAGAACATATTTACAAGAAACTGTGGTAGTAATAAAGTGTTAAGAACTCTGAAGACTAACACAAATACGGCTCCTCCCCTTTATGATATTACTATCTTCTGGGCAGAGTATACACATTACATGTAAAGTAAGAACAGTAAAATGGATCAATACATGCTTGGTTAAAGATACAGACTGTAGGTAGACTGCTAGAGTTGGATTCTGATTTTACTATTTAAAAGTGGAGCAATAGAACATAAAATTTTAGCTACCTTTCTCAGTTTCTTCACCAATAAATGGGGACATTAACAGAACAGGCTTCAAAGTGGTAATGAAAAAAATGATTATTAACAAGAATTAGCAATGAAAGCATTCATGTCCTATGATGTTCAACCTGTAAGCACATGAAAGATTAGAGAAGTTAGAAAGGAGACAAAGCTAGAGTGCATTTGAATATCAGAGTCAAGTAGACTTAAGGGAGGAAACATTTCCTTTGAGGAAATGTGTTTCTATCATGAAGAAAGGAATAGAGTTCCATATGCTTTCTTAGTTCTAGCTTCATTCTACCATCCATTTCTACACAAAAAATATTATCCTCAAGACAAGGATGTATTTTGATCCCTCACTATGTTGGGAATTTTTGTCACTTTGGTTAGCTATGTCCCACTTAGAAACTTTCATGTGGTGTCAGAAGCTAGCCAGTGTAATTCGAAAGGCTTGCGTATGTGTCATAGCATGCACTTAGAAAGCTAGCAATTAATGTTGGGTAGCTGACAGGGAATGTAAATGGATCTATTTACAAGAGCATATTTAAAGTATCCATGTGGCCTGAGCTCACAGCTTGCCAACTGGATCTTGATAGGAGACTTCTCAAAAGTGAGAGTTCCAAGATTATCAAATCAAATTCAAGGTTTATTAAGACATACTCTGGGATCTTGAGTTCTAAAACATGCCACTTCCACCACATCGTATTGGGACAGGACGAGATAGTGCAAAGGTTACTTACTCCATCTTGTATTCTTTCTGACACCATTTCAGGTTTAATTAGAATTTGTTCTCCTTGGTAGAGAATACCATGGAATAAAACCCAACTCTATTCTAGAAAGCCTAGGTCCAGTATGTCCTTGCTAACTTACTTTATTTTCTGTTAAACTGCCTCTTTGTGAGGAAACCCCTGCCACCACCAGGTAACTGCTTATCTTAGTTTCTTTTAAAGTGCTTGTGTCTATGAAACCTTCCCCTGCCTCCTGCCTCCCCCTCCTTCGGCAGCTGCCCAGTGAGATGCCAGGACATGGTTTTTGTTTGTAAGTTTGTTTGCCTTCAAAAACCTGGTGTGCTGGACACTGTGCAATTCAATCCTGGGCTACATCTCAGTTTAGTCCCAGATGGCTAAAATAAAGACTTTCAATTGGTTGTACATTGTGCCTGAGGCATCATCTCTCGTGAGATCCTGGTAACACTGTTGGCTACATGGTGTCAACTCATTATTCAATACAGGATGTAACTTCAGAAAAATAGGAACACCAGGAGGTGATGATCACCAGGAAATGTCTTGGAATCAACCACTAAATTTATGTTTTGGGCTTGGATTTAAAGTCACGATGGAGTCAATCTGCTTAGAACTTGACTGTTTCAATTTTAACTTGAGGAGCAGGGATTAATGTCACTTCTAACTCTCTTCCTATGCCAAGAAACATCTTTATAACTTCATGCCTTTTTGATTTCTGTTTATTTAATGGCATTTACCACAGAACTAAAATACCTTTATATTTATTAAATGCTGTCCATAAAATTATGCTACATTTTTTAGAAACAATTAACCAATAGAACTCAATGTATTCATTTGGAGAATACTTCATATCATCCATCTGACTGAAAGAAAATTTATGTCAGAAAAATGGCAGGTAAGTAAACAGAAAACCATTGTTCATGAATCATCAGAATTTCCTTAAAATTCAGTAGACATGCCTAAAATTTTTTCAGAATTTTGAATGTATTTCAACTTTAAAGTTGGCTTTAACTTCATAAAATCTAATCTCATAAGGTAAACATTTATCAACAAAATAAGAAGGAAATTATATATTATATACATATATATATTTAAAAGTATTTTCTACAACATAAAACTTATCTATATCCATAATCAACTGTGTAGCAACATGGGCCACATTTAGACAGAGAAATCTTTATTGTATTTAATAGTGAATTCATTATATGGAAGATGGAAGATTGTTGAACTTTCACATGCTGGTCAGATTTCTGCCTTTTCACACTGAGGTTTGATTACATCTTTTTTCAAATCATGAGATACCTACAAATTTTCTGTACCAAGAAGACATCATTCTGTGAGTCTTGTCATTTTATAGGCAGAAAACTACAGGTGTTGCTTCTGGAGCTGGCTGTAATCATCACAGAAATATTTTTCTCTTTACTGGTGCCACAATCCTTAAATGAAAACAATAAATAGTGGAATTACTTTCCAGAAAGATTATTAGAATATATATATATATATATATATATATATATATATATATATATATATTTACTTTTACTTTCTTGATTTCCACTGCACATCTGAGTACACACAACAATTTTCACCACAGAAATGCTTTTCATCTAGGAACCCCAGTAGCACTCACTGCATGTATAGGGAATATTGGTGATGCTTCCATAAAATGTAAATTGTTAGAAAAAGCTGGTATTGTCATTTTAGAACTCTGACTTATTAGAAGTTGTATATATTTTTTTTTACGGTGAAAGCTTGCAAAGTAATCCTATGTTACGGTTGCTTTGTAACTTACAGATTTATTGACTCTAAATGTATATTTTTTAATTTAAATTAAATATATTTTAGTCTGAGTTAATAAATGAGTGAGAGTTTTGCTGAGCTGAATACAGTAAATTGATATTTCTAACATCATACAACTGAGAATACTTGAATCTAGTTATTTTTCTAAACTGGTATGTAAAGAAAAAGTTAACCCTGCCAAGGGTTTTAGATAGATCATTACAAAATGGACTGTGTTTCTTTAGCTTCTGAACCATTTACATAAAGTACTTTCATTTTTAAAAAAAAAAAAGAATACATGTTATGATGTCCTCAAGAATACATACACATGAAAGAGTGAGGGAGAGAGGGAGGGAGGGAGGGAGGGAGAGAGAGAGAGAGAGAGAGAGAGAGAGAGAGAGAGAGAGAGACACTAATAAACTAAGTAAAGTTCCTGCCCTGCTTTTAAATGCATTTAAAAATGGAATATATTTTAGATTGTCTTAGAAGATTTTAATAATGCTTTAGTAGTTTGCATGATACACAGGCTTCACAAATTTCCTGCTGTACTACAATTATAGTCTGGCAGGTAATTAACAACATCACATGGGCTACTCTGTAAGGTTGGGTTTACACCACAGATAAAGCAGGTTCTTGAAACCATTTTAACCAAATAGAATATAGAGTCCTCTGGTGCTGTGGCTGGCACAGCTTTGAACTTGACTTGATTGAGCTGTTACGGAATAAAGAAAGGATAGACACAGAGACATGTGTACAGAAAGTCTGGGATCTGGTCAAACATACACTCTAACAGAAATGTATGAGCATTTCTGTTATGTATGAGCAGCCCTCTAATGTATGAGCAGCCCCCTAACTCAACACATTTATTAATATACACAGCTGAACTAGGAAACTGGTTAATTAATATTCATAGGGGGGTCTCTGTAGTGAGCAGTCTGAGGCTGTAGTCATTCTATGTATTTCAAGCTAGCCTTGAACTAGAAATTCTCCTGCCTTATACTCCTAAATGTTGTAATTGTGAGCCTTCATCATCATGGTCTCCTTAGGGTACTTTTAAAACATTAATTTGTTTTATCCAAGTTTTATTATGGGCTATCAAGATGACTACAGTTTATTTTTAGAAGGTTATGTATACACATATGCACTTACCTCAACAATCCACAATCCACAATGATATAGCTTTTGAAGCTTCACCATATTTCTTAATTTCTATTTTCGATAAACATTTTAACCAAAATGTTTTGATCAAACCAAATGTTTTGGTCATGCCACAGACTTAAAGTGGTCTTGTGGGGACTTTCTGTGGCTTTCAGCTCAGCCAGGGAGACTGTCTAATATTTGAAATAAGAATCTCAAATGCCTTTAACTTGTGACAGATGCTTTTAACTTCGGTGTTTAAGAAGTTCCAAAGCAGGTTGGAGGTGAGAGTAATGAGGGAGTGGAATACTTCCTATGCCATTCAAAGTTCTACAATCCTTCCACACTGTAGCTTCATAGGATTTCTTTCTCTTCTATGTACAGTGTATATATTGCATAGAGATGTCCTAATCACCCTCCTTTTCCATTAGGCACAAGTTTTGATATAGTCTCACAAAAATCACAAGTGTGGGAGTAACATACTAAAGTCATGTGATGAAGAGAAAAAAAACAAAAAAAGAAATATGCCACCTTACTTTTGGTACCATGATAACTTATTCTAGTAAATAAGGTTCAATCTATTCTATTTGCACAGTTTTAGTGGTAGGTAAAAAACCTTACAGATATTGCAGAAAATGGAAGTTAATTCATCCCAGGAAACCCACTGTTGTTGAAAGCCTCACATTTCTAACCCCTCAATAGCACAATACATCTGCAATCTGTTATGTACCTTCCACTCCTGTGACTACATCACAACTCAATCTTTAGAAGCCAAGTTTCCTGGATTCATTTTTCTCTACTATTTTATTTAAAATATTTATTTTTTCTTATCCTGTCATATTTTTAACTGGTGGAAAAGAGAAGCTATAAGTCAGTCCACTTGATTTCAGACCAAATTCTATCCTTCAGTTAGCTGAGTTCTTTGTTTATTCATAGATTTGAAATTGAGGGCAGAAACACAGGGGCTATTATTAGAGCAGTCTAAACAAGAATGCTCAAAGTGAGATGATTTGTCACATACTTGTAAGCACCATGTGATATACCATCAAAGAAGAAAAAGATGCCCTTATTGACATCCCACTCAAGATAAAGCCAGGTACAACATCTACAGACCACAATCATGCTGACTATCTTGTATAATCCAATCGGGCATTGTTTTTCAATTATTAGCAGGGAAAACATAGATCAGATTTTTAAACAAACTATAGAGATTAGAATGTGTAAATATTAGCAAGTCTAAAGAGACAAAAGCAGATATCTTACAGGAAATAGAAGGGAACTTAACCAGGAGTTAGCATAATCTTCTCACAATTTTAGAGAAGCCAATGGGATTATGAAATAAGCATTGATTTTTACAAAAGGGAAAAAAGAGGACAAGAAAAATTCCATGAACATGAAAAATTTTACTGCTCAATTTAAAATTCAATGGAGGTTCAATATAATAGATGAATTAAAAATAATACAGAAGTGCAGAGTCTGAAACATATGCAAACACGAAAAGCAGCTTGTTTCTCAAAGTGTAATAAAAAATAAAATGAAATTACACACTTTACAAGTTTGATGTAATCTGAAAGTACATATACTCTTCTGTTACTCCATGCTTTAGCTTGAGAAGAGAGCCCTATGATCTCCCTAGATTGTTGACTATCTAGGCCAGAACTCAGGGAAGAAAATCTATAAAGAGGCCAAGCACTGCCATTTCATTGAAGATATTAAGATAAGAAACTTGTATGTGTGGATGGGGGGATTGGAGAGATAATTCAGAGGTTAAGATTACTGGTTGTGTGTAGAGGACCTGGCTTCAGTTCCCAATACACACACGGTGGTGTGGCTCACATTATCCATGTGTCCAGTTAAAGGAGGTTCTTTTCTGGCCTTCACAGGCACCTTCATATGCCTGGTGCACAAACCTGCTCTCAGGCTCCCATAAAAACAAAACAAAACAAACAAACAAAAAACAAAACAAAACAAAAAACCCTTGATTGGCTAAAAACATCGCTTAAAAAGATGATAGAGAGAACTCCCTGGCAACCACATAATATTTGGGAGAATGTGTGTTCTGACTAATCCGAGAAAAAGGAACATGACTTGGATACAAAGAAACCAAAGTCAGAGTGACAGTAGACTTTATCAAAATCTCTGCAGGTGAGAAAACAATGGAGCCACCTCTTCAGAGCACTTCAGGATAAACAAAGATATTAGACTACAATTGTGATACACATGAAAAACACCTTTCTAAAGAAAGAAAAGATCTTTCTAAATGAAAGATTTCTAGGCAGCATAAAATCTAGCTGCATTTTGAGAGTTTCTCAAACCAACAGAAAAAGAACCTCATGTTTCAAGCTCCCTTGATGGCAGGAGCTGGATATTTGTAACTGAAGAGTTGGTCACCATCCAGAGAGGCTGCTTATCTTCTGGAAGTCTGATCACTCAGACTCTAAGAGGTTTTTTTCCCCATAGTTTCTCATGGAGTCTACATCTTTTCCCCTAAATGAGTCACAGAAACTATTGAAGGATGTAAAGCTATTTGCTTGTTTGTTGGTTGGTTGTTTTGTTTTTTTTTTCTTCCCTGGACCAGTAGACATCTAAGATTCTCATCAAAAATGTTAAAGCCCATCTGACACAGCATCCCTTGGTTGTTTTGGTCATGTGAGGAAGATATTTGTATAGAACTCCCAGGAAAGATACTAGAAGTTCTAGAACTTAGCAGGAAGAGAGGAAGCAAGTTGGATTTTTTTTTGTGAGATCTAATCAGATATTCTACTCTACCAATTTTGGGAAATGTCATCAGAGAAAAACTCAATCTGAATCCTCCCAGGATTCTTATTGATACATTTGGTTTCATGATAACAATTCCAGTAAGCAAGATTTGCTTGATTCTCTTTATACTATTCAAAGATAACTGCCAGTGACCTTTCTGGCATCCATAGGATTTCCAGGTCTGGAAAGCTTTGGCATTTGTGGTGGCAGAAGTTGTGATTGCTGGAGCAACAGTAGATTACTTTTGGTAATATTTAACTTTCTTAAATTCTCTGCTATCCATAAAGCCAAAGGCTACTGGTTTCTGGTAACTCGATCCTGTGGTGTTTTAGTAAATACTAAAAATGTAACTCTTTATGATTAAATAAACACTGGGGAAACTTCTTTCTTACTGTTCTGTGCTTAAATAAGCACTGAAGATTTAATTTCCTTATTGCTTTGTGCTAAAAACTTAACTATTATTGTTCTGTGCTTCATTAAGCTCTGGGGAAACTTAACTCTTTATTAACTATTATTTGTGCTTAAATAAGCACTAATATCTGGATGATTAACACATGCTGTTTAACAGCAAGAGGGGATTAAGTAAAAGGATTTATTGCTAGGGTTCCTTACGCTGGCAAGTCAGCAAGAAGCCTCTTGCTGTCAAGAAAGCTCTTTAACACTTTTGTTGTTGCTTTGTTTTTGTTTTTTCAGTTTTTCAAGACAGAGTTTCTCTGTGTAGTCCCAGCTGTCCTGGAACTCACTCTGTAGACCAGGCTGGCCTCGAACTCTGAAATCAGCCTGCCTCTGACCCCCAAGTGCTGGGATTAAAGGTGAGCGCCACCACTGCCTGCCTCTTTAACACTTTTTGAACCAGAGAGAAGAAAGAAAGGAAAGATGTCACTCACATAAATACATACACACTGGAAACTGATTATACTGCCTTTCTTTATTGCTATTAGCTTTTGATAGCTTTTAGACAAAAAGTTCTCTATGTAAGAAAGAATTACCTCATAAAAAGTTACAGAAAGGGGGAACTACAGAGGACATCAATAACAAGTTCAAAGCAGTGTTTCATTCTGTAAGCTCATTATAAACTCAAAGCAACAATTTTTACATGGTCTTACTTTATCATAGTGTACACCTGTGGCTTCAACCTTGCATCTGACCTAGAATGAATGTTTTTCCTTGATCACAAATCTGTCTCAAGCTTATTTCTGTTATGGGTATTGGGAATCAAACTTAGGTTCTTTATAAGAGTAGCCAGTGTTCTTAACTAAGCCATGTCTCCAGCCCTCCTGCTTTCTTATAAGACCCAAGGATAACTTTCCCCAAACTTCCTGTACCAGCTGGATACAGAAAGCAATGCCCACCAGTGTAAACGTACCTGAAGTTTGACTATCTGTAGCAGCATGTTGAAGTCTTGAAAGAGATGGGCAGCTATCTGAAACACCTATGCAAGGTGTAGGTGTTGTGGATTTGGTCTAATGCTTGTATTATGCTAATTGGGTTCCCAGAATTGCACAAAAATCCACACGTGAGAAGCTGAGGGTCCCCACCCCCAGTTGGTTCTGATGAACTTTCCAGAAGCCAATGTCTGGGCAGGGAGACAGAGACGGGACTTTAGGATTCAGGGGCTAGGGGACGGAGAGAGGAAGAATTGAGAACCTGACAACCACCATGCCAGGAAAGCAGAACGATCAGGACAGAGAAGAGGAGGACAGAGAGACAGCCAACATATAAGATCGTGGCCCAGGAGAGCTGCAGGCCTGTGTCCAGAATGGCCAGGAAGGAATATAGGTTTTAGTAATAATTCAGGAATATTGGCAGGGAGAGTGTGCTAGCCACATGGAGGTTTGGAGTGGTCCAACCACTGGGCATACTAAAATATAAGGCAGTGTGTGTGTGTGTGTGTGTGTGTGTGTGTGTGTGTGTGTGTGTGTGTTTCATTCAGAAACTCAGAACGCTGAGGCAGGCAGTGAGGAACATGTACTGTCACTGCTGGGGTCTATTTGAGTAGTATTAATTGCCTACTGCAACATGTAGGCCCTAGATTACTTCAGTTATTGACAGAATCTCAGTGGTAGGCATCATCAAGGAGAACTGAGCTGGAACTGTCTCCACTCTGGTGGAGTCTTCCCGGGTAGCCAAGATAGGTGGTCATATATATTGCACTTTCAACGTGTCCTCTACAATTCACATTTTATTTGACAATTATTAACAAAGTTATTTTCTTTCAACAATGTGAAAGTATACAGTTGGCTTATAGGCTCACAAGTTTTGCTTTTAAAAAATGAAGGCAGATTCCCTCACAAGTATCCATGAGTCTCTCCATATACCTTGCAGCTGGGATTCACAATGAGTGGAGGGCAAAGGCAATTTGTGGGATCATGAAAAACACCGAATTAACTTTCTCTCATTGATCATGTGATCGTAAGGTGTGTGATATGGTGGGTTGTGATATGGTGGGTGATCTGGAGTCTATTGCCTGTTCATGACAGTGTGATTACATGGTGTCTCTGGGACAGAAATAGAGGAAATGAGATGGATCGGGGTTTAAAATTAAAAGATCGCAGGTTACATGTTTAACTCACTCAAAGTGTACTTGCCTAGCTTGTGACTTCCTCAGTTCCATCATGCCAAATTATAGTCTTTAAAATTTAACTAAGATTCTTATTTTAATAAACACTGGAAAGTTTTTCTTGTTCAAAATTTATACTCCAAGAAAGAGAGCCTGGAAGAAGGCATGATGATGAACTTCCTTTACCAGGTCACTGTGAATCACAGTGATAATGGAAGTAAGCAATCCCATGCTTTCCTTATAATCACATAATGACTTACTGGGGACACTGGGGTGATCATATTTATTCCCTTTCTGATACTTGCATTTCTATGTCATTCCAAACACAGTGAAAGACCCCCAAAGGGAGACCCCCACTCTAATCTTGCGATGACACGCACCCAAGGACTCACTAGAGACCAGCTTGATGCAAACACAGGAGGCAGTTTAATATCGGAGCTCCGGGTCAGCATGTATCTCACGCAGGAGACAGAGGAGCTGACCCAGAAGCTCAAAAGTTTGGGGATTTTATAGACAAAGGATAGGGGGAATGGGAGATCTTCGTGCAGTTATACACTATTGGTTGCTTTATACATATATTTTAAAAATACATTAGCAGGCTGTGTAAGCAGAACAGGGCAGAGTATAGCTTCTGTGGGCGGGTGCTTATCTAAGTTAGCAGGACATCTGGTTAAACTTACGATTTCTTGGAATGCTGAGCGGACCCAAAGGGGGAGGTTGGAGAATACCAGGTGGCCCATTACTCATTTGGACATGCTCAAGGTTCATCTCTGTGCTTTCAAGGATGTCCTTGTATACTTTTTTTTATCTTTCATGGACAGCCAGTTTCTGGGATGATTCAATAGGCCTTTGTCCTGTAACTCCACATCCTCTATAGCTGACTAACTCGGCCCTAGCCTAACAGACCTGCAGAGTGGGCCTATTTTAAAATTTTCTTTTAATAGCAATTCCTCCATTAAGCATATACCAAAATCCTACATTATATCCTTTTAAGGTCTGAAATACATGGGTGGAATTTATATTTGTAATCTTGAACATAAAAGGACAAATTCTTCCTAAATGTTAAGCCAATTCTATGTTTCCTTTTAATAATGTACAGGAATTGGGAAAGTTAGGAACAATATTGTAATATCAGAGATTCATGAAATTTGCTTATAGAACCCGAGTCAGGCTATTGCTACAATGGAAATAGAAAAACTAAAGAGCTGGGAATTCCAATGGCTTCTTAGTCAAGATAGCTGAGAGTCTGAAGAGGTCCAATAATTCAGCCCTGGCCCAAAGCTAGCCTGAGTGGCTCTCTGTTATAAATCAAAATTCAAAAGCAAAACCAGGAGCCAGAAGCCTACAGGCCAAGCAAATGCTCCCTCTTGGGAAGACTTCAATTTGTGCACAGATGTGAGCTGTCTTTTTTGGAGTTTATCTTCACCTATTTATAGGTTTTGGGGGGTTAACTTGGAAGGGCATAGTGTCACCTATTTGATAATAATGCTTCTATTCAGAGTAGGCCTCTCTTACACAGTTTGTTGAGACTCAGAACAATCTTTTTCATGGACACATCTGGAAGTGTGCTTTATCTGTTTTCTAGAATTTACTCTATACCTTCAAGTTGACAACCAAAACTGACTAACAAAGAATTATATGCAGTCCAGAAAACAGACAACATGGCTTGAACTGTAGTGGTGACTGAGGAGCTGGAAAGGAGGAATATTCTAGGTGGATTTTGGACAAGTTAATAAGACTTACTCTTGGATGGATAAATTGGAACAGAAGAAATAATCTATGTTCTAGGAATTGATCTTAAACGTGTGCTTTGATCATATTAGTATAATTAGTTTAATGAAAGCCAAATGTTGGGGTCAAGAGGAACCCACAGTAGCCAAATTTGATATTCTTATTATAAAAAAAGAAATGAAGATATAGGACAGGAGGTCTGAAAAATGAATTAACCCTCTCTTGTCCACAGGAAAACACATTTTTAACTTTCTCCTACAGATGCTAAAGAAGTTGTGTGCCTGGAAATCTCACAAGAAATAGTTCCTAGTGAGTATGCATAATTCCAATCTCAAATCAAGGGCATCTGACAATTCCAAGAGAGCTCATATACTGGAGTATCCAGACAGCTGCTGCTCCCATGTTGACTGTTTCCATCTTTCACATTGGATCACCAATGACTGCTACAAGGTCATTCTGAAATCAGTTTGTTACTGTTAGTCTTAGAGTGGCCTGTTTTTTCTCTTTTCAATGTGAAGGAAAGGTGTTCATGCCAACTCAAGAAGTAGAGGAAGCATTGGCTGCTGTGGACTCCCTTTGTAAACTTTGTATACTTTGTAAACTTTGTAAACCCTTAAGGCAGAAAATGGCCAGGCCTGAGGAGCTCCAACAGGCAGGCCCTGCTCCCCAGACTTCTGTAACAGTCCCAGCCATCCTTTTCTAATAGTTAAAAAGGTCATTCCCAATCCTGGGGTGGGAGAATGGCCAGGCTCATCCTACAAGAAAACAAATCCCACCAATTTCTGAACAGGAAAACTTGCCAATCTCTGAGTCTCACCATTCTTGGAAATCTACACACACACACACACACACACACACACACACACACACACACACACA
>JANHMN010000005.1:88112433-88129936 GCA_030674055.1 Rhabdomys pumilio
CACACACACACACACACACACACACACACACACACACACACACACACCCTACCCAAAAACCCTATATAAGCCTGTGTCTGCTCAGCTCAATTACCTGCTGTTTTTCACCAGAGCAAAGACAACCACCCTCCTGGGACTTTCCCTCCCAATAAATTTCTTGTGTTAAGTTTGTTCTGTGGTGTGACTTCGTGGTATTTCTTAGCTCCCACCTGCCAGGATGCCCTTCTTTTCAGAGCTGTAACACAAATGGTTTTCCTTTTATTCTTAGTCACAGTAGTTAGAAATTATTTCCCATGATAAAATCATTCCACAAGTAAGTCACATTTGTTTCTTCATGTAATTTTTATTTCTCTTTAAAGTCATTCTTTATCCTCAATCCACTCTGACTATAAGTACACAGAATTCCAATTATTATAATCTCTAATCAGTGCAAAAAAAAAACTCCGAAATATTTTTTCTTTTGTGACATATGTGTTTCAAAAATAAAAGTAAAATTTTGCAAAATTTGGAGAAATGGCTCAGCAATCAAGGACACTGACTGCTTTCTCAGAGAAATTCCCTGCAGCAGCATGTGTTGACTATTGATGCCAACTCAAGCTGCAGGGAAAGCTTTGCCTGCCTTGGACTCCCTTTGTCAACTTTGTATACTTTGTAAACTTTGTAAATCCCCAAGGCATGCAAGAAACCAAGCCCCTGGCTGAGGAGCTTCAGTAGCCAGGCCCCATACCCATACTTTCCTAATAGCAGTAAAGGCTAAACAAGCAGTAACCGCCTTCCATCCCCTTAAGGTGAGAAAATGGCCAGCACACCCCCCACCCCCCCACACACACAACTCCAAACTTCCTTAAAGGCTCTAAGGGTCCTTTTCTAATGGCTGTAGCAGCTGTTCACATCTCCTGGCAGAAGAGTGACCAGGCCCCACCCTACAGGAAAAAAATCTCACAAATCTCCAAGTTTGCTCCAATGATCTGGCCACAATATCCCTCCAATCCCAGGCCAACTTGAAAAGTACCTCTACTTCAGACTGAGTTCAGGGAACCTGGTAGGGGAGCTAGCAGAAGCACTGGAAAAACAAAGGGGATTACAACCCCATGGGAACAACATCTTTTGGCCGGACCACCCAGTCCTCCCAGGGACTAGACCACCAACCAAGGAATATACAGGGAGGAATCCATGCCTCTACATACATATGTAGCAGAGGATGGCCTTGTCTGACATCAATGGGAGGTTTGATGCAACATTGTAGGGGGATGCTGGAATGCTGGGGTGGGAGAGGGAGGGTAGATAGATGGAGTAGCACCCTCATAGAGAGTAGCAAAGGGGAAGAAAGAGAGGGCAGATGGAGGATGGGGGGAATTGTGGAGGTGTAACCTGGAAGTGGGATATCATTTGAGATAAAAACGAATGGAATGATTAAAAAAATAAAATATAATATAGAAGAAAGAAAGAAAGAAAGAAAGAAAGAAAGAAAGAAAGAAAGAAACTGTATTTAAACCCTGTATTCTGCCTAGCTCTCTGCTGCTTCACACCCAAAGCATAGGCAACCACCCTCCTGGGTTCTTCCCTCCCAATAAATCTTTTTTTAAACTTTTTAATTTAACTTTTTGTTCTTTGTGAGTTCAGATCATGCACCTCAGTCCCATTCATCTCCCTTTCCCTTTGTACCCACCCTTGCAATCAACCCTCCAAAACAAAACAAAACAAAACAAAACAAAACAAAACAAAAATATTGCCGTGGATGCTTGAGTGTGTAATGGTTTGTACCACAGTGTACCCTTTTGTCCACATTTCTTGCAAATGTTCATTACAATGACTTACTGGTCTGGTTTAAGGCCTCTGGCTTCTGCTATAACACTAGTAATACTGGATCCTCACTAAGACTTCATTCAGATATTTTGCTGTCCTGTGTCACAGAGATCCTGCAGCTTTGGATATATAGGACCTACCCCTTCATATGCTTTATCAGGCCATAAATGGGATAGATGTTGGGGTGAACCAAACTAAAGCCCTGGATCTGGGCCTGGGTGGTAGTTGAACTGAACAGCCTGCCAGCTCTCCTACACTCAGACCACCACAACAGGCTCTCCAGCACTGCCCTGGTGTTGAGGACCATTTTGTTGAGGACCACATTGCCCCACGCTTTGGGGCTAAGTGCTCTGGTCAAGAGAAAGAGTGGGGGAAGAAGGGGAAGAGACTCAAAGAATAGAAACAAACCAGAGTATGTGACCAAGTCTTGTTTCTCATTTATTCTCTCTCTCTTATTGTTTCCTCTTATCATCTCCCTATTGTCTCCTCTCTTATTGTCTCCTCCTTGCAAGGAAATCCTGGGTATTTATAAGCACAAGCAGGGGAACACAGTTTAAGACACTTTACCACATGCACCATGAAGCTGGGGTCACTAAACAACAAAACAAGATATGTAGGATAAACAAGATGTTTATCAGAGTGTGCTCAGCTGTTGTAGGCTGTTGAAAACAAGTCTTTAGTCAGGGTATATGACTCGAGATGGCTGCAAAATTGATAGCCACTTTCTGCTATAAGTCGGCTCCCAACACCCTGACTAGTTCATTTAATGCCACATCTGGCAAGGGGACAGAGTTATATCTCCTGCTCTCATGCCCTAGGGGCTACCCATGCCCACCACAAAGGGCCAGCTTTATTGTACTGCTCAGCAAGGTACAGGGCCTGCTCTTCCGAGTGCTGTAGCAGACATATTGTGGGGCCAGCTTTCCCACACTCACAACCTCAGGGCTGGCTCCCCCTTACTCTGGCACTAGGGTCAGCTCTACTGTGCTGACCAGCTGAGATGCAGGGCCCACTCTCCAGAGTGCTGCAGCTGGTGCAGGGCAGTACCTGCTCTCCCATTCTCATGACCCTGTGGCCAGCACTCTCACTTGCCTCACGTGGCATGGGCAAAGGAGGAGGGACTCTCTTCCTCACCCATACCACCACATGTCAGATGAGTGGCAGGGCCAGGTGACCCACACTCACATCCTTGGGAGCCAGCTCACCTGAAACTCTGACAATCAGAACCAGCTCTACTGTGCTTCCTGAGCAAAGTGCAGGGCCCCTTGTCCTCAGAATTGCAGCTGGTGATGTGCAGGGCCAGCTCTCCCACAATGTCCAGGCACGGGGTGCATCCAGCTCTTCAGAGCCCTCAGATGTCAACATGGCATATGGCTGACCTTTGGTGGTAACAGAGACTAAGTAAGTTAATACATGTAAATCATGTGAAGAGTACCTGGCACAAGTGAGGGAGGATCTTATGTGTTTCCTCTTCTTTATCATGGCTACTAGTGTCTGAGATTAATTTCTAATTTCCTTTGTGATATGGTTTTAGAAAAGATTTCACATTCATATTTTGTTACTCCGTGTCTTTCTTTTATATTTACTAACCATGTCATCTCACATACTTTAAAGGGGGAAATTCTTAGCTGTGCTTGTGGTTGTCTTGTCCCAGCTAGCAGAATTGTAGATTACTGTTTTAACTACCCTTCTTAGTATCAGACCCAAGATTTCAGGCAAGTTTTGCAATGTCATGTTTCCATAGAGATTTCACCTGCTGTGTTTCCTCTCTGTTTTTCTTCATCACTCCTTAAATGCTTTGTACCCAATCCTCCCAAACTCAGGCTTCCTGAATTCCCTGGTGATCCTTTCCTTAACTTTTTATCATCACTGCTAAGTCTACCACTCACTACCCAATGCTTGGATCTGAACCAGAGAGGATTAAGTTTTAATGGGTGATGGAGAATAGGCAAAGAATAGGGACCATACTGATGCTACCTATAAAAAACACTCATGGTTAAATTAATAATTCCTGAGATTTTACACAGAGCATTGCAAGCCTTGTTGTATATGTAGTCACTTGCAGACCTTTTGAAAATCTTATGGTATGGACCCTTTCCAGACACAACCCACCATCAGTTTCTACAGCAGGACTGAAACAATCCAGGCATTGAAAACCAGTGCCTTAACCTGTGGCTCAGTTTATGAGCCAGTGGCATCAACCTCACCTACTTGATGCCAACCCCAAATCTTAATCCCCACCAAAGACTGAGATTTTACATTTTCACAAAGCCTCAGATAACCAATCTTCACACTGACATTTGCACACCACTACTTTAGTGTTCTGATTTTCAAACATGTCTGCATTGTAACTTCATTTCTGTGTTGTAATATACTGAATGCCCTCCAAACATTCTCCTGTCACAACTCTAATCCCCAATATGAAGGTTAATTGTTGCCTTATCTATTTTGCAAATAAATGTGAAATTTTGGTGTGAAGTAACAAAGACACAGTTACACTATCCCTCAATGTGAAATTAGTGCAGAAACATTGCCAATTCACTCTGTTTAGGACAAAGAAAAGAAAAAACAAAATAAGACTTTCAAAACTTTTGTATTTGTTTCTATGAATATGTTAAAGCTATTCAGCTATAACTGTACACAATTCTTCTCTGTCCCTAAGTCCTCAGGCACAATGGTGAGAACATTAGGAATACCTTGATTGTATCAGGCATACAGCTTTTGCCTATAACCACAGTAGCCAGATGATCCTTCAGAACCATGCAGATAGGTATATCGTGAGCCTTCTTGGAGGGATTACCAGCAGAGGTATAGAAATGAAAACAACCCCCAAAGAGAATCACTAAAGCAACATTGACACTGTAGTGAGGAAGGTATGCAGGTCAAACTGTGAGACCAAAGGGAATTATTGTCACTCCTTAAGACACAATAGAATTTCCTTCCTTTTAGACTTTCATGGGTCCCATCAACTGTTCTTTCCTTCCTATTTGCCCTTACTCTAATGGGAATGTGTATTCTAGGCCAGATTTAGTAGTAGAACCATCCTGTGGGTCAGCACTGAGTTAAGCCTGAGCTAGTTCTAATAAAGACCCTGGTGTGATTGCATCAGATTGGCTCCTGACTGGTATTTCAGGGTTCACGAACACTTCCTTGGACTAAGACAGATTCTACTACTAAATCTGGCCTAGAATTAGTAATTCTAATTCTACTCTGAAGAGCTACAAACTGCAGTAAGCTAAAGGGCCTTTCCCCTCTAGCTGAATCAACAAATCTTCAGAGTTCCATACCAAGGAGATTTCAATGTGCTTTCTCAAGTCAGCTTTATGTTCTTGGTTTAGATAAAAGAAAAGAAAACAACTTGCAATTCTGTTTTGTGAATAATAAGTCATCTTGTAAAAAATCTTTCAGTCATATATGTGTCCCAGTCGGACTGGTTCCAGGAATTTCATATTTCTGGTACAAATACACAAGAGTTCTATAACATTGATGGATTCCTTTAAAAATAGTGATCTAAAGAAGAAAGCCTTTTTAAAAAAATTAACAATTATGCATTTAGAAACAGTGACTTGTAAAATCAATAAACAATTTTGGTTTTATATTTGGTACCTACCTTCTAAAGAAAGTATATGAATGTACTACATTAGAATCATAGAATTCATATTCTGTGCTACAGAAATATTGGCAGGTTCACATGGCTCAGAATAGATTAGTGAAGAGTTAAAGGAAATTCTGAAAAAGCTTTCTGATGTACCACAATGAGACATGTGGTTACATATACTTAAGATTCCATTTTTCATCTGGTAGCAGCAAATCTTTATTTAATAATGAACCAATAACTCTTTCCAAAGAACAGCCTTAACAAGGACTTCACAACTAAAAGTTATAACTGCAAATTATAACTTTAGAATTATATCCCAAATGAGACGTTATAAGCTATATCATTGCTAATTAAATCTCATTGCTAACTGAATCTCAATATTTTTTCATCTTCTCTCTCTGCTCAATGGAAGCCCCAATATTTATTTGTTAAATAAACAACCAATAAAAAGATTTGCATCCATGCATTCCCGGTGTCTGGGTGTCTGTTTTGACTAGCTATCTCAGCTCTGACTAATAACATACAAAGGAAAGTAACTGATTTTCTCCTTCCTTCTGTTCTCTCTATTGGTAGTGTAGAGTACAGAAAAGGTAGTAGTAGAGTATTTGGGGCTATGTACATAAGGATAACATTCTAGAAGGAGACATGTAAGGTAACAGGTATGCGAAACTTTGCTGTTTTAAAAGACCTCTGCTAGCCCACACTTGTACATGAGAGGGAAATCATTATATTCTAATACAATAGTCCACTGTTCTTAGTGTAGAAGTGACAAAGTAAAACCTAAAGGCATGAGTCAATATCTACAAAAAATCAGATCGAGGATAACTGTTTTAGTGTCTGCCTTAGGGGTTTTATTGCTGTGATAAAATTCTACCAAAGCAGGTTAGGGAGGAAAGGGCTTATTTCATCTTACAACTCCTTTTTTTTTTCTTTTTTTGCAATCAGCAGAGGTTTATTAGGGAGAGTTGGCTGGCCAAGGTCAAATTGCTTGCCCATACAGGAGCTGAATTTGACAAAAGACCAGAAAGCTGAGGGGCTTTTTATAGCACGGGGTTGGGGAAAGGGAGGAATTTTCACATGGTTACACATGATTGGTTGCTTTACAAATTTTGAACATCAGTAGGCTGTACCAGATGGGGGCAGGGGGCAGTTTCTTTTTTTTTTTCTTTTTTTTTAATATATATATATATTTTAACTTTTATTGGATATTTTATTTACATTTCAGATGCCATCCCCTTTCCCCATTTCCCCTCCCTAGAAAACCCCCATCCCATGTCCCCTTTTCTTTTTTGATTTTATACTGTTTTTTTCTTAAATGTTAATCAAAGGCTTTATAAGTTTGGTGATGCTCAATCGGAAGTGTAACCCAATACCCAACCTAGATATATCAACTATCTTTGACTGGTGGAGACACGTGAACATCTGCCTCCATGTCCCCCTTCTCTCTTTCTCTCTCATCTCCTAGTTTCTCCTCTCCTTTTTCTTCTTCTCTCCTTACTCCATCTCTTCCTTTCCATACTCCTCCCACCTTAGCTCCTCCTACATATCACTCTTCCTGTTAAAATAAAATTTTGGCTTTCAGCTGACATTCATTCTAAAACCAAGAAAAAAGCCAGGTTCAGAACTATGTGTTTTAGTTAAAAGAGATGACAGAGGTTCTGGTTAGCCAACAAAATGATGGACTGGGTATTAGCACTACCTTGTACCTCACTGGTACAAATAGGCATAATTATGCTCTAATTATATTTTGAGAGAAAAGTCATCTTACAACTCTTAAGATACATTCAGTCATTGAGAGAAGAGAGGGCAGGAACTCACAACAGGAATTTGGTGGCAAGAGGCCATGAAGGAATGCTGTTTACTGGCTTACTTCCCATGGTTTATACAGCCTGCATGCTTATATCACCCAGGACCCTCTTGACCAAGGGTGGATCCTACCCTCTCTGGGATGGACCCACAGATCAATCATTAATAAAGAAAATGAACTACAGATTTGCTTATGGGCAGTCTGATGGACACATTTTATCAATTAATGTTCCTTTCACCAAATAACTCTAGCTTCTGTCGAGTGGACAAGAAAACCAACTGGACAGTGTCTAATGCAGACTTTCTATTCCACTGCTTACATTTTTTTTTTTTTACCATTTTCTATAATTGTGTGTAGGACCCTGAAAGGATAGCACAGTTTTTGGTCCAGCACTGGCTAGAAACTACCAGAGATTCCAGGTGATCCTGAGGGTCCCCAGGTGGGACACAGGTGATCCTAAGGGATCGCATACATTTCACTACACTCCTAGACTCCAGGCTCCCGACACAGGCTCCTAACACAAGGCTGAAGACCTCCATAGAGTGGGGGTCTTTCAGTCTCATAGGACAATACCCACTAGCCCTTCCACAGGTGTGACTACAGGCCACAGAGCCTCAAGACAGATCTCCATATTACTGAGATACCTAAAGGCCAGAGGATGTAGCCAATTAAACATTCCTTCCCAGACCATCCTCCTTGCAAAAGGTATTTAACCTCAGGCCTGCTCTGAAACTACCAGGGTATAGTTTCATCCATTTTTATTCATGACAATAAATACTTAAGACTATAGCCTATTTCTCTTCCTTGGGACCCACTGTGGGGAACAGTAGAGAAGGTTTCCAACTACCGAGCTGCCATCTAATCTCTTACTGATGATCTCTTTACATTCTCACCTATGGAGGCCCAGCAAGCCAAGCAAACAAGAGGAGCCAGCCAGGACCCAGCAAATCGAGTTGCTGAGACCAAGACTCTCATCCCGGAAAGATACAGCCAGAGCTTCTCCCCTTCCCCGTGGAACCTCAAACTGTGTTTCCCCCACCCCAAATGGAGTGGGCTTTTCATAATCTGCTCAGTGTCAGCATGAAGTGAACACAGTCAAATTCCCACACCTCTGTACTTCTGAGCAGTGGGTGTCCTAGCCCCTTGGTGGGGGGTGGGGGTGGGACAGACACAGGACCCACAATTCAACCCAACAACAGGACTCACACAGGCTACAATCCAACAACTGTGGAAATAGCAACACCTAAACACCAGAATATATAAAGATGTCCCACCATACTACAGGGGAATGTGCTCTATTATGTTCTGTGATAGCCAGAAGCTAGAAACAATCCAGATGTCACACAACAGGAGAATGGACACAGAAAATGTGGTTAATTTACACAATGAAGTACCATTCAGCTATTGAAATGAGAAAATCATGACTTTTCAGGCAAAATTAGAAAATATCCTGAGTTAGGTAACTCAGACCCAAAAGGAAAGGCATTGTATGTACTCACTAATAAGTGAATATTAGCCAAAAGAAAAAAAGGTACAGCATACAATACACAGAACTCAAGAAGGATAACAAGCCAAAGGTCCCAAGTGAGGATAGTTCAATCACACTTGGGAGAGAAAAGTAAGCAATCATGAGAGGTAGAGGAAGGGAGTGATTTGGGTGGGAGTGAGGAGGAGGAAAGACAAGGGGAACAGGATCACATGTTGAGGGAAGATAGCAGAAAAGCCCTGAGGTCCAGCAGAATGAATGGAAATATGCAACCTCTGGGGGTGCTAGTTGGAGGGACACTATAGAATTGTACCAGAGACCTGGGAGGTGACAGACTCTCAGGACTCAAAGGGAGGGACCTTAGATGAAATGCCCTACAGTGGGGAGAGGGAACTCATAGAGTCCACCTCCAGCAGAAATACAGGGCATTAAGTGGAGGGATGGGGTTGCCATCCCACAGTAAAAAACTCTGGCCCAGGATTGTTCCTTTCTAAAAAAAACTACAGGGACAAAAATAGAGAAGAGCCTGAGGACTAAGAGATCCAGTGACAGGTCCAAATTGGTGTCGGTGTCCAGCCTCGACAGAATCAGAGTTCTCAATTGGAAGCAGGGATATCTGGAAGGCATATAATAAATATACTCAGACTACTTTTTGGGTACAAGCTGACAGGCAATTTATCAAGCCTTAAAGTTTCTCTCTCTCTCTCCTCTCTCTCTCTCTCTCTCTCTCTCTCTCTCTCTCTCTCTCTCTCTCTTTCACTAGCAGCTTGAGGCTACACGCACTCTGCTTTTCTCCTCTGCACTTTTCTTTTTTTGAATTCCCACACTCCTCCACACCTCTGTGCATCTCCCTTTCACTCTCACACACACTCTTCACACACATCTCACACACATCCCACATACACTTCATGTACTCTTTTTTCACTCACACATACGCTCATACATTCACTCTCTTCACATGCTCTTCTCATACTCTCTCACTCACTCGCTCACTCTCTCTCTCTCACCACATTCACCTCACATGCTTCTTCACCTTTCTCTTGCCCCAGTCTTTTATTGATACTCCAAAAGCAGGTAGAAAAAAAAGACATTGTATAATCATTGCCAAATCAAATTCAAAAGAATAACCACATCTCACAAAGAATTAAGAATTACAATTGTTCCCCAAAGTTTCAAGCTTTCCTATTCCCAGGCCTGCAGCCAAAATAATAATAATTGCAAACTTATCATTATTTAAACTTTAACTTTTAACTTATTATGCTTCAGAGCTCAGAGCTCTTAGGTCAGCTACTTGCATTTTCCTGTGAAGCTCTAATGATAAATGACAGAGGCAAAGCTGCCAGGCAATGACCAGAAAGAATCAAATTAACCCTTAACTCAGTAGTTCCGCTAGCTTTCTGCTTCTGTACACTGCACACAATGACTCTCCTAAGAGTTCCAGAGTTTTGACTTAGTTTACTAGTATAAGATTTTATGTATTCTATACCTCCTTATCTAGAGACTACTCTTAAATGTTGTGCAAAACTTATTTCATAACTTCAATAGATATTTCCTTTCTTGGTGTCCCAGTGTTGGCTCTATTTCATTTTCTAATAATTTCTTCAAACTTTCTTTGCAGGTCAAGCATTAATCTGGAACTACCATTGTGCAGTCATTGCATTGTTTCCAAGATGAGAACACACAGCATGCACCTGGGCCATTGGGACTATACTGTGCTGTGTACTGTGCCTCAATTTTTAATTGTTTAAGAATCATTACATCAAGGAACATCTAGTTTCACAGAATTCACCGGAGCAGAAGGAGAAAGAAGTAATAAAGTCAAATATGATAGAATAATTATACACACCAAGGCCAACTGAAAAACAGTCATGCCCAAATGAAATCTATACAGCCATTGTCCAGGGCTAACGTTAGAAATGGGAACTGTTTTTTTGTTTTTTGTTTTTTTGTTTAAAACAAAGAACCGCTACTGAGATGTCTCTATTTCGGTTTACTGCAGGCAATCCCTTATTTCAGATGATGGGTCCCCAGGAGGGATGTGTCTACTGATTCTCAGGGTCCCAGACACCATCCTCTTTACAAGGAGCTGCCATGGGCTTCTGAGATGTCTCCATCCCAGCCTTCTGCAGGCAGTTCCTGTCATTGTATGTTGTCCCCCGCATTTAGAATCCAGCTCAAGGGGAGGTTCCAAGGCCTGACTCTATTACTGATGCTATAGTGTGCTTACAGACAGGAGCCTAGCATGGCTGTCCTCCAAGAGGCCCAACAAGCAGCTGACTAACAGAGATGCAGATACTTACACCCAACCAATGGACTGAATTTGCAAACCCCTTGTGTTGAATTAGGGAAAGGCTGAAAGAAGCTAAGGAAGAGTGTGACCCCATAAGAAGACCAGCAGTCTCAACTAGCCCAGATATCTGAGATTTCTCAGACACTGAATCACTAACTAGGCAGCATACACTAACTGGTTTGAGGCCCCCAACACATATACAGAAGAGGACTGCCTTGTCTGGCCTCAGTGAGAGAAGAAGTGCCTAACCCTCCAGAAAGTTTAGGTCTCTCAGAGTGAGAAGACCTGCTGTGGAGAAGGACATCTTCTTGGAGACAGGGGGAGAAGGATTGGGATCAGGAATTGTGGGAAAGCAGACCGGGAGGGGGCTAATGACTGGACTTAAAAAAATAAAAGTAAAATAAAAGTAATAATAATAATAGTAGTAGTAGTAGTAGTAGTAGTAGTAATAGTAATAGTAATAGTAATAGTAATAGTAATAGTAATAGTAATAGTAATAGTAATAAATACATTCAAAATTACTCTGAATTGTCCATGGTGGTACATGCTGGTGTTTTATGGACACTCTTTCCATGCTGGTTTAAATCACTTAGATCCTCCACAGCCTTTCCTGCTTCATAATGATCTTGCCATACCACAGGTCTCAGCAAAGCTGCTAACACTGAATATCATTCTAGAAGTACTTGCTGACTCTATTTCTTCAAGTCTCTGGTAAACACACTCCTACCAGTTCCTGTGAACTGACATCATACGTTGTTTTCCTCATACATAATTCCAGTATTATTACTCTACACCTTTACTGTCCTCCAGCCCCATGAGTAATGACCAAGTATCTCTAATGGTTCCTGTGAACTAGTCCAGTAGAGACTGATTCCGCTTGTACTGCCTCAGATTATGCAGCTTATGTTTCATAGAGAGATGTGCAGTTACATTGCTCAGTCTCTCTGCATCTGAAGCACCTGGACTGTTACCATCTGTTCTATATTTCCTAGCTTCACAAGCCAGGCTGTTTGAGATTCTTTCGTTACTTTTTAAAAGGTTCCTCTAATTTTAGCTATTGTGGTGTTAAATATCCTTTAATTACCATGGTCTCTCACACCAAATTATTGTTAAGACACTCATCTGCATACTGGGTCATGGGTTTTTCCCATTTGTCACTTCTAAGTTACTCTCCTCTTTATCATTTTGGTAGTTCTACCTGAGGCTTTCGGTTTAGGGGGTCCCAAGAGGGCTCCTGTACTACTGGAATAAGCTGGGCTTTCTTCTCCTTTTTTTGGTCCCTTTAACAACAAAAAGGCAGACCAACACCTCCATTTCCTATCTAATTTACCCAATAAGTCACAGGCCAAAGCTGAAGTCACCAATATCATATTCCTTCATCACTGTGATCTCTCTTTTTATATACATTTCCCTCTGGTCTATCCCTTCTGTCTTGGATAGACCAACTGCCTATTACCCATAGAAGTAGCCAGGGCAACTTTGAACCTGCTTGCTAGAATCTTTGCCTTGGATGTTCTACATGCAGGGCTCATAAAGTCTACTGTAGACCTTTGGTAGTTTTTAAAAAGCTTTTAAAAGAAGCTTTCATTAATGTTTTAATATGTGCATTACAGGAACCAAAACACAAGAGGGCAAGTACAAAGTCACCCAGTTACAAGCAGCTCACCTCAATGTGTCTTTCTAGATCCTGCAAGTGTAATCTCAATTACACATAGGTAATTGAGATTATATAGTATGTACCATACTTTCCACCCACATTGTGAATATTCACCAAGTAAAGACCCCGCATTACAAAATATTTTGATAACCAAGAACATACCATGCCATCTCAGTCTGTCAGACTAAATTGTAATCCTGTCTTCCTTGGCAAAAAAAATCATAGAAGACAAAAATGGCAGCAGGCCTCTAGAAATACATACTGGCAAAGTTACAATTAAATTCTGCATTCCCTTAGTGCTCAGTTCACAAGGAAACACAAAGCAACAGACCATACTAAGTATAGCATTCCTAAGCTTGTCATCAGATCTATATGCTAGCATATGTAGAAGGAATGTTCCCACTCAAGAAATGTATTCCCATGGAGCAGATGGGAGATGTACCTATGGCAGGGGATCTCAGGATGTCAGTCTCCACATAGATGCAGATCTTACCCTATGAACCTCTCTCTGCCCCTCCCATCAGCATTGCAACATGAATTTCCTCACACTGTCCAGACATGGCTTAACAATTCTATGTTCAAGAGGAATCTTCTTTGTCAATTCTATCTACTAGCTATACTTTTAATCATGTTTTCTCCTTTAGGACATTTATAAAGTTCAGATGAGGAGGAATGGAGTTTGTGCATGATGAATACAAGTATTTTACCAAAGTGCACATATGGAACCCTAGGTACAGCTGTGAATTGTCTTCTGGATGTAGTTTCACTAGCAAAGTCTTTCCCACATCCATCCTTTTGCCTGCACAACTCCTAAATCCTGATGATGTTAGTGAGAGCATTAAAAAAGGCCACGCCCAGAAGACAGTCCTCCCAAAAGACTAGCAAGACATTTAGTGATGCTTTTGCTAATTCTAACATCCTTTAGGCACTGGGACTTACCTCTACTACGTGGCAACACTAACTAAAATGCACACCTAGCCAATGGCTAGAAAACCTGAAACACTATCAGCTATGGTGCCGTTTTTAGAGCCCTAGCCCACCTCTACCACCTGGAAACAGCATCTGCTCAAAGACCAAGTTTAACCTCCATTTCCCCAGTGTGACCATTCCTATGAAATAACAAAACAATCCTAAAAAGTGGTGTCAGCCCTCTATTTTTACCACGGTGTGCATTTTTTTTTTACATTTATGCATTAGTGTATGCATGTGTGCACATGTGTGCCACTAAACTTGTGTGGAGGCTAAATGACAAGCTGTGAATTACTTTTCTCCTGTCAAGTGGATCCTGGAAATCAAACTCAGGTCACTAGCTTGGTGGTAAGCACCTCTACATGCTGAGCCACCTTACCAATCCATTATGCATACTTCCTTACTGTTTTCAGACAAAGTCTATATAACTCTGGCTGTCCCAGAACACAGAGATCCACCTGCCTCAGCCTAAGGCATGCATTACTATACCGAAGTCTATTATGGACTTAAAGTTTAGATACCAGATGTTCCCAATCAGCACTTCAGTTTCCCCAGCATGTATGTGTACACAGCAGTAAAAATACACTGCACGCCTAACAAAGGCTGTGGTCAGAAACCGCCTTCTAAGCAGCAATGTTCTGGTCTAGACCCTCATGGAGTTCTTTTCACCCAGGGGCCACATGTATGCAACTGTCATGTTTTTTTTTGGGGGGGGGGATATAAAAATCTCACTTCCTATGTGGTTTTAAGAAGAGTTTTTTTTTCTTACAAACTATAACAAAATTTATGAACATGTCTTTTCACTAACTCTACTTTGTCACACACTGGCAGCTCTTTACTATCCAGGAAGACTAGGTGCTGCAAATTTGGACATATGGCTTCTATATATTGCAAAATACGATGCACAAAGATATAAGGAACAATGACTATTTTTGCATTACCAAACTTACATTAGCATTAGGCCCTACATTCATTTTCTTTCTTCCTCACTTCCAAACCTAAATAAGCAAGGCTGCATTGCTCAGAAGTGGTTTTCTCTTTCTAGTTCCAAAAGATAGTATTTCACCATCATTTTAAACAGGGAGTATACATGTATTGTTGTGAGTGGCCCTTGTGCTGCTTGTATTTTGATATTAATTGTGCTTTCTCAGGAGGGGCTGTCTGGAATGAGGAATGAGTCATGTACTCAAGTGACTTCCTGTGAACCATCTCCTAATGAATAAAGGAGCCCACCACTGGGCGAGTAGGCAGGACTTCCGGGTTGGACAGGGGAAGAGAGTAGGCAGGAGAGATATAGGAAATTTTGGACTGGGATAGCAAGAGAACAAGATGTAGCTACTAGAGTCTCCCAAATTAGATGGTGAATCTGCCACTGGAGGATTTAGATTTAATATGGCTTTCAAGATTAGGACTCTAGTTATTTTATCCAGTGATTGAGTGACCACTGTTTCTGAACTAATTTTGTATGGTGTTTTCTTTCTTGAGGCAGCTCAGCTGGGTTCCAGAGAGAAAGGTATGGCAAAGTGTAAGTTTGCTAGATATGCATCACAAAAGGCTGTGGGGGTTTTGAAGCATGGGTTTGGCGTGGTAGCAACCAACCCATGGGAACTTAGCAAGGTAGATGAAGAGATTTCAGAGCTCTGACTCAGAGAGTGTCCCTGAGATGAGAACAGGCCAGCCTGCCAGTGCCATGCCAGCAATAGCGAGGATTCATTTTTAATATTTTCTGCAACAACATATTATTTACTATTTTTGCTTTTAACATACTTTTTGCACTTCTAAACCCTAGGACTAGATGTTTCAGAGGAGGATATACATTTGTCCTCTACATACACAGTAATGTTGGAACCACACACATGTAACAATGGTTAGATCTCCAAGCATCTTTTGGTGAGAATATTCTGGTAGTTGAACTTTTTCCCCTTCAGCTCATCTCCTGTGTCCTGTGACACAGGCACCCATCACTTGGATGATACACTTTCACAACTTTTCAGAAGACAACCTTGCTATGAACTAACAAAGTATACATAATGTGTGAGTTTACTAACTGTATTTTGTCAACCTCTTTAATACCTAGAGACTAGATATCATAGGACTCATTTGTCCAGTATGTACAATATATACAGTATAGAAAAGTTACGTAAGATGCATACAACATTCAGGGTGATGGGTAAGCTAGAAATCTCTAGCTCACTAATGGAATCTTTTTGCAGTGCCTTCTCTCTTGCCTTCTCAATCCACTGAACAAGTACAGAAGGTACACTGTTCTCAGAGGTGCATTAACAATTCTATTATTACACACACTATTTCTCCATGCGATAACAATTCTATTATCATACACAGTTTCTCCAGTTTTTAAAAACTACATAAAATATTATTCTACTACTTGTACCTTTAAATGTATGAAGCACCTCTGAATATCTAGAAAGACTAGATGTTTCAAGTAGGAAATTATCTACTATTCACATGGTATTGGTAAATAAAAATGTGCAAAGCTATGGATATTATCTGGAGTATCTTCTAAATATAATCATTTGGGCTTCAATCCTCTTTCTTCTCTCTTCTCACTGCCTTCAAACCAGTAGACAAATAAAGGTATATGTAATGCTTAGAATCAGCTGAACAAATTCCTATCCTCAAGTAATTTACAGAGAAATTTTTGCTGTAAATTTTAACAGTATACAATATGTGCTAATTTTATTATTTTGTCATACATTGACAACCTCCTTGCCGGGCGGTGGTGGTGCATGCCTTTAATCCCAGCACTTGGGAGGCAGAGGCAGGTGGATTTCTGAGTTCGAGGCCAGACTGGTCTGTAGAGTGAGTTCCAGGACAGCCAAGAGTACACAGAGAAACCCTGTCTCGGAAAAACAAAAAAACAAACAAAAAAAAAAAAAAAAAAAAAAAACAAAGACAACCTCCTTAACATCTAGAGTCTAGATGTTGAAAATTTTAGACATATTTGTCCATTATATAGAGTATACACAAAACAAAGTGAAAGTACACAGAAATGGCATCTGAAAAGATCCCATATGCACACACTACTACATGATCTTTGTTGCTGCCTCTCAGCACCACCGCCAAACCATTGAGCAAGTACAGATGATACTGTTCACAGAGGGCCTTGTCATTCTACTCCCAAAAGACAGAGGTTGATGAATTTTAGCAGAAAAGATATTTACAAAGTGATATTTCACTGCCTCTATATTTAGCACATATTGGGCACTTCTAAATATCTAGATAGACCATATGTTTCAAGTAAGGACCATTGCCCATTATGTACACAGCAGTCCAGTAAATGGCACATATGTAACAAGAGTAATTAAAATTTCTTTAACATGAAAAGTAAACACAACAAAAAGAGTTTTGTTCTACTAATTCTACTTTGTCACACACTGGCAACCTCTTTAACATCTTGAGTGACCAGATGTTGTAAATTAGGTCCCCTTTGTACTTTATATTCATTGTGTACACAGCAAAGTCAAACAAAATGGGATAGTGGTTCAGTTTCCATCCACAGACCACAATGGCTAAGAGCTCTGGATTTCCTTCTACTAGGAACCAGAGCACAAACACAATGTGGTCAATTCAGGAGACATTTGATGATTCCTCCATTCTTCCACAAACAACATTTCAAATGAATCCTAACAAAAACCATTTACATAATATTTTACTACTTCTCATAAAATATTCTGGCATCTGAGAGCATCTAGAAAGACATTTCCAAAAAAACGTGGCAGTTTCAAATACATACACACACACACACACACACACACACACACACACGGGGGGGGGGGAAGGTAAGAAATGAAGAATAAAATGAATACACAGTACAATAGAATTGAATTTTAGAGAGAGAGAGAGAGAGAGAGAGAGAGAGAGAGAGAGAG
>JANHMN010000005.1:88130036-88143868 GCA_030674055.1 Rhabdomys pumilio
AATTTTAGAGAGAGAGAGAGAGAGAGAGAGAGAGAGAGAGAGAGAGAGAGAGAGAGAGAAAGGAGAGAGAGAGAGACTTACTTCTTCACATAGCCAATCTGGTTCCTAACCTCTACCTCCTCCTGCTAGGTCCTTTAACCTGCTAAACAAAGCAAGAATGTTGCTCCTGGGTGTTTCTAGAGGTGACCTAAATAATTCCATTTCAAAGTCGCTTGTGGAAAACATGTCTACGATTTTCTTTTTTATGACAACACTCGTGTTCTCCTAACTCTACTTTACCCTGCATCAGCAATCTCTACAGCTACATGTCTAGATTTAGCCAAAAATCTCTTTAAAGGTTGGGGGAGGGGTGTAGGTTGAGAGCAGCTTTTTCATACTATATACACAGGCCTTCTACAGTGGTGGCAGGCTAGTCTTCACGAGCGTTTCCCATGGCCGCTTGCAGTTGTCCTGTCTCTGCTTCTCTCGAGTGGAAAGAAGACCCACTCAACCCAACAGTCATTCGTTCCTCTTGCCACTATGCAGCTCTCTACTCACCTTCGTCTAGGCCCACCAAGGCCTCTGTTGATCCAGGTCTGAGAGCTCTTCTGAGGTCTCCTCCATGGGGCGGTCCGTGGTCGAGTGTTCTTGTGCAGACCCACTGCCTCAGGCCGCAGAGGCCAAGAAGGGCCAGCCTCGGCCTTCAGGCGGTCTCCATTCCCATTCCCGCTGTCACTCAGATATATCCTTGGAGACCTGGCTGGGGCTTTTCTATCGGCCGGACCCTGGAGAGTAGGGAACCAGTAGAGTTGTGGAGGGTGCCCACAGAGGCTGCCGCTATTCAGGTGCCCATCGTTGGCGAGGCTGGCGCTATTCAGGCGCGCATCATTGGTGGCAGAATTGCAGTGTGGCCTGGTTGGTGGCTGCTAAGAGAGCTCGGGTTCCCAGCGTGGGACCAAGCACCCTTCTCCCTTTCATCCTCCCTCCCCTTTGACCCATTATAGGCGGAGGCCCTGGGGGCCCTGGGGCAAGGATTGCACTCTGCCAGAACTCGACCTTTGGTAGTTTTAAAAGCATCTCCATATTTCTAGGGTGGACCCCACCCGTTAAGCAGGAATGCCAATCCATACCATCTGGAAGAAGACTGGCATTCTGGATTTTCCCTGAGTGACACATAACTCCTGCCCCAGGGGCTTCACATTGGTTACACATCTCACCGTTCTCTGGACTGGCCACTATACTTACCAATATGCACTGTAAGGACAAATTACCACCCCACAATTTCCTCTCCAATTTTCCCTCTCCCAAGCAATGCCACTTTATCTGCTTATCTCATTTACTATATCAGGTACACTAATCCCCCCCATCCCCAAACTCATTCTCAGTTTTGTTGTATCCTGCTGACTGTGCCAAGTGCTGCTAAAATTCATTCCCAGGGGAAAACATAAACAACATCTCACATAAGGTCTAAATAACAAACTGAGGCATGGTCACACCTAAGTTCACTCTGGGGAACCAATGAATTTATTCAGTTTCCTTACAGAGACTAGAGAAGGAGGAATTATTTACAGAGGCATGGATACCCCTCTCTCAAGCATCCATACCTGGAAAGCCTTAGCCAAAAGGGGTGCCCCCAACTGCATAGGTGGAGACCTCAGTCTAGTGTTCCGCAGTCTACATTTACTCTAGTCCTTCCCCCAAGTCATGTGAGGAGCTACCAATTGGCAAGGAGCAGTGGGTAGTGTGTGTGTGTGTGTGTGTGTGTGTGTGTGTGTGTGTGTGTGTGTGTAGGGGAACTTAAACAGTCAACAAGATGAGATGGCATGATCTTGTACAAGAGAACAGAGATGATGACAGTTTCTTGGCTTGAAATACAGTTTACAACAATAATGACTTCCAAAGGTGTCTAAGTTCAAGCATTTCTGAGGGAGACAGTAGATCCTGGAGGACTTAGGCATCTGTGATTTATCCTGATTTAAAGTGGCCTGTAGAGGCTGTCCAAGCTGAAAATGTTCTCCTTCAATACTGTCATCAATTAAACTGTCAGATGTTAGTATGTTAAATCCATACAAGACTGATGTTGCCATTATATCTCAGAAATCACATCACATAAATCAATTACAGTAACCATTTTTACTGCACAGGTAATTAATGCATACTACATTAGGTTGATGTAAAAGAAACTGTAGTTTTGGACAATAAATTTTTAATTTTCTTTTTGTTGTTTGAGAATCTTAAGACATTCATAAAATGTGTTTTGACATGATACACCTGTATTTCTTCCTTTCCAATTCCTTCCATATCTTTTCAACACTATTCCTTTTTAATTGCATGTGCTGTTTTTTAAAACATCCACTGAATTTACATGGAATGTGAAGGTAGAGCATGCATAGCTTCTCAGGTACTACATCTCTAAATAAAAATCTAACCCTCCCCTTCTACCAGCAGTCATTAATTGTCAATGGCTCCTCAGATTTTTAGATCATGAATTTTAAATCATTATATCTAGAATCAAACACACATTTATCAATCTAAACAGGATCTATCATAATCAATCCTTTTTTAATTAAATTAGAAATAAACACTTATTTCTATGTGACAGAAATCTATGTTTTGAAATTTTATAAACTCTTCAAAAGTATTTTCTGTATCCTGCTGTTTATGGAAGTATTCTCTCTACAAAGGGTTATATAGATACTTGAATAAGTGATAATCGGTTGGTAGGAAATCAGGGCAAATAATGGAGAATATAAAACTTTATTGAACAGCTTATTAAAGCTTTTTAAAATTACATTTATTTGTGTATGGGTATGGGATGGGAGCATTAGGTGCTACACTGAAAGTGTGGATGTCAGAAAGCAACTTGTGGGAGAAGGTTCTTTGCTTCCACCCTGTAGGTCCTGGAATTAGACTTGGTGGCAAGCACCTTTCCTTCCTGAGCAATCTCATCAGTCCAAAATATCCATTACCCACTCCCACTATAATCCCAGAAAAAAACCCTATTATTGGCAACTCAGTAATCATCTTTTCAGTGTTCATTTTGGAGTGGTTGTTCTTTGGGTTTGATTTTTCTTTTACAAATTTTCTCAGTTTAAAAAGTATTTTGTAAAGATATATTTATTATTGTTAATGTGTTGATGGGTGGATGTGACAGGGCAGGATAGGGCATGCTCAAGGAAGTCAGAGGACAACTATCTGGAATCAGTTCTCTTCTGTCTTTATATGTGTTTCAGGAATTGAACCCAGCTCATCTGGCTTGTAAAGCAAATGTTTTTTGTTTTTTTTTTTTTTTACCTGCTGGGAGTTTACCAACTTACTCAACTTTTGAAAGTTTTGTGTGACTTATGGTTGGGTGTTTAATTGTGCCCTTTGTGTTTGTCAAGGTAACTGTCAGGCTTGACAGTTTTCATTGTATTTTACAAGTTTTCTGAGTATCCTCAGATGTAATCATTCATACAAATTCAGAAAACTGTAGTGGCTCAGACTGGCAGCACACCAACAAGCAATGACCATGACCTCTTTTTAGTGCAAGTTGGAGCTTTGGAGATTCTTCCTGTCTAACAACTGCTTCAGGTTACCATGCATACCAAATGTTTTTATTGCACATCACAATGTATTGGAGAAATTGCTCATTGTTTGTAAGTTAAACCTGATTAATTCTTTGGGTAATCATATACTAAGCCCCATGAGAAGAGGATTCATATTTGTTTCTGTGGTCAAATGAGATCAGCTATGTTCTGGGTGGTATTGCCATAGACAGAGTTTATATTGCATTTAATGGAGTCCATAACAATTACTTTACTGCCATCACAGAACAGACTTTCTCTGAGTATGTTTTATAGTAAGCAAATTGCTAATAGGACAGGAGGGAATTTTGTCTAAGAAAATTTTGTGAGGATAAAAATTCAAAATGATGATTACTTTTAAATAATCATAAGTTAACATCTTGTTATATTTGCTATAAGTCTTAGTAGCTCATTGTAGAATATGTTTCTAACTCCTATTCTTTTCCACCTTATGTTAACCTCCTAAATGCAATGTAAAGATATAAAATAAAAGAAGTCAATTGAATCTATCAACAAAAGAGTAAACCTTCAGAACTTAAAAAAGGGGCATCATTTTCTTTCACTGCTTGGGTTTGAGAGGATCGCATGAGCTACCAGCAGATGTCACTGTAGTATAGGACTTCAAGCAATTGAGGCAGTCAAATGGCAGGACTCTTGTGAATATGAATTTTCCTGTATACAGATTGTATTATTTCTCAGTAGTAAAGTAGAATAGGCCTGAAGGTGATGCTTTTAATTTGCATTAGAGAGCTGACACCATGATTCATTTCAGTATATGAAAATCCAGTGAGTTTTTATAGTTTTGTGATTCCTTCCCCTGTATTTATATTATATTTCAATAAGAAGTCAGAAGGGATATGACAGGTTTAATCTGTTGGGGCAGCTGTTATAAGATAAAAACACAATAAAAGTGTTTTAATTACAGTTTGGGGGGCTATGAAGCCCCCAATATTGCTAAAGGCAGAGTCTGCCCAGAATTTTTAGTCCCCTTTCCAGAATCCCATTCAGATACACTGGGTAATGAATACATTTTGTGTTTTGGAAACTCAGACAACCATAGCTTTCCAAGGAAAAGACATAATAAGAATACAGGGGACATGTAGACTTGACTCCTGGCTCAAGCATTCTTGTTTAAAAGTGGAATAGCAAGCTATAGGGGCAACATTGTCAGGAAGAAGTTTGTTTGTGAGCAAAATAGTTGCTATGTGTAGAGTGCCAAACCTGGTTTCAACCTTCTTCTTCAAAAAATCTGTTTTTCCTGAAATAAATCTAGATAATCACTGGCCCTGTTCTATAATATTGTTCTGTAACAGTTTCCTCTGAGGTTAAAACATTCCATCCTGGAGGGAACTTCATTAAACAGGAAGGCAAACATCTCAAAACAGCGTCAGGAAATCACTAACCAGATTCAGTAGCCCCCTCCCTCCAAGGTAAGCAATAAAGCTGTTGAGAGTCCCTCTCGAACTAACCAAGCTGCAAAGAAGTCAGACCAGATCAACTGCTTGGAAAAAGCAGAAACTGGAAGAAGTTTACACCAACTTAGTCACTAGGAAAGGACTGTGAGTGTGCTCCAGGTTCTGAAATTTGTATGCTGTCATACGTGTTGGGGTGGGCCTTAGTGACTTAGCTGTCTTTGAGTCATTTCTGCTCCCATAAGTAACCACTCACCCGTAGTCCTGCGAGTAACCCTAGTAAACCTCATTAGTTCACCACATTAAACATTGGTGATATCCATACTTTGGTCTAGTATGTGTTCCCTCTCTGTGGTGAGCAGATATGTATTGTGTGTCTCCAGGGGTAGTTTTATCACACAACAAATATACACATTTCAAAGGACCTACAAGGAGCATGTTCAAAAAACACTGAATGAATAAGTGCATATCAGGGAAAAACTCACTGTGTGTTTGCTTTCATTCAATTTGACTAGCTTAACATACATGCCACTTGAAACTGAAGAGAGTGTGATCATTGTACATATATACAATAGAATGTTACATGACTCTACGGAAAAAAGAAATTATGGTATTTTCAAGAAAAGGGATACAACTGGAAATCAATTATAATAAATGAAATTTCAGAAAGAAAAATGCAGAGCGCACATATATATGCTAAAAAGTCATTTGTCCCCATGTTCACTAAAGATGAAACTGTGCTGTTCAAGCTATAGATTCTCATATTCTGCTCTTATCTAGTTCTCAACCCAGACCCTAATAACCATGTGCAATGCCACATTAATAAAGTTATGTATTCTGCTTTCTTGTAATCAATCCTACTTCCATACACTACTTCTCTGTGAGGTGCATTGGTATAATAAAGATTTTACTCTTGTGAGAGTAGTATCATTTTCACTCTTTTCTTAACAATCTTGATTTACTTCAGAAAGTACATCCTGATCCTTTGAAGCAGGTAGCTAAGGGAAATCTGTCCAAACTGGGATAAAAAGTATTCAGATTTCACTGCTGAAGAAGTACATTAGTATTTACAAATATGTGTTATATATCTTTTTACTCACTTATGCATGTGCTTTTCAAAAATCACATTGTGTACTGGCTACAGAATACTTCTGTAGTCATATACAATCCCCTATGCTTCATTTTCTCATTTTTTTTTAAAAAAAGGCACTTCTATTCCAGTATATCCCTGTTACCTGTAGTGCTATACCAAATATGCAATAATATTCTTTGGTCTGTTAAATACAACTGTTTCCTTTGCCTTCTTAATAAAGTAGCTTTACTTAGGAATGTTCAGAATTCTTTTCTGATGCAAACAGCTTCAGAGTTCTTTAAGTTAAACTGTACACTTCACTGTAAAGAGGATTGCTTTTGCTGTAGCTATTGCTGAAGTAGACATACTATAATTTTGTTTATATGCTTCTGTGCTGTCTTTTAGTATAGTACATCTCTGTGAAGTATGATATAAGGAATATTTCTAGACTGTTGCAAACTAGTCTGAAGTTCACCCTGTTCTTAAAAAACAGGTTATGTCTGGTAACATATGTGCTGCTCTTCTGTGACCAGTAACATCAGAAACATTTAGAAAGACTTCTAAATGGTTGGAATGGCATACAGCATCCCTTGCAGTAGGTATATAATAGATTTTGTGAATATGCCACCGTTCTGTTTTAGTAACTTGTGTGCATCATTTCTGAAGATGACACTGTGTGCTGAAAAAGTTAATAGATTCTTATGCTACTACCACCTATTGCTTTCTTGTTTTTGACCCTAATGTCCTTGTAAAAACAAACCCATGTCATCAATTTTCTTGTAATAAGTCACCACTTCATTCACAGTACTTCTCTTTAAGGTATATTGAAGGTTTTGCTCTTGTAATAGTAAAACCCAACCATTTTCACCATGTAGCTAGTAAACCTGCTTTATTACTTAGCAATATAGGTACTGCCTCTGTTTTTAGGAATATTGTCTTGAATAGGAATAGTATAGGGTTAGAGTTTTAGGTTTAGAGCGTTATGCTTAGAATTAGAGGGATAGGACTATGATTAGGGATAGAATTGTGTTAGAGTTCAGGTTAGAATACAGGTTAGTGTAGAATAAATGTAGTAAAATTTTGTGGAGTTTTATGGTCATATAAGACGTGCATGATATCTACCAAACATATTGGAAAAAACCTTGCAACATCCTATGCGTGTAAATGCAAAAGAGTTGTAAATGTTCTTGATACACTTACATCATGGGTGAATAATTATATCCCACCTGACCTACATCATCTGTACTCTGGAAAATTCTGATACAAAAAAGGTGGTGCCATATGGGATTAGAATGGAAAGGCCCAAGAAGACTGAAGCAAGCCAAGATACTTGTGGAACAAATTAAACAGCTGTGTGCCCTGGACACCTAGTAGCCCTACTGAAGTTACCTAGAGATTTAAAGGCTGTGACTGAGTCTGTGGCCTCTAGTTACGATAAACAGGCTACTACATATTCTGTATCCATTCCTCTATTGAAGGACATCTGGGTTCTTTCCAGATTCTGGTTATTATAAATAAGTTTGCTATGAACACAGTGGAGCATGTGTCCTTGTTATATGTTGGAGCATCTTTTGGGACTATGCCCAGGAGTAGTATAGCTGAGTCCTCAGGTAGTACTATGTCCAGTTTTCTGAGGAACCACCAGACTGATTTCCAGAGTGGTTGTATCAGCTTGCAATCCCACCAGCAATGAAGGAGTTTTCCTCTTTCTCCACATTCTCTCCAGCATCTGTTGTCACTTGAATTTCTGCTCTTAGCCATTTTGACTGGTGTGAGGTAGGATCTCAGGGTTGTTTTGATTTGCATTTTCATAATGACTAAAGATGTTGAAAATTTCTTTAGGTGTTTCTCAGCCATTCGATATCCCTCAGTTGAGAATTCTTTGTTTAGCTCTGTACCACATTTTTAAAATAGGGTTATTTGGTTCTCTGTAGACTAACTTCCTGAATTCATTGTATATATTGGATATTAGCCATCTTTGGAATGGAGGATTGATAAAGATCTTTTTCCAATCTGCTGGTTGCTGTTTTGTCCTATTGGCAGGGTCCTTTGCCTTACAGAAGCTTTGCAATTTTATGAGGTCCCATTTGTCGATTGTGAGTCTTAGAGTATAAGCCATTGATGTTCTGTTCAGGAAATATTCCTCCATGCCCACGTGTTCGAGGCTTTCCCCCACTTTCTCTTCTATTAGTTTTAGTGTATCTGGTTTTATGTGGAGGTTCTTGATCCACTTGGACTTGAGCTTTGTACAAGGAGATAACAAATGGGTCTATTTGCATTTTTCTACATCCTGACCTCCAGTTGAACCAGCACCATTTGTTGAAAAATACTGTCTTTCTTTCATTGGATGGTTTTAGCTCCTTTGTCAAAGATCAAGTGACCATAGGTGTGAGGGTTTATTTCCTGGACTTTACTTCTATTCCATTGATCTTCCTGCCTGTCTCTGTACCAATACCATGCAGTTTTAATCACTATTGCTCTGTAATATAGCTTGAGGTCATGTCCTCCAGAAGTTCTTTTATTGTTGAGAATAGTGGAGTACTACTCAGCTATTAAAAGCAATGACTTAATGAAATTCTTAGGCAAATGGATGGAATTAAAAAAATATCATCCTGAGTGAGGTAATCCAGTCACAAAAGAACACACATGGTATGCATTCACTGATAAGTGGATATTAGCCCTCAAGTTCAGAATACCCAAGATACAGTTCACAGACCACATTGAGCTCAAGAAGAAGGAAGATCAAAGTGTGGATGCTTCAGTCCTTCTTAACAGGGGGAACAAAATACTCAAAGGAGGAAATATGCAGACAAAGTGTGGAGCAGAGACTGAAGGAAAGGTCATCCAGAAATTTCCCTACTTGGGGATCCATCCCATATACAGACACCAAACACAGACACTATTGTAGATGCCAAGAAGTGCTTGCTGACAGGACTCTGATACAGCTGTCTTCTGAGAGGATCTTCCAGAGCCTGACTAATACAGAGGAGGATGCTTGCAGCCAACCATTGGACTGAGCATGGGTTCCCAATGGAGGAGTTAGAGAAAGGACTGAAGGAGCTAGAGAAAGAACTGAAGTAGCTGAAGGGGTTTGAAACACATAGGAAGAACAACAATATCAAACAATAAGACTCCCAGAGCTCCCAGGGAGCAAACCACTAACCAAAGAGTACACATGGAGAGCCCCATGACTCCAGCCGAATATGTAGCTGAGGAAGGACTTATCTGGCATCAATGCAAGGAGAGGCCCTTGATCCTATGAAGGCTCGATGCCCCAGTGTAGGGGAATGCAGAGACAGGGAGGCAGGAGTGGGTGGGTAGGTAATGGAGCACCCTAATAGAAGCAAGGGGAGGGAAGATGGGATAGGGAGTTACCAGAAAGGAAACCAAGAAAGGTGATAACATTTGAAATGTAAATAAATAAAATATTCAATAAAAAAGGATAAATTGGCTAGATAGTTTCAAAAACAGTTTTGGTACAAATAATGGAAAAGTACAGAAGTTCAGTATAGAGCCTTAGAACAATTGTTCAGATAAGGCACTGCAATATTTGGAAGTTCATTAGTGACTCGACTACTCTTACTGTAAAAACAGCGTATCCCATGAAAAGGTAGTTTGAAGCCTTTTAGTCAAGCCTTTTTGGGAGTCAGGAAAAACCAAACACTACGAAGATCACACATACACTTAGAGCAGCCAGGGCTAGTGATGGGAAGCCCAGTTAATAATGCCATGCAAATGGTACTGGACCCATTGTGGCTTTAAGCTGCCAGGCCTCCCACCACCTCTTATAATTGACTGTCCTGTCAAGGCTCAAAAAGTGCTAGAAGGGGCACCTCCAATTCCTGTTGATGCCTCCTACATGGAAGATACTTACAGAGTCTCCAAACAAGAATGTGTAGCAGTGGTAATACAAATAAACATAGATTCTGTGTAACTTTAAGGAGGATAAAAAAAATTAGCCAGCACATAGATTTTAAAACTGTGTGTATGATAGTAACAGAAGGGCAGTGGTTGATGACACTCTGCTCTGACAGTTGGGAGATACTGAAATCCTGACCATATATATGGATGGCTCAATGTGAAAGGGAAAATGGCGAGCAATTGGATGACTCTCTTAGGAGTAACTTAAATAGAAAGAATACTCTAGATTTAAATAAAGTCTGAACACCAGAGAATGAGTTGGAAACTATCTATCTTGTTTGGAATTCCAATGATATACTTTGATGTACAGTCTGTTATATAGTCCTGTAAGGCTTATTCCTGTTTAAAGCATCAGGATGCTATGATGGGATGTGTGCATAAGTCAACCTGCACTGTGAGGGACTGGCAGGTACATTATATAGGATCCCAGCAAGTGAGTGAAGGGTGCAAGAAAGTTCTCATTTGTGTATATACTACCACAATAACTATAAAGGGCATTCACTGCAATCAAACAACAGAGAATGTGACCATGAAGGGATTTACCCGATTTAGGGTGACCACACAGAATTGATAGTGATAGCCACACTCATTACAGGACAACTTCCAGACAAATCTGTTCTGAGAAGAAGAAGATGTAATGTTACTTCTTCCTCACTCTTTCTCCTTCCCTAGCAGGGTTAATTGAGAGAAAGAATGGATTTCTAAAGCAACAACTGATGATCTTAAGGGAAGAAAGGAGCCAACCTTGGTGGAAGAAGGCCTGTCCAGAAACAGTATGACAGTTATTTAGAAATCAATCTGCCGAGGAATGGGTTGTCATTTAATTAGCTGTTGGTTGGGGAGGCCCCTACAATTTAAAAAAGGTTAGCACTGGTGATGTTGGCTTCATGCAAGAACAAGATAGTGGAACCCTATTGCTGAAGGTACTGTGTGCTGTGAGTACAGATGAGGGAGAAATAAAGCTGGGACTAAGCCGGAATCTATTCCCTTTCCCACTGTATGGTGATAGCAGTACCTGAAGTTGATATGTTGATGACTGTGTGTAGGGAGGCTCTTTTAAAATGTGGAAACCTGTTTGAGAAAACTGTGGACTTGTTGTGAACTATGGATGGGACAGAGTGAAGGACATGGCCTTCTAGAAAGAATCGCATAAACTTTAATAATGGATGCACATGAAAACAAAGGCATGAAGGGAACACACTGATGTGTACAAATTATCCCCATGGAAAGGCAAAGGACCTGAATGACTATTTTGGCATTTTGGTGTGATTGAAAATGAGAACTTGACCATTTCAAGGTATGTTTGAGGAGAAGGGTTTTATTGTAGATCTGAGGGAGAGCACAGCCAGAGGCATCTGGAAGAGTCCAGAGGAGGGAGAGAAAGTAGTGGATTGAACACTGCCAGAAAAATAACCCAGGACATGAGAAGAGGAGGCAGTGAAAGAGGAATAAAAAGAAGAAAAGAGAGTGTCAAGAAAAACAAGAGAGAGCCAAGGGAAACAGGAGCACAAAAGGGAAGGAGGGAGAGAGAGAAAGAGACAGACAGAGACAGAGAGACAGAGACAGACAGAGAGAAAGTAGAGGAGACAGAAGAGGAGGGAGGGAGGGAGAGGAGAGAAAGGGAAAGAGGGAGGGAGCAAGAGAGCATGTAGGTGAAATTGCATGGTTATATAAGAAAGAGAAGTTGAGGGACAGGAAGCAAAGCTCAAGGGCTGGATAAGTTTAGGCTAGGGACAGGGGTGAGAAGTGCTGAGAGGAGCCAGGACTTTGAAAAAGGTACTTAGAGAGCCTGGGGGGCCAGAAAGCATTTTAGTATGTTAAATAGCACCACAGTTAACCATTTGTCCTGAGTTCTGAGATCCTTTGGAACTGACAGTGTATATGCCTGCCTCTTTGCGTGCTTGTGTGTATGCCTGTGCCTGCGCCTGTGTGTATGTGTGTGGAGGGGTGGTTATTTTTAGTTATGAGCCTACATATATACATATATGTTGTCTCATTCTATGAGAATATGGGGAAACCATCATCCCAGCCTTCCTGACACTCCTGGTTTGGTTTGTTGTTGGAACCTTAGTAAGAAAGGTAGATAACTGCTCATGCCTACCCTGGGGGAAAAATGCAGAAACAGTGTAAATAAACAGGGTAGGAAATCCCTGTCCTAAATATGGGCTGCATCATAAATTATGGTCATTCTCTGAAGCAGAGAAGTAGACAACAGGCATTCATATTTATTGGATACATTCTGGGGTGGAATATTTTGTTGCCCCTGTCTTGGCTGTGGTTCACAATTAGAGAATCTTGTGCATTTGAATCCTTAATTACATCAGACAGGTTTCCAGGCTTTTAGCATCAGCCCTGGGTTGCTTTACTTTTCTTCCTTTCAGCTTTTAGGAAAAGGAAATGATGTCGTAGTTGTGTAGCCCGTAGAAGGCAATATCAGCAATACTCTGCTTCTAGGCCTTCAACAAGTTCAATATGAGACAGACTGATTCCATGAGAGGTTTCAAATTGGGAGTCTAGGAGACGAGGCCTATGAACTGGGCACATCCAGGCAAGTTAATTAAAAACATCCTAACCACCTAACCTGAATCAAGGACATGGGTCAGCACTTGTCCAGACCTCATCAGTAACAGATTCCAGCCTCCATGCCCTGGTAATGGAATATCCCTAAAGATGGAGTAATTAAAGGACACCTACCCTGAACTCCTCAGTAACAATTTACAGCCCCCACGGCCTGGTAATTGAATGCCCTTAGAGATGAGGTAAGATAGAGTTCACCTACCTTGGAAGTTCCTAATTTGCTTTACATCTAGCCTACGAGCTCATTTGGTGGTCACTCTATCTTGGATATGTGGAGAACCCAGCATGCTGGACCTCTGCAGAATAAAACACTCTGCATTTACACACTACTTGAGTCTGGGGTGTCATTATTCAGGGGATAATGGACCCTTACAATAAGTAGCTATCAAAACTTTGTAAATCTGAATTGAACTTCTGTCATCAACTTTCTCTAGCCCTCTAATATTCTGAGCAGCTACCTCTGCAGTCAGGTGGTTTTGATCCCTTCATATTCAATATCACAACTATGATCTTCCTCTGCGTTATCAGTGTTGTGTTTTATAAAAGTATAGAGAGAAGAAATCTGTTTGGTGGATGTGCAGTCAGGTTTGGGGAAAGGGATTGCCTCTGAGGGCCCATGCTGAGGCATTCTTTCCCATGATGGACGAGCCACACAAAAGTATAGTAGTTTATTCAGGGCATGGAGAGAGGAGTTGAGAGGATTATAGAGACAGAGAAAGGCAGAGAGAGCAAGCAAGGAGTAGAGGCTGTAAGAGAGAGGGGAGGGGAATTGGGAGAGATGGCGAGCAGGAGCAAGGGGACAGAGCATGAGTAGGAGAGCAGGAGAGAGAAGAGGGGGCAAGCAGCCCCTTTTATAGTGAGTCAGACACACCTGGCTATTGCCAGGCAACTGTTTTAGAGCCTCGACAAAATGCCAACATTCCTGTTTTGGATTAACTGAAAAAGGAAAAAAAATAGAAAGGGATGATGGTGGAGCAGGAATAGGTCTTCATGATCTTTAGCTGCTTGCTGGTGCCTTTGGGGTTATGTTTCTCTAGGAAACCTAAGAAAATGGGTATGGGGATGTTGGTCCAGTCTTACCAGAGTTGGCTGTTTCATTGCTGTCCAGGGTCTATGGAACCCTCTGTGGATGTATATATATAGAAGGAACAGGTCCAGTAGAAACATCTGTGTGTGAGAGTAGATTAGGACATCCAGGGGTTGATTCTCTGGAGCTGACCTGAGTATAGTAAACAACTGGAATTGACAAGATACTGAAACACACACACACACACACACACACACACACACACACACACACACACA
>JANHMN010000005.1:88146006-88158797 GCA_030674055.1 Rhabdomys pumilio
AGCAGCAGCAGCAGCAGCAGCAGCAGCAGCAGCAGCAGCAGCAGCAGAGCTCGTGCCCATGCCACAAAACGCTGGGTGGCAGCATTGGGGAGGTGGTGGTGGGGCAACGAGTTTTTCAAGAAGAGTCACAAAAGTTCATTATGCTTTCAAACAAACAAATTTATTGCGAAAGGAACCAGAAAACAGATGAACTTGCTGCAAAAGTAACATGAACTGACACCAGGTCTAAGGACCAGAGGGAAGAAGACCCCATGGCAGTGGGGACATCCCAGGTCAGTCCAGTTGAAGCTTTCAGGGCAGGCTGAGCTTGTCAAAGAGGTACTCGGCCGAGCCATTCTGCGGTGCCCCCATCTGGCGCAGGTTGGTCAGGTAGCCACCCATCTTCTTGAGGACATGGACCTGCTCATCCAGACAGCGTTGCTCCAGGAAGTCGCAGAGGTGAGCATCACCCTTTTCCTTGGCCAGCTCGTGCAGGTTGAGCAGGCTCTGGTTGATGGTCATCTCCATGCAGAAGGCGCATTCCATGGCCTGGAGGCCCCCCTGCCAACTGCTGCGGTCTGGTTTCGCGATGCTGGGCAGAATAGCATGGCCACCACGCTTATTCTGCAGGAACACGAACATCTCCACAGCGGCCTTGTAGTTGTGTGACTTGCTCAGGAAGAAACGCTTGAAATTCTCCAGGGCTACGTCATCACGGTCAAAGTAGAAGGCCATAGACAGGTACACATAGGAAGCATAGAGCAGCAGCCGGATATGGGTGTTGACTGCATCCTCACAGGCGCTGTCATAGTTTTGTCGCACTTGTGAGGGTGCTTCGGCCATGGCGGCCACTTGAACACAACCACAGTCTCAACAGTACCTGTAGCTGCTCAGAGGGGCAGAGCGGGCTCAAAGGGCAAGGTCCGGCTGTCCCGGAGTCCCTCAGAAGAGGGGAAGTGTCCCGGTGGCGCCTCAGGTGGCTCTGAGGCAGCCCCGCGTGCCTGTGCACAGGGTCTCACCGGGAATGACGGTTGGCGCCTGATGATGATGTCCTTTCAGCACCTGGGCTGAGAGAGGGGCGGGGCCGGGTCAGGAGTGCTGAGTTCCATGGCAGCGCCCCCCTGCTGGGCCCTGACTGACCTACCTACACCTTGTTCTTTAACCGGCTGGGTAGTCTCCGAAGTTTTAGACTACATCCTCTGGATGCTTCATATAAAGCGGTTCCTCTGGATAAGCCTAAATGTCATTCCTTTCAACTTTCTGCTCTCTGTTTCCTTAGAAAAAGTTTGTATCCGAATGCTTCATTTGAATGATTCCAACGATGAGAAGAGGGTCAGGTTGAAAGGTCATCAGGGTTCAGTTCCATACATAGACCAGGCAAGTCTAGGACGACTTTCGCATCCATGTAAGACTTTAAAGACAAGATTTTAAAATTGTTTTTGCAGGAGTACAGTAGTAGTTGTTGTTTTATGGATGAGGAGGGTACCTGAAAAGTAGAAGCTTTGATGCCTCTCTGTGGATAGTACAATTATTCATGGCAACTCACCACCATCCAACATTCTTTTTACTTCCATTGCCATTGAAGTAGCTTTTAGTTGTTTATAATCTATTATCCAAAGGTGTCAAAATGAGCATTAGGAATGTAGTTTTGTCATTATGCATATATGTGGAACATTAGAGCAATCAGAGGCTAATAAACAAAGGCTAATATTGCACTGAATTTATTAATATAACAAGTAAAATGGATTTAGAATCCTATTATGTATAACCTAATTTTTCTACATAGTATATAACAGTATATTTGTCTGCTTGTGGTGTGGGTTCTGGCAATCCACCTCAGACCTAACGTAAAAGCATCTAGTGCTTTTAACCACTGAGGTATCTTTCTACCCTCACGTGTTGCTTTTTAAGTTTCTGGATACTTGTCTTATGTCTGTAAAAAGACTGTAATGTTGAGGGCCATGGAATTTAGTTATGCTACTTGACTTACTAAGTTAGGTATGTCAATCTTTTTGGTTTTTACACAACTTTTTCTTTGGGGGTTCTTAGCAAACATGATGTTCAACTGTCTCATTTAAGCTTATAAGATTCATATTGTATAATATATTATATATATATAACACAATTAATGTTACATGATTATATCACATATAATCATATATATATCACATAATTTATAGGATTATATACAATATAATCATATTATAGTAATAATAGGGTATAAATTATGTTATATTGCATAATGATCCTTAAATTTTTTGGTGAATTGGACGCATGCCTAATAAAGTCTTGTGGTGTTGTTTTGTATTGTATTGTGAAAAATTCAAGAGTTGGTGAAGCTGACTTTGTGTTAGTTCGTGGAAATAGCATAGTACTCAGTATACCACGTATTGGTGTGGCTCATTATAAAAGAGTTATTTACATTCTCCTGTCAAATTTAAACCCTTAACAACTAAACATTAAGATGATTACTTGTGTTTCCTCTGGCCTGACATTCACTGACTGACAGGGAATATATGACTCCAATTCTGTGGTTACTGAGAAATGTGGAAGGTAGTTGAAGAGATTCCAGTCTACAAAAAAATGGAAGCTCTATTTTATGTAAGATCAATGTAAACAAAACTTGGTACAAAGGCACAGTAGGTAGGAATCAAACTATACAAGGAATTGGCAACTTGGCATGCTTCATAGACACAAGTGACTTTCATGATAGGATGAACATACTACAGGCATTTTGCTAGCAATTTACCCTCAAAATCAACATCTCTGTGATTTGGTTCATGTGGACCAACTATTGTTGATTTTTCTGGAAGCAGCTGTCCTGTGGAAAGAGCATAGGGGAGTTTGGTGACAGAAAAGAATATGATCAAACTTTATTGTGAGCACAATATTTTCTCAGTTGCATATATATATTTTTTTTCCAAAAAAATAATAATAAATAAAAGAAAGAAACTTCCACCCCTTTCTTTTCAATTTGGAGAAGAACATTAATAAATCACCATTGATGGATCAGCACTGATTAGCACAATGTCTTAAGGTGTTTAATGGAAAAATATGAAAGTAGAAATTGTATTTGTTAAATCTGAGGGAAAGGACTTCTGGTCTGGGCCCGAGCACTGAGCAGATCACAGGTGGCAGCTGTGCACCCAACCTCATAAAACCCAGATGAAGCAGGGCTACCAGGAGCTCTAATCAGGGCAGTATCTCAGGTAAGGAATCAGCAACACTCACCCCAAACAGGGAGTAACCGGGGCACACAGGGACCCAGGAATTCACTCCTGGCCCCGAGCACTGGTACCTTCCTGTCTGGGTCTGAGCACTCAGCAGATCCCGGGAGATAGCTCTGCACCCAATCTCACAGAACCCAGAGGAAGCAGGGCTCTCAGGAGCTCTAAGCTGGGCACTATCTTAGGTAAAGTGGCAGCAACACTCATACCAAATAGAAAGTAACCGGGACCCACTGGGACCCAGGAATTCACTCCTAGGCAGGTGTACCAGTTCCTTCCTGTCTAGGCCCCAGCACAGAACAGATCCCAGGAGGCAGCTCTGTACCCAACCTCACAAAACCTAGAGGTGGCAGGGCTCCCAAGAGTTCTAACCTGGGCAGTATCTCAGGTCAGGAGACAACAATACTCTACCCAAACAGGGAGTAACCAGGACCCACAGGGACCCAGGAATTCACTCCTGGCCCAGAGCACTGGTTCCTTCCTGTTTCTGCCTGAACACTGAGCAGATCTTGGACCTCAGCTGTGATCCCAGCAGCAACACTCATCCCAAACAGTTCTGACACAACCAAGATAATAGGAAAGACAAGGCTCCAGTCAGAGACAGCTCAGGTAGCACCAAGGAGATCCAGATGGTGAAAGGCAAGCAGGAGAACACAAGCACCAGCAACACAGAGTACTCGGCTTCATCAGAACCTAGTTCTCCCACATTAGAAAGTCCTGAATTACCCATATCACCAGGAAAGCAAGAGTCAGATCTAAAATCACTTCTAATGACGATGATAGAGAACTTTTAAGAAGGACATAAATAACACCCTCAACGAAATTGAAGAGAACACAGATAAACAGGTGAAAGCCCTTAAAGAGGAAACACAAAAATCCCTTAAAGAATTACAAGAGAACACAACCAAACAGGAGAAGGAATTGAACAAAATCATCCAGGACATATAAATGGAAGTAGAGACAATCAAGAAATCACAAAGGGAGACTACCATGGATATAGAAAACCTGGGAAAGAAATCAGGAGTCATAGATGCAAGCATCACCAACAGAATACAAGAGATAGAAGAGAGAATCTCAGGTGCAGAAGATACCATAGAAAATATTGACACAACTGTCAAATCTGAGGGAAAGACTAGAGAATCTGAGTAAACTTCTTGCTTTAAAATGTTCACTGTCTCTTAAGTCCTTTACCAAATATGTTCTTGCTTCTCACTTAATTTTTATGTTGTAGTTATAAAACATGATGCCCTTTTAGAAAAAAAAAATGAAACAAACATTGATTAGACTCAAATGCAAGTGTTAAATCAAACTTAAATCATAACCTCATTACTAGATAAGAAATGGAATGAATATAAAGGAAAAGAAAAGCACACTGGCAGACAACTATTTGCAATTCAAATGACAACTATATTATTGGCTTTCACATCACAAGTTCAGGCTAAATGCAAAGAAGGGCAAGCGAGCACATTTGTCATAACACTTTCCACAGAAAAGGAACCAAAGAGTAAAAGGTACCAAAGGGGATTGCACTGAATACTTGCAGACTCTGTGTGAGATAGAGGTTTACTCTTGAAAATATCAAATATGCTATTAGCATATGCATGCAAATAGAATGAAAGAAGATGTGCATTTCTTTGAAGATGTGCTTCACACACAACAGGTAAATTGACATTGTAAGCACTAAAGTGTACCTGAATTGAATTTACTGTCTGTAAAGAATAAAGGCTGTGATATGCAAGAAAGGAAGATAGCTGCCCATCATTTTACCTGTACAATTCAATACTGGATGATAAAAAATGATTTATACAATTATTTCATTACTATTTAAATTTATAGGAAATTATGCACATCTCCTTTTGTTCAGTACAATTACAGTATTTTGAGATTTACCCATTTTGTAAAATGATACCACTGAGTCTTTTTTATCAGAGTCTTTCTATTTTTAATGAATGGTTTTATGTAGTTTTACAAATGATTGTTATAACAGTGTCAAGGAAAGATTATGTGAGGAAATTAAATTCTAACATTGTTCTCACACTGTATAGAATATCAAAAATATTCTTGAAGGCAGAGTATAAGTTCATTGAGAAATGTTTCTGAATGTTAGGAATTACGTTTGTGGTTGTGGTGCCAAAGGGTGTTTTTTTTTCACTCAATGCATCTCAAATGCAAAATGAGCCGAGGACACAGTCAAGTAGGGTGGTAAGAAAATCTTTTAGTCAAGTTCCTTTTCATCATTTTCATAATCTTCATCATCCATTTTTTGTAGAATCGTTTCATATTTTTTTAATGCACTCGGTATAGGAGTACTAACAGAGTCGTAATTCCATCCCTTTTTCATAAAAAACTTCTGGAGTATTCCTGGCATACTGTAGCCCTTCTGTACAATGAAATCCTTAAAGGCAATTGCTCCATAGAGATTTTCAAGTGTGTCTGGTTTGCAGACTCTTTTACCTTCAATATCGAGCAAGTCCTTGGGGTCATTTAAAGGCTCTTTTAAGGCTTGTGTTTTCAATTGCTTCAGTTTCTGGTATGATGGTCCATATTTAAATTCCTCCTTGGTGGACATAGGAAGATCATACGGCGTTTGGACTTTCATCTCAAATTTTGGTGTCTGTTTGGAGAATTTGATTCCCTTTTCTTCTGTTACTCCTCTGAAGTACTTAAGCTTAGAAGGAAGATGACTGTTTATTTTGTCTGAGGATTCGTCATAAGTTGGTTGGTTAGCATAGTCCATGTCAAATTGTTGCAGCACATCCAAGTTTCCCAGTGCTTCATTCCATTCATATATATCATCACCTTCCTTTTCTGTGCTTGTATAATTAAGAGAGTCAAGCATATTCTGATTTCTGGATGTGTGTGTTGGAAGAAAATTTTTTTGATTCAACCTGGAATTTACCTGGGGTAGCAGGTTGAGTTTTCTGTGAAGCTTCTTCCCATGCTTTCTATTCTTATGTGCTTTCACTTGATTTTCAAAGTAAGGCCATTTATTTAGGTTCTGGTCACATTTTGGCTGCTCCTTCAAATTTGTGACATAGTCTTCAGCATCATCTTCCATCTGAGACAAGTGATTCAGCTTGTATTGTGTCCTTTTGATTCCTTGCTGACCCATTGATACTGAGCAATACAATCCAAAATCCTTGGGTGGCTTTCTCTGACTCATCTTGGAGGCAGTACTAGGTACTTTATTAAAAATTCTGGGGAAAACAGTTCCCTGGGTGGTTCGTGAAGGAATCTCTTCTTGTGGCTCATAATCTGTAGTAAAGTCATCAAGTTCTTCCTGAGAAAACTGCTGGTGATGGTCCTCCATGAAAGGTGCAGATATCTGTGGTTCTGTCTTATGCTTCAAGACAGGCTTGTGTCTGGGTAATCGAGGAAGCTGGTTCTCTGGCAGCCTCTGGTCCCCCATGATATCTATGGCTCTGAGGCCTCTATTCCATAGTAAGATGCTTGGTTACTAGGAAACTAGAAATTCTACATTGATGAACAACATGGAATTCTCTGGCCAAAGTTCCTTCTATTCTATTCTACAACACTTATATATAATACTCATTAATGATAGATCACCCCTTTAAACCCAGCAGAAGATTAGGAGAGCTTCAATTCTTCCACATATTCCTAACATGAGGTATAGTTAGACTTTTCAATTGGGAATATTCTAATGTTGGTGTGGTGGTATCTCTTCATGTTTTTCATTTGCTTTTTTATGTGGCCAATGATGCTGAAAATGTCCATATGCTGACTTGTCATCTATATATTTCCACTGGCTTATTATGTGTTCAACTTTTTTTTAACTGTTTAGTTTGTAGTGATTGTAGGAAATAATTTTGTTGAATTTTGGCAAATATTTGTGGGTTTTGGATTGAATTCCTTTATCAAATACACCACTTGTGAAAATTTTTGTTCCCCATCATTTGTCTTCTCATTAATCTGCTTCAAAGAATAGAGTATCAAATTTGATGATGGTCCCTTTGGCTAGTTTAGTCTTTAATAAAACATTGTTTTTAAATGACATTTAATTCTTTTTCTTCATAAAGTTTATGTGTTTTTTGTTTTGTTTTTTTATGTGTAGGATTCATGTCTAGGTTTGGTCAGTTACCTTGTGAAATTTAATATTTTTGGATCATGAATATATTGAATATTTTGTTAAATATTTACTATTATCCATGGTTGGATAATATTAGAAAAGCTAGTGTGGAAAAATGTAAGATGTTATTCACAGAATGTACTTTTGACTTTTACCATATGCTAGTTATCTGAATGTTCTTTGGATACCATTTTTTTTGCCTGTTTGTTTGTTGACCCTTTGTTTCTCTTTCTAGCAAGCAATTCTTCCATATAGATTAACAAATAACTGTGGTTGTTCTTTCCAAAGTTTCTGTTGCTGTTGTATATGCTGGAAACTTTAAAGTTCTGTGAAAATTGTTAGCACTGTTTACTTAATGTATGCAAATGATTCCATTTTGCTTTTGATGATAGTTCTGTGAATTAACTAGACTGATGAGGATAATTAATATGTTAATTGTTTTGGATCTTCTGACCTATGAAACAGGTACATCTATTTACATTAGTGTATATGCTTTTTACTTTTGTCAGCATTATTTTTGTCATATATCTGTCTCTTATTTTTTTCCTCTAACTTTTCCTTAAATACTTTACATTTGTGACGAATTGTATTGAGAATGTGTTTTGATAGATGGAAAAGGTATCCCATTGAAACTCATGTTTGCTAGTGATGACATTTTTTCTATGTGTGGGGAGATAATGGCATCATCTGACTATATAGCCCAAACAGGAATGAAACTCAGTATGTAGTTTAAGCTGGCCTTAGTCAATGTAAGCTTTGACTTCAGCCTCCTGAATCATGGGTAAGTTTCATAATGTGTGGAATTTGTTCTTCTGAACACCCTGTTTGAAATTTCGTTTAGAATTGTGTTTTTAATTTCTGTTAAATTCTGGATGATGATGATAATTTTGTTAGTAGTGCTTTGAGCAAGTGACTCTACTGCTGTCACACTTGTAGTAGTTTGGTGGGTAGTTGATAATACTCTCGGTTTTGTTTCATTATATCCAAGTTATCTTTTCTTTGGCTGGCCAGGCATGGTGTTGACACCATGATATATGCCATTTCCACAATTTTTTTTTCTGGAGCAAATTACTTATTTCATTACTTTGAACTTAGTGACAACATTGGTATCAGCCTTTTTTCCTCTTTCTTGAACTTTTACAGAAAGTCAGTAAATAACTTCAGACATTCATAGGGCTCTTTACATTTATTTTCTGTTTTTTATTTTATCCATCCATTTATTTTTTGACAGTGCTGGGAAAAGAACCCAGAGTCTTACCCATAGTGAACAAGTGCTCTCTGAGTTACACCTCAGTTCACAGATGCATTAAAAGCAGACATCTGTCATTATATGCGTGGGTGCACCTGTTCTGAGAGTTGTCGGGTATGTGCATAAAAGGTTCACTGGTCACTCTGTACTTGTTACTAAACAGAAAAGCTGCTGGCAGGACAGTGGGAAGATGGCCTTTCTGCTTACAATGTTCCAGGTGGTAGGATCTTAGACCTCTGGATGTACCTGTGCCCCAAGGCTCACCCCAAGGGCTGTTTGGAGAACACCATACTGGACATTGGCATCTAAGATCAACTCTGGGCCAAGCAAAGGACATAGGAATGAGAAAGTACCTCCAGCCCAGTACCTTTAAGAAAGTCCTCAATGTGCGGTTGAGGTGCTGGCCAGATTGGTTTGCAGCAGACTGAATGCCCTTAGTCTAGATCCCTTAGATCCAGAAGAGCTTATCCCCTTACCTGCAAGAAAAGATGCTCCTTGCTCCTTAAGGTAAGGTGCTGAGTGCCCTGGCTGAAACCAGCTATGCTCATTGTTAAGTGGTAGCAGACATAGACTCTGCAGCACACTCATCCATTCCAATGATGGTCTCCTTCCTCTGAACCTACACCTCTCACTTCTGCCCTGTATTTGACCAGTCTACCTCAGCACACAGTTGTGGGACCAGGCCCTGGTAGTCCAGGTGCAAGTTCCAGATGCTCACATGCCACAGGCCTGCAGCCATGGCTCCAAGAAAGCTCACTAGAGACAGAGTCCCTGCTGTGCAGAGACTTGACAGGCCTCATAACCCCATCCCAGGCTACTGGCTTGAGGAGTTACTGAAGGACGAGGTGTTGGCGACAGCAGTAGGATGGAGCTAAGCATACTAGCTGCAGTGCTGTGGATTGGTGGCTGGGGCACGACAGTCTGCAGTAATGCTCTCCCATTCTCGTTTCACCATGATGTAAAGCCTCATTGCTGTCTGGGCATCCTGGAGTGAACAATGCTCTGCCTATTGGACCCTGATCCCCAGAATTTTCTCAGAAAGTTGTTTCAGAGACGGTCGTCCACTCTTTACTCGACTCCTAAATGGTTTGAATTTTTGGGTATCTCTGATTTTCTTTTTTGGATGGTCAAGGAATGGAACCTTTAAATCATTGTGTAGCACATGCCCCACCAGGATTCTGCCCTTCAACATTTCTGACACTTCCTTCTTCACAACTTCAAACTCTTCTCCCTGCTTCAGGTTCTCAGGCCGGATCCCACTGATGGCCCTCCTGTACTCAGTCACTGGCTCAGTTGGCTTGATGTACTTGTCATAAACACATTTTCCATACTGGTTCACAATGGACACATGGGATGTGATGCTCTCTTCCCCTTTGGGACCCACTCCTTCCATCTCATAATCCAGGGCTAGGGCTTTTGTCAGGCTGCCAAAGGCCTGTTCCTTCACCAGGGAGATGGTATGCTTGCTCTGCCCCAGCCTCTTCCGTACCAGCATGGCTGCCTCTGGGCCTATGGCAGCCTCAATATCATCTGGATCCACATCATCAAACCAGATGTCATCCTCAGTTGGCATGGGCTGACTCAAGATGACTGCTGCCTCCTTAGTTTCTAACTTATGCTTGATTTCCCCTTGATGAGAAGGGTTGTCACTATATGTCCTGTTCTTGGCTCCTTTCTTCTGCTCTGTTCCAAAGGTATTTGTGGGAGGTACTAGTGTCTTCCTGTCCTTCTTAGGTGCAGATGCGACAGAGCTCCTAGTGGTCCTGTCTTTTTCTGTCTTCTTGTCTCCCTTTGATTCATCTGAGGTCCTTTTTCTGTTCTGCTGGATGATTTGGAAATGTATTTTGTCATTCATCTGAGAGACAAGAGGTTTTTCTGGGGCCTGTGACTTTTGTTTCAGCAGCTCTTGCAGTGCCTTCCAATTTTGAGAAAAGTTCTCTGGGGCCTTTGGCAGTCGGCCTGCGACAGCAGCTAGGAGGCTTCCCGGAGTTCCATTTCCTCCCAGTGCTTTGCTCTTTCTGAACTTCTTGGCTTTCTTCTTAGGGAGCTTCTTGATAGGCCCAGGTTGGAGCACTGGCATGATGGCCTTAGTCTTAATCTTCTTGCTCTCCAAAGCTCGAGCCATCAGGGAAGAGACTCTGACTCTGGCGATCGCAGAAGCATACCCCAGGATGCAAGCTTGCCTCCACAGTGCATGAGGTTTCCCAGGTTGTTCTTCTCTTCTTGACCTGCCTATTTTCTGTTTTAATAAGGATTAATCTCTGATGCCTGATAATCAGTGGTTGCAAACTATTGCCTTATGCATTTATCCCATTTTTGTTACATTCAAGAAGAAATGTAGTCTGTTTTAGTTGATTATGCTGAGAAAAGAAATTTTAATTTACTTTTATTAGTCTATTACCACTAATCTAATAAAGTTGCTTTGAAGTGAGTAAGCTCATGCCATCCTGTTCTGGCTACACTTTGTATTTTCCTTAGACAGGTCTCAGCCTTCTATCAGCCAGCATCCAATAATCAGGTCTGCCTTGGCAACATATTTGAGATTTCCATAGTCTTGACCATGGTCTAGATGTTTTAGGAAAATAATCAAAGTAAATTAAAATAACTAAAAATGGTATAATAAAAATAATTGATGTTTGTTATATCTAAAATAATTACTATGCTCTGTTAGGAAAGAGAATTTCTATGTAACTGACTCTTGTCTAACTTTGAAGTAAATCATTGTCTTTCTTGTTTTTGCCTTTAAAAATTCGGTATCACTGGTTGGGCAGTGTGATGGTTTGTATATGCTTGGCCCGGGGTGGCATTATTAGGAGGTATGACCATGTTGGAGTAGGTGTGTCACTGTGGCCATAGACTTAAGACTCTCACTCTACCTGCTTGGAAGTGAGTCTTCCACTAACAGCCTTCAGATGAAAATGTAGAACTCTCAGCTCTGCCTGCACCATGCCTGCATAGATGGTGCCAAACTCCCACCTTGATGATAATGGACTGACCCTCTGAAACTGTAAACCAGCCCCAAATATATGTTGTCCTTTATAAGACTTGCCTTGGTCATGGTGTCTGTTCACAGCAATAAAACCCTAACTAAGACAGGCAGTGATGGCACATATCTTTAATCCAATACTTGGGCAGGCAAATTTCTGAGTTTGGGGTTAGCTTTGTCTACAAAGTAAATTCCAAGATAGCCATGGTTACACAGATAAACCCTGCCTCGAAAATAAAAAAAAACAACCAAATAAATGACCAACAGCAACAACAACAATAAACAACCCAACCAACCAAACAAACCCTCTGTATTGCTTGCTAAGTTTAGGCACCAGGAAACTGGGTTTTCAGAAGTGCAAGCTCACTCTTCATTGGGCCATCAGTAAAAAGGACTTAAAACTATTTAACTGGAACACTCAGCACGGTTGTCAATGACTATCTCATGTGAATTACTTCATTGGTAGCCCCAGAGAGATCCTCCACATTCCATAGGACTCATCCTTGTTCCCAGAATTCCAGGTCAAAGAGAAATTATAGGGGAAGTGCCTCCTGGAACAACTGTTTTTGCAAACATAAAGACAGACAAAGTCTTTCTGACACTCCTAGGAGGTAGATCTTTGTACTGAATTCAGTTCTGGTTCTGGTTTCTGGTTCTTATTGAGGATGACAACAAGGCTTTGATTATTTCTGGTGAGTCTTTTTCTTCTGGATAAAAGAGATTATTGAAGACCCCCCTTCCTTGTTAGTGAAGACAATTCCATTGGGAAACTTTTCCCTAGTCCTCCCCACGCTAAGTTGAGACATTGGTAATGGAGGGACCCTGTATTATTGTTATGCATGTCATGTGAGAATTGGGTTTGGATTTGCTTAAATGAATGGGCAGTCAACTGTGTAAGTGAATAAATGCATGCTGGGAAAATTTGGCCCAGGGAATTGTTTATTTGATTTCTTGATTTTGTTTCTGGTGTTTCTCTTTTGTCTTGTCTTCTCAAAGGGGAACTGACTATGATAGACTGAGATTGATATGGTTAACTAAGATTTTCTGCTGGATTTCTGGATTCTCTCACTGTGTGGTACCATTTATACATCATTGTTCATTGTTGATTTGTTTTATTTTTATGCAACAAACAACACCTTTCATATCTATCAGAGAAAATTCTAGTCATACCCATTCTCTCCTGAACTCTCTCTCTCTCTCTCTCTCTCTCTCTCATACACACACACACACACACACACACACACACACACACACACACACACA
>JANHMN010000005.1:88163880-88174440 GCA_030674055.1 Rhabdomys pumilio
AATAATAATAATAATAATAATAATAATAATAATAATAATAATAATAATAATTCTATAAACCAGCAGGTTGGCTTGGAGGCACAGAGGTGATAAGCGTTAGGAGTAAAACCAAATTTACAAACCATTGTATCAAGCTGAAAAGGTGGCTAATTTCTTTCTGACCCTGTAGGAAAAGGGCTCTCTGCAACGTATGTAGAGTTATCTGGCAGACCTTCTTAATCTTTCCTCCATATACCAGTGCTCAAGACAGACAAACAAGTTCGTTCACTCATACATGCATTCAACTTTTAAAACATTCTTTCCCATTTTCTTCCACCTTTTCAGAGATCCCTGACTGACTGACTGCCTTCCTTTAGGCAGTTCAGTTCAGTTATGAAGTTCCTTTAGGCGTGATCTGTGGGTCTTTACAACCACCACAGCCATCAGAATGTAAATCCACGTGTAACAAGAAGTAAGTCTGATTCAGAATGACTCAGTAGCTGGTGTGGATTCAAAGTTCAAGATTCTGGCACTCAGTAGTTTATTTCAGGTATATTTAAGCACAGTACATTTTGGAAAAGAAGTTACCTGGTGATTATTAACTCATCGCTGTGTGTACAACAAAGCTTAAGACACAGTTACATTGAAACTCTTGTAAAGTACAAGTGGCATCTTTTATAAAGATAGATTTTATAGATTAACCAGGAAAACAGGCTCAAGGGAAAAAATACTCCCTATAAGTGACTCAATGAGGATAGTACTATAGATTGACTGAGGTAAAAATAAGAGTCTCAGAGAGGATGTGTAGCCTGGCTATACAGATAGGACAGAGATCACACCTATTCCCAGACTTTTGGTCTAAAACTAGGTTGTACATCACTCCTTTGGAAGAGACAATCCTTTGTATTTGTAGTTCCTGGTTTTTCTGGTGGGGATCTGTGAGAACAATGACATACATGCTTCCTGCAGGGATCAATATCCTCTCCTGTCCAGGGAGACTGGCCTTGTGAGTAAAATTTATGAGCAAGGTCTTCCCTTGTCCTGTGGCCTTTATAGTGAGTTAGCCCTCTCTAGTGAGTCCATCCAGAGCTTGACTTTTCTGAAAGGCTGGAGCACCACTTTGAAGGAATAACCTAGAAACTGTCAGATGGTATACTTTCTCACTTGAAGATTCTCCATCCCTGTCTAACCAAGCTACTATCCTAGTGGCCCACTGGGTTGGCATGATTTAAATTTCTCAGAGGCCTCTTTATGTTTCCAGGACTGCTGGAGCTCAGACCTTCAACAACCTGAGCATTCATTTGAAGAATTTGAGAAATATTTTTATTTATTGTTTTTATTTATTTATTTATTATTTAGAGAATTACAACCTGTAATGCATATTCATTAAATGTATTCATATAGAAAAAATATACAACATACCTTTTACTGGATTATACATTCTATTTTTCCTAATCTGCTTTTATAACATTTTAATTATATGCAATTAATGACCTTAATGTATTAAGGTCAGTTCTAGGTTGAGGAACTAGCAATACAATAGATGCAAATAGTCAAGGAACAAGCAAGACAATAAACACAAATAGTCAAAGAACAAGCAAGGCATTAAACCCAATTACATGAACCCTCCCGTGATCATTGTTTCTAAGGGTTTATCCAAATGAACAAAATACCTGAGCCTACTTCCCTGTCCTAGCCCAAAGTCATTTTCATGCCTAAAGCCTACTTCTTTGTTCTAGCCTATGATTTAAATTCCTACCTGAAATTACTTCTTTGTTTTAGCCTAAGATTTAGACTCCTGCCTGAAATTACTTCTTTGTTCTAGCCTAATTTCAGATTCCTGCCTGAAGCCCCCCTTTTTTTGTCCTTGGCCAATGTTAGATTCCTGCCAAGAAGCCCTGTTACTAATATGTTGAATATACAAGAGGATTTAGATAGGCATTTGGAACAACCATTGATGCTCTTTATCCTATTCAAATTATTGGAAGGAGGTTTAGAGTTTAGGAGTAAGGAACCATCTTGAGTGTCATGCCAAATAACCAATGAATTTGTGTTACTTCTGAAATTTACAATGAGAGACATTATAATTAGAAAAAAGTTTAAAGACACTTGCAGGATATTTGGCATAATTCTAACACCACTCTGGATGTTTTAACTTTGCATAGTGAAATTATGATTTTAAAGAATGATGCTCTGTTGAGCTTTGATGCTGCAGATACTGCTGATGAAATTATCCATGGCCTGAGGTCAGTATTTCCATTTTGGTCAAGCTTCAAGAATGGTATATATAGTTTGATCATGCTAACTCTTTTTGTCCTGGGAATATTTTAATTTCTTCCCATTATGTGAAAACTTGTCTTTAACAACATCAACATGTTGGCAGCCAAAGTACATGGCTTGAAATTGAAAATAGACCCCCAGACAGAGTTATTAAACTAACAGGCTGGCAAGCCAAGATCGGGTAAGATTCTGCACAGAGCCTTACCAGCCTAAGACATAAGTGCATTGCTTTTGATAATGAATATTCCATGATGGAAAAGGAAGGCACTCTTGTCAGAATGACTTGAGACAGGCTCAGTCTTACTTAAAAAACAAAAAAGGAGAAATATTTTCGAATAAAATTTTTATAAAATATATTCTGATCATGGTTTCCTTTCCCCCATCCTCTCCTTGATTCCCTCTCTGATCCTCCCCACCTCCATACCTATTCAAGTCCATGCCTGTGTGTATTTCAAAAAAGTAACAACAGACAAAATAACTTCCAGAATTTAAAAGACAAAAAAAGCATAAGAAACACATATTAACCAAAACCTATAAAAACACAAAATCAGAAACTATAGTGTGTTATACACAAGCAAAACAATAGTAGGATACAAACAGATTAAAACTAACTAAAATGAAAACAAAATAACCTACAAAAAATACCATTAAGATAACTTCTGTGTTGGCCATGTACTGCTGGGCAAGCAGCATAACCTAAAGAGTGGTTTGAATACTCCATTGGAGCAAACTTATTTTCCCTTTGCAAGTGGTTGCTAATTAGAGATGGTTTCTTGGTTAAGAATGGGAACTTGTGTCAACTTTTCTCTCTCAGCACTGAGCCCCAACTGGCTTAAATCTGTGCATGCCCTGTGTAATGTTTCTTCCATAGTCTTCAGAGTCTATACATACATTAGTCCTGTTCTGTCTGGAAGACACTGTTTTCTTGGTGTTACTAATGTGCTCTGGCTTTTTTTTCTCCTTCTTCTCTCCTCTTCTGCATATCTTCCTGAGATAAAGAAAATAATTGATGAAGACTGATGAACTTATTTTTAATTTGCTGACAGACACAGCCAGCTGACCCAGTGAGCTGGAGAGAGACTGGCACCAGTCTACAGTTATAACATTTATAGGTTGTGCAGCATCAATTTGGTCATATTTAGGGTTTGCCTATGTGTACTTCCATGTAGCCAAAAAGAAAGTGAAATGATGGAAGGAAAAGATTTGTAAAGAAGATGATGTACTATTGTCTTACAGAGATTTCTGTTCATAGGAAAATAATATCTTTGTATCTATTACTATTAAAAAACTTTCAAAAGGACTCCTTATAATGGTAACAGAAAAATCCATGATCCACTCTGTACCTTTTATTATTGGTGGTGTAGTAGTTTTGATTTTAGCCTACATGACTAAGGACCATAAGCAAGAATGCTTACAGAAGCACAAATAATGAGGTTAGAGAAGTTATTTTGTAACTGTCTGTTTCTCAAGGTAAAGAGTATGAGAAGGACAAAGGGGTGGGAAAGTGGTGTTAGCTGAAGCAGTTGTAAGTTGCCATGTGGGCACTGGGAACAGAACCTGAGTTCTTTGCAAAAATAGCATGTGCTCTTAACTACTGAGACACCTCTATAGCCCCAGATTTTTGTCTTGAAATATAGTATTACTTTTCGAAATTTCTATGTGTTGAAGATAAAAGAAAATATCTCACACCATGTTTTCACATATGTGGACATACTTATTTTTTTCAGATTGCTAATTTAAAAAGAATTTTAAACTAATTCTTTGATAATTTTACATAATATACTCCAATCCCACTCATCAACCCATCCCTTCAAATGTGCCCTTGCAACCTATCCCCTCCAAATGAAAATGAAAATAAAACATTAAAAATATCTCAAACTTCTTGCCATGGAAGCTGTAGTGAGTCCCACAGTATATCCTTTTGTCCGTATATCTTTACTTGCAAATATTCATTGCAATGAGTCATTGGTCCGGTTTGAGGCCTTTGGCTTCTGCTATACTATCAATACTAGATCCACATTGGGGATTACTCTATAATATCCTGTTGTTTCCCTGTGTCATGGAGATTCTGCAGCTTTGCTTCTACAGGATAGTCCACTTCATACCCTCCAGCAGTTCCAACATAGGGTAGATGTTGAGGTGGGCCAACTCAAAACTCTGGATCAGGGCCTGCATAGTAGCTGAGTTGGTTAGTTTACCAGCTCTTCCATACTCATACCAGGGCTAACTCTCCAGCACTGCCATAGCTAGCTCATCCAGTGCTGCAAGTGGCAAGGGGCAGAGGCTCCTCTCCTGCTTTCATGCCCCTAGGGCCAGCTGAACCATTGCTTCTGCCACCAGGGCAAGCTCTATTTCATTACACAGGCAAGGTGCAGGATATGATGTACTGAGTGCTTCAACTGGCAAGGAGTGCAAGCAATTCTCCCAAGTGTTGCAGCCAATGAGGGGTGAATCAGGAGTGTTAAACAATTACAAAATGAAGAAATGAGGTAAATATCAAGAGGGTAAGAATAGTGGAAAGGAACTTGACTAAAAGAATTTCCTATCACCATCTACTTGACTGTGTACTCTGCTCATTTTGCACTTGAGATGCATTGAGAAGACGCGTTTGGAATCACATATATAAACATAACTCCTAATATTCCAGAAATTATATATATATATGAATGGAATGAAGCACTGGGAAACTTGGATGTGCTGCAACAATTTGACATGGACTATGCTAACCAACCAACTTATGACGAATCCTCAGACAAAATAAACAGTCATCTTCCTTCTAAGCTTAAGTACTTCAGAGGAGTAACAGAAGAAAAGGGAATCAAATTCTCCAAACAGACACCAAAATTTGAGATGAAAGTCCAAACGCCGTATGATCTTCCTATGTCCACCAAGGAGGAATTTAAATATGGACCATCATACCAGAAACTGAAGCAATTGAAAACACAAGCCTTAAAAGAGCCTTTAAATGACCCCAAGGACTTGCTCGATATTGAAGGTAAAAGAGTCTGCAAACCAGACACACTTGAAAATCTCTATGGAGCAATTGCCTTTAAGGATTTCATTGTACAGAAGGGCTACAGTATGCCAGGAATACTCCAGAAGTTTTTTATGAAAAAGGGATGGAATTACGACTCTGTTAGTACTCCTATACCGAGTGCATTAAAAAAATATGAAACGATTCTACAAAAAATGGATGATGAAGATTATGAAAATGATGAAAAGGAACTTGACTAAAAGATTTTCTTACCACCCTACTTGACTGTGTCCTCGGCTCATTTTGCATTTGAGATGCATTGAGTGAAAAAAAAACACCCTTTGGCACCACAACCACAAACGTAATTCCTAACATTCAGAAACATTTCTCAATGAACTTATACTCTGCCTTCAAGAATATTTTTGATATTCTATACAGTGTGAGAACAATGTTAGAATTTAATTTCCTCACATAATCTTTCCTTGACACTGTTATAACAATCATTTGTAAAACTACATAAAACCATTCATTAAAAATAGAAAGACTCTGATAAAAAAGACTCAGTGGTATCATTTTACAAAATGGGTAAATCTCAAAATACTGTAATTGTACTGAACAAAAGGAGATGTGCATAATTTCCTATAAATTTAAATAGTAATGAAATAATTGTATAAATCATTTTTTATCATCCAGTATTGAATTGTACAGGTAAAATGATGGGCAGCTATCTTCCTTTCTTGCATATCACAGCCTTTATTCTTTACAGACAGTAAATTCAATTCAGGTACACTTTAGTGCTTACAATGTCAATTTACCTGTTGTGTGTGAAGCACATCTTCAAAGAAATGCACATCTTCTTTCATTCTATTTGCATGCATATGCTAATAGCATATTTGATATTTTCAAGAGTAAACCTCTATCTCACACAGAGTCTGCAAGTATTCAGTGCAATCCCCTTTGGTACCTTTTACTCTTTGGTTCCTTTTCTGTGGAAAGTGTTATGACAAATGTGCTCGCTTGCCCTTCTTTGCATTTAGCCTGAACTTGTGATGTGAAAGCCAATAATATAGTTGTCATTTGAATTGCAAATAGTTGTCTGCCAGTGTGCTTTTCTTTTCCTTTATATTCATTCCATTTCTTTTCTTATCTAGTAATGAGGTTATGATTTAAGTTTGGTTTAACACTTGCATTTGAGTCTAATCAATGTTTGTTTCATTTTTTTTTTCTAAAAGGGCATCATGTTTTACAACTACAACATAAAAATTAAGTGAGAAGCAAGAACATATTTGGTAAAGGACTTAAGAGACAGTGAACATTTTAAAGCAAGAAGTTTACTCAGATTCTCTAGTCTTTCCCTCAGATTTGACAGTTGTGTCAATATTTTCTATGGTATCTTCTGCACCTGAGATTCTCTCTTCTATCTCTTGTATTCTGTTGGTGATGCTTGAATCTATGACTCCTGATTTCTTTCCCAGGTTTTCTATATCCATGGTAGTCTCCCTTTGTGATTTCTTGATTATCTCTACTTCCATTTTTATGACCTGGATGGTTTTGTTCAATTCCTTCACCTGTTTGGTTGTGTTCTGTTGTAATTCTTTAAGGGATTTTTGTGTTCCTCTTTAAGGGCTTTCACCTGTTTATCTGTGTTCTCTTCAATTTCGTTGAGGGTGTTATTTATGTCCTTCTTAAAAGTTCTCTATCATCGTCATTAGAAGTGATTTTAGATCTGACTCTTGCTTTCCTGGTGATATGGGTAATTCAGGACTTTCTAATGTGGGAGAACTAGGTTCTGATGAAGCCGAGTACTCTGTGTTGCTGGTGCTTGTGTTCTCCTGCTTGCCTTTCACCATCTGGATCTCCTTGGTGCTACCTGAGCTGTCTCTGACTGGAGCCTTGTCTTTCCTATTATCTTGGTTGTGTCAGAACTGTTTGAGATGAGTGTTGCTGCTGGGATCACAGCTGAGGTCCAAGATCTGCTCAGTGTTCAGGCAGAAACAGGAAGGAACCAGTGCTCTGGGCCAGGAGTGAATTCCTGGGTCCCTGTGGGTCCTGGTTACTCCCTGTTTGGGTAGAGTATTGTTGTCTCCTGACCTGAGATACTGCCCAGGTTAGAACTCCTGGGAGCCCTGCCACCTCTAGGTTTTTTGAGGTTGGGTACAGAGCTGCTTCCTGGGATCTGTTCTGTGCTGGGGCCTAGACAGGAAGGAACTGGTACACCTGCCTAGGAGTGAATTCCTGGGTCCCAGTGGGTCCTGGTTACTTTCTATTTGGTATGAGTGTTGCTGCCACTTTACCTAAGATAGTGCCCAGCTTAGAGCTCCTGAGAGCCCTGCTTCCTCTGGGTTCTGTGAGATTGGGTGCAGAGCTATCTCCCGGGATCTGCTGAGTGCTCAGACCCAGACAGGAAGGTACCAGTGCTCGGGGCCAGGAGTGAATTCCTGGGTCCCTGTGTGCCCCAGTTACTCCCTGTTTGGGGTGAGTGTTGCTGATTCCTTACCTGAGATACTGCCCTGATTAGAGCTCCTGGTAGCCCCGCTTCATCTGGGTTTTATGAGGTTGGGTGCAGAGCTGCCACCTGTGATCTGCTCAGTGCTCGGGCCCAGACCAGAAGTCCTTTCCCTCAGATTTAACAAATACAATTTCTACTTTCATATTTTCCCATTAAACACCTTAAGACATTGTGCTAATCAGTGCTGATCCATCAATGGTGATTTATTAATGTTCTTCCCAAAATTGAAAAGAAAGGGGTGGAAGTTCCTTTCTTTTCTTTTATTTTTTTTTGATAAAAGAAAAAAATATATATATATACATATATACATATATACATATACATACACATATATACATATATACATATATATATGTATATATATATATATATATGTAACTGAAAAAATATTGTGCTCACAATAAAGTTTGATCATATTCTTTTCTGTCACCAAACTCCCCTATGCTCTTTCCACAGGACAGCTGCTTCCAGAAAAATCAAAAATACTTGGTCCACATGAGCCAAATCACAGAGATGTTGATTTTGAGGGTAAATTGCTAGCAAAATGCCTGTAGTATGTTCATCCTATCATGAAAGTCACTTGTGTCTATGAAGCATGCCAAGTTGCCAATTCCTTGTATAGTTTGATTCCTACCTACTGTGCCTTTGTACCAAGTTTTGTTTACATTGATCTTACATAAAATAGAGCTTCCATTTTTTTGTAGACTGGAATCTCTTCAACTACCTTCCACATTTCTCAGTAACCACAGAATTGGAGTCATATATTCCCTGTCAGTCAGTGAATGTCAGGCCAGAGGAAACACAAGTAATCATCTTAATGTTTAGTTGTTAAGGGTTTAAATTTGACAGGAGAATGTAAATAACTCTTTTATAATGAGCCACACCAATACGTGGTATACTGAGTACTATGCTATTTCCACGAACTAACACAAAGTCAGCTTCACCAACTCTTGAATTTTTCACAATACAATACAAAACAACACCACAAGACTTTATTAGGCATGCGTCCAATTCACCAAAAAATTTAAGGATCATTATGCAATATAACATAATTTATACCCTATTATTACTATAATATGATTATATTGTATATAATCCTATAAATTATGTGATATATATATGATTATATGTGATATAATCATGTAACATTAATTGTGTTATATATATATAATATATTATACAATATGAATCTTATAAGCTTAAATGAGACAGTTGAACATCATGTTTGCTAAGAACCCCCAAAGAAAAAGTTGTGTAAAAACCAAAAAGATTGACATACCTAACTTAGTAAGTCAAGTAGCATAACTAAATTCCATGGCCCTCAACATTACAGTCTTTTTACAGACATAAGACAAGTATCCAGAAACTTAAAAAGCAACACGTGAGGGTAGAAAGATACCTCAGTGGTTAAAAGCACTAGATGCTTTTACGTTAGGTCTGAGGTGGATTGCCAGAACCCACACCACAAGCAGACAAATATACTGTTATATACTATGTAGAAAAATTAGGTTATACATAATAGGATTCTAAATCCATTTTACTTGTTATATTAATAAATTCAGTGCAATATTAGCCTTTGTTTATTAGCCTCTGATTGCTCTAATGTTCCACATATATGCATAATGACAAAACTACATTCCTAATGCTCATTTTGACACCTTTGGATAATAGATTATAAACAACTAAAAGCTACTTCAATGGCAATGGAAGTAAAAAGAATGTTGGATGGTGGTGAGTTGCCATGAATAATTGTACTATCCACAGAGAGGCATCAAAGCTTCTACTTTTCAGGTACCCTCCTCATCCATAAAACAACAACTACTACTGTACTCCTGCAAAAACAATTTTAAAATCTTGTCTTTAAAGTCTTACATGGATGCGAAAGTCGTCCTAGACTTGCCTGGTCTACGTATGGAACTGAACTCTGATGACCTTTCAACCTGCCCCTCTTCTCATCGTTGGAATCATTCAAATGAAGCATTCGGATACAAACTTTTTCTAAGGAAACAGAGAGCAGAAAGTTGAAAGGAATGACATTTAGGCTTATCCAGAGGAACCGCTTTATATGAAGCATCCAGAGGATGTAGTCTAAAACTTCGGAGACTACCCAGCCGGTTAAAGAACAAGGTGTAGGTAGGTCAGTCAGGGCCCAGCAGGGGGCGCTGCCATGGAACTCAGCACTCCTGACCCGGCCCCGCCCCTCTCTCAGCCCAGGTGCTGAAAGGACATCATCATCAGGCGCCAACCGTCATTCCCGGTGAGACCCTGTGCACAGGCACGCGGGGCTGCCTCAGAGCCACCTGAGGCGCCACCGGGACACTTCCCCTCTTCTGAGGGACTCCGGGACAGCCGGACCTTGCCCTTTGAGCCCGCTCTGCCCCTCTGAGCAGCTACAGGTACTGTTGAGACTGTGGTTGTGTTCAAGTGGCCGCCATGGCCGAAGCACCCTCACAAGTGCGACAAAACTATGACAGCGCCTGTGAGGATGCAGTCAACACCCATATCCGGCTGCTGCTCTATGCTTCCTATGTGTACCTGTCTATGGCCTTCTACTTTGACCGTGATGACGTAGCCCTGGAGAATTTCAAGCGTTTCTTCCTGAGCAAGTCACACAACTACAAGGCCGCTGTGGAGATGTTCGTGTTCCTGCAGAATAAGCGTGGTGGCCATGCTATTCTGCCCAGCATCGCGAAACCAGACCGCAGCAGTTGGCAGGGGGGCCTCCAGGCCATGGAATGCGCCTTCTGCATGGAGATGACCATCAACCAGAGCCTGCTCAACCTGCACGAGCTGGCCAAGGAAAAGGGTGATGCTCACC
>JANHMN010000005.1:88179440-88262931 GCA_030674055.1 Rhabdomys pumilio
TGTGTGTGTGTGTGTGTGTGTGTGTGTGTGTGTGTGTGTGTGTGTGTTTCAGTATCTTGTCAAGTCCAGTTGTTTACTATACTCAGGTCAGCTCCAGAGAATCAACACCCAGATGTCCTAATCTACTCTCACAAACAGATGTTTCTACTGGACCTGTTATATATATATATATATATATATATATATATATATATATATATATATATATATATATATATATCCACAGAGGGTTCCATAGACCCTGGACAGCAATGAAACAGCCAACTCTGCTAAGACTGGACCAACATCCCCATCCCCATTTTCTTTGGTTTCCTAGAGACACATAACCACAAAGGCACCAGCAAGCAGCTAAAGATCATGAAGACCTATTCCTGCTCCACCATCATCCCTTTCTATTTTTTTTCCTTTTTCAGTTAATCCAAAACAGGAATGTTGGTATTTTGTCGAGGCTCTAAAACAGTTGCCTGGCAATAGCCAGGTGTGTCTGACTCACTATAAAAGGGGCTGCTTGCCCCCTCTTCTCTCTCCTGCTCTCCTACTCATGCTCTGTCCCCTTGCTCCTGCTTGCCATCTCTCCCAATTCCCCTCCCTTCTCTCTTACAGCCTCTACTCCTTGCTTGCTCTCTCTGCCTTTCTCTGTCTCTATAATCCTCTCAACTCCTCTCTCCATGCCCTGAATAAACTACTATACTTTTGTGTGGCTCGTCCATCATTGGAAAGAATGCCTCAGCACGGGCCCTCAGAGGCAACCCCTTCCCCCAAACCTGACTGCACATCCACCAAACAGATTTCTTCTCTCTATACTTTTATAAAACACAACACTGATAACACAGAGGAAATCATAGTTGTGATATTGAATATGAAGGGATCAAAACCACCTGACTGCAGAGGTAGCTGCTCAGAATATTAGAGGGCTAGAGAAAGTTGATGACAGAAGTTCAATTCAGATTTACAAAGTTTTGATAGCTACTTATTGTAAGGGTCCATTATCTCCTGAATAATGACACCCCACACTCAAGTAGTGTGTAAATGCAGAGTGTTTTATTCTGCAGAGGTCCAGCATGCTGGGTTCTCCACATATCCAAGATAGAGTGACCACCAAATGAGCTCGTAGGCTAGATGTAAAGCAAATTAGGAACTTCCAAGGTAGGTGAACTCTATCTTACCTCATCTCTAAGGGCATTCAATTACCAGGCCGTGGGGGCTGTAAATTGTTACTGAGGAGTTCAGGGTAGGTGTCCTTTAATTACTCCATCTTTAGGGATATTCCATTACCAGGGCATGGAGGCTGGAATCTGTTACTGATGAAGTCTGGACACGTGCTGACCCATGTCCTTGATTCAGGTTAGGTGGTTAGGATGTTTTTAATTAACTTGCCTGGATGTGCCCAGTTCATAGGCCTCGTCTCCTAGACTCCCAATTTGGAACCTCTCATGGAGTCAGTCTGTCTCATATTGAACTTGTTGAAGGCCTAGAAGCAGAATATTGCTGATCTTGCCTTCTATGGACTACACAACTAAGACATTATTTCCTTTTCCTAAAAGCTGAAAGGAAGAAAAGTAAAGCAACCCAGGGCTGAGGCTGAAAGCCTGGAAACCTGTCTGATGTAATTAAGGATTCAAATGCACAAGATTCTCTAATTGTGAACCACAGCCAAGACAGGGGCAACAAAATATTCCACCCCAGAATGTATCCAATAAATATGAATGCCTGTTCTCTCAAAGCTTCTCAGAGGAAGCTATACTTTTAGAATCATGGGATATATTTCTCACTTATAGCCTTTGAATTATTTACACTTATGTGCATATATGAGTGCACAAAACACTCATACACATAAAATTTAAAATAAAGAATTATAAACTCAATTTATCATTAATAAATACAATCATTTCTATCTTCTTTTCAGTTTTTCTGCATTTTGTTCAAATCCAATTAGCCAAGGTAAACACAGAGCATAAATCTTAATCTGTAATTCTTGTTTCTGTCTTGTAAAAAAATCCATGCCAGTGATAGAATAGTGTGTGGGGGTATTTTTCTGTATCTGACTGTCTGTCTATCTATCTATCTATCTATCTATCTATCTATCTATCTATCCATCTATCTATCATCTATCTGTCATTGAGGTGCAAAGTAAATATAGTGTTATTGCTGAAATCAACAGAGGTAAGAGAAAGAAATGATCCACCCAAAATAAATGTGGACAGCAACATGTTGACTTAAGTTGATAATATCTTTCTGTGGTTTTATATACTGCATGGGATTACAAGGGTACAGAAAAGCTAATTCTTCACATGGAAACACCAGTTAAAATGTTTTGTGATCAAGTTTCTCATGTCATTCTCATACAATTTTTGAATGTGCTGTTTAGTGAACAGAAGGAGCCTACTTTTGTTCTGGGAGGGAAGCCTTGGGAATAAATTAAATGCACTCTTGGATTAATGAATGCAGATTAATGTTTTTAAAACCACTCTCACTATGTATTACTGCCTAGCCTGCAAGTTGCTATGTAAACCAGTCTGACCTTAAACTTAAAGACATCTACCTGCCTCTCCTGACTAAGTAGTGGCATGAAAGGTTTGCACTTCGGCAACTTACAGAGGTTATACTATTTAATGTGATACTGGCAAACTCAAATATCTAAAAGTATGTGAGATAGTCCTTGTATTATTAGTTTCAGTCATATGCATATTTAAAAATTTGTTTATATGATTTCAATTTAGAAAACATGTGAATGATACTTAAAATAGCATAAAACTTTGTTCATTTTATTGAAGTGTCATATGAATACTGCCATATGTCACTCATTTGTTGAAATCATTTTATGTTTCTTTGACAGGTAATGGGCTACATTTTCTTATTGCCACTTTATACAAGGTACATATATTTAAACTTAGGTGTAGCTATGTTTTGTATCACACATGTTTAATTGCAGCACTCTGGAGGTAGAGGCAACAAAGAAGTATCCTTTAGGATTTAAGCTTTTCCTGGTCCACATAGATAGTTCTAGGCCAGTGAAGATTATGTCTTTATCCTTGTCTGTAATAGAGTCCATTATTTAATTATCTGATATAGAAATAAATGTCTTTGACTGGAATTGATAAGAATATAAGCTTGAATCATCATTTTGTTCTTTATGTTTCTATAGACTTTTGTGAATATATACATTTTACTAAATTATGCAATATCAAAGTAGTATTGGACCTGGCAGTGCATACCTTTACGTCCTGAATTTATAAGGTAAAACAAAAATGGTTGGGAGTTCCAGGTTTATCTTTGGCCTCATGATCAATATTAGTTTAGTTCAGAGAACATGGAAATAGTATAGAAATATACCAGAGAATTTCCAATTGAGAATCAGTGCACTTTTTGAATATTAGCAAAAGTTTAGGGTTTAGAGTAAAAGACTTTTTTCTTTTTCATCTTTTGTAAACCATATTATTCTATTTCTAGTATAAGTAACATGATTACTTTTTGTGGTAAAGGTCATAATTAAAGAAAAAATATAATTTTTAGGATTTAAAATGAAACATGAGTCTTTAACAATAGTGCTATATAATGAGATGGTTCATTATGCATAAGAATTTGAGAGCTTTTACAAATATAGTGTTAATTCTATGTTCTGAAAATTTTTACTTAATAATAAATATAGATAAGACAGAATATATTTAATCATGATTATTTGTTTTATACATAGGTTATATATAATCTATTTTATATAGAAAGGAATAATTTAATCAGATTATATTCATTTATACATAAAGTATTTATACATATATGTGCATGTACATACATTGTGGCATATACACATGACTTCATAACATACTTTGTTATGGCTATAAAACAATTTCTTAATCTTCCTACCAAAGTTTTAATTAAATTGTCAATCAAAATTATTAGAGATTTTTTATGGAAGAAATCAAGGACTTTTATTTCTATCTTCAAATATTAATAAAAATATTCTGTAAGTTTCCAAGCCCTCTCGAAATTTCATTACCATTTCACTTTCTGTTGTCACTGATGCAATGTACATTTGAAATAAGAAATTACTATTGCATAAGGCATGTTTTACAATTTAATTTCTCTTAAAATTGCCAAATGTATTTTGTAGAAAGTTGACCATGATGAAGAAGTCAAATTCAATACTGTTTTTCTTCTACTTGGGTAAGTTTGCTTAGCTAATATAAGAATGTTTATCATTTCTTGATACTTCTAATGCACTCTTGTAAGGACATCCCTCTTAACTTCCCTTCCCCCTGTAGAATAAGCTACTAAGAGAATGATATGTTCCAACCACTGAAAACCAGTGACCAATGAAAATAGGCAGTGACAGCATTTACCTTTTACCCATCATTTCTAATAATCACATTTACTTTTACTCATAAGAAATAATACATAAACAGTCTTTACAGTGGTCACAGTGGAAAGGTAGACTAAACAATGAGGAAAAGTATTTTTCAGGTACACTCACCCAACAGATTACTTTCAATTATATACCAAGAACTAGAAATTGATGCATTAAAACAGCAAAAATTTATATTAAATATAGATTGACATGATTGAAATGTGAGGGAGAAAATGTTGACATATAATTGTATTTTATTATATTAATAATTAAATTGATAAAAATACTAAGCAAAAGTTAATATGTGCCAGGAAAGTGAACAGAAAATTCTCCAAAGAAGAAAGAGTATTTAAAATTCATAACCTTCAGAGAAATGCCCATTATAGTGTTAAGATTCTATATTATAACTGTCAGAAGGCCATTGTCTGGAATACAAATGATGAAAAATGCAAGGATGGCTGAGTAGATTATATACTATTAATAGAACTCTAAACTTGTGTAGCCCCTTTGAAGCGTTTGTAGAGCTGATAAAATACTAGAACTAAAATACCATATGAACAAGCTGCATCACTCTTATATATATAACCAAAGAACTTTGTGTCATGTTTCATACATGCATCAATTTCATGTTCATTACTATCCAGTACATAATAGCTAATATTTGAATAAATAGTGATATCATCCAAAAAAGGAATAGGTAAAGAAACCTTGGTACAGAATCAAAAAGTGACTGAATGAAATCATAAAATTTGTAGGTAAATGCATAGAATGAATAAAATTATAATGTATAAAATGCCCCTGGGACAGAAAGAAAATCATGTTTTATTTAACATATGAAGTGTTTCTTTCTTTCTTTCTTTCTTTTTTTTTTTTTTTGTATTTTTACCCTTTAGTATATTTAGAACACAGGAAAGTAGACATAGGCCAAGAGGAAAAGTACATTTAGGGAATTTGGGAGTATAATACAAGTTAATGTATAATAGAGAGGATGGAAATGGGGATGAATAATTCATGAACACAGTAATGTGAAGTGGAACATAAAATGAGAGGAAAGAAGGGTTAAGACAAATGAGTTTTACTAGAATTTACGCTTCACAATAGTCACAAATAATATACCTTGGTGTGACTTTAACCAAGCAAATGAAAGATCTGTATGACAAGAACTTCAAGTCTCTGAAGAAAGAAATCGAAGGTCTCAGAAGATGGAAAGATCTCTCATGCTCATGGATTGGGAGGATTAATATAGTAAAAATGGCCACCTTGACAAAAGCAATCTACAGATTCAATGCAATCCCAATCAAAATTTCAACTCAATTCTTCATAGAGTTAGAAAGAGCAATTTGCAAATTCATGTGGAATAACAAAAAACCCAAGATAGCTAAAGCTATTCTCAACAATAAAAGAACTTCTGGGGAAATCACCATTCCTGCCCTCAAGCTGTGTTACAGAGCAATAGTGATAAAAAACTGTATGGTATTGGTTCAGAGACAGGCAGGTAGATCAATGTAACAGAATTGAAGAACCAAAACTGAACCTACACATATATGGTCACTTGATCTTTGACAAAGGAGCTAAAATCACCCAGTGGAAAAAAGACAGCATCTATAACAAACGTTGGTTTAACTGGCAGTCATCATGCAAATTGATCCATTCTTATTTCCTTGTACAAAGTTCAAGTCCAAGTGGATCAAGAACCTCCACATAAAACCAGATACACTGAAACTAATAGAATAGAAAGTGGGGGAAATCCTTGAACACATGGGCAAAAGGGAGACTATCCTTCACAGAACACCAATGGCTTATGCTCTAAGATCCACAATCAACAAATGGGACCTCATAAAATTGCAAAGTTTCTGTAAGACAAAGAACACTACCAATAGGACAAAATGGCAACCAACAGATTGGAAAAAGATCTTTACCAACCTTACATCCAATAGAGGGCTAATATCCAATATATACAAAGAACTCAAGAAGTTAGATTGCACAGAACCAAATAACCCTATTAAAAATGGTGTACAGAGCTAAACAAAAAATTCTCGACTGAAGAATACTAAATGGCTGAGAAGCACCTAAAGAAGTGTTCAACATCCTTGGTCATCAGGGAAATGAAAATCAAAATGACCCTGAGATTCTACCTCACACCAGTCAGAATGGCTAAGTTCAAAAACTCAGGTGACAGCAGATACTGGTGAGAATGTGGAGAAAGAGGAACACTCCTCCATTGTTGGTGGGCTTTCAAGCTGATACAACCACTCTGGAAATCAGTCTGGCAGTTCCTCAGAAAATTGGACATAGTATTACCTGAGGACCCAGCTATACCACTCCTGGGCATATACCCAAAAGATGCTTCATCATATAACAAGAACACATGCTCCACTATGTTCATAGCAGCCTTATTTATAATAGCCAGAAGCTGGAAACAACTGAGATGTCTTTCAACAGAGGAATAGATACAGAAATGTGGTACATTTACACAATGGAGTACTACTCAGCTATTAAAAACAATGACTTCATGAAATTCTTAGGCAAATGGATGGAACTATAAATTTTCATCCTGAGTGAGGTAACCCAATAACAAAAGAACATACATGGTATGCACTGATAAGTGGGTATTAGCCCCAAATCTCAGAATATGTAAGATACAATTTACAGACCACATGAATCTCAACAAGAAGGGATACCAAAGTGTGGATACATCAGTTCTTCTTAGAAGGAGGAACACAATACCCATGAGAGGAAATATGGAGAAAAAGTGTAGAACAGAGATTGAAGCAAAGGCCAACTAGAGACTGTTCCACCTGGGGATCCATCCCATATACTGTTACCAAACCTAGACACTATTGTGGATGCCAATAAGTGCTTGCTGATAGGAGCTTAATATAGCTGTCTCCTGAGAGGCTCTGCCAGAGCTTGACTAATGCAGAGGTGGATGCTCACAGCCAACCATTGAACTGAACATGAGGTTTCCAATGTGGGAGTTAGAGAAAGGACTATAGGAGTTGAAGGTGTTTGAAGCCCCATAGGAAGAACAACAATATAAACCAACCAACCCCCCCAGAGCTCCCAGGGACTAAACCACCTACCAAAGAGTCCACATGGAGCGACCCATGGCTCCAGCCACAAATGTAGCAGAGGGTGGCATTGTTGATCATCAGTGAGAGGAGAGACTTGTGGTCCTGTGAAGGCTCCATGCCCCAATGTAGGGGAATTCCAGGTCAATGAAACAGGAGTGGGTGGGTGGGTGCGGGAACACTCTCAGAAGCAGGTGGAGGGGCATGGGGAAAGGGGTTTTTTGAGGGGAAACGAAGAAAGGGAAAACTTTTGAAATGTAAATAAAGAAAATATTAAATAAAAAATTAAAAATAATTACACTGAGCAGGGCTACATAGAGAAACCCTGGCTGGAAAAAAACAAGTACAAAACAAAAGTAACAATGAAAACAAAAGCTTCTTGGAACATAAAATGGTTTAATTGACTAAAATCCATGCTATAAACTTTTAATGATTTGAACAAAGAATGTCCTCACACGTTCATTAACATTTGGTTCTGCATCAATAATGGGGAATTTAGAGACTAGGGAATTCTTATGAAGTTGAGTCTTGTTAGAGCAACCACACCATTAGCATTTGATTTTGAACATTAACAGTCCTGTTCCCCTATAGTTCATCCTCTCTGTATGCTTTTGAATGTGTACTAGCATCAGATCTTTTAGCATCCTACAGAAGCCACCTGCTGCCACATCTCCACAGCCAATAGGTTTTCTGATGAATTCGTGGAACAACTATTTAAAGGAGATAAGATCTCTCTTGATTGGATTTGAGGTGGCATGGTGCACAAGAGTTAATTCATACCTGAAATGGTAAATATTCTTAAAATCTACACCGATTGAAGTCATCAGCCCTTTGGCATGATTTATCGAGGATTTTATGAATTTAATTACCTTCAATTTTCCTTCTAAATATTGATATTTACATCGATAGATTATTGCTAATCTACACCTTAGTCAGAGAAATCTTTTATTGCAGTGAGCAGAGGTCAATACAGATGATCCTAACTGCACAACATGCAATGAATAACTGACTGCATAAGCTACTAGTAACACTCACAGCACAAGTATGAAGAAACATCTAGGAAGACATTATTTACAAATGCAATTGCAAAAAATAAAATAAAATGGGAATTTGAAGTCTAGTTCCTCCTTGTAATAGTCAAAATTGTGCACAGCATAGTTTGTGATTTGGACTATTTTCTTTTCTTTCTTTTTGAAGGAACAATAAAACTTTATTTAATCATCTATTTCAAGATGATGGAGTTTTTGGACTCATCGATACCCACATAGTTTTACCACTATGAATATTGAGCTTTCTTAATATGAATCTGGTATCATAAGCATAACCATTATTTGATGAATAATTTTAGTTGAACTATTAAAGTTCACAATCATTTCAGAAAGCTTCCCACATTTAAAATGAAATAATACCACATTTAATGTAAAACGCAGTCTATGGAATTTCCTCTGGCACCATATTCTACTGTCTGGCATTCCCAAATATATAAGTTTCGGCTAAGAAGAGTGTTGCATAAATTACTGCACACTGACAAATATTCAGAACGTGTATAACTAGACTGTTTACTTTCAAAGCAAGAATCCTGAATGCAGAGACAACACACTCTAAATGTACTGACATTTCCCTTACACTCTAAACAATATAATATAAATTTAAAAAATAATAATTTTTTTCTGCAATTGAAGTCATTCTGTCAGCAGTGCTGTGTTTGGAGGTGTGTCAAGCGTAAGCTACCATAGCCTGTAAGCATGGGCAACTCTCTGCAAACACCCACTCAATAGAGAAGAATAGATACTGTAATACTTAGTGACAAAAAGGAGCACAGTCACATTTATTTTCAAAATTGCCCTGGCTATTAACGTTAATTGACTACCTTTTAAGAAACAGAGTATGACCCCACTCTCAGCTATGGACAGATCATGGAAACAGAAACTAAACCGAGACATAAGGAAACTAACAGAAGTTATGAACCAATTGGACTTAACTGACATCTATAGAACTTTTCATCATAAAACAAAAGAATATACCTTTTTCTCAATATCTCATGGTACCTTCTCCAAAATAGACCATATAATTGGTCACAAAATAGGCCTCAACAGATACAAAAAGATTGAAATAATCCCTTGTGCCCTAACAGATCACCATGGTCTAAGACTCGTCTTTGATATGGTCAAAAACAACGGAAAGCCCACATACACGTGGAAACTGAACAATGCTTTATTCAACAACAACTTAGTCAATAAAAGAATAAGAAATAAAGAAAGAAATTAAAGACTTTTTAGATTTAAATGAAAATGAGGACACATCATATCAAAATTTGGGGGACTCCATGGAAGCAGAAAGATAGGAAATATCATAGGTCAAAGTACCCACAAAAAGAAAATGGAAAGAGCATACATTAACAACTTGACAGCACACCTGAAAGCATTAAAACAAAAAGAAGCTAATATACCCAAGAGGAGTAGACGGCAGGAAATAATCAAACTCAGGACTGAGATCAACCAAGTTGAAACAAAAAGAACTATACAAAATATCAACAAAACCAGGAGCTGGTTCTTTGAGAAAATCAACAAGATAGACAAACCCTTAGTCAGACTAACCAAAGGGCACAGAGACAGCACTCAAATCAATAAAATCAGAACTGAAAGGAGAGACATAACAACAGAAACAGAGGAAATTAAAAAATTCATCAGATCCTACTACAAAGGCCTATACTAAACAAAATTCGAAAATCTGGATGAAATGGACAGTTTTCTAGATAGATACCAGGTACCAAAGTTAAACGAGGAGCAGATAAACCATCTAAATATTTGCATAACCCCTAAAGAAATAGAAGCAGTCATTAAAAATCTCCCCACGAAAAAAGTCCGGGGCCAGATGATTTTAGTGCAGAATTCTACCAGACCTTCCAGGAAGAACTAATACCAATCCTCTTGAAACTATTCCACAGAATAGAAACAGAAGGAACAATACCCAATTCGTTCCATGAAGCTACAATTACGCTCACACCAAAGCCTCACAAAGACCCAACAAAGGAAGAGAACTACAAACCAATCTCTCTTATGAATATTGATGCAAAAATATTCAATAAAATTCTCGCAAATCGAATCCAAGAACACATCAAAGCAATCATCCATCATGATCAAGTAGGCTTTATCCCAGGAATGCAGGGATGGTTCAATATTCAAAAATCCATCAATGTAATCAACTACATAAATAAACTCAAAGACAAAAACCACATGATCATCTCACTGGATGCTGAGAAAGCATTTGACAAAATTCAACATCCTTTCATGTTAAAAGTCTTGGAAAGAGCAGGAATTCAAGGTCCATACCTAAAGATAGTAAAAGCAATATACAGCAAGCCAGTAGCCTACATCAAACTAAATGGAGAGAAACTGGAAGCAATCCCACTAAGATCAGATACTAGACATAGCTGTCCACTCTCACCCTACCTATTCAATATAGTACTGGAAGTCCTAGCCAGAACAATTAGACTACAAAAGGAAGTCAAAGGGATACAAATAGGAAAGGAAGAAGTCAAAATTTCACTATTTGCAGATGATATGATAGTATACTTAAGTGACCCTAAAACTTCCACCAGAGAACTCCTAAACCTGATAAACAACTTCAGCAAAGTGGCTGGATATAAAATCAACTCAAACAAATCAGTAGCCTTCCTCTATTCATAGGATAAACAGGCTGAGAAAGAAATTAGGGAAATGACACCCTTCACAATAGTCACAAATAATATAAAATATCTTGGAGTGAACCTAACCAAGCAAGTGAAAGATCTGCATGACAAGAACTTCAAGGTTCTGAAGAAAGAAATAAAAGAAGACCTCAGAAGATAGAAAGATCTCCCATGCTCCTGGATTGGCAGGATTAATTTAGTAAAAATTGCCATCTTGCCAAAAGCAATCTATAGATACAATGCAATCCCCATCAAAATTCTAAATCAATTCTTCATAGAGATAGAAAGAGCAATTTGCAAATTTATTTGGAACAACAAAAAGCCCAGGATAGCGAGAACTATTCTCAACAAAAGAACTTCTGGGAGAATCACTGTCCCTGACCTCAAACTGTACTACAGGGCAATAGTATCAAAAACTGCATGGTATTGGTACAGATACATGCAGGAAGATCAATGGAATAGAAAAAAGTGAAGACCCAGAAATGAGCCCACATACCTATGGTCACTTGATCTTTGACAAAGTAGCTAAAAGCATCCAGTGGAGAAAGGACAGCATTTTCAGTAAATGGTGCTGGTGCAACTGGAGGTCAACATGTAGAAGGATGCAATTCGATCCATTTATATCTCCTTGTACAAAGCTCAAATCCAAATGGATAAAAGACCTTCACTTAAAACCACATACACTGAAACTAATAGAAGAGAAGGTGGGGAAGACTCTCGAATACCTAGGCACAGGGGAAAAGTTCCTGAACAGAACACCAACGGCTTATGCTCTAAGATCAAGAATTGACAAATGGGACCTCATATAATTGAAAAGCTTCTGTAAGGTAAAGGACATTGTCAATAAGAGAAAACGGCAACCAACAGATTGGGAAAAGATCTTAACCAATCCCACATCTGATAGAGGGCAAATATCCAAGATATACAAAGAACTCAAGAAATTATACTCCAGACAACCATATAACCCTATTAAAAATGGGGTACAGAGCTAAACAAAGAATTCTCAGCAGAGGAAATTCGAATGGCTGAGAAGCACTTTAAGAAATGCTCAACATCCTTACTCATCAGGGAAATGCAAATCAAAACAACCCTGAGATACCATCTCACACCAGTCAGAATGGCTAAGATCAAAAACTCAGGTGATAGTAGATGCTGGCGAGGTGCGGAGAAAGAGGAACACTCCTCCATTTTTGGTGGGATTGCAAATTGGTACAACCACTCTGGAAATCAGTCTGGCGGTTCCTCAGAAAACTGGACATAGCAGTACCTGAGGATCCAGCTATACCACTCCTGGGTATATACCCAGAAGACGCTCCAACATATAATAAGGACATATGCTCCACTATGTTCATAGCAACCTTATTTATAATAGCCAGAAGCTGGAAACAACCAAGATGTCCCTCAACAGAGGAATGGATACAAAAAATGTGGTACATCTACACAATGGACTATTACTCAGCTATTAAAAATAATGAATTCGAGAAATTTTTAGGTAAATGGATGAATCTAGAAATTATCATCCTGAGTGAGTTAAAGCAATCCCAAAAAACACACATGGTATTTACTCACTGTTAAGTGGATGTTAGCCCAAAAGCTCAGAATAGCAAAGACTCAACCCACAGACCACATGAAGCTCATGAAGAAGGAAGACCAAGAGGGGACGCCTCAGTTCTACTTAGAACCAGTAACAAAAATATTCAAAGGAGCAATTATGGAAACAAAACATGGGACAGAAACTGAAGGAGGAGCCATCAGGAGACCATTCAACCTGGGCATCCATCCCATGTACACTCACCTAAGCTAGACACTGATGTGAAAGGCTGGAAGTGCATGCTATCAAGAACATGATATAGCTGTCTCCTTAGAGGTCTGCCAAAGACTAACAGATTCAGAGGACTTTGCTCACAGCTAACCACTAATATGATCAAGGGTTTCCCAATGGAGAACTTAGAGAGAAGACTGAAGGAGCAGGAAGGGTTTGTAACCTCAAGAGGAAAGCTATAATACCAAACAACCAGAGCCCCCCAGGCTCTAAACCACCAGCCTGGGAGCACATAGGGAGGGACCTACGACTCCAGTGGTGTATGTGGGAGGACGGCCTTGTTGGGCATAGGTGGGAGAGGAGATTCTTGGTCCCATGAAAAATGAACACAGAATGGGGGGGGATGTGAGGGTGGGGAGGTGGTAGTGGGGGTGGAGGGGTAGGTATGGGCACAGCCTCATAGAAGCACAAGGAGGGGGTATGGGATAAGGGGTTCCTGGGTGGTGGGGGAAATGGGATAAGAGGATAAAACTTGAAATGTAAATATTATAACCAACTACATAAAAGGGAAAAAAAGTTGTTAGAACCAACATCTTTAAAAAAAATGTTAGCCCTCTATGAAAAAAAATTTTTTTGATGCTAAAACTTGTTCTGAGAATTGTATATTGCAGAATACACAGCCTTGGTGTATCTACTCATCAAGCAAAATGAGCAGACCTGCTCAAACTTCCGGTGTCCAGGAATTCCATCTGGATACAGTGAAGACACAGCGTCAGAGACTTATGAATTTTTTTCTTCCCCTACCCCTCTCCTAATATCTCAATGCCTGTAATCAGCTTGAAGAAGTTAAAGAAGAGTCAGTGCCCCTATTCCCTGGACTTGGGAACTAAGGTGGTTAATATTGGGCTGTCTTTCTGGGGAAAAGTCGTGGTTTTGTTGGAACAGGGAGGATTAGCTAGGATTTATGGCATACCCATAACCTATTGGTAGAAATCTGTATAATTAGTATCAACATGAAGTTATAATTTCTTAAATGGTACAAAATTCACTTGGATTTCAAATTTAAGGTTTTCATTGGTATGATCTTCTTATTGACATGAAAGTGAAATGAATATTGATACTCTCATGGGCATTGTGCCTGTATAACACATTTAGGAATACAAGGCTTAGACCCAGTCCTTCTTTAACTTTTTTAACTGATTTGGGATGGTTAGCCTGTGAATTAAGGAACTATAGCAAATTCATGACTTTGAGTTTATTGTTAGGGTGTTTTCTATATTTTATTTAGAAATAGCTGAGAGGAGTTAACAGACAACAGTCCAGGTTACCTTACATAGATAGCTGGATTTCAAAATGTCAGAAATCCATAGAATTGATGTCACAAATATTTCTATATTAATGTTCATTTTGATTAGAGACCTGTCTGCTCCTGACAGCTTCCTGTCTTGGATTCTAAGAAGAAATTGAGCATCCAGTTGTGGTGAGACAGCCACCAGGCAAGAATTGCCTGTCTCCATCTACAGACAAATTACTGTCCAGAAAAAGACACACTTGCAGAATAGTCAACTGATTATATCTGCGTAGACAGAGTAATCAGCCCTTAATAATTCTGCATCACTAAGGTCTGTCAGATGAGTTTGGGTCAGAAGGCTGAAGATTTGATGCTCCAACGTTCAGTAGTATAGGGGCTGTCCAGGTGTTCAGCGGTCTCTATAAATTGGCTAAGTTTTAGAAGCTATGCTTCGTGCTTCCCATAACTTCAGTTAACTTAGTCATTCTGGATTTCTGACGGGGTTGAAGACCTATAGTCTCATAGCCAATCCTGGCTATTTACTTTGAGAGAAAAGATCTGAGTGGATGGTTTTCAGCTGACATTCATCCTAAAGCCAAGAAAAAAGCCAGGTTCAAAACTATGTGTTTTAGTCAAGAGAGACGACAGAGGTTCTGGTTAGTCAACAAAAGGATGGACTGTGTTTTAAGACTATTTTGTACCTCACTGGTACAAATAGGAATAATTATGCTCTAATTGTATTTTGAGAGAAAAGTTTTATTTTAACAAGAAGGTTAATATGTAGGAGGAGCTAAGGGGGAAGAAGCACCGAGAGGAAAAGATGGAGTAGGAGAAGATGCAGTAGATGAGAAGCTAGGTAATGAGAGAGAGAAAGAGAGAGGGGGCATGGAGGCAGAAGTTTACGTGTCTCCAGCAGTCAAAGATAGTTTATATATCTAGGTTGGGTATTGGGTTTCACTTCTGATTGAGCATTACCATATGTATAAAGCCTTTGATTAACATTTTAAAAAATTGTATAAAAGCAAAATGGAAAAGGGGGCACGGGATAGGTGTTTTCTAGGGAGGGGAAATGGGGAAGGGGGATGGCATCTGAAATGTAAATATAATATCCAATAACAAAATATTAAAATGGAAAAAAAACGAAACAGAATATGGTTCCTACATGGTACTTTTTCTCTAACCTCATTAAAATACATTTCTTTTATACCACTTTGTTTTATGCTTTTGAGATTAATGACTATTTTCAGACAATCCAACAGGAAAGATTCCTATAAACAATATTCAGTTACACTTTCCTAAATAAAATAACCATCCCATCTTATAATAATTAAGTTCGTTTTTGAGCAGAAATCTAATTAGTATTAAATTTGTGTAAACATTTACTCACTCATCTATTCCATTTTCTAAGATATGGAATCTATTATCTATGTGTCTTCCATGTGTAACAGTATACAAAAGTATATTCTTTCTATTACTCAGTAAAATTTCAAGTTTCTTTAAAAGCAAAAGAGCTTTAAATTGTTTCATATTATAAATACAATTACTGTGTACAGAACAGCACAGATGTGCAATGATTGTTAAGGATTTATTATACTATGGTTGTAAATACTGAAAGCAGCAGTGAATCAGGAAAAATATAATTTAAACAACATGCATTATTGAACTAAATATCTGTTCAACTATCATATATTAATGTGAGTGAAACAATTTAATCAGAAATGCCAATTTAATGAAACAATGAGAATTTGATTTCCTCCCTGAAATTTATGTGAATTAACCAGGTGTGGTGGTATGTAAAATTCCAGTACTAGGGAAGTCAGTATTGGGAGTTTCCTGGGGATTACAGACAAATCAGAACTAAAATGTTGATAATATCTACTTATAAGTTGTAGATCATGCTTCCAGTATACAATATACTGAGTAAACAGTATGAGTAGACACTCACATCCTAATAAAATATTGCCATGTACGGATGCTAATATTAGTGAGCATGCTTATCAGGTAGAATTATATGACAGTGACCACAGACTTGCACATCACAGGATCATCCTAACCACAATTACAACTTTAATCCTTTAAATGTTTTTCTTCAGAAGGAAGTTCTGATTTGGTGGGAACCAAGGCAATGGAAGCAGTTAAGAACAAAATCTTCATTTAACTACTTTTGATTTCCACCATTTTGAGACATTCTCAGTTGTTCTGTTGTTAAGTGGATATAAAACAAAATGGATTTTGTGTATTTACCTTACTGGATCAAGGGCAATAATCAAGTGTGGTTCATAATGGAAGCTTTGTTTTGCACTCTTTTGGCAGTCAGATTTGGAATAAGAATGGCATTATTATATTTTTCCAATGACATTTATATTCAGAAAAGGTCATATGCTCTATGTAAATGCCAACTGCACTTCTCTGCTAAATGGACCTGGCATTGAACTGAGTTCTAATAAATTATCCTTATACTCATAGATTAGTTTGTTGCTCAATCCCCACCTGAGTACATTCGATTAACATGGAAACTGTTTTCATAATTTCAATATCAATTTCAATATCTTTCAGCTGAAGGAATGCACCTGTGGGTGTAAAAATAGGTAACTATGAGTTTATATTTACTGCCATTAGTAAATGGTAGACAGCTACGACAGAGTCAATTTTACATGTTAACATGATTGGCAGCAATATTAGAATCCAGCTTTAATTTCAGTTAATGACCTCAGCTCTTGTAAGTAAAGAATGGAGCCCTTGTAATTGATAATACTGACATAAGCCTCCTATTCTTACTGAGTTTCTAAGCCTTAGTTTCAATAATATATAATGCTTTCATTCTTATTTTTTTACTAACATTTTCATATACTGTATTTGATGATATTCCTTCTGGTTCTCAAATTACTATATCATGTCTATTTTCCTACCATTTACCATTTATCTGTTTACCCCCCTCTCTCTCTCTCTCTCTCTCTCTCTCTCTCTCTCTCTCTCTCTCTCTGTGTGTGTGTGTGTGTGTGTGTGTGTGTGTGTGTGTGTGTGTGTGTGTCTACTTCTTTCATGGAACCCTAATACTCAAAATCAAAAAAACAACCCTCCCACAAAACTAAAAATATCAAATCCAAACAAAATGCACAAAGAAACCAAAACAAAACGAAACAACGTATGTTATATCAGTCAGTATGGGTTGGCCAATGACTCCGTTGTATACTTTTTGACTTACTTAAGAATAGTAGTAATCACTATTTTGAAGCCATTGTCTTGGGTTTCTAATATATTGTAGCTCTTAGCAGAAATTATAATAGAGTTACTGGTTTCTGGTGGAGGGATATTGTCTTGACCTTAATAGTTTTTTTTGTTTGTTTGTTTGTTTTGCCCTCTGTGTTTTCATCTAGAGTATGATGATTGATGTGATTCTAAGTGTTGACATTTATTCTTATCTTTTTTTGATGAGCCTTTTATTCCTTAGTTTTTTTATTGACATTTCTGTATATTGAGGAAGTGCTGCAGCTGTGGCCTCCTTGTTGGGGAATATTTCTGCAAGTCAGTGAGCTTTCGGAGTTAAAAAATGGCCCAAAGACTGCTGTAAAAAAAGTAAGGTAACTGTCTCCACCAAGAGATAGTGTTTTCATTGATTTGGCTATGTGACAATAGGAGAGGGATAAAGCAAGTATGCTATATAGGACAAAGAATATATCTGGAGAGGAAGGTTTGAGAGGGCTAACTAAAGAGTGTTGGAATCTCCAGTTAATGGAATTGATGTGGGAGGAGATGAAGTTTCAAGCAGTTGCTCTGTAGATGCTATTGAGAATAGGAGATCATAATGATAGGACAGAAAGGATGGTATGCTTTACCTGTCATATTTACAGCTCAGTGTGGCCACAGGAAGTCTCTTTATCTTACTCTGGGTTATCTCTAACCTGTTTTCTTCAAGTCACTTATATATGAAGTCACCCTCACACCTGAATACTAAAATATGATTAGTTGCCATCCTATTATTTCTAGTCCTTTATGTTAGTAACAATTTATTCAAATGAGTAGGCAGTAGGAAGGACTGCGAACTTTTAGGTAAAGTTTGTGAGCATGAGAAAATGGGAACTAGGTACACTCAAAGGAAAAGACTTTTTATCTCAGTATAACTTTTTATGCGTACTATGGTATGGAATTAAATTATCATAACTCATCACATGTCCTAAGAAAGAATAGCTGTATACATACATATACACAATACACATAAACGGGAAGAAAATTAGGATGAAAGAGGGACCTTAGAAGAAGAGGATTGAACCCAAGGACTTGTCCTTGATAAGCAAGCACATTACTGTTGCGCAAAATTCCATAACCCCATGTACTCTTTTAAAAACCATTAAGCCTGACTCCTAATGATGTTCTGCTCCATTCATAGATCAGTGCTTGTTCAGATATCATTATAGAAGCTTCCTACTGAAACAAATGGAAACAAATATAGACCATAAACAGAAAATATGCACAAAGTGTGAGACCATAGAACACTCTTGTCATCAATGTGATGTCTCCATGAAATCCACCTCCTTTGGAGCTTCAGCTCTGCTGAAGAAGAGGTATAAAAACCTTAATATCAGTAAGGGCTGGGCAATCCTCAAGGAAACAAGGCCTCTAAATGAACAGAAATGACACATATTTTAACTCATGGAACCTGAGAGAGAGTGCCCAGAGACTGCATGCATGGGTTTGCTATAGATTGAGTCCTACAAGATGAAAGAGTAATGATCAATCCCCCATCCCTAACACAATTGATAACTGCTTACAAATAAAATTTTAGTTTTTATTCAAGGCTGTCTCACTGGAGAAAAAAAACCTGGACTTGTGGGTTTTTATATGTGCTTATTGGGATTGGAAATTCCAGCAACAAATTGGTGCACCACCATAAGTCAGACTTTCTAAGTGGGGTTCTACCCTACTAACATGAGATAGATGTTCACCTCCCCAATATAAACAACCAGGGCTGTGCTCTAAAGCTGTAGCAGGGTGGAAAGTAAACAAGGAGTGGGTCTAATGGGTATACAGAGAGCTAACTGAGAAGCTCCCTCCCCAACCCCCAAGCAAATCTCAGGGACCAGAGGCAGTGCCTCAACCTGAGCTGAGACTTAGGCAGTGCCAGTGCCACAACAAGGTTGGGGTTTTTTGAGCCTGAAGGACCATGGACACTGGAGCACAACTGCCTGTGAAGCAATCTTCACAGCTGAGGATCAAGAGCTGGAAAACAAACAACCTGCAGCTAACTTTCCAAAGCATTCTCACAGGCACAGCTGGCTGATCTAGCAATCTCTGCCCTAGTGAGCCTTTCTGTGTTCATTTTCTTGTATCCCTTAAGTCTAAACAGGACACAAGAAGTTAGACAGGCTCTATCGATTGCTTGTACTGCAGGCTGTCTGAGATCTGCATACACACTTCCAGCTGAAACCCAAACAAAGACAAGGGAAGGCTCAAAGCACAAAACCCCATGTCTTTTTTACAGTTAGGTCCTCCCTTCGAATATAAGAATAGGAGAGAATGGCAGTGTCCTGAATCTAACACCAGAGAGAGACAAGGGTACAAGAAGTTTTGGATCAGGCAATAAGAATTAGAAATTTGTGTGTGTGTGTGTAATATTCTGAATGGATCAACAGGGGTGGATTTAAAAGAAATTGCCACTTTGCCAGCTATCATTATTACAATGTTAAATACCTTGCTTTAGGACATCTTCTTAAAAGACAAGGCCCTAGATGGAAAATTACAAGCCTTAGAAAAGGGATTATAGAATATTATAGGTCATGATAAGCGACAGTGAGAGGAAAATGAAGGTTGGAGACAGGGGCTGGAAAAGATGTTAGAACAAAAATACAGAATTATATAGATCCAGACTCAGAATTACAATGTACAGAAAAATTAAAATGTGAAAGCAGAACCTTGAACAGAGAATACAGGAACTTATGAAACAGGATAAACAATGAAAGGCACATGCACATAGACCTAAAGAGAGGAATTTAAAATATTTTTCAATGTTTTTTATCAGATATTTTATTATTTACAATACAGATGCCATTCCCTTTCCCTATTTCCCCTTGTTGTAGCCCATACTCTACCTGGCTTGGGGGCCAAAATGTCCCAGCCTGCGCTGCTTCCCCAGTCTACGGGTCAGGGTTTTTTGTTTGTTTGTTTGTTTGTTTTTTGTTTGTTTGTTTTGTTTTGTTTTGTTTTTGTTTTGTTTTTAAAGACAGGGTTTCTCTGTGTAGTCCTGGCTGTCCTGGAACTCACTCTGTAGACCAGGCTGGCTTCGAACTCAGAAATCCGCCTGCCTCTGTCTCCCAAGTGCTGGGATTAAAGGCGTGTGCCACCGCCACCTGGCTGTGGGCCAGAGTTTAACAAGAGAGAGAGTAGGGGGAAGACTCAAAGAATAGAGACAAGCCAGAGTATTTGTAGTCAAGTCTCACGTCTCTCACGTCTCTCCTTTATTGTCTCTCTTTTATTGTCTATCTCACTGAAGAGCTCCTCTCTTATTCTTCTCTCGTTTATTCTCTCTCTTATTTTTCCTCTTATTTGTCCTCTTATTTTCTCTCTCTTATTAGTCTTTCTTTGAAGGGAAGTCTGGGGTATTTATAGGCTTTTGCCACGTGCCTTGTAGGCGTGCGAATACCACGTGCCTTACAGGCGTGGATACCACATGCACCTTACAGCTGGGGGCACTAAACAGCAAAACAAGCTATGTGGGATAAACAAGATATTTATCAGAGTGTGCTTCAGCTGTTGTAGGCTATTGAAAAGCTAGTCTCTCATCAGGGTATATGGTTCCAGATGGCTGCAAAGTTGATAGCTGCTTTCTAGCTGCTTTCTGCTTAAAGTCAGCTCCCAACACCCCTGCCTAGAAACCTCTATCCCATTCCCCCTCCAACTTTATAATTTTATACCATTTTAATTACATGCATGTATTAAGGTCAGTTCTAAGTTGAGGGTCTAGCAGTACAATAGATGTAAATAGTCAAGAAACAAGCAAGACAATAGACACAGTCAAAGAAAAAACAAAGCATTAAACCCAATTATGTGAACACTCCCGTGGTGATTACTGTTTCTACAGGCTTATTGGGATGACCAAAGTATCTGAGCCTATTTCCCTGTCTTAGCCCTAGGTCATTTTCATGTCTGAAGCCTACTTCCTTGTTCTAGTTTAAAATTTAGATTCCTACCTGAAATTACTTCTTTGTTCTAGCCTAAAATTTAGATTCCTGTCTGAAATTACTTCTTTGTTCCAGCCTAAGATTTAGAGTTCTACCTGAAATTACTTTTTTGTTCTAGCCTAATATCTGATTCCTGCCTGAAGCCTATTTCCTTGTCCTTGGCCAATGTCATGTTCCTGTGAAGCAACCCATTTCCTTGTCCTTGGCCCATGTCATATTCTTGCCAAGCAGCCCCAAAGACTCTCCTCCTCTTGCCCTTTTTTATTTCATTAACAAGACTGAGTATGTCTTAGGTTGTTCTGACAAGAATGCCATCCTTATCATCCATTCCATCATGGAATATGCATTATCAAAAGCAATGCACTTGTGTCTTAGGTTGTTAAGACTCTGTGCAGACACTTACCTGTCCTTGGATTGCCAGCCTGTTAATTTAATAACTCTGTGTGGGGGTCCATTTTCAGGTTCAAGACATGTACTTTGGCTGTCAATATTGGATGTTGTTGAAGAAAAGCTTTAACATAATGGGCAGGAATAAAAGTTTTCCCAGGACAAAAAGGGCTAGCATGATCAAGCTATATATGCCATTTTTGAATCTTGACCAAAATAGAAATATTGACTTCAGGCCATTGGTAATTTTATCTGCAGTATCTACCACATCAATGCTCAGGAGAGCAGCATTCTTGAAATTTATAAGCTGCCTATGTATCATTAAAACATCCCAAAGTGTTAGAATTATGACAAATACACTGCAAGTGACATTAAACGTCTTCCTAATTATAATGACTGCCCCTGTAAATTTTAGAAGTAACATGAATCCAATGGTACTTGCCTTGACACTCAAGATAGCTCCTTACCCTTAAAAATTCTGAACCTCCTTCCAGTAATTAGAATAGGGTAAAAAACATCAATCCGTTCTTCCAAATGCCTATCTAAATCCTCTTGTATATTCAAAACATTACTAACATTTTGTTGCTAAATGATTAACAAAAGTAGCTGTATTAACTTCTTGTGTCACAGCAATTGCAGAAGCTGTGGTGCTAGCAATTAATGTAATTAAAGCTGTTATACCAGCAATAATCAAGCCCACTACCCTCTTGCTTCTGCTTAAAGCCTGACTCATTTCATTCATTACTTGCAAGTTATTTTTAGAATACCAAGGTTCTGTGATACTCGGGGCACTAAAACAAAAACTGGTTGATAGACCTCCATAACTGACATACCAGATTTCAAAACACAAATACAATTAGAAGGTGTAAAATCAGTAACACTTACATTAAATATTGTAGAAGAAACAAAAGGTTTTATTATTATTATTATTATTATTATTATTATTATTATTATTATTATTATTATTATTATTGTTTTTCAAGACAGGGTTTCTCTTTATAGCCCTTGCTATACTGAAGCTCACTCTGTAGACCAGGCTGGCCTCAGACTCAGAAATCCTGCCTGCCTCTGCCTCCCAAGTGCTGGGATTAAAGGCGTGTGCCACCACTGCCCCCAAAAATGTATTTTTAACTTGACAATTAATAAAGTCTTAATATATGTGCTAACACCTGTTTGAAATCCAGATCCTGCCGAAACTTTATCTCTTATTAACATAATATCATAGAGAACCACAGCTAATTTCAATATATGTCTCTGAAAATGTCCAGAACCAGACTTCCAAATGAAGACTGTTATTTCCAATATTGATTTCTAGACCAGTCCATGATTGAGCCTGAATAACTGGTCACATTTAATAACAATACAAGGGGCCTTATAACTTCTCTTTTTGATTATCTGAGGAACTTAAAATATTAATTAGGGAAAATACTCAGGTAGAGACAGAAGATAAAATTAGAGAAAGCAAAACAAAAATTGTTAGAAAACTAACTTTAGTTTACCCGGTTAGTATACAACAAAGACCTGCAGATGATGATCATCCACAGGGTTATTTGAATGGCAACCTGTGGATGTGATAGACTGAGAAAACTTAAGGAAGGTGTCAGTAATTTTGGAATGCATTTGCTGTTTGTAAAACAAATCCCAACTTCTTGGGCTATTAAAAATAGAATAATCCCCCAAGAATGGAAGGATATGGCAAAAGCAATATTAGAACCTGGGCCATATTTACAATGGTTTTCCTGATGGAAAGGAGAGGCAAAGGAGATAGCACAACAAAATAAAGCCAGCTGCTTGGCGAGGGCCATTTAGTTGAGGTAAAGTTACTGGCTGAATATGACAGAGAAAGCTTGACATTATGTCATTTGGAAACCTTAAATGCCTGGACATAGTCACAGGAACAAGGAAAAGGCTTGAAATACTTTCTCAAGTCATGCGAGGTCCAAAAAAAACATTCCCTGACTTTTTGCAAAAGTTGACTTCTTCTGTGGAAAGGAGTATATCAGGTTCATTAGCAAGAAAGAGGGTTTGGAAAACCAGGGAATCAAAGCCCTCTAAATTTACATGAACAAAGTTCATATTAATTCACAGAGACAGAGAAAACATGCCCCAGGTCATGACTGACATTTTTATAAAGTAAATATTTAATATGTCATTTGGTTGCTCATAAGCAAAGATGAGTCAATGTACTAAGATAGGACTTTATATCACTTTCCAATTAATTTTATGTAAAATGAAGAGAAGTATGGAGTGTATCTATACCATAAATAAGTTATATGAACTGATAGCATTGGAATAATGTCCACATTATGAAACAGTCATCTACTTGTGCTTTATCAGCTTACAGTATTGTCACCTATACATATGATGGTGGCTGATGTCATTGTCTTTAATTAATAGGTGTTTTATCCTTAGGAATTAGAGGATGAGGTATAATATAGACTATGTATAGTCTACCTAGTCTTTGAAGCTAATGGCTGGATATGTTTGCTTTATTGAATATCTGTTAGAAGTTGGAGTATGGGTAGAGATTCCAGATTTTACAACTGGACAGCTAAGTCTGTTGAACTCAAATATTTTTATTTTGTCAGGATTCTAACAGATATTTCCTCATATTTTTTCTGTATGAACTAGAGCTATAAGATCCAACCTTACTAAACACAAACAGGAAGCATACACGATGATGACTATTATGTTAGATATCACAATTACAAACATCCAAGATGTCAGCTGATATGGTAATGACACAATTCACTTACTACCATAAAACAATTGTAATGAACTTCTCATAAAATTAAGTTACTTTGATTCTTGATTTTCACCTCCAGTACAGAAAACAATAATAGAATCCTGAGTTCTGGAATACACAAGTGATTCAGTGGTTAAGATCTCATATTGCTCTTGTGTAGGTCTTAGAATGATTTCCTGTACCCACATAAATGAATAGTATCTACTACCACTGCACTATGAGAGTGATAGTACTTCTTCTTCCTCTAATTCTTCAGGCCTCTGCATTTATGTAGTACATAAACACATGCTAACACATACATGTATACATTCACAAATGAATATAGAAAAATATTCTTATATCTGTAACTTATTACCAATGAACATATATTTAATGTTTATTTATATTTGTTGTGTTACCCAGACATGTGCTCTCTATGAAGATATTGGTTGGGTAAATGAAACATGTTTATTATCACTTTTCATATGATAAATAGTGGAGGAGGCTTTAAGGCAACTGAGTGATTTAATGACAAAACATTCCCACATAAAGTTTGGAGTATGCAATGACATAATTTAATATATGTGACTCACTTAGAAATAAATTAAGTTGACTTAGGCTGGAATGAGTTCTTTATTTATAAATAGAGCTGAATAAATTTAGTGAAGAAATAAGAAAAATATGAATAGTACTCTAAATTTCTTTTGAATTTTCTAAATAGTATTTTTTAAATATTCCATAGTTTTAAATAAAGTTCATCTATCCTATATGTGACACAAATGCACATGTTATTTTTATCTGTCTGAGACATCAGAATGTACAAAAAAATAAACTCAAGTCTTGAGAAAGAAAACACTATTAAGAAAATACTGTAAAAAATCTAAAATCACAAAAATATTTATCAGCCTTAGAGTCCTCTAATGAGATTTATTACTGTGAATTGCTTCAGTTTTGCTCCGTCTATAACTCATGTTTCATTGATATTAACCTATATACACCATCTTTAATAACATACTATATTTATTTAATATGAAGGTTTATTTAAGCTAATTTTAGCAACAAAATGTAAAAGTAGTATCTTTACTTAATTATTACTCTTTTAAAATTTATTTTTATTGGATATTATATTTACATTTCAGTTTTTATCCCTTTACCCTCCTTTTATTTATCCCCCAACCACCCAGGAACCTCCTATCCTATCCCCCTCCTCATGCTTCTATGAGGATGTGCCCCCACCTACCTCCCCCACTCCCACCTCTCAACCCTCAAATCCCCCCCCTATTCAAGTGTTCATCCTTCATGGGACCAAGAATCTCCTCTCCCACCTATGACCAACAAGGCCATCCTCCCCTTCATGTACAGGTGGAGTCATGGGTCTCTCCCTATGTGCTGTCTAAACCTCCCAGTCTGGTGGTTTAGACCTCTGGTTGGTTGGTATTGTTGCTCTCCTCATGGGACCACAAACCCTTTCTGCTCCTTCAGTCTTCTCTCTAACTTCTCCATTTGGAAACCCTTGATCAGATCAGTGGTTAGCTGTGAGCATTGGCCTCTGAATGTGTCAGCCTTTGGCAGACCTCTAAGGAGACAGCTATATCAGGCTCTTGCCAGCATGCTCTTCATGCCATCCATATCAGTGTCTACCTTTGGTGACTGTATCTGGGAAGGATACCCAGGTGGAATAGTCTCCAGATGGCTCCTCCTTCAGTTTCTGTTTCAAACATTGTTTCTATAATTGCTCCCTAGAGTATTTTTGTTACTCCTTCTAAGTAGGACCGAGGCATCCACACTTGGTTTTCCTTCTTCATGTGCTTCATGTGGTCTGTATGTTGAGTTGTGGCTATTCCAAGCTTTTGCACTAACATTCACTTATCAGTGAGTAAATACCATGTGAGTTCTTTTGTGATTGGGTTAACTCACTCAGGTTGATAATTTCTAGTTCCATCCATTTACCTAAGAATTTCTGGAATTCATTATTTTTAATAGGTGAGTAATACTCCATTGTATAAATGTACTACATTTTTTTGTATCCATTACTCTGTTGAAGGACATCTGGGTTCTTTCCAGCTTCTGACTATTATAAATAAGGCTGCTATGAACATGGCTAACAAGCATATGGCCTTGTTATATGTTGGAGCATCTTCTGGGTATATGCCCAGGAGTGGTATATCTGGATGCTCAGGTAATGCTATGTCCAATTTTCTGAGGAACCACCAGACTGATTTCCAGAGTGGTTGTACCAGCTTGCAATCCCACCAACAATGGAAGAGTGTTCCTCTTTCTTCGCATCCTTGCCAGCATTAACTATCACCAGATTTTCATTTATCTGATGACTGAGTATGTTGAGCATTTCTTAAGGTGTTTCTCAGGCATTCGAGTTTCTTCTGTTGAGAATTCTTTGTTTAGCTCTGTACCCCATTTTTAATGAGGTTATTTGGTTGTCTGGAGTCTAATTTCTTGAGTTCTTTGTATATCTTGGATATTAGCCCTGTATCGGAAGTAGGATTTGTAAAGATCTTTTCCCAATCTGTTGGTTACCCTTTTGTCTTATTGACAATGTCCTTTGCCTTACAGAAGCTTTACAATTTTATGAGGTCTCATTTGTCAATTCTTGATCTTAGAGCATAAGCCACTGCTGTTCTGTTCAGGAACTTTTTCCCTGTGCCTAGGTATTCGAGGGTCTTTTCCACCTTCTCTTCTATTAGTTTCAGTGTATGTGGTTTTATGTGAAGGTCTTTTATCCACTTGGATTTGAGCTTTGTACAAGGAGATAAGAATAGATTGATTTGCATCCTTCTACATGTTGACCTCCAGTTGAATCAGCATCATTTGCTGAAAATGCTGTTCTTTTTCCACTGGATGCTTTTAGCTACTTTGTCAAAGATCAAGTGACCATAGGTGTGTGGGTTCATTTCTGGATCTTCAATTTTATTCCATTGATCTTCCTGCCTGTCTCTGTACCAATAAGATGCGGTTTTTATTGCTATTGTCCTGTAGTACAGTTTGAGGTCAGGGACGGTGTTTCCCCCCAGAAGTTCTTTTATTGTTGAGCATAGTTCTTATTATCCTGTTTTTTTTTTAATCCAAATGAATTTGCAAATTGCTCTTTCTATCTCTATGAAGAATTGATTTGGAATTTTGATGGGGATTGCATTGAATCTATAGATTGCTTTTGGCAAGATGGCAATTTTTACTAAATTAATCCTGCCAATCCAGGAGCATGGGAGATCTTTCTATCTTCTGAGGTCTTCTGTTTCTTTCTTCAGAGCCTTGAAGTTCTTGTCATACAGATCTTTCACTTGCTTGGTTAGGTTCACTCCAAGATATTTTATATTATTTGTGACTATTGTGAAGGGTGTCATTTCCCTAATTTCTTTCTCAGTCTGTTTATCTTTTGAATAGAGGAAGGCTACTGATTTGTTTGAGTTGATTTTATATCCAGCCACTTTGCTGAAGTTGTTTATCAGGTTTAGGAGTTCTCTGGTGGAAGTTTTAGGGTCACTTAAGTGTACTACCATATCATCTGCAAATAGTGAAATTTTGACTTCTTCCTTTCCTATTTGTATCCCTTTGACTTCCTTTTGTAGTCTAATTGTTCTGGCTAGGACTTCCAGTACTATATTGAATAGGTAGGGTGAGAGTGGACAGCTATGTCTAGTATCTGATCTTAGTTGCTTCCAGTTTCTCTCCATTTAGTTTGATGTAGGCTACTGGCTTGCTGTATATTGCTTTTACTATGTTTAGGTATGGGCCTTGAATTCCTGATCTTTCCAAAACTTTTAACATGAAGGAATGTTGAATTTTGTCAAATGCTTTCTCAGCATCTAGTGAAATGATCATGTGGTTTTTTTCTTTGAGTTTATTTATGTAGTGGATTACATTGATGGATTTTCAAATATTTAACCATCCCTGCATTCCTGGGATAAAGCCTACTTGATCATGATGGATGATTGTTTTGATGTGTGGATTCAGTTTGCGAGAATTTTATTGAATATTTTTGCATCAATATTCTTAAGAGAGATTTGTCTATAGTTCTCTTTTTTTATTGGGTCTTTGTGAGGTTTAGGTATGAGCGTAACTGTAGCTTCATAGAATGAATTGGGTATTGTTTCTTCTGTTTCTATTCTGTGGAAAGGTTTGAAGAGAATTGGTATTAGGTCTTCCTGGAAGGTCTGATAGAATTCTGCACTAAAACCATCTGGTCCCAGACTTTTTTTTGGTGAAGAGACTTTTCATGACTGCTTCTATTACTTTAGGGGTTATGGGACTGTTTAGATGGTTTATCTGCTCCTGATTTAATTTTGATACTTGGAATCTGACTAGGGAATTGTCCATTTCATCCAGATTTTCCAATTTTGTTGAGTATAGGCCTTTGTAGTAGGATCTGATGATTTTTAAAATTTCCTCAGTTTCTATTGTTATGTCTCCCTTTTCAGTTCTGATTTTATTAATTTGAATACTTTCTCTGTGCCCTTGGTTATTCTGGCTAAGGTTTTATCTATCTTGTTGATTTTCTCAAAAAAACAGATCCTGGTTATGTTGATATTTTGTGTAGTTCTGTTTCTGCTTGACTGATTTCAGCCCTGAGTTTAATTATTTCTACTCCTCTTGTGTATATTAGCTTCTTTCTGTTCTAACTCTTTCAGATGTATTGTCAGGTTGTTATTTGTATGCTCCTTCCAGTTTCTTTTTGTAGGCACTTAGAGCTATGAGTTTTCTTCTCAGTACTGCTTTCATGGAGTACCATAAGTTTTGGTATGATGCGTCCTCATTTTCATTAAATTATAAAAAGTCTTTAATTTCTTTCTTTATTTCTTCCTTGACCAAGTCATCATTGATTAGAGCATTGTTCAGTCTCCACGTGTATGTGGGCTTTCCGTTGTTTTTGTCCATGTCAAAGACGAGTCTTAGTCCATGGTGGTCTGATAGGGTACAAGGGATTATTTCAATCTTTTTGTATCTGTTGAGGCCTGTTTTGTGAACAATTATATGGTCTATATTGGAGAAGGTACCTTGAGGTGCTGAGAAAAAGGTATATTCTTTTGTTTTAGAGTGAAATGTTCTATAGATGTCAGTTAAGTCCAATTGGTTCATAACTTCTGTTGGTTTCATTGTGTCTAGCTTTAGTTTCTGTTTCCATGATCTGTCCATTGCTGAGTGGGGTGTTGAAATATCGCACTATTATTTTGTGAGGTGCAATGTATGGTTTAAGCTTTAGTAAAGTTTCTTTTATGTATGTGGGTACACTTGCATTTGGGGCATAGATGTTCAGAATTGAGAGTTCATCTTGGTTCATTTTTGATGAATATCAAGTGTCCCCCCTTATCTTTTTTGATTACTTTTGGTTGAAAATTGATTTTATTTGATATTAGAATCACTACTCCAGCTTCTTTCTTGGGACCATTTGCCTGGATGATTGTTTTCCATCCTTTTACTCGGAGGTAGTGTCTGTCTTTGTCACAGAGGTTCATTTCCTGTATGCAGCAAAATGCTGGGTTATGTTTATATATCCAGTCTGATAGTCTATGTCTTTTTATTGGATAATTGAGTCCATAGATATTAAGAGATATTAATGAAAAATGAATGTTGGTTCCTGTTATTTTTGTTATTCCAGGTGGAATTATGATTGTGTAGTTTATATTCTTTTGGAGTTGTTGGAAGACTACTTTCTTGCTTTTTCTAGGCTGTAGTTTCCCTCCTTGTATTGGAGTTTTCCACCAATTATCCTTTGAAGTGCTGGATTTGTGGTAAAATATTGGATAAATTTGTTTTGTGTGTGTGTGTGTGTGTGTGTGTGTGTGGAATATCTTGGTTTCTTCATCAATAGTGATTGAGAGTTTTGCTGGGTATAGTAGTCTGGGCTGGCATTTGTGTTCTCTTAGGGTCTGTATGATATCAGTTCAGGATCTTCTGGCTTTTACAGTCTCTGGTGAGAAGTCTGGTGTAATTCTTATAGGTCTTAACATATAACCCTTTATATGTTACTTTACCTTTTCCCCTTACTGTTTTTAGTATTTTTCTTTGTTTTGTACATTTGATGTTTTGATTATTATGTGACAGGAGGTATTTCTTCTCTTGTCTAGGCTTTTTGGAGTTCTGTAGGCTTCTTTTATATTTATGGACATCTCTTTCTGTAGGTTAGGAAAGTTTTCCTCTACAATTTTGTTGAAGATATTTACTGGTCCTTTAAGTTGGGAGTCTTCACCCTCAACTTATTATTATCTTTAGTTTTGACCTTCTCATTGTGTCCTGAATTCCCTGGATGTTTTGTGTTAGTAGGTTTTTGTATTTTGCATTTTCTTTGACAGTTGTGTCAATGTTTTCCATGGTATCTTCTGCATATGAAATTCACTCTTCTATCTCTTGTATTCTGTTAGAGATACTTGTGTCTATGACTCCTGATCTTTTTCCTGGGATTTCTATCTCTAGGGTAGTCTCCCTTTGTGATTTCTTTATTGTTTCTACTTCCATTTTTAGATCCTGGATGGTTTTGTTTAATTCCTTCACTTATTTGGTTGTGATTTCTTGCAATTCTTTAAGGGATTTTTGTGTTTCCTCTTTAATGTCTTCTACCTGTCTACCTGTGTTCTCCTTAAATTCTTTGACAGTGTTATTTATGTCCTTCTTAATGTCCTCTATCATCATCATGAGAAGTGATTTTAATTCTGAATCTTGCTTTTCGTATGTGATGTGGTGTTCAGGGCTTGCTGTGATGGGAGAACTGGGTTCTTATGATGCCATGTAACTTTGGATTCTTTTGGTTATGTTCTTGTGCTTGCCTTTCATCATCTGGTTACCTCTAGTGCTGCCTGCACTCACTGTCTCTGACTGGAGCCTGCCTTTCTAGTTATCTTGCTTGTGTCTGAAGTCCTCAGGGTCCAGATGTCTCTGTGATCTTTTAATCCTGAGCTCCAGTTGCTCTGCATACAGTGGCTCCTCTAGGATATCTCAGGATATGGTGTCTTCACGGTAGCAGCCCAGCTAAGTGTCTGCTTCTCTGGGTGCAGTGTCTCCTCTAGGATATCTCAGGATAAGGTGTCCACTGCTCTGAGTTCAGTGGCTCCTCTAAGATGTCTCGGGATATGATGTCCACATAGGAGCAGACCAGGCAGGTGTCTGCTCCAGGTACCAGGCCCAGGCAAGGGGCAGAAGGGGAGTGGTATTTCACAGGGGCAGGGTTTAGGTGTCAGCTGGGACCTGCTCACTCCCTGCCCCCTGTTGTAGCTCTGGGGCAGATGTAGGGCAGTGTGTAATTGTTCTTACCTGCCATTCTGGGTTCAGTGGTCCCTCTAGGATGTCTTGGGTTCTGGTGTCCACACAGGACCAGGTGGGTGTCTGCTCCAGGCCACAGCCCCAGGCAAGGGGTGGAAGGGGCACTTAATTATTACTTTATCCTAGCCATGTTATGCTATAACATCTTGATATAACCATAACCATAATCATAAGTTTTGAATACTTTTTTCTTTTCTATCATACTTCAAATATATTTCCATTTTTTTCTGAAGTTCTTACTTCAAGCCTTTCCTGTCTATTTTGTCCTTTCCACTCTGGTGTTTATTTACTTCTTCTGTGATTAAACTCATTCATTGCATACAGTTTCTTGTATATTTTAATTATTCAATTCTTATGTGGATTATGTCAAATCTCACTGTTGGACCTGATAGAAATCTTATTACTTTAATACTATGAAACTTTTGCTGGATTGCTTTTTACTATCAATTTCTTTGTGGAAGCCAGAGAACCAGAAGGTTTGGACCACGATGTGGAAATCATCTGGATATCTTCATGTAGATGAATGCAAATATGTCCATAAATTATCACCCTGTACAAAACTCAAGTTGAAGTGAATCAAGGGCCTCAACATGAAACTGGATGCACTAAACCTCAAGAAAAAGTGACAAATAGCCTTGAACTCATTGGTACAGGAGATAATTTTGTGAATAGAACACCAATGACTCAGGCTGTAAGATCAATAATTGATAAATGGGATCCCATGAAACTGAAAAGCTTCTCTAAGTCAAAGGACAGTATCAATAGGGCAAAACAGCAGCCTACAGATTGGGAAAATATCTTCACTAACCCCATATCTGAGAGAAGGCTTGTATCCAAAATATTCTGTTGCCTCCCATTGGACCAATTTCCCTAGTTGGACTGCCTGGTTGAACCTCAATGGGAAAGGATGTACTTATTCCTGCTGTAACCTGATGCTCCTTGCTTGGCAAGATGGATTTGTAAGGGTGGGCCTGGAAGAGGAGAAAGGAAGGTGACTGCAATTGAGATGTATCATGCATGAATAAACAGTAATGAAAAAAAGGAAATTACTATGCATAAAATTGCACCTGAACATATTCACAGTACCCTCAAAAATGGTAAATTACTGTGCTTTGCTACTGTACAAAAATTCATTTGAATTGAAAAATCAACCATGAAAAATATTGATTTCCTTTTTCTGTTTATAAAAACTTAAAAAATACAGTGGTATAGAACTTGTGAGGTGTGACCAACCAATGACTGATCCAACTGGAGACACCTTCCACTAGAGGGAGCCCAGGCCTGAAATTGCAAAGAGTGCCAAGAACCAGGGGCAAGATTTCCCAAAGAAGTAGAAAAAAACAAAAGGGACTGCACCACCTAGCAAAACAAACAAACAAAAAACCCAAACAAGCAAAGAAAAACAAACAAACAAACCAAAGGATTTGTAGAGATATTCTGCTATATATGGATTGGAACCCAGTATAATCATCTTCAGAGAATCTTCACTCAAAAACAAAAAAGGATATCAGAGCTTGGGAAATCCAGTAGATATAGGGAAAGAAGGATTGTAGAAGAGATAGGGGTTGGGGACACCACAAAAACACAGAGCACAGATAACTGTGCATCATAGGAGCTCACAGAGACTAAACCAGCAATCAGAGAGCCTATATAGGTCTGACCTAGGTTCTCTGCCTGTATGTTATGGTTATGTTGCTTGGTGTTCTTGTGGGACTCCTAATAGTGCGTGTAGGGGCTGTCTGTGACAATTTTGCCTGCTTTTAGAACACTCTTCTTCCTACTGTGTTGCCTTTCCAGCCTTGATATAAGGCTATTCTTACTCAAACGTTTTATGCTTTGTTTGGTTGACATCCTTGGGAGGCCTGGGAAGGAAGGATGAGTAGATCTAGCTGAGAGGGGAGGTTGTTGGGGATGGACTAGAAGGAGAGTCAGGAAGAGAAACTGTAGTCAGGATGTAATAGATGAAAGATATATAAATTAAAAAGAAAAATGAGTAAATAAATTTCAATTTTCCTTTGTATTCAATATTTAATAGACACCTTTTCTTAATCATGGTATTGGTTTGGTGAGTTTCAAATTAATAAAACACTTCACCTATTGTAATTGAGGAGTACTTTTAGATAAAATCAAAACATTAATTAAAAATATTTCACTGGGAGACTCATGATCAAAATGTATCCTATAAAGAGTAATGCTAAAAATGTAATATCAAAAAAGGGAAACAAAAATATTGAAAATAAAACATAAACTAAGCCTGACATAATTATTAAAAATATTCATACTTGAAGTGTTTTACTGTCTTTTATGGAATTCATTCAGAAAAAAAATAAATTTGACTAAATATAAATAACAGTTTTCTTTTGTAAAATAAATGCTTCTAGTGAAGCAATAACCACAATATGATTATGTGCTATACTGAATTGACTTAATATTTCATAATTTTAGTTAGATTTGCTTTTGCCACACTTTCACACATATTTTTCTATATTACAATTGTTGTATACTTTCAAAATGCAACCTCAAGAACATGAAATTTCTGATTATCTAAATGCTTACAGTTATAGAAATACTAAATATACTTGCACATCTTCTTTTCAATTTTGATTTTTTATTGGATATTTATTTATTTACAATACAGATGTCATCCCCTTTCCCCATTTCCCCTACCTAGAAACCCCCTATCCCATCCCCTCTCCTCCTTTATGCTTTTATACCATTTTGATTACATGCATGTATTAAGGTCAGTTTTAGGTTGAGGGTCTAGCAATACAATAGATGCAAATAGTCAAGAAAAAAGCAAGACAAGAGACACAAATAGTTAAAGAAAAACTAAGGCATTAAACCCGATTACATGAACACTCCAGTGATCACCATTTCTAAGGGCTTATCAGGATGACCAAAGTATCTGAGCCTACTTTCCTGTCCTAGCCCAAGGTCATTTTCATGTTTGAAGCTTACTTCCTTGTTCTAGCCTAATATTTAGATTTCTGTCTAAAATTACTTCTTTGTTCTAGCCTAAGATTTAGAGTCCAACCTGTAATTACTTCTTTGTTCTACCCTAATGTCAGATTCCTGCCTGAAGCCTACTTCCTACACTTGCACATCTTTAAGTGTAATTCTTATCATGTGCTTGAGAAATTCATCATTGCACACCTCAACTCTTAATCATGGATTCCTGTGTACTCTATAAAACATACGATCCTCATTATATTTTAATATATTGTCATCGATATTCCTTTTTTCCCTTTGGTTATTATAACAAGAATAAGACTACTTGCTACATATTTTTCCATGGAATCAAAACCACAAATGCAGATTTGGAGTGCTCCTTCTTTCCTAATTGTCCATCGACCTTGTAGTTATGATTTGTAACTCACCAAATTCCCTAAAAATTTTTTTCCTTGAATATGTAAGTGAAGCTGCCCTTCTCAGTGATTTAGTAAATAAATTTCATATACTGGCATAAAAACACTTGATAAAATTACATTTTGAACAGTAGATTTAGTATTAAATAGACAATTCCAATGTAGAATTGCTTTTTATGTTGGTATGCATGTATGGTCTGTGTGTGTGTGTGTGTGTGTGTGTGTGTGTGTGTGTGTGTGTTATATGTGTACAAATCAGTAATTTGTATGTAGTTGGAAAGATAAAATTTGGATTTGGGTTCTTCATATGCACCCTCCTCTGAGTTCTAGCAATCGAAATAAGATTTTCAAATTTTAGAATCCAAAATTTTTTTTAATACTGGACAATCTCAGTGGTCCTATTTCAAATTTTAATTCAGACACATTTTCTGACTGGGCATGGACAGTACATTTTGCTCCTCCATATTTACATGAAAATTTGTGAATATACTTATCAAATTAACTTGAAAAATTAATAGATAATTTAGAAAGAATTCAAATAGAATATCTGACCAGTTAAAGTTAAGTTGCTAGTGGTGATAGAAAAAAAGCAATATGATTTGCTGCAAAAAAAAAAAGAATAGGAAGGATGTGTATCATATAATCAAAGAACGAAATCTTTTTTTAAAATGAGAGTCAAAGGGATTGGGTAAAATATTCAAAACAGGAGTTACAAGCTGCACCCAGGGCATAGTATTTTCCCAATTACGAAAAAATGACCAGTTTTACAATACCTGGCATGAAGAAATTCCTGTAGAACAGACCTCAAATACAACTAGAAAAGGATAGTTTTGTGTTATTATCATTATGCCATTGGGCACATCCTATCAGTGGGTTATATGGTAATGTGCTAATTAAGACCAGTGATGTCTTTCTACCCAAAAGTACATCATACTCCTAGTTTGATATTTCTAGCTGTCATAGTAAGTGTTAAAATAAAATTCTTCAATTATCCTTAATTTGGGCTCAGTAATATGTACTCTCTTTCCCATAACTCGCCTATTGCTGCTTAAATATTTAATAGCAGACATGTCATTTCCTAATCATTCATACAACCTGTGTATGCCTATCCACTTTAGTTTTATGTCTTTGAGATTGAATGATCATCGATTCCCCCATATGTGTTTTGCACACACTCATATTGTTTAATTCCTCAACCAATATCTCATTTTCCCACACATTCTCCTGTTAATATTATGCAGGATTTTTACATGATACCTTGTGTTATTTGCCTTTCTGTGTCAGAGTCACGCTGTATTATAATTTTGTTCTATTCCTGCGATAAAATACTAAAAGACAGATGAGAGCTAGATCATTTTGGCCATTCCAGCCCTGGGAAAAAAGTAGTGAGCTCTGTTTAAACAAAGTCTCTTGAATTGTGAAAAGCTCTGTTGTGTTAAAAAAAAAACAAAAATAGCTGATGAAGGGTCAATCTACATTGTTATGCAAATAATGTCAGAATCATTATATATGTTCAAATAACACACTCAAAAAATGCCCACTCAATTTAAAGGAAGGATTTTTTTCTTAGAATACATTATTATTTACACTCTAAACAATGGAACTACAACTATTAATGCAGAATATAACATTCACAAAAGCTATATATTAGAATTGAAAAAGAAATTAAAAGTTTCCATGATGTAAGCAGATTAAACTTATTCATGTGTGTGAAGGTTAGATTAAAGAAAATTCTATAAAGCATACTTAAATCTGAACAGAAGAATAAACATATCTAAGAGGATGTGGAACAAATAGAAAACACCAGAAAATGTAACCCAAAATATTCTGAGCAAACTTCACACAACCAGCAAAATGAGAAGAATTAATATACATTTCCTAGTAACAATATTGGGTATTGCTGCTGTCATTTGCCCATAACTAGACATAGACTATTTAAATTAAAATCCAGGATCTACCATCAGTGGTCCTTCCAAGAAACAAAACTTAGCTTCAACTACAGAAGCTGCCTTATGACAGCAGGGTAGAATCTGGTACAGTAATCACATAAAACTAAAGCAGATATTCTAATATCTGACAAAGTAGACTTGACACCAAAACTTGTAAAAACATGTAAAAAAGAACACATCACACTTAGTGTGATAGAAGATGGTCTTTTAATCATTTAAAATTAGGAAATTAATAACTGTACTTATAATATTTGATAAAATAGACTTCTAGTTAAAGCTAGGTGGAAGAGATGAGGAAAGATCTTTCATTCTTACGTGAACAAAATGCCCCAACAGACTATGTAGATTCAAAACATGTATGCAATCTATTAGCAACACCAGAGTAACAAAAGAAACAACCAAATCCAAATTCATAGAATGAGTCAAACACAATTTGCTTAGGTGACTTAAGAATCCCTCACTCACTCATAGACAATATTTTCACTCCATAAAATATGCAAACACAGACAAACTCTAAGATCAAATGACATTACAAAATTGAGAGACATAACAGACACCTATAGAACATTTCATTCAAACACTGTAGAATACACATATTTTTTAGCAACCCATGGAAAATTCTCAAAAATTAACTCTATATCAGGACACATGGAAAATCTCCACAGGTAGAGAAAAAGTGAACTCACATCCTATATTGTACTTGACCACAGTTGAATAAATATGAATATTAAGAATATGTATACATGTATGTATATATGTATGTATGCATATACATATATAAATTAAATAGCATACTCCTCTATAAACCAATTTATGGGTTTGTCTGTTATTCCTTTAACCAAACTCTTATGTCAGAAAGTCCATATTTCTGGGGAGAAATTTATACAGCACACAATATATAGATTAATAGATGCATCTATCAGAATAGATTTATTTATTTTACTTTTATTTCACACTCTTTTCTTTTTCTTTAAGTTCTTTGACAAATTGTTGTTCTGTTTTTAAGGCCTTCTAATGGTTTAAAAGCACTGAATTTGTCTTTTGAAAAGTCTATCTTCATAGGAACTCCAGCTTGAAACAAATCCTGCCACATTAACTTTTAAGTAATGGACATAGTACATTTTTTAGATTTTCTTCTTGTAGTAACATCATTAGTATTTTGTCCCTCAAAGAACCCATTTTACAAGACAATATTAATAACTATTAACACTAGACCTTTCTCTGGCTTCAAAGAACAAGTAAAATAACTTGCTCAGCAAAGCAACTATTTTCACATACATATCCATATGGAAAGATTGAATCAAACATGAACAAGAACAGATGGAACAAATATTAAACCCCAAAATTTTGTCTATCACAGAGTGAGAATTATACACCTACTGTTTTCATGAAGTTTTTACAATCTGGATTGACCACTTCTTCATGTAGTTTACATTTTCAGTAGTGTATAATTTTAGCTTCTTTGAATTTTAAAATTATCATGTAGTTGAATTTGTTTCCCTCTGGAGTCATCTAAAGTGCCCATGGAATGAATCTCAAGTTGGGCCAGTTTTAGTTGGCCATTCTCTCAGTCTCTGCTCCATCCTCTGTGCTTGCATTTCTTTTGGACAGGATAAATATTGGGTTGAATCTTTTGTAGGTTTGATGTCTCTATTGCTCCACTGGAGTTCCTGCCTGGCTATGGGAGGTGGTCACTTCAGGTTCCGCATCCCCAGTATACTAAGTCACAGCTATGGTCACCCCCATTGATTCTTAGGCATCTCCCATTTCCCAGGTCTCTGTCTCATTTTGGAGATGTCCCCCACTTTTTTAACCTTATCTGTTGCAGATTTCCATTTATATTTATGGCCATCTATCTATCTCTCCTGTGCTTTCCCACACCTGATCGTGAACTCCTCTTCATTCCTCTCTCTGCTCCTTCCTAATTCCCTTCTATGTGATTCAAGCATCCTTGCTTGTACCTTCCTTCTTGTTTAGCTTCTTTGGATTGGTAGAGTGTAGCATGGTACATCTATTTTATGACTAATATCCACCACCCAGCAGCTAACTCAGACAGATACATACATCCACAGCCAAACGGTGGTGGAGCTTGAGGACTCTTAAAGAATAGAAGGAAGGATTGCAGGTTCCAAAGAGGATAGGAATGCCACAGGAAGACCAACAAAATCAATTAACCTGGCCCCTGGGGCTCTCAGAGTCTGAACCATCAACCAAAGAACATACAAAGAGCTGGACCTTGGCCTCGCTGCATATATATAGCAGATGTGAAGCTTGGTCTTTATGTCTCCAACAACTGGAATAGGAGCTATCTTAAAAGCTGATGCCTGTAAGTGTGATATGTTCTTCCAGCTGGGCTGCCTTGTCTGGCCTTAATGGGAGAGGAAGTACTTAGTCTCGCAGAAACTAGAAGTGCCAGTGTAGGTAGATACCTACCTGCTCAGAGGAGAAAAGGAGGGGGCAATGCTGGAACAATTGTGGGAGGGGGTGACAAGGAAGGGGAGCAGTGAGCTTATGTAAAGTGAGTAAGGAACAACCATAAAGTTAAATTAAATTTTAAAAAAATTAAAAATACTTTTGAAATGAAGACATGTGCATGTGTCAAACTTTACCCAGGGAGCCCTCACCTACTCAGATGAGAATGGGAGGGAGGGAATGAGGGAAGGATTGTGGAGGGAGGTAATGAGGCAGTGAGTGGGATGTAAAGTGAAGAAGTAAAAAAACTAAATTAAAAAATGAAAAATAAATTATTCTTTTGAAAAGAGAAATCAAAATTGACCACAGTGATAAGACATCACACAAAAAGTTAAAAATAGTTGCAAATATTATACTGTCTGTCATTATTTTAGTTTATTAATATTTTAACATTTTTGTTGAAAATAGATTTTTTCCTCAGTTAATATATTCTGATTATGATCCTAAAATATTAAAAGTGCAAATCACAAGCCACTGAAGACGGCCTCATTTTAAAATTATTTGACAGAACATAGCACATGGGTGCAGCAAAATCATCATTACTTCTGCCTACCTTACAATTCTGCCTGGGTCCTCTCTCATCCAAATTCATCTTCTTTTCTTTAGATAGTGTTGCATATATATGCATAAGTATTTATACATTATATAATTATAATTAATTATCTAAATTATATTCATTATATTATATTTTAAATAGCCACATATGAGCACAAGTATATAATAACTTTTGAGTTCATTTAATTTCGCTCATATGTACTAGTGTCCGAGGTTGAATTCTTGGTATTAGAGAAAGTATGCAAGATCCCACGAAGCTATAAAACTGTTTGTGTATCTCTCAGCACAATCAGATCAAATACAAAGTTTCATCTAGCTCAAGGACCATGCAGATTTTGATGTATGCAGTGACATTTCATCTGGTGTCAAAATGTAAGTCTTGTGCATGTAACCATATTGTTGATTTTTTTTGTAGGTGCATTTTTCTTTTATGAAATGTTCAGTAGTATAGGGGCTGTCCAGGTGTTCAGCAGTCTCTATAAATTGGCTAAGTTTTAGAAGCCATACTTAGTGCTTCCCATAACTTCAGTTAATTTAGTCATTCTGGATTTCTGACGGGGTTGAAGACCTATAGTCTCATAGCCAATCCTGGCTATTTACCTTGAAAGAAAAGATCTGAGTGAATGGTTTTCAGCTGACATTCATTCTAAAGCCAAGAAAAAGCCAGGTACAAAGCTAAGTGTTTTAGTCAAGAGATACGACAGAGGTTCTGGTTAGTCAACAAAAGGGACTGGGTATTAAGACTATCTTGTACCTCACTGGTACAAATAGGAATAATTATGCTCTAATTGTATTTTGAGAGAAAAGTTTTATTTTAACAGGAAGGGTAATATGTAGGAGGAGCTAAGGGGGAAGGAGCACAGAGAGGAAAAGATGGAGTAAGGAGAGGAGAAGGTGAAGTAGAGGAGAAGCTAGGTAATGAGAGAGAAAAAGAGAGAGAAAGAGAGAGGGGGCATGGAGGCAGAAGTTTGCGTGTCTCCACCAGTCAAAGATAGTTTACACAGCTAGGTTGGGTATTGGGTTACACTTCTGATTGAGCATTACCATACTTATAAAGCCTTTGATTAACATTTAAAAAAATTGTATAAAAGCAAAAAGGAAAAGGGGGCATGGGATAGGAGTTTTCTAGGGATGGGAAATGGGGAAAGGGGATGGCATCTGAAATGTAAATAAAATATCCAATAAAAAATGAAATTTCAGTGCAGTATTCTGTAAGTATGATTATTTAATTTTAAGTGGTTCCAAATATATTTGTTCTGCCCCTTTCTATACAAAAATGTTTAACATATAATTTTAAGTTTCAGTATTACTTGGCAATAATTCTCTCTTCAAATATATACAGAACTGCATTTTGGGGTATATAGATTTCTTACATAAATTTGTATTCTGCAATTAATTCAGAAATCTAAGAGACCATCTGCAACATTATTTGGTTTATTCACCAGTGTTTTGTGTAACCATTACTAGGGGAAAAGGAGGAAATATCTACTCACTCCAAACCATAAACCAAGTACTTTATTATGCCATCATACTTATTTGAAAAGTAATTACTCTTAAATTTCTCATAATGCATATTTACTGTCTATCTGATAGGAGTCCATCAATTTTGAATTGCCCTGGCATACACAGAATGCTGATCTTGATTCCATACATAATTTCTTGAAGAAAAATATCATTATACAAATAATCTGAAAAAGATATATTGTTACACATATTAAATATCAAACAAGAGATGAATAAAGTGTTTTACAATAAAACTCTAAAAGGAAATAAAAAATGTTTTGTCTGGTGTGCTGACCATACTGAAGTGGAAGCCCATACACCCATCAATATATGCACAGCAAAAATCACAGTTGATAGTTTAAAAGAAAAGTGTGTGTGTGTGTGTGTGTGTGTGTGTGTGTGTGTGTGTTGAGTAGAAAAGTGGTCAAGGAGTTGTCAAGAATATGAATGTGATCCAAATTTACAAAATTAAATTATCAAGGAAGTAAATTGAGAAATCATTAAGTTATACAGTTCTGGACAACTGTATGTGAGTAATCTATACTTCAAAAGTTTGAAGATTTCTAATAGTTATCTCTTTTAACTTCCTATGTAAAATGAGCAAAAGAAACCTCTCTCACTGATGAATTATGGAAATTCTATGTCCAATTGAACATTCAGAATGGGATTCCCATTCAAAATATAGAAGATGTCCTGAAAAGTGGTAAGTCACTGTACTTTGCTACTACAAACATTATTAATCTGAAAAAGAGAAAGTCATGAAAATCCTTGATTTACCTTTTTAGTTCTTTAAAATTGAAAGAATTTTATATGTAAATTATGTTTTTGCTTTGTAATATTTCACAGATATTTGTCTACAATGACGATATTTGGTGAGTTTAAAAATAATAAAACTCTTTGAGTATTAAACTTACAGTAGATTTAGATCAAATCAGTCATTTAATTATAATATTCCACTGGGAAGAAGTAATCAAATATATTGTGTGAAAAATTTAAATAATACAAAAAAACAACAAAAAATTCAAACGTTGCTATGACAACAAATTATGACAACAAATTTGTATAACAAATTATACAATAAAGTATTTGTAGAGTTGTATATTCTTTTTATTGTTTTATATATGGTTTCAAATAAAAAGTGAAATTAAAAGGCAAGTCATCAGTGCTTTTCCTGGCAAAGTTAATACATTTAATATGGAAATGATTTGTTAACTATAACTGTCCTACAAGATTAATCCTTGAAAGTAATACAGTGAATTAATAGTTCAGAATTCATAACCAAAAGGGGATAAACTTCCATGTATATTTTCTATACTATATATTAGTGTTCACAAAAAAATGCACCCTCAAGCTCTTGGGAAAATAAGGTTCCTGATGACTAAAATCTTTAAGTTGTGTATTTATTAAACCCACTTGTCTGTCTTTATTTAGATGGAGTTTTTTTGATGAGATTTCTGCTTGAAATTTTTATCATTCTGCACCTTGTTATTCTATCATGCATTTTGGTATATTCTATAAATCAGAATTACTTCATTATCATTTAATATATTTTCATTTATATTCCAAATTACACAGGATACAAGACTGAGAATAATTCCTGCATATTTGTCCATGAGGTCAAACTCACAAATGTGAAGTTGAATCTGTGGGGAGCTGACAGAAGGCGGCTATCATCCTTGCAGCCATCTTGAGCCATATACCCTGACAAGAGACTTGTTTACAATAGCCTACAACAGCTGAGCATACTCTGATAGCATCTTGTTTTAGATATCCAGGATTTTCCCTTGGGTGTGTGAAACTTAAATGTGTGATTTAGAGCTGAGACTTAAAGGCGTGGTTTAGAAGTGAGACATATAAAAGGCAGACAGAAGAAATTATTAGACAATTGAGATTAGACATTTGTACTTGGAAGAGTACCTGGAACTTGGAAGGAGATACTTGGAACTGGGAAAGAGACTAGGAACTAGTGACTAGAAACTCGAGACTTGAGACTTGGTACTAAAAACTAGGGACTTGGAGATAAGAAGAGAGACTGAAGAATAAACAGGATTGAATCACACTATTTCTGGTCTTCATTCTGTACATCTGTCCTTACTCTCTCTCTTGCTGAACCCCAACCCATGGACTGGAGCATCTTGGGGCAGTGTGGGCTCTAACAATTTAGCCCCCAAGGCTTTTGACAGTGCAGGTTCCAACACTGACAAAGTGGTCTGCAACATTTTGGCCCCCAAACGTGGTGTAGTGTGGTTCTCAAGATGGATCCATGTTTCTTTTCTAATTGTCCATTCACATTTCCTGTGTATTTCAGATCCTTAACTCAGTACTTTCCCTCAAATTTCTTCCCTTTCACTATTTAGATCACTTGTCTTCCTCTGTGATTTAGTAAACAAAACCCTTTTAACAGGCATTTTTTAATAAAATTACTAATTTTTAATCTAATTAGTAGGAAATAAAAATCTTTAATATGGCACTCCTTTTGATTTATGAATTTTTGTACAGTGTTGTGTAAGTGTATTTATATGTAGCTTGTGTGTGTACACATATCTAAGATATTGTCTGTATTTCAAGGATAAAAACTGTATGTGGGTTGAGTTGGGAAAATAAAACCATGTCACTTGCTCCATGCAAATAAGATGTGTTGCACAAACTCATGTTGAATTATCTTGCAACCATGAAAATTAAATGCATGGAGTAGAATTTTCCAAAGAAGTGTTATGAGCTCCACCCAGGGTCTAATATCTCCCAAGTCATGAGTTTGGACTAGAAGTAGACATAAGTTACCCCTTGTTCCACCTCTCCTCCTTTTCTCTTATGAGAGGGTGGGGCTCCCTGGATATTCCCCCATCCTGGTGTATCTAGTCTCTTCAGCGTTAGACACGTTCTCTTCCACTGAAGCTAGAAAAGGCATCCCAGTTGAGAAATGGAATCCACAGACAGACAACAGTTTTAGTGAAATCTCATGCTTCAGCTGTTGGGGGACCCACTTGAAGACTGACCTGTACTTCTGCTACACATGTGCCAGGGTCCTTGATCCAGTCAGTGTATGTTCTTTGCTGGTAGCTCCTTCTCTGAGAATCCCCAGGGTCCAGAGTAATGGATATTTATGGTCTTCCTCTATATTTCCTATACCTTCTGAACCTTGAATTTTTCTCAAAAATCTTCCATAAGAATCCTTGACCTCTTTCCAGTGTTGTGATGTGGTTATCTGTATCTGTCTGAGTTAGCTGCTGCACGGAGCCTGTCAGAGGACAGTTATGCTAGGCTCCTGTATGCAAGGATAACAGTGTTTCTAATAGTGTCAAAGATTGGTTCTTGCCAGTGGAATGGTTCTTAAGTTGGGTCAATTATTGGTTGGTTATTCCCTCAGTCTCTGCTCCATCTTTGTCCCTGCATTTCTTTTTGACAGGACACATTTTGGGCTGAAAGTTTGGGTGGGTTGGTGTCCTTGTCCCTCTAATGGTGATTCTTCCTGGGTATGGAAGATGTTCTCTCTTTGGGTCCATGTACCCATACTTGGGCATCTTGGCTAAGGTCACGTGCCATTGCCTCTTGGGAGTCTCCACTATCCTAGGTCTCTGGCACTTCCTAAAGATTCTTCCCATCCCCAGACCCTCACCCCATACAGCTGTATATTTTCATTAATTTTCATAGTTCTCTGGCCCTCTCTCTTTTCTCTCCCCACACTTGATCCTGACACCCGCACACATACATTCTCTTTCCCAATGCCTCTCCTACCCAATTTTCTCTCTTTCTGCCTCCTATGACCATTTTATTCCCTCTTTGAAGTGATATTTAAGCATCCTTGCTTGACCCTTCTTTCTTCTTTAGATTCTTGAGATCTACATATATCTAAGGTGTGTATACTGTACTTTATGGCTAATATTCACTTATTTTAAGTACATACCATGAATGTCATTTGAAGTCTGGGTTATCTCACTAAGAGTGATATTTTCTAGTTCCATCTATTTGGCTTCAAAATGCATGATGTCCTCATTTTTAATAGCTGAACAGTATTCTATTGTGTAAATGAACCACATGTTATGTACCCATTCTTTGGTTATGGGATATTTGGATTGTTTTTTGTTTCAGTCTATTATAAATAAAACTGCTATGAACATGGTAGAGCATGCGTCCTTGTGGTATGGTAGAGCATCTTTTGGTTATAAGCCCAGGAGCGGTACAGCTGTGTCTTGAGGTAGATATATTTCCAATTTTCTGAGAAAGCACCAGATTGGTTTCCAGAGTGGTTGTGCAGTTTGAAATCCCATGAAGAATGGAGAAGTATTCTACTTGAAGGGAATTTAGAGAAGAGCTGTGGATAAGACCCCATGCTACCCTCACAGAGGACCTGTGCTCAGTATGTATCACCTGCATCAGTTGGCACACAACCATCTTTAACATTAGTTTTACGAGGTTTTGAAATCCTCACTTTGCTTCCACTTATACTGCATCTCTGTAGTGGATATACAAATGGCCACACAATGTACATGAATATACATCAAAAGAACAAATAAAGCTATAAATAGTAACATAAGTAAATGAAAATACACTGTAGACAGGTAGCAAATTATGTTGTTAAATTAAGATTTATGAACTGTCTTGCTGGTCAGTCTTAATCAAAGAAAAATTATAAAATTTGAAGTACCATCAAAATAGAGTTTTAATTTAAACTATGTATAGACTTATCATCCTCAATCACAGTCTATTTTATTCCATGTCATCACTACTAATGTATGTATATCTTTAAATATTTCCATAATATCCATAGTTCACATTAAACTATGTCTTCTTAGACCCTAGGTGAGAAGTAATAGAAGAATGATTGCACAAGGGTGTAGTAAACATGCTTAGCTGTGGAAACAACTTTCCAGTGTTAACAGTGAACTGCTAATCAGTGACAATAAAGAAGGAAAAATTACAGAACACCAAGATCCCAGAAAGTTATCATGGTGTCTGGTTGTACCCACATATTAAAAAGAAAACAAACTTAGATACTTTAAATGTTCAATGCCTATAGTTATAGACCATGGTTATTGATTTCTTTAATGTTGTTTTGTGAATAATATAGATACTTTTTGAGACCGTGTTTCTCTGTACAGCCCTGGCTATCCTAGTACTTGCTCTGTATGTCAGGCTGACCTTAAATTCAGATCTGTTTGACTCTGCCCCCCAAGTGCTGGGATTAAAGGCAGGTGCCCCCACCTTCTGGCAATAATACAGGTTCTTAAAATGTTAAAGTTATAAAGCTTCTAACAAGAAATATCTATGAAATCTGAGTCACTATAAAACTACCATATCTTAAAATAATAGGAATAAAAGAAGCATAAGAAATCCAATTCAGGCCTGGAAGAGCCTCCCAGCTGCTAGGACTGACTTGACCACTGGATAGCCATCAGGGTTCAGATTCATTTCTTTGATGAGTAGGTCAACTCTAGCACCTACTCTATCTAGAAGCTGCTGTTCTGCAAGTAGGAGCAAGTGATGCAGAATCAGATCTAGGAGCACATCATCTTCACCAAAGAAGAAAAATAGAAGCAAGACTGTGATTGAAGAACTCTAGGCAATGGCTTAGAGTTTAAAATTCTTTGGAAACCAGAGGCCTTGGGCTAGAACAATAATGACTGATAATCAGTATTAGCATGCGAAACTCTGTGGGCAAAATTATACAGTGTTATACCCTGAAGTTTCCACTGACACTGCAAGAAAAAAAATTGTGGTGAAGTGGAAGGAATGATTAATGAACAGATGTGTGTGTAAGTAGTGGGGCAAGGCTAAACATGATGATGTCTGGAGTCTAAGCTACTGCCAGAGGCCATGTTAAATTGCTTGATCTGTATTGCCACTTGAGGCCATGTTGATATCTGTATCTGCTGCCACCAAGGGCCATGTGTGAGTCTGTGGTCCTCCTATAATGTCCTTGATTCTTTTTTCCAACGAAGGCCATGTGGATGTCCATGGTCTATGCTGACCCCATGACCATGTTTGGGTAAATGGGCCTGCTGTAGTCAGGGTTTTTTGTTCTATCTATAGCAACCTGTAGTGCTGCTGTGAGACATATGGATGTCCATAGTCTGTGCTGCAGCCTGAAGCCATGTTGCTATCCCTGGACTGTGCTGTTACAGAGGCCATTTCTGGGTCTGTGGTCTTGCAGCCTTTGGTACACCCTTAAAGGTGTGTATAATCTGTGCTGCCATCTGAAGCCAAGTTGATATCTGTGTGTCATGTTGCCTCTCATTCAAGTACCTTTAATTATCCATTTCCTGTACTGCTACCAGATAGTATACTGAGGTCCATGGTACGTGCTGATGCCAGAGGCTAAGTGAATGTTCAAGTTCCATGTTGTTGCCATATATCATGCAAAAATCCATGTTCAATGTTCTGTATGACTATAAAACATAAGGAAGCTTCTTCAACAGTGGTATTGATGACTGCAGACTCACAGTTGAGAAAGAGACACATAGTAGGTTGCTGTGACAACACCCCTCCAAATACCAAGTAAAAATCTAGACAAAAAGCCATTAAAGAGAACTCTTTAAGATTTTAATAAGGATGCTAAAGTGTAGGTCTCCACAATTTATGGCTACTGGCAAGTGTTGGGTATGGAAGAACTCAATTTTCTTTAAGGATCTGGCCACCAGGAGTTGGCCAAGCTCAGTGCTTTTATGGATAGTAGAGGTTGGAAATTTTTATTTTTTAAATTTCTTTTTAGGTGGTGAGAAGGCCACAAGGATGGGGCCATGAACCTGGGAGGAGTGAGAAGTAAAGGTGATTGGGATACATTATCTGAAATCCTCAAACAGTCCAATTTAAAGGCCCAGAAAATTGAAGGTAAACACACACACACACACACACATGAATACCATCCACCACCACCAATAACAATAGCAACAGTACTACCACCATCACCAACACAACCACAAATATAACATAAGAGTAATCAATAATTATTGGTCATCGATATCTCTGAATACCAATATTCTTACTTCCTCATTAAAAATTACAGACTAACAAAATGGATGTGAAAAGGGGATTTATGCTTCTGCTGCATCTAAAAAACAGACCTCAATAAACAATACAGATAACCTCAGGGTAAAAGTTGGAAAAATATATTCCAAGCAAACAGAAATAAGAAGCAAATGGTGTAGAATTTCTTTTAATAACAAACAAAACAGACTACTAACCAAAACCAATCAGTAGAGTTAGGAAAGAACACCACACCCATCAAATAAAATAACACTAAACTACATTCAATTTTTCATATGTTTGCTACAAACATAAGGGCATCCGACTTTGTAAAAGAAACTTGGCTACAGCCCAGATAACATGTTGACTATTAAACACTGAGACTGGGAGTCATCAATAGCTAATTCTTATCAGTAGATAAGTCATCTAGACAAAATATAAACAGCAAAATTCTAGAGCAAATAGATATTAGATACCAAATGGACATAATAAATATGTACAAAGCATTTTACCAAAGCACAAGAGAATATACTACTTCTCTGCAGCTCATGGAAGTTTTTTTTTTTTTTTTTTTTTTTTTTGAAAAATGACCATCTACTCAGATAAAAACTAAATCTCAAAGGATATGTTAAAACTGAAATAATACCCTGCATCCTTTTTGAACTCGAAAGACTAAACCTGGGTTTCAACACCAACAACAGAAACAATAGAAAGCTTACAAACTCATGGAAACTGAAAATATCTCTACTTAATAAAATCTGGATCAAGACCTTAATAAGGAAAGAAATTAAAGAGTTTCTAAAACTGAATGAAAATATGTACAGAACAGGCTAAGCAGGGTGCTATCCCACTGGTCAATCCCACTGCAGCCACCTCCTCAGCCCCTACTGCCAACGCAGCCAATGCCACCACCAGCACTAGTGGGAGTGCGGGAGCTGCGCCAGGCACAGGAGCACACAAGGCTGATGGGCCATAGGACTCACTACAGCACCTGGTAGTGCACGGTGAGGAGCAGTGATGGAAAGCGGCTGTGCAGACAGTGCAGGCATTCACAGCTGGTATGGTGCTGGCCAAGGCAGTCAGTGCCTGGGTCCTGAAACCCCACCAGGAGTCACAATGGAGATGCTGCTGCTGCTGCCTCCAACATGCACAAAGCAGGGTCATCAGAAGCCCCTTAATTCAAAAGATGAGAAGCCTGAGAAGCACTGCCCACTGACGGTGAACCCCTGGCACATGAAGAAAGCCTTTAAAGTCATGAATGAACTAAGAAGGCAAAATCTGCTGTGTTACTTCAAGATTGTGGCAGAAGACTTGGGAATCTGTGCTCACCGAGTGGTGCAGGTGGCCTGCAGCCCTTATTTCTACTCCATGTTAACAGGTGAGCTGAGCAAGAACTGAGCAAAGATAGTTCCAATCAAAGAGGTTGGACCGCTGGACCCCGAGGATGCTAATTGATTATGCTTACACTGCAGAAATCAGGTCACAGAAAAAAACGTACAGGTCCTTCGATCAGCAGCTGGCCTGCTACAGTTACAGGATGTGAAGAAGACATGCAATCCCAGCTTCACCCTGTCAACTGCTTAGAAATCTGGGCTTTTGCTAATACGCATACATGCACAGACCTCCTGATTAAGGTCAATATGTATGCAGAACAACATTTTGCAGATGTTGTACTTAGTGAAGAGTTTCACAGCCTTGGCGTGGAGCAGATGTGCAGCTTAATCTCAAGAGATAAACTCACAATTTCCTCAGAAAAGAAGGTATTTGAAGTGGTAATAGACTGGCTAAACCATGATAAGGATGTAAGGCAGGAATTCATGACTCAGCTCATGGAGTGTGTCAGGTTACCCCTGCTTCCTCAGGAGTACTTGGTGCAGAGGGTTGAAGAGGAAGCATTGGCGAAGAACAGCAGTGCATGCAAAGATTACCTTATTGAAGGTAACCGAGCAATGCATGTTAATGAAGAGCATGCAGAACCAGCTGAGAACACCCATGAACCTTCCCAAATTGAAGGTGGTGGTCAGGGGCTAGGGCCAAAGGCTATCTGAAGAGGAACGATGGCACTAGGTGGCAGAGCCTCCTTCCAGGAGGTGCAGATCAGGGATGGTCTATATGACTCGGCTTCTCTTTGCTGTTAGTGGCTTCAAGAGCCCATTAAGAGTTTGCGCTGTAAATTCCTATGACCCTGTAAAAGACCAGTGGACTAGTGTGGCAAGCATGCCAGAACTAAGGAGCACGCTGGGAACATTTGTGCTGAATGGATTGTTGTATGCAGTAGGGGGCTTTAATGGTAGCACAGGTTTATCATCTGTGGAAGCATACAACATAAATTCTAATTAGTGGTTTATGCCACTCCAATGAACACCAGGAAGAGCAGTGTGGATGTTGGCATCGTTAGAGGTTTGTTCTGTGCTTTGGGGGATTATGGTGGAGCTTCACGCCAGTGTCTTAGCACAGTAGAATGCTATAATGCTATTGCAAATTAGTGGACTTACATAGCAGAAATGAGCACCAGACAGAGGAGGTGTGGAGCAGGTGTTAGAGTGTTAAACAATTTATTATATGCTGTAGGAGGTCATAATGGTCCTTTACTACCAAAAAAGTGTTGAAGTATATGACCCAATCACAAATACCTGGAGACAGGTTGCAGATAAGAACGTGTGCAGAAGAAATACAGGTGTTTGTGCAGTTAATGGTCTGTTGTATGTCATCAGAGGAAATGACGATTCCTGGAACTCCCCACCACAGAAAAATGGACAGTTGTGTCATCTTGTATGAGCATGGGGAGAAGCTACTCAGGGGTCACAGTTATTGATGAACCATTATGAGCCTGAAGGACATTTTAAGCATATTATTCCATAAGAACCAGGTGTCAACAAGTATTTCTGAAGGGACTGAGAGCCTAGTGCCTCTCCACTTGTAGCTTTAAGCACCTTAAGTCTCAGCAAAAGATGAGACCATCTGCCTTCATAGGCCTCAGATACTAAGATTGTTTTTGGTAGAAGCACTGTATAGGCTTTCTCTGCTCTGAGCAGCAACTGACTTCACAAAAGACCTAGACTGCAGTACTTCCACTGTGGTCTTTAGGCAACAGTTGCTTTCATTAAAAAACTAGTTCTCATCAGCCTCGAATGACTATGAATTATTTTGTGAAAAAGAATAAAGTTAATGTGTGTTCTTGGAGAGAAAGAAAGAAAGGAAGGAAGGAAGGAAGGAAGGAAGGAAGGAAGGAAGGAAGGAAGGAAGACAGAAAGAGAGAGAGAGGAAGAAAGGAAGGAAGGAAGGAAGAAAGGAAGGAAGGAAGGAAGAAAGGAAGGAAGGAAGGAAGGAAGGAAGGAAGGAAGGAACGAAGACATAAAAAAATTCAAACTTCTGGTTCTGGGATGGAGTCAAAGCAATTCTAAAAGGTAAGTTCATAGCCCTAAATTCTTCAACTTCAAAAAGGAGAAAACTCATACTAGCAACTTGAAAACACACCTGAAACCCTAAAAAAAAGAAAAAAACAAGTTACACCCAAAAGGTGTATAATGTAAGAAATAATCTAACTCATATCTGAAACAATACAATAGAAACAAGATACAAAGAATGACTGAAGCATATGCTGGTTCTTTGAGAAAATCAATAAGAACCTCAAAGCATTATCCAAATTAACCAGAGACAGAGAGATCCTATCCAAAATAACAAAATCAGAAATGAAAGTGGGAACATAATAATAGATTACTGAAAAAATCCAAAATCATAAAGACATTTTATAAACACATTCTCTGTCTTGGAATCTAAAAATCTGGCTTAACTTTCTCAGGACACAGCACATTGAAAGTTAAATCAAGATGAGATAAGCAATTAAACACACCTGTAAGCCCCAGTGAAATATAAGCAGTCAACAAAATTCTCTCCACTGAAAAGTAAATTGATATAAAATTAATTCACAAAAGATGTATCCCTACCATATACAACTGACAAATGGACTGAGAAAGAAATTAGGAAAACAATACCTGTTTCAATAGCCTCAAATAATAGAAAATATTTTGCAGGAACTCTAACCAAAAATGTGGATAAAATATATAATAAAAATTTTAAAGTCTTTGAAGAAAGTAATTGAAAAAGAGAACAGAAGAGAGAAATATCTGAAATACTCATGGATCAGGAGAATTACCTTATTTTAAAAAGGGGCATCCTAAATGAAAGCAATCTACAAATTCAATGCAAACTTTATCAAAATTCCAATGCAATTCTTCATAGATTGTGGAAAGATGATTCTCAAATTCATATAGGAACACACACATACAGGCACATAGACACACACACAAAAAGAGAGACACAAACATACAGACACATGATAGTTAAAGCAATCCTGAACAATAAAAGAACCACTGGAAGTATCAACATTCCTGATTTCAAGTTGCCCTATAGAGCTATAGTAATGAAATACACATGTTTACCAATAGGTCCAAACTCAGGATCCAGACATAAACTCACAGTCCTCTGTACACTGGAATTGTCATAACTAAACCAGAAATATTCATGGGAAGATAGATAGCATCTTCAAAAAATTGTGCTGGTCAAACTGAATGGCTACATGTAGAAGGACACAAATATATCCATGCCTACCACCCTGTTTAAAGCTCAGGTACAAGTGCATCAAGGACATCAACACAAAACCAAATATGCTGAACCTAATAGAAGAGAAGAGAAAGTTGGAAATAGCCTTGAATGCATTGGCAAAAGTGTAGACTTCTGGGGGAAAAACTACCAATAATACAGGCAATAAGATCAAAGATAAATGGGACCTCATGAAATGGAAAAGCAACTATACAGCAAAGGACAATGGTATTTGGTATCTAGGTAGCAGCCTAAAGAATGGAAAAAGATTTGGATCAATTCTACAATGGTTAGAGAACTAATTTCCAAAATATATAAATACCACAAAAAACTAAATATATCCAAATAAATCAAATAAAAATGTGAAAAATATCTCAAAAGAAATTCAAATAGAAAAATTTCAAATGGATGCAAAACACATAAGGAAATGTTCAAACCTCTTAACCATCAGTGAAATGCAAATCAAAACACCACGCAAATCAAAATACCATTGAGGTTCTATCTTTTGCTTGTCAGAATGGCTAACTTTCAAAACACCTGTGACAGCTCATGCTGGTGAGGATGTGCAGGAAGAGGAAACATCAGAATCCAAGCTTACAACCTGAAAAGGCCTGGATGAAAGGCTGTGAAAAGTCAGGCTAGTCAGGCAAGAGACCTGCTTTATTTTATTTTATTTTTTTACAAAATAACTTCATATTCTTATTTATGGGGATCATATGCTACATATATTGGTCAAATAAAATGCATTACTTATAAATTAAAGTATTATATATTTTATAAACATATCTGAACAACTTATAGATTTCTTCTACATTAAAAACCTCCAATCTTTTTATAATATCCTGTATTATTTGTGTGCCATCAACACATGTTGGAATTGCTGAATCAGAGAACTCCTTATACAACCTAAAGTTACCTGAAGAGAGTATGTGCCTAGTCTTATTGTATCTTGTTATGCCATGTTTGGTTGATATTCTGGGAAGCCTGCCCCCTTCTTTTTTTCCTCATTTAAAAAAATGTTTTTGTTTATTTACATGTCAGATGTCATCCCCTTTCCCCATTTCCCCTCCCTAGAAACCCTCTATCCCATCCCCCCTTCCATTTTGCTATTTTAAAGAGAATGCAAGCAAGCCTGAGGGCACAGTAGCTGTGCCTTCTCCCAAACACAGGATGGCTAAAAGCATACTAGAGTTCCGCTTGAAGCAACAGCATGAAGCAGCAAGGAAGTGAGGTGACTTGGAAAGGCTTGTCCAGGACCAGCATAAGGCAGAACCAGGAGCCCTAAGGTATCTGACCTGCTAGGGCTGGGCTAGCAACAGCACAAGATTAAAAAAAAATAAAGCCCCAGACATTTGACCTGGTAATGTATTAAATTCAAAACTAGCAAACTTAAATCCTTCAGGAGATAGTCAGAAATTAAAAGAATGATATTTTCCATGTTAAAAATGGAAACCACTACAGAAGAAGGTGCTTGGATCTTATCTAGTTTGGTTTTAGGTGTTCACATGGAGCTCAGTACAGTATGTTCGCTAATGATCACAGTTTTCTTTGCCTGCTCAAAGAAAGTTCAGAAAAAAAAAACAGTAAAGAGAGACATGAGATGGAATGCTAAATTAGAAGCAAAAAATTGAGGGAAAAGTGTTCTTCCCAATAGAAAAATGAATTTTATAGCACCTAGAATTCAGAGCTCTCTGCCTATGAGATGTTGGTCAGCTTTCTGCTAAGGTTGCATCTATACAGTGCAGCCCCACCTTCTAAGGAATAATATGCTACAGCATGCCATACCACAACTGGTCTGAAAGCCTAGAATTTTCTTGTTTCTTTCCTTAATTTTTATCTGAATGGTTTTATTTTTCCCTAATTGTGCTAAATAGAGAGGATATTTTTATTGCTTGGCATCACAAAAACCATAGGATTTTAAGTATATTCAGAATGTCAGTACTGTTCAGAATTAGTGTTTTCTATATTAAAGAGTTACAATAATTTGGAACTGAAATGAAAATTTTAGAGCAGGTTGGTGGTGGCACATGATTTTAATCCCAGCAGACAGGAGACAGAGACAGGACAGTCTCTCTAATTCTAGACCAGTGTGGTCTACACAGTGATGCCAGGGCAGGACACCCTGCTGATAATAAGATAAAGCTCCATAGAAAGGACAGTCTAATATCCCAAATGACACCTTTTATCATAAAGATACTATGTACCTTTTTGCTTAATAATAAATAGAAATTTTCTTAGTAATTTAAAAGATAAATGCACACCAGTCATTAATTATACAAAGAGAAATGAGAATATAAGTATGTTTATCCATGTAAGCCATGTTTACACTTTCAATTTGAAGCATAATGCTTTTTTTGTTTGCCAAAAAATATTTTTTCCCAGAAAAGATATATTCTGTTAATCAGTGTAAGGGCCAAGAATTAGGGTTAAGAGAGGGTTGTTTGTTTTTATCTTTCCAAGAGGAGAAAAAAATCCACAAAGATAGTAATCTCCAAAGAATATAGAAAGAAACAAAAGTTATTATAAACATTTTCAAGGGTACATAGATACTAATTAAATGGGAGCTGGAGGCCTGCCCCAGCCTTTAGGGGAATGAGCTATGGTTGAACACAGAGTTGGACAAAGGCTAAAGACTGAAAGATCCCTGGCCTTATAATCTTACTCTTTGTGCTTTATTAAATGCTGGTTTCTTTTCTCTTTACCTCTATGTGCTCTAATCTTAACTTTGTAAGTCTCTGTTCTTTATTAACCACTGTATTCTTAACTCTTTCTTACTGTTCTGTACTTGAATAAATGGCATTTTCTGGCAATGAACACATGCTGTTAGCAGTGGGGAATTTAGTAAAAGATTTATTGCTAGGGCTCCTTTCTCTGATGAGGCAGCCAGTGTCTCCTCACTGGCCAGGTGAGAGAAGTTCAGAGCACATTAGCTCCTATTAGAACAGAAAGAAAAGAGAAGGAAAAAAAAAGAAGTCATTCCCACAGATGATACACACACAGGGTGAAGCAGAAGTGCCTACACCGCCTTTCTTCATTGCTCTAAACTTTTATAATTTTAAACAAAAATTTCTCTCTGTAAGAAAGAATTTCCTCATAAATAAAAAGTTATAGAGAGGGGGAGCTGCAGAGGATATCAATAACAAGTTCAAAGCAGTGTTTCATTCTGTAAGCTCATTATAAATTCAAAGCAACAGTTTTTACATGGCCTTGCTTTATCATAGTGCACACTGGTGGCTACATCCTTGGATCTGACCTAGAATGAATGTTTTTCCTTGATCACAGATTTGTCCCAAGCCTAAATAGGAAAGCTTATCCTATTCCTCATTATGTGGTCTTACTAACTATTTTATGAAAAGAAGGCACATGCTATTCTTGATTCTAATTTTATTATTATATCTTTATGGCAAAACAACTAAAATAATTCTTAAAATTTTTTCCTAAAGTTATTTGAATCAAATCAGGAGTTCTATAAAATCATTGTTTCTTCCAAACCCTATTAATTCATGAAATTTTATCTTTATGTTGATCTACAGAAAATTTGCTCATTAGAGTGGGCAATTACCAGGCATCCTGAAATGAAGTCTCTAGGGATATTGCCACTCAGAAAATCAGTCTTCACTGCTGTTATAGTTCATCTCTGTGACAATCTTCATTATAATCAACTGCTACATATTGGAAAATAATATAGTTTTCGTTGTGTTCTTAAAAATCCCATTCTACTTAGGAATGTATGTTCTGCTATAATGAAGCAAGAAACCTTAGAGTTCTTCAAGTAATCTCATGTATTGTTGCAAACAGAGTTTAGATTTGCCTTCAGAAGGAATACAATGGTGTTTCAAATATCTCATTGCTAGGTGTATTCATCACTAGTGCATTTGTTCTGCTAGGTTGACCCTGTGTATAGCTTCTAATAGAGATGTATAATCTGTGGTATTTATGAAGCATGCTGCTTTGCCAATTCCTTTATTTGAGTCTTACCTATTATGCTTTGTACCATGTTTTTCCTATTTATATCATTCTTACGTAAAATATGCCTTCCACTTTCTGTGTAGTGGCATCTCTTCAACAATCTTCTATATTCTTCACTAACCACAGAATTGCAGTTATGTCTTCCTTGGCAGTCAGTGAAAGTTGGGCCAGAGAATACGCAAGTAAATTTATTAATATTTAGATGTTTAGAGATTAAGTTTGACAGGACTATGTGAATAATTTAAAAAAAAATCACACCAATGCATGGTACACTGAATACTGTGCTTATCTCCTTGAGCTAAAACAAAGTCAGCTCCACAAACTATTGAATTTTTCACAATACAAAAACAACACTACAAGTATTTATGGAATATTCATAAAATTGACTAAAAATGTTAGGGCTCTCTAGGAAATATAAAATAATTTATGTCATATTATTATTATAATTTGATTATATTACACATAATCATATATAGTATGTGATATATATATATTATATATAATAATATATAATATAACCACACTATATATAATGTGTTATAAAATATGAATCTTATATTGTGTAAATTTGGTTTTGTCATGAAATATCTTGGTTTCTCCATCTATGGTAATTGAGAGTTTTGCTGGGTATAGTAATCTGGGCTGGCATTTGTGTTTTCTTAGGGTCTGTATAACCTCTGTCCAGGATCTTCTGGCTTTTATAGACTCTGGTGAGAAGTCTGGTGTAATTCTGATCAGTCTACCTTTATAAGTTACTTGACCTTTTTCCCTTACTGCTTTTAATATTCTTTCTTTGTTTTGAGCATTTGGTGTTTTGATTTTTACGTAACAGGAGGAATATTTTTCTGGTCTAGTCTATTTGGAGTTCCATAGGCTTCTTGTATGTTCATAGGCATCACTTTCTGTAGGTTAGGAAAGTTTTCTTCTATAATTTTGTTGAAGATGTTTACTGGCCCTTTAAGTTGAGAATCTTCACTCTCTTCTATACCTATTATCCTTAGGTTTGGTCTTCTCAATTCGTCCTGGATTTTCTGGATGTTTGGGGTTAGGAGCTTTTTGCATTTTGCATTTTCTTTGACAGTTGTGTCAATGTTTTCTATGGTATTTTCTGCACCTGATATTTTCTCTTCTATCTCTTGTACTCTGTTGATGATGCTTGCATCTATGATCTCCAATCTCTTTCCTAGGTTTTCTATCTCCTGTGTAGTCTCCCTTTGTAATTTCTTCATTGTTTCTACTTCCATGTTTATGTCCTGAATGGTTTTGTTCATTTCCTTCACCTGTTTGGTTGTGTTTTCTTGTAATTATTTAAGGGATTTTTGTATTTCCTCCTTAAGGGCTTCTACCTATTTACCTGTGTCCTCCTGTATTTCTTTGAGGGAGTTATTTATGTCCTTCTTAAAGTCCTCTATGGTCAACATGAGAAGTGATTTTAAATTTGAATCTTGCTTTTTCAGTGTCATGGGGTATTTAGGACTTGCTATGGTGGGAGAACTACGTTCTGATGGCGCCAAGAAACTTTAGTTTCTGTTGCTTATGTTCCTGCACTTGCCTTTGGCCATCTCATTATCTCTAGTGCTACCTTCACTCACTGTCTCTGACTGGAGCCTATCTTTCCTATTATCTTGATTTTGTCAGAACTTCTCAGAGTCCAGCTGTCTCTGTGATCCTGTGATCCTGAGATACTGAGTGTAAGAGCTCCTGGGAGTCAGGCTGCTTCTGGAATCCTGAAATCCTGGTGTGATCAAGCTCCTGAGATCTCGTTATCCTATGATCCTATGTTCCTGAGTGTGGTAGAGCTCCTGGGAGTCCAGCCTTCTCTGGGTTTTGGGGGATTGGATGCAGAGCTGGTGCCCTAGGACTGCTCAGTGCATCAGTGCAGACTAGAAGGATCTTGAGCCACCAGCCATGAGGGAGTTCCTAGGTCCCAGTGGGTCCCAATTACTCCCTGTTTGAGAAGGGGGATGTTGTAGCCTCCTTACCTACGATGCTGATAAACACTTAGAAACAGTGATCACATCATGGGAGTGTTCATGGAACTTTGATTATTGCCTTGCTTGTTTTTTGACTATTTGTGTTTATTGTCTTGCTTGTTTCTTGACTATTTGCATCTATTGTTGTATTGCTAGTTCCTCATACTTGCAAGTAATTTTAAATGGTATAAAAGCAAAAACAAACAAACAAACAAACAAACAAAACGAAACAAAAAAAAAAAACAAAAAAACAAACCAAAAAACTAAAAATACTAGTCAATACAATATCACATATTTTTATTTCATTGTCTGTGTATAAACAGTTTCAATAAATATATTATAACTTTAAAAAAATCTTATAAGCTTAAAATGAGATAATTATATAAGTATATATGATTATATGCAATATAATTATGAGATATTATATATATATATATATACATATATATATATATATATGTATATATATATATGTCATATGTAATACAATATGAATCAAATAAACTTAAACTGAAACAGTTTTACATTATGGTTTGTAAAGTCACCCCCATAGAAAAAGTTCTGAAAAAAAGGAAAAAATTAACACACCTAACATAATAAGACAATTAGCATAACTAAATTTCATGGCTCTCTATTACAGTCTTTTTACAGAGATAAACAAGTACATATAAGAATACAGAAGGTTAGAAAGATTTCTCATTCGTTAGTAGCACTTGGTGTTTTTGATTTAGGTCTGAGTTGAGTTCTCAAAACCCATACTAGACAAATTATAAGTTAAAATGTATAACTGTAATTCCAGGTCTAGAGGATCCAGTATATTCTCATAGACTCACAAGACACTTGCTCCCCATATTGTTTAAATAGATAGACTTGGACAAACATGTCCATTAACGTAAAATACATATTTTAAAAGGCTATTTAGATTAACAATGGAAGAATTTTTATATAAATAAAAGTAAACTACAATTTAAAATTTTAGTGCTTTCTCAAATAAGCCTTTTATTCATTGATTCAGAAATCGATGCACATATTTAAACCTGTAAAAACTTAATATTCCCAATAGAAACCTCGTAAATAAAAGCCAGAAAAGAGCTAATAATAAAAATGGTAAAATCAGAACAAAAGGAAAAAAATCCTACCACTGTATGTTTCTTCTAGAATTAAAAACTACTATAAAGTAGACAAATAGAGTTACTGTTGTATACTATGTATAAAAATTAGGTTATACATAATAATTTTACTATCTACAGAGAGGCATCAAAGCTTCTCCTTTTCAGGAACCCTACACATTCACAAAACACCAAACTCAATAACAAGAACAGCAACAACTACTACTGTACTCCTGCAAAAACAATTTTAAAATCTTGTCTTTAAAGTCTTACATGGATGCGAAAGTCGTCCTAGACTTGCCTGGTCTACGTATGGAACTGAACTCTGATGACCTTTCAACCTGCCCCTCTTCTCATCGTTGGAATCATTCAAATGAAGCATTCGGATACAAACTTTTTCTAAGGAAACAGAGAGCAGAAAGTTGAAAGGAATGACATTTAGGCTTATCCAGAGGAACCGCTTTATATGAAGCATCCAGAGGATGTAGTCTAAAACTTCGGAGACTACCCAGCCGGTTAAAGAACAAGGTGTAGGTAGGTCAGTCAGGGCCCAGCAGGGGGCGCTGCCATGGAACTCAGCACTCCTGACCCGGCCCCGCCCCTCTCTCAGCCCAGGTGCTGAAAGGACATCATCATCAGGCGCCAACCGTCATTCCCGGTGAGACCCTGTGCACAGGCACGCGGGGCTGCCTCAGAGCCACCTGAGGCGCCACCGGGACACTTCCCCTCTTCTGAGGGACTCCGGGACAGCCGGACCTTGCCCTTTGAGCCCGCTCTGCCCCTCTGAGCAGCTACAGGTACTGTTGAGACTGTGGTTGTGTTCAAGTGGCCGCCATGGCCGAAGCACCCTCACAAGTGCGACAAAACTATGACAGCGCCTGTGAGGATGCAGTCAACACCCATATCCGGCTGCTGCTCTATGCTTCCTATGTGTACCTGTCTATGGCCTTCTACTTTGACCGTGATGACGTAGCCCTGGAGAATTTCAAGCGTTTCTTCCTGAGCAAGTCACACAACTACAAGGCCGCTGTGGAGATGTTCGTGTTCCTGCAGAATAAGCGTGGTGGCCATGCTATTCTGCCCAGCATCGCGAAACCAGACCGCAGCAGTTGGCAGGGGGGCCTCCAGGCCATGGAATGCGCCTTCTGCATGGAGATGACCATCAACCAGAGCCTGCTCAACCTGCACGAGCTGGCCAAGGAAAAGGGTGATGCTCACCTCTGCGACTTCCTGGAGCAACGCTGTCTGGATGAGCAGGTCCATGTCCTCAAGAAGATGGGTGGCTACCTGACCAACCTGCGCCAGATGGGGGCACCGCAGAATGGCTCGGCCGAGTACCTCTTTGACAAGCTCAGCCTGCCCTGAAAGCTTCAACTGGACTGACCTGGGATGTCCCCACTGCCATGGGGTCTTCTTCCCTCTGGTCCTTAGACCTGGTGTCAGTTCATGTTACTTTTGCAGCAAGTTCATCCGTTTTCTGGTTCTGTTCGAAATAAATTTGTTTGTTTGAAAGCATAATGAAAGTTTAGTGACTCTTCTTGAAAAACTCGTTTTCAAAAATGAAAGTGGATCTACTGTTAGGTTTGAAAAATGGGTGGAAGAAAGAATAATTATGTCCATTCCCTTTGCAGTTTACATTTCTAGTGGTTGTGCATAGAGTAAAAACCCGTCCTGGGGCCTTTTAAAACCAACTTAGCTTTCTCTTATCATTTGTGGAAGCATCGAGTTCAGGGTGTTTTCATAGTTATAAAGTAAAAGGTTTGGTTTGTATTGTAAAAGAGTTAGCATAAGTGACCCTGGAACAGAATGGAAAGAAATGAGATTGGGTAGATATTAAAATAAAATATATTTTATATATATATATATATATAAAATTTATTTTATAAAATAAAATAAATCTGGAGCTGAGTCACAAGATGCCTATCTTGCTTTTTAGTCCATAGGTTCCATAAAAAGTGGCTGGAAGCACACACACAGACAACTAAGTAAGTGGAATTTCAAATTTACTGGAACAATCATAGTTCAATAAAATATGTAAATGCTTATGTTTCTTGATTCTAGATAACAAAAGGAGGATTATAGTCGAGAATATGACACAGAACTTGTTTGAATGTGTCTGGACCACAAAGAATACCTGTCCAATTTGGCTTGCCTTTTCCATCACCATAACCAGTGAGGAGTGAAGGGAACAATAACATACAGTACATGCTCTCCTAAATTGAATATTTCTTTAATCAAAGTAACATGGTACTCCACTGTAAAACCCTGTAATATCAACATGGATGGACTGATTGATGTGGTTATAAAAAGATAAAGAGAGGGGGGAATATGTTCTATGGTGGTGTGGTGAGGTGTGGGGAAAGGGGGTACCTCGTCTGGCCCATGCTGAGGCAACACTTCCCCATGAGAGATCAGTCACAGAATGGTATAGTATGGAATGGAGTTTATTCAGGGCATGGAGGGAGGACTTACGAGGCTAATAGAGGTAGAAAGAGAGAGAGAGAGAGAGAGAGAGAGAGAGAGAGAGAGAGAAGAGAGGAGAAAGTGGAGAAATATAGAGGCTGGCCATGAGCACATGGAGAAAGAGGGAGGAGGGGATGAGAGGACAGAGCAATAGCAAGAGAACAAGAAAAGAGCAAGAGAGAGAGAGGAGGGGGCAAGCAGCCCCTTTTATAGTGGGTCAGGCCTACCTGGCTGTTGCCAGGTAACTGTGAGGCAGATCATACCTGGCTGTTGCCAGGTAACTGTAGGATAGAGCTTAGATAGAATGCTAACACTGAAGGAAGGTCATATTTATGATTTTGAATGTAAAAGGAACAAAATTATCTGACTGTGAAGTGCTGGCCATTTAGAATATTAGAAGGCTAGAGAAAGTTTAAGGTAGTGAAAGGCCTAAGACTCCCCAGAAAGGGACCCCAGGGGACCCCACTCGAATCTCAGGACATCACGCACCCAAGGACACATGAGAGACCGACTTGTTGCAAGCACATGAGGCAGGCGGTTTAGTATCAGAGCTCTGGGCCAGTTCATATCTTCATATCTCACATAGGGGATAGAGGGACTGACTCAGAGGCTCTAAGGATTAGGATTTTTATAGCCAAGGGGTAGGGGAAGTGGAAGATTTTTACATGGGTACACATGATTGGTTGTTTTACATCAGCAGACTGTACCGGTCGATGGGACAGAGGGCAGTTCCTGCAGGCAGAAGCTTATCTAAGTTAGCATAGTATCTAGTTAAACTTAAATTGCAGTTTCTTGGACCTTGAGAAGACCTGGAGGGGAGGGTTTGGAGGAATACCAGATGGCCCATTACTCATTTGGATATATCTCTGTTCTTCTAAGGATGTCCTTGTATACTTTTTATCTTTCATGGTCAGTCAGTTCTGGAAGACTTAGCAGGTCTTTGTCTTATAATTTCACATTTTCTGTGGCTGACTAACTGGGCCCAAAGCTGCTGACAGGCATTTTTAACTATTTAGGTTAGGGAAAAGGAATCACAGGGCCCTGTTATTTTATTAGTTTTTCGTGGGACTCTTAAAATTTCTTTCAGTAGAAGTTCAGTTCAGATTTCCAGAGTTTTGATAGATATTTATTAATCTTGCTAAAGGCCTAGAAGTAATAAATTGCTGATATTGCCTTCTACAGACTGCACAACTGAGACATCATTTCTCATTCATAGAAGCTGAAAGACAGAAAAGAAGACAGGGAAGTAAACCAACCCCAGTCTGAAGCTGAAAGGCTGGAAAAGCAGCCTGATGTAATTAAGCATTTGAAAGCACAAGAGTCTGTAGTTATGAACCCACATCTAGGCTCACAATTAAAAATAAAACACACACACACACACACACACACACACACACACACACACACACACACCTCCTATCTCCCACATCAACAATCTTAAGAGCTGTTAGTTGACAGGTAGCAGTTAGAGAGACTACAGTGGAATTTAAAGTTCAGGTAATATCTTTTCTAAGGAGTTTCTGGGTAATAGCCTCAGGTCATGGGAAATTCAGTCAGGCTCTGCCTGGCAATAGCCCCTAGCCATGAGGTATTGCTTGTTCCTAGCTTGACAGGTTTTCTTTCTTTTGTTTTTGTTTCTGCTTCAGTTTGTTTTGGTCTTTGTAGGGTGTGTTGTTGTCACTGTTGTTGTTGTGTTCTTCTTCTTCTTGTTGTTATTTGATTGTTTGTTCAACTGTCCCCAAGGTACTTGCAGAACAAGCTAAAAAGTCATAAGTCCTGACCCTCCAGTGTCCCTTTTTGCTCAAGTCATGAAGAACCTTTTAGGCGGTGGCTGGGGCCTCTAGCAGAAATAATCAAGCACTTAGTAGTTACAATAGGGTTTTATTCTTAGTCAGGGAAAGCTGCAAAAGTTCAGTATACAGCCTTAGAACAGCAGTTGGTGACAGGGAAGTCACAGCACTGGTTGGGAGACCATTAGTGGCTCCACTTCCATTACTGCAAAAACTGCTTATCCCATAAAGTGGTAGTTTGAGGGACTTTTGGCCAAGCCTTGACAGGGGTGATATTAACAAGCCATTTAGCAATGCTGTGCAAATGTAACTGGAGCTATTGTTGCCTCAATGAAGGGGCTCTCACCACCCATCTCACCTAATGCAATGGATCCTCCTGTTAAACCCAAGAAACTCCTAGAAGGGACACCTGATACATGAATGATACTAGCAGAGTCTTCAAATAAGAATAGGTGACAGTAGCAATACAAAATGCACAGACTGGAAGTAGTATTAAAAAAAATATCCAGCACAGAGATCTGAAAGCTGTTTGTATAGTATAAACACAAGGGCAGTGGTTGGTGGCCATGTGCACTGACAGTTGGGTGGTACTGAACTCCTGACCTTAAGGAAAGCCCAATGTGAGAGGGAAAATGACAAGGAATTGGATGATCCTTGTGGGAACAACATGTATGGGAAGAAGTATACAGCAAGGTACAACAGAAACTCCAGGCCCTGGTAGTTCTGGTAGTTTTTCATGTGGAATCCTATTGCCATCTGAGTTGTGCAATGTGAGAGACAGAGATTAAGCACTTATGGGTATAAGTTCATCCCTCTCAATTTTTGAAATTACAATGTAAAGTTACTTTTTCCCACAGTCATCAAAAAACACCCATGTGTCAACAATATTTTTAAATTGCAGACAGAGACATATACATATTACCAAGCAAACTTTCCTGATATGCACGCTCCCATCAAGCCTTGATACCATCTTTCCAAGAACCAATTTTTAAGCCTCTGTTGATCAGATACTGCTTCCTCAGAACAGTTATACAAGCAGGACATATTGCTCTCCCAAATGATTACATGCTTACTCAGTGTGTTTGTAGCTGTTTCTCTAGAGAAATGATTATGTGTCCCACAATACCCAGGATTAATGGTCACATGGAGGATCAATAGAGCTGGAGGGAAGAGATGAGGCTTTTGCCTTTCAAAAGAGGTTTGAGAAAAACATAGAATCATCCACAGGGGTTTCAGTCTGTATGATCCTGGCCTTCCCTGTGACTGACAAAATGAAACTAAATGGAAATAAACTATGAGTATAAACAGTGTGGTGAAGAAGATCTTGTAATGCCTACAATCTAATTGATAAGCAGAGGGGCCACAAAAACTCACCCACAGGTTCCTTGCTATGTAGGAAGAGGTTTCCATGGGCCTTGCTATGTTGAGTCCCATCAGCCAGGCACTTGTATGTCATTTCCTGAAGGTATTACATGGCCACTGCCATCTCCCCCACCCCACTTTTTTAGTTGAGGGTATAGGACATCATGACCTGCCCCTCTTCTAATATCATAATCAGCTTAAAGAAGTTAATGAAGAGTCGGCACCTCTATTCCCTGGGCTTGGGGATGAGGTGGTTAATATTGGGCTGTCTTTCTAGGGAAAAGTAGTGGTTTTGTTAGAACAGGGAGGATTAGCTAGGATTTATTGCATAGCCATAACCTATTCATAGAAATATGTATAATTGTTATTAAGATGAAGTTATAATTTCTTAAATGGTACAAAATTTACTTTATTTCAAATTTAAGGTTTTCATTGGTACAAGCTTCTTATTGATATAAAACTTAGATTAATATTGTTACTCTGATAGGCATTGTGCCTATATAACACATTTAGGAATACAAGGCTTAGACCTAGTCCTTCTTTAACTTTTTTAACTGATTTGAGATGGTTAGCCTATGAGTTAAGGGCCTATAGCAAATTCATGGCTCTGAATTTATTGTTAGGGTGTATTCTATTTTTTATTTAGAAATAGCTGAGAGGAGTTAACAGATAAGAGTCCAGATTGCCTTACAGGAATACTTGGTTTTCAAAACATCAGACGTGCACAGAATAGAATTTACAAACATTCCTGTATTAATGTTCATTTTGATTAGCGACCTGTCTGCTCCTGACAGCTTCCTGTCTTAGATTCTAAGAAATTGAGCATCTTTGGAGTTATTCCAGTTGTAGTGGGATAGCCACTAGGCAAGAATTGCCTCTCTCCATCTACAGACAAATCACTGTCCAGAAAAGGACACACTTGCAGAATAGTCGACTGATTATATCTGCGAAAACAGACTAATCAGCCCTTAATAATTTTGCATCACTCAGTCTGTCAGATGATCCTGGGCCAGAAGGCTGAAGATGGGATGCTCCAATGTTTTGTAGTATAGGGACTGTCCAGGTGTCTCTATAATTTGGTTAAGTTTTAGAAGCTATGCTGTGTGCTTTCCACAATTTCAGTTAACTCAGACCTTCTGAATTTCTGATGGAGTTGAAGATTTATAGTCTCATAGCCAATCCTGGCTATTTACTTTGAGAGAAAAGATTTGAGAGGATGATTTTCACCTGTCAATCATTCTAAAGCCAAGAAAAAAAGCCAGGTTCAGAACTAAGTCTTTTAAGTTAGGAGGGATGACAGAGATTCTCTTTAGTCAACAAAATGATGGACTGGGGTCTATCTTGTACCTTATTGACCCAAATTGGTGTAGTTATGCTCTAATTGTATTTTAAGAGAAAAGTTTTATTTTAACAGGAAGGGTGATATGTAGTAGAAGTTAAGGTGGGAGGAGTAAGGAGAGTAAGAGGAGGAGTAAGGAGAGGAGAAAGAGAAGGAGAGGAGGAGCTAGGTGACAAGAGGCGGGTGGGAACACGGAGGCAGATGTTCGAATGTCTTCGCCAGTCAAAGATAGTTGATATATCTAGGTTGAGTATTGGGTTACACTTCTAATTGTATGGGCATCTTGTTATTGAGCATTACCAAACTTATAAAGCCTTTGATTAACATTAAAAAAAAATAGTATAAAAGCAAAAAGGAGAAGCGAGGATGGGATAGAGGTTTTCTAGGGAGGGGAAATCGGGAAAGGGGGTGGTATCTGAAATGTAAATAAAGTATCCAATAAAAATTTTCACATCTCAAAAAAATAAAGTACAGATAATAGGAAAAATATATAATTGGTTATAACACAATAAACATCATAAAAAGAAAAAAATCAACCAAGTGATCCTTCATCCATAATAACAAAAGTTGCAATATTAACACAGGTATGAAGCCCAGAGTAAAAAGGAAAATTTTCAGGGGGCATTTAATGACTGTATAATTGGTTCCAGCAGAAGGTTTATACAAATGTCTTTGGGGGACAGGATTGTCTAATGGTTTAGCCTGAAAAATGGGAATCACCTATTCTGCAGAAAAACAATAACTAATTGGTAGTTGCTTTTTAAGTATATCACCATTCCAGGAAAATCAGACCTTATTGTTATTTAGATAGATAACTTCTGTAATAGTAACCAGAGCTAAAAACAAACTAATCATATATGTTGTGTAAGCCCTCTTTAACCATAAAAGTTACTCCCTTAGTGAGAAACACAAAGGAAAACCATTATGGGTAGCCACTTATAGGATTAACTATATTCCAAGTGTGATTCAGTTGTTCAGCTGGCAAAGAGTTGGACTAGAAACTGGGAGGTGGATGCCTAGTAGTAGTAAGGGACCTAGGAGTAATCTCATCAGCTGGAGAAACAAAACTCAAAGTTCAGGAATATCTGTTACCACCTAATCCTTTTATAAAGGGAGTCAATGAATAAAGTTCTACAACTAAGAGGAACCAAGAAAATTAGACAATTGGGTAGTTTTAAGAATCCTAGCTGTAGCATTTGTTGCCCAGTCTCTTGGTGCTCTGAAAGTTCAGGCTTAAGTGAAATTCTAACTGGACAAGTCAATAAGACTGGATGAATTGGAATTATCTCAGGTCAGCAGCTTTCTGAAGCTCTTCTGGAAGTAAGACTCCTGAAGAATGGCATAGAAGCAATCTGAGGCAGGATCAGTGTAGGGAGCAGAACTCAAGATGGCGCCTGGCTGAATGCTAGATGCCCCTAGAATGTTGGCTCACCATTTTAGGAAGCCTGGATGGCACGTAGGCTAGGCTTTACTGCACATGCATTCTGCTTGCTCATTGTTATGTAAGATCTGGCCATGTGACATATGTGCTCAGCACCAATCAAGAATGACTTTGTGGCAGGTTTTGATTGGAGAGAACACAGAGATTTAAGGGCTGGGAGCTAGAGCTCTGGGGCCTTTCGTTGTACTTCAAGGTTCCTGAATAAACCGTGTTGGGAAGGAGATCCCATGTCTGTTGTCTTCTGTCTGTTGGTCAATGCAGGAGGCAACAGATCAGCTTGAGGATGGATCTTGTTAGGGCTTCTTCCATGCTTGTTTTCTGAAAGCATAATTTCTTACAAGTAGTATCTATAGTTCTGTATGGAATATGCAAGGTGCACAGTTTAGCAACAGATGAATTTACACTCTCCATCTGAGCAAGGGAAAGACTTCTTCTGTCTCTCTCTTTGAGCTAGTTTGATTATATAACCTAAGTATAATGTAAGTCTCCATTTATGCCATCTAAAAGGATGGTATGTAATGATAAGTTATAAGAATTCTGTAGTCAGTAAGATTTACTGACCATGTAAGTGGATGTTGTGGCTGGAGACATATATATGTCCCAGTCAGTTTCAAAGTTGTTTCAGTAGAGGGCTTATCATTATTCACTACTGGTTCATTTTGTCCTTTTTTATTTTCTCCTTTCTTTATGTAGCCAACATCTTCAGGAGGTCTCCCTCTATCACATATGATTCTTATTATTTTGAATGGAATCCAAAGCTCTTTTTCCTTTTCTGTTGACACAAACAAAACCTCTCTCTCCTCTCATGACATTTTTGTTATTAGCATATATTAGCAGTTTGAAGCCATTATAAATATTGATGGATCCAATTGATCTGCCCCATTTTGATTTCTCTTAAAGAGGAAAGGCAATATCACTATTATCATTAAACATATAGCCATTTTCATTTTAATAATTCAAAACAAGTTTGTATGGAGTCAAAATATCCTCTTTACAATGACATATGTTTATTATTACTTATTGAGACAGGGTTCCTCTGTGTGAGCCAAGATGACTTTGACTTTCTCTGTAGATCAGACTGTCCTCAAAGTCACAAAAAATCTACTTTTCTCTGTCTTTGTTTCCCAAGTGTCAGGAGCCATCTAGGAGAGGATAAGGCTAGCAAGTGATGTGGCCCACCGTTTTGCATGGCCTCAGTCTCCTCTTTTTATTTACTGCTTTAGTGCTTCTTCCACTTATATCCTGGATCATTCTGCTGGCCATGTTCAACCTACTACTTTATCTTCCTGCTCTGGATTTTTTCAGATGCCTCTGTCTGTTCTCTTCTTCAAATCTACAATAAAACCTTTCTCCACAACCATACTTGGAGTGGTCATATCCTCATTTTTAGTCACATCAAAACTGCCACAAATATCCATTCAGGGCCTTTGCCTTTGCATGTGGATAATTCATACATGTCAGTGCATTCTTTTCCTGGTCTTGCTTTCATGTGCATCCATTCATTATAGCTTATTCAATTCTTTCTAGAAGGCCACATTTGTCACATCATTCACAATAAATTCACAGTTTTCTCAAACAGGTTCTCACAGTTGGAAACAGCCTCCCAACCCACAGCTACAAATATATCACCTTCAGGTACTGCTATCACCATCCAATGGGATAAGAGCTAAATTTCAGCTTAGTCTAAGCTTTATTATTTCCGTATCTGTACTCACAGTATGCAATATCTTCAACAATAGGATATTACTATCTTGTTCTGGTATGAAGTCAACATCATTGGTGATAGCCATTTTCTTTCATTGTAGGCACCTCCCTAACCAATAACTCATTGGTAGCAACCCACCCTTGGCATGGGAACTCATATTCAGCAAACCAACAACCAAAATCAAATTAAATGAAGAGATACTTGAAGCAATCTCACTAAAATCAGAGACAAGACAAGGATGCCCACTCTACCCATATCTACTCAATATAGTACTTGAAGTGCTAGCTAGAAGAATAAGACAACAAAAGAAGATAAAGGGGATACAAATTGGCAAAGAAGTCAAGGTACCACTATTTGCAGATGATAGGATAGTGTGCATGAACAACCCAAAACCTTCTACCAGAGAACTTCTACAGCTGATAAACAATTTCAGCATAATGGCTGCATATAAAATTAATGCAAATAAATCAGTAGCCTTCCTTCATACAAATGATAAACGTGCTGAGAAATAAATTAGGAAAGCAGCATAATTCACAATAGTCACACATAATATAAAACATCTTGGGCTAACTCTTACTAAACAAGTGGAAGATCTGTATGATAGAAACTTCAAGTCTCTCCAGAAAAAATGTGAAGAAAACTTCAGAAAATGGAGAGATCTCCTATGCTCATGGATTGGTAGAATTAATGTAGTAAAAATGGCCATCCTACCAAAAGCAATCTACAAATTCAATGCAATCTCTATCAAAACTCCAACACAATTCTTCAAAGACAAGGAAAGAGCAATTCTCAATTCATATGGAAAAACAAAAACTCCAAGATAGTGATAACAATTCTTAACAATAAAAGAACTTGTCAGGGACTCACCAACCCTGACCTCAAACTATACTACAGAGCAGTAGTGATAAAAAAAAAAAACTGCATGTTATTGGTATAGAGACAGACACATTGATCAATGGAATAAAATTGAAGACTCAAAAATAAAACCACACACTTACTGACACTTGATCTTGAACCAAGAAGCCAAAAATATACAATGGAAAAAAGAAAGCATCTTCAATAAATGGTGCTAGTCTAACTGTCAGTTGGTATGTAGAAAAATAAAAAATAGATCCATATTTGTCACCTTGCACAAAGTTCAAGTTCAAGTAAATTAAGGACCTCAACATAAAACCAGATACACTAAATCTAATAGAAGAGGAAGTGGCAAAGAACCTCAAACTCATTAGCATAGGGAGGGGTGGAATTTTCTAAACAGAATTCCAAAGGCTCAGGCCCTATGATCAAGAATTGATAAATGGGACCTCATGACACTTAAAAGCTTCTGTAAGGCAAAGGACATAGTCACTAGCACTAATTGGCAACCTACAGATGGGGGAAAAGTCTTCATTAGCCCCACATCCGATAGAGGGCTAATATCCAAAATATATATAGAACTCAAGAAGCTAATCTCAAAAAAAATAAAACCCAAACAAACAAACAAAAAATCCCAGAACAACCCAATCAAAACAGAGTATAGAACTAAACAGAGAATTCTCAACAGAGGAATATTGAAAGGCTTAGAAGCACTTAAGGAAATGTTCAAAGTCCTAAGTGATCAGAGAAATGCAAATCAAAATGACTCAGATTCCATCTTATACCAATCAGAATAGCTAAGATCAAAACCTCAGGTGACAGCACATGCTGGTGAGGATGTGAAAAAAGAAGAATATTCCTCCATTGCTGATGGGATTGCAAACTGGTACAACTACTCTGGAAACCAATCTAGAAGTTTGTAGAAAATTGAAAGTACATCTACCTGAAGACCCAGCTATATTACTCTTGGGCATATACCCAAAAGATAAGTCACCATGCCACAGGAGCATGTGTTCTATTGTGTTCATTGCAGCCTTATTTGTGATAGCTAGAAGCTGGAAACAACCCAGATGTCCCACAGGGGCAGAATGGATACAGCAGAAAAATCCAGAGAGGTCAAGGATACATCAAGAGAACCCACAAAATTGTCTAAGAGGGGCTAATGGGGGATTGTGGAATCTAAACCAACAACCAGAGGGCCTCTGTGGGTCTGACTTAGGCCCTCTGAATATATGCTACAGTTGTGTTGCTTGGTCTTATGCAACTCCTGAACATGAGAGAGCAGGCTATCTCTGGCTCTTTCATTTGGTTTTGGGATCATTCTTCTTTTGTTGGGGCTGCTGTTGAAATGTAGCCTATAAGAAAAGAATAAATTAAAACTTTTAATAAATAAAAAAACAAGATTAGAAATACATTCTAACTGACTTTAGGAAACATAATTTCTGTTGAAGCTTTGATTTTTTTATATTAGAAAAGTTATATGTATTGCAGATGATGCGTAATTTGAATTTTCACTTTGAACAGACTTGGAATCTCATATAGACATCTGCTTCTAGCTGGGTTAACTGAAGGAACAAACCATTTGCAGAGAGTAGACTGCACCTCATGGCAGTGGTACAAAATATAGAGAACCAATAAAATGTAGTTCTGCCTCTCTGTCCACCTTCCAGTTTTGCTTCTGAGTACTTCTGGCTGTTCCTGCTGTTGTTTTCAACAACTATTGTTTTCATCAATAGTTCATCATGCAAAATTTTTAAACTTTGAATGTGAACTTGAATTTGAACTTTGAATTTGAACTTTGAATGAGAAACATAAATTACAGAATCTTCCAGGCTTTATTAACCATAATGGTCCTACTAATATATCAGGTACATTGACTTACTTTATGAAACTGTGGTTCATCTTCATGTAGATTGATAATCATTATTAAATTTATATCCCTGTTGTGTAACTCATCTAGTAAACAATCTATTATAATATATATTAAATTTATCTTTTCACTTATATAATCTTAAATAATACAGCATCTATTTGCTATCATTTGTATATCTCTGAACCTTGAAGACCTATATTTAAACATATGTGATCAAAAAAGGAACAGATATAATTCTTCTTTATAGGTGCACAAAAGATGTAATTCTTCTTTATATATGCATGTGATGAGTATTTTATATCTTATGGTACATAACATTTATTTAATATATGTTATCTATTAGTTAATTCATATCTCTTTTGACAAGTCCATTTCTCGAGAATATTAGATTAGTAGTCATAGATTTGTAATTATCTACATGTTATTCTGAGTTGCTTTTACTTTGCATACAAAGCTAGAAATACTAGGCATAAATATATACAACAGTGAGTGGTTTGAGAGTTTACTCCAAGTTTACAAGCTTTGGCTGCTCTTCCAGAGATCCCAAGTTTCATCTCTATCATGCAATCGAAGCTCACATCTCAGGGAATTTCATGTACTCTATTGTTAACTCTCATTTCATGAACTCTCTTGCTCTCTAATGTCCTCCCCAGGAACTGTATTCATGAATAAAAACTACAAAACTTTTGAGGCAGTCCACTCAAACAGGTTTCAAAGAAGCTGTTTATTTTAGGATTTTTTAAAAAGTGGTTTAAACAAATAATGGACAAAGTCTGATATTAATCAGTCAAGTCTGGTTCATCCTCTGAACATTTTGTAAATCAAAAAATATAGTATCACAGAAAGTAGCATGAATCTACAGATGCCCTTTTGAGGATAATTATGAACACTTTATTACATTATATATAATGGGCTAAATGAGACTGTAATAAACTTTTGGTCAAAAAAGTTTGAATTTTGGCATTGTTCAAATAAATACCATGGCATGAAGTATGTCAGTGAAGATCAATGGAATTGTAAAGCCTAATATTCCTAAACAAATCCTATTAATTTTTTATTTCTCTTTGTTATATAACAATACACACATAAGAATATAGAATCATTGTTTATGGACTTGTGACCTACTCTAATATCAGAAGGAAAGTGTTTTTTAAACTGATAAGTTTTAAGGTCCCACAACAGAGCTCTGCATGAAATGTGTAAGTGATTATAAGTGTGTGTGTGGCTTGTGTGTTGTTTTGTTGTTGTTTCAAAAGAAGATCTTTAATTTGAAAGAGCGTGAAGGGGTACATGACATTTTTTAGATGGAGGAAAGACAAATGAGGAATGATGTAGATGGCAACTATGTTTTCTTTAATACATTTTTGTGATAGTAGAAAATGTGTGAGCATATTTACAAATAAGGATACTTTATGAAAATATACATGAACATATTTGTCTCCAAATTAATAAATCTATAATCTACAGTAATTTATGGCTTTCTATTATCATATGAAAATGATAAAATAGATTGTCCTTTAGCTAATTATATTAAATCAACAAAGAAACTGTTTTAATTTGCCAATGTGTTTTATATGTGCTCATATGTTTTCTTCATATCAACTATTTTATTCTAGTTAAGTTTTTAATACAATTTTTAAACATTAAAATGTAAATTTTGATATCTACTAAGCAACAACTCACTCTTCTGTAAAATAAATTTTACATACTTCATTCTGACATACAGGATCAAAAGATCAAAATTTCTAGAATGTGTGTGGGGTTACAACTCTTGGTTTTTATCATTTATATTTTATGATAGTGTTTATGAACATTCTCTTATCCAGTTTATTACAAGAAAATTTGAACAGCAAACAATTTTCATCCTCTTCTCTACCCACACCAATACTAAATCTCTCATCTGAAAAAAATAAAGGTAATTCAATTACTCATATAATTTAAGTATATATTGTTATTGTGCCCAGTTTTAAGATTATAATACTTTTTAAAAATTACCCTGAATATCACTATCCAGTGAACAAAGATTTCCAGATTTTCTTCCATGTCTTACCCTGAGAATAATAATTTTAATTTTATACCTGTTATTTTTATGACTGTTTCATGGATGTGCCATATACCTAGTCTGCACTTAAACTCTTAATTCAAATGCCTCCAGCATTAAAGCATGAAAGTTATAAACATGCTTGTAGAAGTTTTTGGTATAATTTTTTTCCAGTGTCCAGATTAAAAACTTACTCTGTCAACTTTAGGCACTTGGTGAATCCCCTAACAGGAGCTTTTGCTCAGTTTACATGCTTCACAAAGTCATGTATCATGCCTATTTGTTCTCATGCCCACGAGAATTGACTCACTAAATTTGCAAAATCAAGATTTACCATATCCTTCTTTTTGCTAATTTAAAGTTTTACTTCACTCTTGACTATTTTAATGTCTTTAAAATAGTTTCTAAAATTTTTACTCATCAAATAAAATACCATTTGTAGGCTGACATGTACCATTTGGTTGCCACCAGTAGATTTTTTTGTGTAAATACCTTCACAAATAGTGGATTTTCAAATACGTATTTTAATAATTTGCATTTCTTTATGACTGAACTAAAACTTATCCTATTGATGAGGCTAGTCTGAGACTTCTAAAGATCCAATGGTTTCTTCTTTTCTCCATTTTAACATGTGTAAACTTCTTCTCAGTAGAATTAGTTTTTTTATTTATTTATGATGAACCAGATGCTGTAGGCATAAATTCCAAGGAAACTTGTGAAGGTGAAATAAGAACCAGAAGTTCATGTTCATCTTTGTTGCATCATGATCAGGAGGCCAGAATAAACAGAGTAAATCAAAGAGCAAACAAAAAAAAATCTACTTTCAGTTCTTGTATATCATAGACATTTTCCTAGGTATAGACACATTAAATCATACTTGCAAGAAATACTATTGGTGATTAAGTATCTTCTAGAATGTCAATTATTTCAGTGCACATTCAAGATTGCTTTACTTCTTGGAATTCAAAGTGTTGTAGACTAAACTTGCTTACTTGATGTACAAGGGAACACAAATTTATCTAAAACACTGTGAAAGACTGTGTGTCATATAAAAATTCTTTTTTAAAAAATTATTTTCTTTATTTACATTCCAGACATTGCCCCCTTCCTGGTCATCCCTCCAACAGTTCTTCTCCCCATTCTCCCTACCCTTTGCCTCTGAAATGGTGCTCCCCCTTTTCCCCATATGTGTATACCTCCTCCCTGGGGCCTCAAGTCTCTACCAGATTAGGTGTATCCTCTGCAACTGAGGCTAGACAAGACAGTCCTCTGCTACATATGTTCCGGAGGCCCCAGAACAGACCATGTATGCTCTTTGGTTGGTGGCTGAGTCTCTGAGAGGTCCCAGGGGTCTGAGTTAGTTGATACTGCTGGTCTTCCTATGGGGTTGCCATCCCCTTCAACTCCTTCAGTCCTTCTTGTAACTCTTCCTGACCTCAGTCCAATGGTTGGATGTAAGTATCTGCATCTGTCTCAGTCAACTGCTGCTAGAGTCTCTCAGAGGAGAACCATGTTAGGCTCTGTCTGGAAGAACAACATGGATTCAGTAAGAGTGTCAGGCTTTGGTGCCTCCCCATGAAATGGATCCCAATTTGGGCTGGTTACTGGACAGCCTCTCCTTCAGTCTCTGCTCCATTATTGTCCCTGCATTTCTTTTAGACAGAAACAATTCTGGGTCAGAAATTTTGATGATGATCTGGTAACCCTGGCCCTCCAATTGGGGCCCTGTCTTTCTACTAGAGGGAGTCTCTTAAGGTTTCCTCTCCTCACTGTTCGGCATTTATTTCATCAGTTAAGGTCACCCTCATTGAGTCTGAGAGTCTCTCACATATGCAGCTTCTGGGGGGAGTAGGAACCCTCTAGAAAGTCACATACAAATTCTTATTGATCCATTTTCCTCTTTGCTTGACTCTGCATTATTAAACACTGAATAACATACATGATATTTTCTTCAAAACTAAAAACTTGTCTTCAAATTAAAAGTTATTAGTAACTTTTTCTCTTTGTCCCCAAATCACTTGTATTATATTCACAAATCTAATTATACACAGGTGGCATGAATGTGTGCAGGGGCCTGAAGTTCTGCTCTTAAAATTTTAAGTAGCAATAGAAAGACTGTGAGTAGGAGGACAGTACATATCAGCTAGCCAAAGTTAAGGACAATTGAATAATGTTCACATGCATTCCCTTTGATGGCTATATAACATCAAACGAGGAGGTCATATGAAGAATTTTAGTATGAAAGGACACCAGTGTCTTACTTAGCACTGGACCCTGCATACTACAATACTATCTCTGTGACAAGACATGCTTAATGATGTAATAGTGGTATGATGTTTATGGCAGAAAAATCATAGTTTTCTAATTGATTTGAGGTTTGTTGTATAGGAATGGCTTCATGTCATGTACTGTAAAACCTGATCAAAAGCCCATGACTGGGATTATATTAGGAACTAAGTAGAACTCATAACTCTTGTTTGGAAAATTTTACTGCAATATTTTGACAGTTGTTGTCTCTAAAATATTTCATAATATGTTGATACACCAAGACATTCTTCATAATTTCATGAAATAAATGCAGATGGCTTTTTTTATTGGATATTTTATTTACATTTCAGGTACCATCCCCTTTCCCCATTTCCCCTCCCTAGAAAACCCCTATCCCGTGCCCCCTTTTCCATTTTGCTTTTATACAATTTTTTTAAATGTTTATCAAAGGCTTTATAAGTATGGTAATGCTCAATCAGAAGTGTAACCCAATACCCAACCTAGATATATAAACAATCTTTGACTGACACAAACTTCTGCCTCCATGCCCCCTCTCTCTTTCTCTCTCTTTCTCTCTCTCATCACCTAGCTTCTCCTCTACTTCATCTTCTCCTCTCCTTACTCCATCTTTTCCTCGCAGTGCTCTTTTCCCCTTAGCTCCTCCTACACATCACCTTTCCTGTTAAAATAAAACTTTTCTCTCAAAATACAATTAGAGCATAATTATTCCTATTTGTACCAGTGAGGTACAAGATAGTCTTAATACCCAGTCAGATGGCTTTTTCTATTGGTGCTAGGAACTCAATCCTCACTGGTCAGGTATTTTGGTTTGAGTTCTTTTTCAACTAACTACTAAGTTTTCATGTTCATTATATCTGAATGATATAATGAAAACTCACACTTTTCTAAGAAAAGTATGGAAGTACATCCTGTATAATGCATGCCATGGCAGTTAGAATATTTGCATAAATAAAAATTTCAACAGTAACAATGAAACCGTCTAGAGTATAAGTTGTGTGTTTAAATACTTAAGCTTGAAAGTCCTATTTTCATTTTGGAAACCCAGATGGAGGTGAACAGGAAGAACTCAAACCCTAATATTTTCCCTTGAACTACACACAAATATGCACACACACACACACACACACACACACACACACACACACATCATACCCTACACAGACATATACAAAAGGAGGCAAACATTAAAGATTTTTGTTTACTACAAACTATATTGCATAATAAATACTTTTATTAAAAAACTTCTATGCCAATAGAAATTCCCAACAGGGCAAGGGATAAAATATAAAGGAAAGTGGTGAGAAGGATCACAAACACAAGAAAAATTAATGAATAATTCAGAAGAAAATTTAATTCTAATTTGACTTTTGTGATTTTGTTGCCATGGAAAAATATGTAGTAAGTTGAAGCTGTTTAGGTGTTCTTATAGCTTGTGCATTTGAAACATTGATGAAGATAATGTTAAACGACAATGAAGTTATTATGTATTACAGGAAAAAATGACTAAGTTTTGAGGCGCAAAATGATGGATTTCTAAATCAGAAATCACGTCACATAGGCTTAATTTAAATATTAGCATGTGTATTTAAAACTTTTATCATTTTAAGGAATTTAGTGATGAGGAGACATTTTTTTGAGGGCTTGAGGTTACATTCTTCATGTATAAATAATGTTCAACACAGATCCTATCAGATCACCAGGATTAATGCCAGACTTCACCAACAGGAATAGGAAAAATCCTAGCAGTTGGGTATATGAAGCCTGAAGTGGCTACCTCCTGTAGCCTGGCTGGATTCCCAATGTAGGGATGAGGACAGCAACCTACCCACAAAATTATCTACCCATAACTTGTCCTTCCTACAAAATGTTCAGGGATAAAAATTGAGAAATGATGGAGGGAATGGCCAACCAATGAATGGCCCAAATTGAGACCCATTCCATGGGCAAGAACCAATCCCTGACACTATTAAGGATATCTTTTTATGCTTGCAGACAGGATCCTAGCATAACTGTTCTTTGAGAGGATCCACCCTGCAGTCAATGGAAACAGATGCAGAGACTCAAACCAAATATTATATGAAGCTTTCAAATTTTGTGGAATAGTTGGGGGAAGAATTGAGAGACTCCACAGGAAGATCAACAGTGTCTACTAATGTGTACACTTGGAGGCTCCCAGAGACTGAAATACTAACCAAAGAGCTAGCCTGAACTTAGGGCCCCAGCACATATGTAAAAGATGTATGTCTTGGTCATCAGGAAGATCCCCAACAACTGGAACAGGGATGTCCCTGAATCTTTTGCCTGTCTGTGGATCCAGTACCCTTAATTTGGCTGCCTTGTCTGGCCTCATTGGGAGAGGATGTACCTAGTCCTGCAGAGATTTGATGTACCAGTGTTGTGCCTAGTCCTGCAGAGAGAGTGTGAGGTGATACCCATAGTGGTTCTCCTCCTTCTCAGAGGAGAAAAGGAGGAGAATAGTAAAGGATCTAGGGGGAGGGAGACTAGAAGGAAAGGGACGAATGTTGGGATATAAAGTGAATAAATACATTAAGAAAAAAAGTTATTTGTTTATTTTATATCCTGATCCCAGATTCTCTTCCCCCTTCTCCTTCTTGTCTTCCCTTCCCTCCCCTTCCTCCATTTTCCCCTCTCTTTATCCTCGGAGAAATGAAGCCATCACATGAATATTAACCTGCCTTTGCATATCAAGTTCCAGTAAGACTAGGGGCATCTTTTCCTATTGAGGCTAAAAGAGGCAGGAAACCCAGTTAGGGGAAAGGGTTCAAACGGCAGGCAACAGAGTCAGACAGCCCCTGCTTATGCTGATAGAGAACTCTTATGAAAACTAAGCTGTACAACTGTTATATATGTACAGAGAGCCTAGGTAAGTCCCGTGCAGGCTCCCTCTACAACCACTTCTTAATTTACACAACTTTTTATATTTAACTCTGTCTGTCTGTCTGTCTGTCTATATCTCCCTTTCTCTTTCTTTTTTTCTCTTAAACACACAGACACACACATGCACAAATGCACACAGACATACAAACTTACAGACACATGCATATATTTGCTTTTAACTCATCAAATCAAACTTACACTCCTAATATATTGATGTATATGTAGCCTTCTAATTCAGGGTGGTCAGCATATGAGAGACCTCATTAAACATTTCCTTGAGAGTGTTACTGCAAAATTCCATCAAATCTCTAGTTCAATATTTAAAACATTTATGCTTATATACTTTTTCAGAGTCTCAGGATAATGATGATATCTTTAATCATATAATTATATATGGAATTCACATCAGCATTCTGGGTGCACTAAGGCACTTTATGGTTAATGGTTTCATACATCATAGACATTTTAAGTTTAGTTACTGTTTAAATAAGTGTGATGACATAAATAAGGTCTTGATTCAGAGTCTGGAGTGAGTAGACATGATTTTTTAATATATCCTCAGTAGCAGTGTCAAACAGCATTCTTTGATTAAACTCAGTAACTTACATATTTGATGTTTGCTGATGGCCTCATGACTCTTTCAGAGTTAAAACTGGTGTGAACATTTTCTTTTAAGTATACTCAGTGAGGTTCTGTATATATGCTAAGAAAGCAGTATCGTCAAGTAATGGTGATACTTGAAAACAAATATAAACACTTTATTTAAACAAACAAACAAACTAGGAGCCAGGTGTGGTAATGCACACCTTTATTCCCAGCACTTAGGAGGCAGAGGCAGGCAGACCTCTGCAAGTTTGAGGCCAACCTCAAAAAAAGTGAATTCCAGGATAGTCAATGCTGTAACACCAAGAAGCATTATGTTGAAATTTTAAAAGACCAAAAGACAAAACAAAAACAAAAAAACAACAAAAGAAAAAACAAAAAACAAAAACAAAACAAAACCCAATAACGACAACAAAAATCCAAAACCCAAGTCAAGCAAAACAAATAAAAAACAGAAGTATTTTTTCAGGAGCCATAATAGGACATGCTAATATCTAGCAGGTGATCTTCCTGAGATGGTCTTCTTTGGATTATAATATAATCTGTAATAGATTCACTCTTAGGAGACAAGGTCATAAGAGAATTCATTTTAGAAAATAATCCTGCTATTAATATGCCTCTCCTGTTATCAAACATATATAACTATAACTAGGTTTTAGCCCCCCCCCCCTTTGGAGCAGATCTCTCTGCAAATCTATGAAGATGTACTGTCTTGTAATGATCCTATATAAACAAATAGATGACTTTTTGAGTCTTAATGATGATCCTATAAGAATTCCTAAAATTATATCAGTGATTATTAAACTCTTTTATACAGGGACTGCTATTAGGTCCTTTTCTGAAAACTGCAATGAGAACTCTGTCAAGTCTCTTCTGAGTCACCAGTTAATTGCTCTTAGATAGTAACCAGACTTTCTCCTACTCAGAGCACATTCTGAGAGGTTGTAAAACAATTAATCAAAGTTCATAAAAAGGGAACTAATGATTTATTATAGGTGCTAGGACAGAAGATAAAATAATGAATGGATTTATCTATACAAAACTTCACTAATAAATTAGTTATGGTTTAAAACCTTCAAGGAACCTGTAGAGCTGTGACAGGTGAGGGATGTTTAGCCAGATAATTACTCCGAATGGATATGTATGAAACATTTTCTGTTGTAAACTTCTATTTCAATTTATAATTTTATTTTTTGTGTGAACTTGTGATGAACTTTTTAACATGTGACCATGTGTTCTGAAAGATATATAGCACTGAGGACAAAGGGATGAGAGAAGAATTTTTCCCTTAAGAGAATTTTTTGCCTTTCCCAGCTTAGAGAAGTTTTTTTTTCTCTACTTAGAAGTCCCCCCCCCCAACCCCCATAGGATCTTTCTGCTTTTCCTCTTAGATAGCTTTTATAGGAAACTTTTTACAACTTAGTAATAAACATTACAAGCACTTCTTTTTTTATTGGATATTTTGTTTACATTTCAGATGTGATTACCCAGGAACTCTCTATCCCATCCCTCCCTCCTCCAGCTTCTATGCACTTTTCAAAGTGGCCCCTTTTTTTCCTGAGACTTCCCACTAGCAGGCAGAAAGTTAGGGCTGAGCAACTCCTGCTGAGATACAACAAAGGCAGGCCACATTACTTAATCTCCTGCTATTAGGCTGCAGGTCTCAATTGCCTAAGTCAGCAGGCCTTTTTTTTTTTTTTAAGCAAGGTTTTCTTTTCTTTCTTTTCTTTTCTTTCTTTCTTTCTTTCTTTTTTTTTTTTTTTGCAAGAAGGTTTTTAGGATTTTTATTTTAGAAGTTATCATCAGCATTTCAGTACGGTTAGAGAGTTAGAATGTCTGGAAGCCCTCAGACTTTAAAGTCACACCAGAGTTCTACTCTGTGCCCCTGCCACAATCCTCTCCATGCCAAGAGACTCCCAGCAATATTTGTGATGTCATAAGATAGGGTATCATACTTACTGAATGCTAAGGTCACATTTCTAATTTTTCCATTGTTTTCAACAAATTTAAAATGTATAATGATGGTGGTACCTCATACAAAAGATATTACAAATGAAAATACACATGGAAAAGAGAAGAATTTTTTCTATATAAAGTGCATGAATTTCATCATTTCCTTTGATCTGGTTATATGTATTTGTGTATCTGCAAAGTAGGGCTCTCAAAGCTTTCCTGGCAGCAACAAAATTTGCATTTTAATGAAGTTTCTGAAATAATTGAAATTAAGATTCACAACTGCCCTGTTATACTCCTATGAATTAAAAAATCAATCATTATATGCAAGTTTTCAGTTCTTTGAAAATTTGCTTATGAAAATAATAGATGTTATAATATCAGAATACACATGGTACACAATTGCAATTTAAATGTACAGTTTACATCATAGATGAATGAAAACAAATGAGAGCAAATAATTTAAGTGCATAGATCCATAAAAACATAAGTTACTCATTTTGGCTATTTCCATAAAACAGTGATATCCAAGGTGTCTCAATTTTAACTTTGTAGCTATGACTTAAGGTGAAGTACTGAAATTATTTAAAAGTCCAACTAAATATGTATGGAAACTTTTCCAACTTTCATCAAATTTGGGCTGATTTAACACAGTCACAGGTTTTTTTTTTTTTTTTTTTTTTTTTTTTTTTTTTTTTTTTTTTTT
>JANHMN010000005.1:88263031-88325875 GCA_030674055.1 Rhabdomys pumilio
TTTTTTTTTTTTTTTTTTTTTTTTTTTTTTTTTTTTTTTTTTTTTGAGTTCCATAAATCATTTGCTGGATTTTAAGACTGGCATGAACCCTAAACACTCATAAATAGTTACTTCTCCAGTGTGTGAAACTCTAATAAATCCTGGTAAACTCTGCCATGCTGGGCTGTATATATGAGTTGTGACAATTGTTATGAGATATATAAAGGTTCATTCTCTGTCATGAATTTAACTGATATTATGAGATGAAAAGGCTCCTTAGGCAGAGTGACTGAAAATATTCTCTGATGCCTAAAGAGAAAATTAATAAACAACATGAACAGAGTCTTTTGATGCAGTAATTAAACTAAGATTGGTTTGTTTCTTTTAAGTTGTTTATGAGTTTTAATAAAGCTTGAGGATAATGCTTTTATGTACATATTAAATGCTTATTTAGTAATAACAGTTTATAAAACTATTTTTGATAAAAGGTAGATTTTAAATTTTAATTACTTTCTTATAAGACTAAACATTTTAAATTGTTTTGTTAATGCAAAAGCAATAATACTATCCTAGATTGGAAAACTCCCAAGTTATAAATGATTTCTTAAAAGAGCGTATTTCCTCATAGTTCATTGGTAAACAGTTGAAAATAGTGTCCTAGTTCTTACTGATATACTGTATGTCTGAGAGATTTTGCAAAGATTTCAACTTGATTGATACCTTCCAGGGATTGTGGGAAATTTATCTGAGAGACAAAAAGCATGTTGTAGGATTGTTAACAGAATATATTAAATATTTTACACACACACACACACACCTTTAGAGCTATCCTTTTTTTGTCTAAACACACATTTATGTGAGATCAGAATTTTTATTACAAAACATTTACAATCATGTAATACATGATTCTCCACCCTAGCTTCTATTCTTTGATGATTGTGATTCCCTGAACAAGACTCTTTTGCCTCCTTTGGATCCCTTTCCCTTAATTGGGGAGCCTTGTCTGACCATAATAGGAGAAGATGTGCCTAGTCCTACTGTGACTTAAGTGCCAAGGTGGGTTGATATTCATGAGATGCCTACACTTTTGTGAGCCTATTTTGAAGAGAAAGGGAGGAGGGAAGGATGGTGGGGAGTTGAGGGTCTGAGAGGGAGGGAGTGGGAGGAGAATCAGGACAGAAAGCTATGATCAGTATATAAAACAAATTATTTAAGAAAAAAGAAGTGTTGTGCTGTAAAAAGAAATTATCAAGATTAGAGAGACAGAGTGATTCGTGGTTATAATTTCATAATTTGTCAGGTAGAAAATGAGGGCCACAATTCTAGGGGAAATATTCACCTACATACAGAATTTGAATTCACATTGCATAACATGAAAGTGTGATGTTAAAGAATAATTCAGAAATTAAATCCAAGGCATACTTATTAGTACTGTTGGAAATTCTCGAAAGTTGACAGTTGAAAAACAAAGAACATTATTTACATGTATATGAAGAGTGAACTATGTGATTTACCACTTTCCTGTGCTGATATATGAAAGAAATTTATTATAATTTATTACATTCCCTGTCTAATGTAGTACAATAAAGTGACATAAGGTAGATGGTCAACCATCTATCATCATTGACTTATTTCTCACAACTTCAATGAAATTGTGAGCATGCACTAGTCATTAGATTTCAATATCTTCTTTATTGAAGCTTAATAAATTTATCTTACCTAATGTAATAGTGATATTTACTTCCTTATAATTATTATAATATATAACACAAAGTAAATAAACTGTAGTGGCCTGTTCTTTCCTATAAAGTTCATATCATCACTTGTGGAATAGAGGATGCAAACTTTTCCTGTATACCAAACAAAAATGTGCACTTTGAAAATTTTGTTAAATATTGTCCATTCCCTTCTCTTACACAATACATCCTGCCTAAAGCTTCCCCTCCTTTCACTCTTTCCAGTGCCACTACCTGCCTTCTTCTTCAGATTACTCTTCCTGCTTCTCACTTTAGAAAAGAGTACAACTCCTAGTAATACCTATGGCACATGGAATTAATAAGACACAATATGGCCAAGTATAAACCCTTACATCAGGAATAGACAAGGTAACCAAGTAGAAGCAACCCAGAAGAAAGAAAAAGGTTCCACAAGCAGACAAAGGATCATAGACACCATGACTCCCATTGCTAGTTCAACAAAACCCCAAGGTAAACAAATGGAGCATATATGCAGAGTGCCTACCTTAGTCCCATGCAGGTTCCAAGGTTGCAACTTTAGTTTCTGTGAGCATCTCTGATCCCTTAGCTGATATACTTATATGACATACTAGTATACTTATATGATACAAAAATAATCATAGAACATTTAGTAAGCAATGGATTGCAAACTGGTATGTAACCACTCTGGAAATCAATCTGGAGGTTCCTCAGAAAATTGGAAATAGATCTACTTGAAGACTAAGCTATACCACTCTTAAGCATATACCCAAAAGATGCCCCACCATTCCACAGGGGTACATGTTCCACTATGTTCATAGCAGTCTTATTTGTGATTGCTAGAAGCTGGAAACCACCTAGATATCCCATGACAGAAGAATAGATACAGAAAATGTTCATTTACCCAGCTATTAAAAACAGTGACTTCATGAAATCCGCATGGAAATCCCTATAAGCATGGGGAAATGTGTAAACACTCACTCAGCAAAGAAGAGTAGACTCTGTAACTCTGACTGACCAAAAAAAGAGCACAATCATACTTATTTTCACTATTTCCCTGGATACTAATATTAATTAACTATAAGAGAGAAAATATGGTATCTACATGGGATATTTTTATCTACCATCATTAAAATATATTTCTATTTTACCATTTTGTTTTATGCTTTTGAGATTAATGACTATGTTTTCAGCTAATCCAATGTGAAAGATTGGTATATACAACATTCAGTTAGATTTTCCTAAATAAAATAACCATCCCACCTTATAATTAATTTTATTTTTTGAGCAGAAATATAATTTGTATTAATTTTGAGCAAACATTTACTTAACCATCTCCATTTTCTAACACAGGGTACCTGCTATCTATGTATCTTACGTGTATAACAGTATGTATACAGAAAACTCTTATACTTTCTATTAATTATTAAAATATCAAGTTTCTTTAAAAGCAAAAGAGCTTAAACTTGTTTCTATTACAAATAGAATTACTGTGTACATAACAGCAACAGATATGTAGTGTGGTTGATAAGGATGTGTTATACTATGGTTGTAAATACTATAAGCAGCATTAAATCTGGAAAAATATAATTTAAACAATATAAATTATTGTGATAATTAGTTAAAGATTTTATATTAATGTGGGTATAACAGTTTTGTCCAAAAATCAATTTAAAGAAGCAATGAATTGATTTTCTTCCTGAAATTGATGTGAGTAAACCACATATGGTTGTATGTACAGTTCCAGTATTAGGAAAACCAGTATAAAGGGTTTCTTGGGTATTACAGACAAATCAGAACTAAAAATGTGGATAATATGCACTTATAATAAGTCATGCCTCCAGAATACAACATACTGAGTAATGACAACTAAAGTTGATCTTTGTGCACATGAAAAATTTTAAACCCACACACAAATATCCTCACAAACACATTTGAATATGTACACACTCATAACCACATATGTTAAAAGAATTTTCCAGTACATGGATGCTAATAATAACCAATGTGTTTATCAGGCAGGATTATATGACAGTGACCACACACATGCACATCACAGAGTTATCCTAACCACAATTACAATTTTATTCCTTTACATATTTTCCTTCTGATTTAGTGGCAACCAAGGCAATGGCAGCAGTTAAGAACAAAATCTTCATTTCACTACTTCTTGATTTCCACCATTTTGAGAAATTCTCAGTTGTTCTGTTGTTAAGTGGATATAAAACAAAATGGATTTTGTGTATTTACCTTACTGGATCAAGGGCAATAATCAAGTGTGGTTCATAATGAAGCTTTATTTTGCACTCTTTTGGCAGTCAGATTTGGAATTAGAATGACATTATTATATTTTTCCAATGACATTTATATTCAGAAAAGGTCATATGCTCAATGTAAATGCCAACTGCACTTCTCTGCTAAATGGACCTGGCATTGAACTGAGTTCTAATAAATTATCCTTATACTCATAGATTAGTTTGTTGCTCAATCCCCACCTGAATACATTCGATTAACATGGAAACTGTTTTTATAATTTCAATATCAGTTTATCTTTCAGCTGAAGGAATGCACCTGTGGGTGTAAAAATAGGTAACTATGAGTTTATATTTACTGCCATTAGTAAATAAATGGTAGACAGCTACAACAGAGTCAATTTTACATGTTAACATGATTGGCAGCAATATTAGAATCCAGCTTTAATTTCAGTTAATAACACAGCTTTTGTATGTAGAGAACGGAGCTATTTTGATTGATATTCACTCACCTAAGCCTCCCTGCTCTAGAGCTTTTATGCTTTGCCTTCAATAATTTATAATGATTTTTTTCTATTTTCACTAAATTTTTCTTATACATTATTTGATAATATTTCTTCTGCTTCTTCCTCAAATTTCTACATCATCTCTATTTCCCTACATATTTATTTTAATTTCATTTTCTGTCTGTCTGTGAGACTGAATGTCAATCTGTCTTTCTCTTTTTCTCTATGTCAGTCTCCATTTTTTCTTCTGGAATTCGCATATACAAAATCAAAAGAATAAAATGCTCAATGAAATTAAAAATATCAAATCCAAACAAAATGTACAAAAACCAATATGAAACAAAATAAGTTTTATCAGTCATTTTGGTTTGGCCAACTATTCTATGGTATCTAATTTACTATACTTGGAAGTAGGCATAATTACTACATTGAAGTCTGCCTGGTGAAGGGATGTTTTCTTGAACTTTATATGTTTTGTTTTGTTTTGTTTTGTTTTGTTTTGTTTTGCCCTGGTGTCTTTGAATCTGGAGTATGATGATTGAGGTGATACTAGGTGTTGATAATTGTTTTTTTTTTCCTTTGTGTGTGAGTTTTGGACTCCTTAATTTTGTTTGACACTTCTGGCTAACAAGAAAGTGCTGTGGCTGTGGGATCCTTTGTAGGGAGTGTTTCTGTTTGGAAGTGAGTGTTTGTGGGGAATAAAATGGTCTTTGGAGTGCTTAAAAAGCTAAAAGACCTGTCTGCACCAAGACATAGGATTAACATTGAGTTAGGTATGTGACAACAGGTTGGGAAAAAAGTATGTAGGCAACAGTAGGAGAACGCATATGTCTAGAGATTAGCAAATGCTGTTTAGCAATGGGGAATTAAGTACAAAAATTGTTGTTACAAGCCTCTCTTCTCTGGTCAGGCAACCAGAAGCCTCTTGCTGGTTAGGCTGGTTAACACTTTGTGAACCACAGAGGAAGAAAATAAAAGGAATTAAAATCTTTTAGACAGGCAAATATGCACAGACATATATGTTCATGCATATACATTCTGGCCAGGCCCAACCATCTGTTCATCTACTCCACTAGTATTCATGCATACCTATACATAGACAGACAAGTACATTTGATGGATGGATAGATTGGGAAGTGCCATCCAAGGCAATACATCATCTTTATTTCTTTTCACTGGCCTTTTTATAGACAAAGGCTCATATAAAATTACCTCATAGATAAAATGTTACACAAAGTGGGAGTTACAGAAGTCCAAGTGGATCAAGGACCTCCACATAAAACCAGATATGCTGAATCTAATAGAAGAGAAAGTGGAACAGGGCCTTGAATACATTGGCATAGGGGAAATTTTTTTGAACAGAAGACTAATGGCTCAGGTTGTAAGATCAACAGTTGACAAATGAGATCTCATGAAACTGAAAAGCTTTTATAAGATAAAGGACACGGTCAACAAGTTAAAATGGCAACCTACAGGTTGGGAAAAGATTCTTACGAACCCTACATCTGATAGAAGGCTAATATCTAAAATATACAGATAACTCAAGAAGTTAGGATCTAGAAAACCAAATAACCCAATTTTAAAAAATAGGGTAGAGAACTAAACAAAGAAATCTCAACTGAGGAACCTTGAATGATCGAGAAACACCTAAAGAAATGTTCGAATTTCATAGTCATTAGTGAACTACAAATCAAAATGATCTTGTGTTTTCCATCTTACACCAATCAGAATGGATAATATTACAAACTTGAGTGCCAACAGTTGCTGTAGAGGATGTGGAGAAAGAGGAACACTCCTCCATTGGTGGGGGGATTGCAAGGTGGCACAACCACTTTTAAAATCAATCTGGCAGTTCCTCAGAAAATTGGAAATATATCTACATGAAGACCCAGCTATACCACTTTTGACATAGATCCAAAAGATGCTCCAACATATAACAAGGACATATGCTCCACTATGTTCATAGCAGCCTTATTTATAATAGCCAGAAGCTGGAAAGAACCCAGATGTCCTTCAACAGAGGAATGGATACAGAAATAGAAGGGTATGAATATCACCAAATATAGGTATTATTGAAACACTTCTAGTTAATAAAACTCTTTGAAATATTCAAGGTCAATTCAGTAGCTCATTTTCAACTTCACTAATATCATTCACTTAATATCATTAGTCAGTTAAATGATTCTAAGCACAATCTCACATTTCCAACATGGATACATAAAAAATTCTTTAAGAACATGGATGCTCAGCAATTGGCTTACACAGGTACTAAGAATCATGTGACCATGAATACCCAATGCTTACATATACTTTTTCCAGAAACATAGGAGACACTCAGCTTAAATGTCTTGGAAAACATGTAAAGACAACTAGTATAGCTTAAATTGTGAAAAGGTAAAACTTATATTGCCTCATGTTCAACAGCTTGATAATTTTGTGACCAGAAAAATAATGTAGAAGTTCATGGATCAGAGGTGGTGTCTCTCCAATCAGAGTAAGAAGTCCATTAATATTCATCTTCATACCCTTAAAATGCCCATATGTAAACCTGTGATTTTTGTTGTACACATAGTAACAGATTCTTCTTATTGAAATTTGTTTTACTAGATAATCATCCATGCTATGGTAGATGTACTTCCACGAGAATATTTTGTTCAGTATAGGTCTATTTAGCTGAGTAATTTCTGAGGTTATTTTTCATAGTCTATGAATTTCCTATGACAGAAATAACAAAAACTATTAATTGAAAAAGTGAAATTTGAGTCTCCTTGTCAATCACACAACAGAGGGCCTATTGTCTCGCCACTGTTTTTGTAAATTGTACAATGTCTTTCCTCCTGCATTTGTCAACAATTCACATCATGCTAACCTTCCCTGAATGAAAATATTTTTGGCAAAATATAACAATGTCAATCTAAATCTTTGACTGACTGCCAAACAGGATGCATTGACACAAGGTAATAAAGCTTCTAGAATGAACTACACTTGATAGTACTCTTGGTCTAATTAGGGAAGTATATGAAATTTGTTTTAACAACTGAACTACTGAGCATTTTTCAAGAAAGTGAAAACCAAGACGTAGCAAAATGAAGATTCTGTTGTTAACTGCTTTAATCAGTTTTGTTGGCAATGAAGAGGTTCTGCCTTTTGAACTACAACAAGTAGAGGTATGGTCTGATTTTGTGTTTGGATGTGGCTTCCTGTCATATAAGCCTATTTGATAAATGTATTGTTTCACATTACCATACATATTTTGCACTATTTTGTTCACATATGTTGTGATGAATGTGCATATATTCATATGTGTGTGTGTGTATGTGAGACACAGAGAGACAGAGAGACAGAGAGAGAGGGAGGAAGAGAAATGGTGTTTATGTGAGGATTAACATTGTATGAACACACAGAAATCAGCTTGTTTGTGTTAACATGACATGGTTTATTACTTTTAGGTGCATATCTTTAATTTTTTTAAGTACTGATGTGTCAGTCATGTCCAGGAAACTCTGTACAATCTTCTTTTCTACTGTTGAAATTGTACACACATACAGAGGTTTGTTTGCTTCAATTTTTGGAAGGAAAATTTAAAGCCTTATGCTTTCATTAAATTTCCTATACTGACCGAATAGTTTTCCCACATTAATATATACTATTTTGGCAAATATTTACTTCAATATTTTATATTTGTTAAATTATATTTTTCCTGATTTAATGCTACTTACAAAATTTGAATCTATAGTATAATATATCATTATCAATCATTCCATATATACAATTGTTATATTCACAGTAATTCTATTTATCTGAGAAAACAGTTTTAAAGTATTCTGGTTTTAACTATTCTCGAGATATAAGAAATGAAGTACAAAATATAGATTTTATTTTATCCATACTCTTATATGTGAAAGACTCACTGGTAAAATGTATTTTTATTTTTAATGGAGCTATTAATTATGTAAATGATAACTCAAACAAATGTGAATCCAATTTTTTACCAAATAAAAATGAATTATAAGTTAGACTGGCTGTTTTATTTAGCTTAGTTTAGCAGAAGTCTCCCTGTAACAATCTTTTATGTTGCATTGACTGAAAATATAAACATAGATTTCAAAAACATGAAGGTATAAATATCCTGTGTAGGAACTATATTTTATATCTAACAATGCAGTTTGTAAAAGTTAATATTTGCTTGCTGACCAGATGTTTAATGAGATTCCCTTATATTCAAAGGCTAAGGTAGTTTAATTATACACTACTCTAAACCTAAGAAATCTAAATGGATGGCTACTTTTATAAAATAACTATTGACTTGATCATCCCTGTTTATTGCTCTTGCTTAGAATGTAAAAACAAGAACAGTATTATTGCAATACATTGGTTATATAATTATGCTTCTTTGCTTTGATAAGGAAACAATTTAGCTATTAATATTTCTAGATGTTTGCTGACAAGTATAATTTTGCCCAAAACAATTGCCTGCCAGAACTTGGATATTTGAAATGATCAGACAATAGAGGATGGTGACAGAGAATATTCAATAGACTGAGGTTACATTAAAAGTGGTGCTAGACAGAGACTGACACATTCAGAGGACGATGCTCACAGCTAACCACCGATATGATCAACGGTTTCCCAATGGAAAAGTTAGAGAGAAGACTGAAGGAGCAGAATGGGTTTGTGACCCTATGAGGAAAGCAACAATACCAACCAACCAGAGCTCCCCAGGGTCAAAACCACCAGCCTGGGAGCACATAGAGACAATCAAGGGGTTGCTAGGAGACATCACACAGGATTTAATTTTGAAATTATTAAGGAATTTTAAAATGCAGTATCACAATATGGTGCCACTGCTCCCTTTACACTTGCAATTTTAGAATCTGCCGCAGAGGAGTGGCTGACTCCTGGTGATTGGCATACCTTAGTGAGAGCAGTTCTTAATGGTGGTGACTATCTTATTTGGAAATCAGAGTATCATGAGAATTGTAAAGAAACAGCTAGAAGAAACATTCAGGCAGGCAATGGTTGGTCCTTTGATGCCTTAGTAGGAGAAGGTCAATTTGCTTCTAGTGATAACCAGATGCAATATGACTCAGGCTTATTTGCTCAAATTCAAAACGCAGCCATGAAGGCTTGGCATAAACTCCCAGCAAAAGGAGACCATAGTGCGTCCTTAACAGCAGTCAGACAAGGACCTGATGAATGATTTTCTGGTTTTGTCATTGATTAATGACAACAGAAAGGAGGATTTTTGGTAATGCGGAGGCAGGAGTAGATTATGTGAAACAACTTGCATAAGAGAATGCCAATCCTGCCTGCCAAATGGTCATTAGACCCTACAGGCAAAAGACAGAACTTATTCAGTATATCAGACTCTGTTCTGATATAGGTCCCTCCTACCAACAGGGCTAAGCTATGGCGGCTGCCATGCAAGGACAATCAGTAAAAGATTTTTTGGCTAGTAGAAACCAAAGGCCTATTTAAAATGTCGCAAGCCTAGACGCTTTGCAAGAGATTACAAGGCAGAAAATAAGTTAACTCAGAGACAGCCCAGAAAACAACCTGGGTTCTGCCCACTTTGCAAACGTGGAAGGCATTGGGCTAGTGAATGTAGGTCCAAAAGAGACGCATAATAAAACACTCTTTCCCGTAATCAGGGAAACGGGAACAGGGGCCAGCTCCAGGCCCCGAACCAACACAAGCCAAAACAGCCTTACGGAGCAGTCAGTTTTATACCAGCAAACAACAATCCCTTTCAGAACTTAGTCAAGCAACACCAAGAAGCACAGGACTAGACCTCAGTTCTGCCACCCACACAGTATTAACCCCAGAAATGTGACCTCAGACCTTACCCACCGAAGTGACTTTATCAGATTCACAATCTAACTTGGATCAGGCCATAAAGGCTCATGAGTTACATCACCTTAATTCTAAAACTTTAAAAATTATGTTTAAAATTACCAGAGAACAAGCTAAACAAATTGTTAAACAATGTCAATCATGTGTTACACTTTTACCAGTTCCTCATTTGGGCATAAATCCAAAGGGACTGATACCAAACAGTCTTTGGCAAATGGATGTTACTCATTATAATGAATTTGGCAATCAAAAATATATACATGTATCTGTAGATACATACAATGGTTTCATTTACGCGACATTTCAATCTGGAGAAACAAACAAGCATGTGATCACTCATATGCTTGCTACAATTGCTGTATTGGGTGTGCTTATACAGATAAAGACTGACAATGGCCCAGGTTATATAAGCTCCAGTTGCCGCCAATTCTGTGAAAAATTGGGAATACTACATAAAATGAGTATTCCATATAATCCACAGGGCCAAGGTATGATAGAAAGGGCACATCCATCAAAACATTAAATGTCAATTTGAAAAAATTTAAAAAAGGGGGAATGGTACCCTACCAAGGGACCCCCAGAAATATGCTTCATCATACACTCTATTTTAAATTTTTAAAATTTGGATTCTGAAGGAAAATCAGGATTCTGAAGGAAAATGCAGATAGATTCAGGCATCCTGATACCAAAAAGAATTTTGCAACAGTTCTCTGGAAAGACCCATTAACTAGAACCTGGAATGGGCCAGATCCAGTGCTTATCTGGGGAAGAGGTTCTGTCTGCATATATTCCCAAACTGCAGATACTGCATGCTGGCTGCCAGAGAGATTGATTAAACAAATATATAACAATAACAAAGCTAGGGAGGAGAAACCCCCTGAGAAGGGTATTTTTTCTTTATAGGAAACATGAAGATGCTTCTCAATTACCTTCAAACTGGAACAGATCAACCAGCAAACCTGACTTGGGAGTCCTCATTGTGGAAGGAGACATCACCACCCATACCTCCAGGGTGGCTCTATTGGACTCTTGTTTCCCTAACTTATGATTTAGTGGAGAACATTGTTTAGACTCAAAAAAAATCCACTACCACAGTTGTTATAGTTGCTTTGGGGTTTGAGATTGACTAGAGCATGAACAGGTGTTGAGACCCGTGCTACCCCACATTTGGGGGCCAAAATGTCAAGGACCACTGTGTCAATGTTTGACCTGCACTGCCAAAAGCCTTGGGGCCTAAATTGTCCTGCACTGCCCCAAGCTGCTTAGGTCCACGGGTCGGGGTTCAGTAAGAGAGAGAATAAGGACAGACTCGAAGAATGGAGATCAGACAGAGTGTGAATCAATCCTGTTTATTCCTCAGTCTCTCTTCTTCTCTCCAAGTCCCTAGTCTTGAGTTACTAGTCCCTAGTTCCTAGTCCCTGTGCCTCCAAGTGTCAAGTTTCTTCTTCCAAGTGCTAAGGTGCCTAATGTTTAATTCCAAGTTCTTCTTCCAAGTGCCAAGTGCCTAATACCTAATTCTCTGTTCTGTTCTCCCTCTCACCTTTTATATGTCTCACTTCTAATTCACACCCTTAAGTCATGCCCTTAGGTCTTATCTTTAAATCTGATCGCTACGTCACACCCTTAAGTCTTGGCTCTAAATCACACCTTTAAGTTCACACACCCAAGGGAAGATTCTGGGTATCTAAAGCAATATGTTATCAGAGTGTGCTCAGCTGTTGTAGGCTAATGTAATCAAGTCTCTTGTCATGGTGTATCGCTCAAGATGGCTGCAAGAATGATAGTTGCCTTCTGTCGGCTCCACACAAACAGAGACTTCCTTACTTGTTTTAAGATCAAAGCTATGATCAGTTCTGTATTTCTATAGATTTAGATTCTGCTATAACACATTTGTAAACAGAATAGAAAAGGCTTATACCTTTTACTCCTCTGATAGAGGGAATTATGTGTTGCCCTTAAAAAAAAAAAAAGAGTGTTGCTGTTATACTGACTATTCAGGCATTGTTAAGTCTCTTGTTTCTCGGGTCGATGCTGTTCAACAAACTGATGGCTTTTGTAAGACAACAGATAAATGCTATTCAAATGAAACCCATACAGGTCTATTACTACAGGCTGGAAGTAGGGGATTGTAAAACCTCTGTCATCAAGACTAATGAGGATTAACCCCTAACTTATGCTCTAAGCTGAATAATCAATGATGGGTAAGAGAACACTTCAAGACCCTTGCCCCTAAAAAGGGAGACCTCACCATCCTAAGACAGGAGCTCAAGATGACTGCAAGGATGATAGCCGCCTTCTGTCTGCTCCCCACATGTCCCCCTTTTAAAAATTTTTTTTTCAAAAGGGAAGGCTGGGAAAACTTACGGAAACCGTGCCTGTCTTAGGTTGGAACAAATGACCCCAGCCTCCCTTTCCTGTCCTTTGATACTCAACAAGTGTTGCTATGAGCATGCTCAATAGCTTATTCTCAGAATTATTTGTAGTTCGAATTCTCTACATTTACAATTCACTGCAAGATAAAGTGCCTCTAGCCAAGGTCGAGAAAAGGACTTACCTATGGATATAAGTTCCAATATTTAGAAGGCTGTTTGATAAAGAAAAACATTTCTGGTTCCTCTCCTATTGCTGATGGTGTCCATCAGTATGGATTTTGAACAAATTTAAAATTCCAGACATTAATCAACTATTGTGAGCTATAAAATCTCAATTTCAATCAAGACATCTATAGTTATCTCCCTTAAACAGGTGTGACACGAATATACCTGAGAGTTATATCTGGTGGATGTCCAGTATTGTGGTCTTCAAGATCCAGTAAGACTCCACACAATAATAGTGGGAGATATCAACACCCCATTCTCACCAATGTACAGGACATTGAAACAGAAACTAAACAGATACATACTGAAACTAATAGAGGTTACAAACCAAATGGATTTAACAGATATCTACAGAATATTTTACCCTAAAACAAAAGAATACACCTTCTTCTCAGCACTTTATGGTACCTTCTCCTAAATCAACCATATAATTGGTCACAAAACAACCCTCAACTGACACAAGAGGATTAAAATAATCCCATGCATCCTATCAACTCACCATGGCCTAAGGCTGGTCTTCAATGACAGCAAAAACAACAGAAAGCCCGCATACATCTGGAAACTGAACAACTCTCTACTCAATGATAACTTGGTCAGGAAAGAAATAAAGAAAGAAATGAAGACTTTTTAGAATTTAATGAAAATCTTGAAACATCATATGCAAACTTATAGGACACAATGAAAGCAGTGCTAAGAGGAAAATTCATAGCACTATGTGCCCTCGAAAAGAAACTGGAGAGATCTTACACTAGCAATTTAACAGCACACCTGAGAGTTCTAAAAAACAAAGAAGCAAACTCACCCATGAGTAGTAGACAGCAGGAAATAGTCAAACTCAGGGCCTAATAGAAACAAAGAGAACAATAAAAAGTATCAGCAAAACCAAAATCTGGTTCTTTGAGACCATAAACAAGACAGATAAACCCCTAGCCAAACCAACTAAAGGGCTCAGAGACAGTATCCAAATTAACAAATGAAATGAAATGAAATGAAATGAAATGAAATGAAATGAAATAAATGAAATGAAATGGGTGACATAACAACAGAAATGGAGGAAATTAAAAAATCATTAGATCCTACTATAAAAAGCCTATACTCAACAAAATTGGAAAATATAGATGAAATGGATGGTTTTCTAGACTCATACCAAAACTAAATCAAGTGCAAGTAAATCATCTAAACAGATTCATATGACACAAGAAACTAAAAGAAGTCATTAAAAACCTCCCAACCATAAAAAGCCCAGGGCCAGATGGATTTAGTGCAGAATTCTCTCTACCAGAACTTCAAAGAAGACCTGATACCAATATTACTCAATATAGAAACAGAAGGAACACTACCTAACTCATTCTATGATGTATAAACCACACAAGGACCCAACCAACAAAAAGAACTTCAGACCAATCTTGTTTATTAATATCGATGAAAAAATACTCAATAAAATTCTTGCAAACTGAATTCAAAAACACATCAAAACCATGATTCACCACAATCAAATAGGCTTCATCCCAGGGATTCAAGTTTGCTTTAATGTATAAAAATGATTAATGTAATCTACTATATAAACAAACTCAAAGAAAAAAAACACATGATCATCTTTTTCGAAGCAGAAAAAAGTATTGGAGAGATCAGGAAATCAAGAATATATAGGAAGCATTTCTCATTCAAACCACTATAAGTTTATACTATGAGTTTATTGGATTGAAATAGATTATAGTTTTATGTAGCTTCTTAAAATATACTTCATGTGGCTTAACATTTTCTCTTAATATTCTGTTTCACGTTACTATGTGTACAAACTTTTTTCTCTATTGCATCTTCTCTGTACTATATGATCATTTGTATTTTACTATCTAACTTCTCTAAATGCAGCTTTCCCCTCATGGTGTGTTTTTAGATTCCAGGGTTCTGAATATGCTCAAGGTAAAGAATATTTAAAAGTGGATGTGAATCCAATATCTTGAATGATAAAGAAAACATATGATGCTTACCTTTCTGGGCCTGGGCTGCAGTATAATTTTTCACATTGCATTTTCCTTGAAAATTTTATGCTTTCATTCAGTCTTTGATGGTGAGAAGCATGTATCCACACTATTTTTGCAACATAAATTTCTTCTAACTTTACATGATACAGATTTGTGTTGAAGCTCAATAATTGTTCACTTTTTGTACTGTAGCATTTAAGAATTAGAAATATCATTATTTACAAAGCTATTTCTGGTCATTATATTATATTGGAATATCTGCTAAAAGAATTTTGACTAGCACTGTAAAGGAAAGAGCTTTATTATACTGACTTTTAAAAATACATATTCTTGTTAAGTTTTCAGGGAAATATCACACTCTCTACATAGCAACTGATGATATAAAGTTAACAGAAGAAAATGGGCCACTAAGAATATATGTACGCCATATTCTATATTATAATCATTACAAGGAAATATGCATCACCTTTTATATCAGGTAAGCTAAATGTATTAGGCCCAATTTTATTAATGATGTGTGAAAATAAGTCTATGATGATAGATGATTAATCATCATATATTATGTCATCATGTTATAATTCCATTCAACCATGTCAATCAGGATATGCAGTAAAGTGCAAAGAATTTCTCTCAGATACCAGGGCAGGAACATGGAAAATCACATAGTCCACTCTTCATAAACATCTAGATACAGCTTTGACATTAAGCTGTCAGAACTCAAGACTTTCTTACAATTCCAGTGAATCTTTATTGGATATAATCTTTGTCATTCATAACCTTCATGTTTTATGTTCTGGAAAGTGAATGCAGACCCAGTAGGTAGAGGAATATCCTTTTGAACTCTGATCCTCATTCATCCCTCTCACAAGTTCTGCATTAGAGTCACATGTCAGCTCATCTACACAGTCTGGCCATTTTAATATATGTCTTGTCTAATAAAAATATTAAATAAACCTGTCTAAGCAATTTATTTGGGTCATGTTTGTACTCATAGCAGTCAGTAGACAGATATCAAGTTTCAAATAGTCGTGCTTATTATATAAAACCAAGAAAGTGCATTAGAACTGAAATTATGAAAGATACTGTTCATTTCTTTTGGAAGTTCAATAAAGTAGAATACAATTGACAAAGTGACAGCTTTGTTGATCATTATTTCTGACATTGTGATATGGGAGTATGTAAAATTAATATTTTGAGACACAATATAATTGATATGCCTAGTATTAAATTTTACGTCCCCCTTTTGGATTTGTATGTATGTTAATTGTTAATAAATATATAAGGATAAAATAATTCAAGTGAAAATTTCTTTTGAATCTTGTAATTTTTATTAGTTATTTTTGAGAGAATAAAACAATTATATCACATATCTCTCCATTTCCCCCTAAAATTCCTAGAATATTCCCACAGTAGTTTTTTTCCAAAAGGCATAGCCTATTTTTTATTTATTGTTTACATAAATATAAATAGTCTCAAACATATAAATATAACATGTTTGCTTTTTTCCAATATTAAAACATTAATAAGACTGAATTTTAAGTATGCATTAGAGGCATTAGCATGGAATTCTAATCACTGATTCAAACATAAGCAATAATTGACCCTGTTTATAGATATAAATATTGTGTGGATATCAGATTGCAACACTGTGAACCATAGTTGAATCTTCTTTATAAATGGTTAAAGTTGATTTTAGAGATTTAGTACATTTTATAATATCAGGAGACTTGCATGTTTAGGATAGTACAACTGAGATATTGAGATATTACATGATCTAGGAAGAGTTTCAAACCATACAATGATTTGTACACCAGGCTTTCCAAACCAGTTGGTAAATATGTAAAAATTCATGAATCATATTTTCTGTCTTACTAGTTTTTACAAGTCTAGATTTTTGATGATATGCATTATCATGTATGTATAATATATAAGCATTATATTATAAACATTCTAAATACATATATGTATAAAATCTTGTAATTTGTTTAAGAAAGTCTATATGAGGAGCATGCCTGAATCTGTTAGTAAAATCTCTCATTCTTTATAGTGTATAAGATGCAATATAAATAATCTCTCAGACACTGGACCACCAACCAGGCAGCATACAGCAGCTAATATGAGGCCCCCAACATATATACAGCAGAGGACTGTGGGGTCTGGGTTCAGTCAGAGAAGATGTACCTAACCCTCAAGAGACTAGAGGCTCCAGGGAGTTGGGAGGGTGGGAACATCCTTGTAGAGATGTGGGGGGTGAGGAGGTATGGGATGTGGAACAGTCAGAGGGAGGACCTGGAGGGGGACAAACTCTGGAGTGTTAAGAAAAGGATTAAAAAAATTTTAAAAAAAAGAGAGAAAATCAAAAGCATGGAATAAAATATTCAAAAGAAAAGTCAAGAGCTCCACCTAGAGTCTAGTATCTCCAAAGTCATGAGCTTCTGACTAGGATTTCAATACCTGACATGAAGATTTTCCTGTTGAAATGGCCTCAAACCCAACTTGAAGACTATTCTTTTACCATAAACAAATGATGCCAATATTGTAGAACTGCGCATCTCTTGCCAAGGGGTTAGTATACCAGCATATAGAATTGCATGCTATGTAAGACCTCAAATTCCTTTTCTTTACAAAAGTACTTCATTCTGCCTTCTAGTATTATGTTATATAGTCACTACAAAGAGTGTATATAAACTTTCTTCATTAGAAATAGCCTCAGTCTTGCCCAGTTCCTGTAAGAAGCCTTCCTAAAAGTTCTTAGACAAAGAGCTTCTTTGGAATCTGTTTGAATCCCCTGCTACAAAACCTTTGTGGTTTTTCCATAAGTGCGGTCCTGGAGGAAGACTGAGATGTGCTGAAGCTAGAGTCACAGAAGAGTGTGAAATTCCACTGGATGTTAAGGCCCAAACCTCTGTTTTCTGGAAGAGCAATCAAAGCTCTTAATCCATGGGTAATTTCTCCAACTGCTTGCTGTGGTATTCATCTCTGTATCATATTTCTATGTTTGTATGAAAATGAAAACATACTTACTATAGCATATAGCTAATTACAAATACATATTTAATAATCTATTATTCATTAAAAGTAGATATGATGTAAACAGAGTTGAGAAATGACTCATAGATACACTTATATCAAATACTGATCATGTACCATAAAATATATAATAAATACTTACTGAACCTATATCTTTATCTTTTTGTTCTACTAACTTTTATAAAACTTCAATGAATAATTAATTTTGGTCATTTGCACACACATCAATTTAAATGTAGGTCTTCATGGTACAGAAATTTACAGATGATAGCTGATGAATTCTGTATAATCTACAACTCTCTAAGGAAAGAAATGGGTATTGTATACATTATAAAAAATGTCTTATTAGACTGAGCAGTCTAGTTAACTTTGCTCATTTGAAGTAATCTTTCTGTAGGGTTTTTTTGGGGGGTGGGGGTGGTTGGGAAAGGATTGAAGACTCCATTAACATCACAGAGTACAAAACAACAGTGAGTGTCCATTACAATGTCTTTTGTAATCTCCATTTCCTTATGCTAGATTAGAAGTCCTAACCAATTTGAATTGTTAGCTTAGAGAAATGTATGGCAGGTCAACTGGGAAATCAGGATGGCAAAAATGTTCCAGAGATACAGGGCCCTCATTATGATGCAGTGGCCTGGTACTCCTGAAACAATCAGAAGGGGAAGATGGCTTCTAAAATTTTTGAATTTGTGGCTTAGTCTGTTCATGAATTCACCCTGTGCAAACCACCAAGGGAAACAGAACTTCTTTATTCTATAAGATATGGCTTAGTTTCTTAAAGTATATAAGGCTATTATTAATGAACTTATCTCAGTTTTTAGGTGCATGTTTATGAAGTACAGGCCTGAAGTTTATTACATATCTTCAGAGAAATAAAAAAATAAAATATTGAAAATATTGTAAGCCCCTTCTGTATCTTAGTTCTCTTCATAGATATTGCTATTGAGAAATTAAATATATATATATGCAATATATATATGAAATATATATATGTATATATATGAAATATATGTATATATATGAAATATATATATATATGTGAAATATATGTATATATATATATATATATTTCAGTAGATTGTTCTCCATCACACAGACACTAAAGTGAAAGTAAATCAATGCAAAAACATACAGAAATACTGCCCATGGAAAGACAGACACAGTGAAGATTTCTACAAACACAATCAATACACAGAATGATCAGATAGCATCATGTAAGAAGTACCCAAAAATTCAAAGAAGACAAATAATTATTTGTGAACTTGTGTTTTATACAGGATATCTCAAGATATCTCAACAATATCATTGCCTAAATAAGACATATAAAGGACATCCCTTGTTGACGTACTTATAAGTATGGAGAAATCTCTAAGTAACTAAGCTCTAGGCCAGCATTAGAAACAAAATAACTGCTGCAAGAGAGAGTGTGAATAGTCACCAAGGATTGGAATTCTAATTGTTGATTTAAATATATTCATCACCAAATGCATATACTATATATAATATATTTGTGTGTACTCACAAGTATCACCAACAAATTAAGCCATTATTAACTTTCATTCAATATTAAAAGTCTTATCTCATCAACATAAAGGATGAGCAGAATTAGGATGACCATGAGTAATGTTTGTATTCTCAGGTGTGAGGAGACATTACATGTGAGGAAAGAGACAGAAAACTGGGTACGGAAAAGAGAACAAGGTAAAGCAATACAAATAGTCACTGAGTGCACTGGCAGAAGCATGAAACTAGTTAACAGTCATCTTAAGTAAGGTTTCTAGAAAAAAGAAAAAATTAATTCCATATAACAATAGTATTAACTCTTCTAGATATTGCTAAATGCATGAGAATAGATTATGTTTTTAAGGGAGAATTTGTTTGTCTGTGATAGATATATCAGAGTAAAATATTCTCTATGTTATAGTCAGATATTCCATCATTCACATATGCATATTTTGGAATCTATGAATTTATATTGGATTATTATATATTCTCTTCTTCTTCATAAAGATGCAAGTTGAGATTGTGTTACTAGTTAGTAGCTATCCATAAAGCTTTTTAAAATATTATCAGTTTTATTTTATCAAATTTTTATCAAATCATCCCTGAGAACCCTGCATCTCTACCCTCACTTAGCTCTTAGCTACAAACGTATCTCCACTTGTCTTCATTTCCTATCACTTAAAATATATTTTACTCATTCAAATATTTATGAAGTGTATTTTGAAAATTTAGGCTCTCATCAATTTTTATAATGTCTTTCTTTGTTTTCCGCTTTTCTTTTATAAAATATAATCCACCTTTATTTTCATTAAAATGAGTAGATAACAAATATTACACATATACACAATGGAACATTACTCAACTGCAAAAAGAAATCACTATAATATTTCACTCTCCTTGGATAGATGTGAAAAAACAGTATGCTAAGACATTTAAGCGCAGATATGCAAAACAATATGTTCTGTTTTCTAAGTGAAAATTTTCTTGATTTATTATTTTTTCATTTTGTCAATTCATTATTTGATTTTACGTATGTTATTTTTGTACATTTGTATGTACAAAATACAAATTGTGTGTGTGTGTGTGTGTGTGTGTGTGTGTGTGTGTGTGTATGCGTGTCTGTGTTCGGAGGTTTTAGATTCCTTCAATCAGGAGTTACAATTCTTTGACAGATACCTGGTATAGCAGAAATGGGAGGATCAAATATGGAGGAGGAGAAGGTAGGAAAATGGTGAGGAAGGAATATGAAGAGGTACAGTAAGGTCCATTTTAACCTGATATTGTAGAAGCTTCTTATATCTACATATATGATTACAATCTAACTAAAACTACAAAATAATAAGATACAAAGAGTCCAATGTGGACATCTGTAATCACCAAATGCAGCTTCAGGTACCAAGAATACTTTACATCTCACCTAGTTTTTGGCTAATGGGTCCTATTATAGAAACTCCCCAAAGCCTCAGGCTACTGCAAGACTGTCATTGGCTCTCAAAAAATGATGTCAATGATGTGTTGCTGAAGACAATGCCTACACAAATAACTGAAAATGGAAAAGTTGTGCTAACGGCTACTTAAAGCATTCACCAATATTGATTAATATGCATGATGTTGGAAAATACTGTGGTTACTACCAAATTGAGAGGCAAACACCAACCCAACTAGAGATCATTTGTTCTAAACTTGGACCCTTCCTGGAAGATACACTGCTAGAATAGTGTCAGAAATCTTGGAGGAGTAATCAATATATATTTGATTTGAGTGTAGCTTCACTCCATATGTTGGTGCATATACATAAGCCTGGATGGGTAGCCACAAACTTTAGACTAGATAGGCTCAGGCCCAGGAGAAAACTAAATACTACATTCTTATTAAGTGAACACAGTAATTTGACTCCTAAAGGATTTCTGCTATACACAAACATGTGTATCTTCTTAAACATTATCAAAAAAAGCTTCATCTACAGCAAATGGTAACAAATACATACAACCACAGCCAGACTTCATGAGGAGAGTAAGAGACTTTGGAACACTCTACTAAGTATTCTCTTTGTTTCCTCTTGTAGAGAGTTACCTGAGAAGGATTTGATGGAGACATCCTATTTAGTAACTCTCATAAAGGCAAATGTTTAATTGGGGCTAACTTACAGTTTCAAATGTTCTGTCCATTATCTTCATGGTAGGAAGTATAGCAACCCATAGGCAAAGATTAGGGTAAGGGAGATGAGAATACTACATGTTGATCTGAAGGTAGCTAGCAGGAGACTGGAATTCCACATTGGGCATAGCTTGAACTTGTATTTGACGTCTCAAAACCCACCTCTACAGTGACATACTTCCTACAACAAACCACACATATTTCAATAAGGAGACACCTCTTAATAACGTCACTCCCTATGGCCAAGCACTCAAAAAATGAGTCTATTTGGGACAAACCTATGCAAACCACAGAATGATAATTAAACTATTCTACGTATGAATTTTTATATTTCACTGTAGATAATTTTTTATGTAACATAATTTTCTGTTTCACCATATCTTACTAGATCCTCCAAACTCATCCAACTCCATGGCTTATTTCTCTGTCTCTTGAGAAATCAAGCAGAAAATATCTTAAACAAAGAAAAATAAAACAAAACAACTGTCTCTCACACATGCACACATACATGCGTCTACACAAAAAGCTCATAAAACATAAAACACAGAGTAAGAAACTGTACTACACATGCAAATAAACCAACCAACCAATGAAACAACCAACCAACAAACAAAATAAAAAACCCTCCTCCTCCCCAAATCAAACCAAGTAAGATGAAAACTGCCTGAACTAAACAAAAAATAGTATCGAGTTTGATTTTTGTTGGGCTTCTACATCTGGCCATAGGGTTTAGCAATACATGTACTTTATATAGGCAGTGAGATTCCACTGGAGACACTTAAAGTTTTCTTTAAAAGCAGTTGTCAGTTGGAGATAGTTTCTTAGTTCAGGATGAAAAGTTGTATCCATTTCCTCCTCCTTGTCCTGAAATCCAATCTTACTTGAACTTGTTCAGACCATGTGCATGCCGCTACGGTACCTGTGACTTCATATGTGTATCAGTCCTGTAGGTCTTTCAGGCTTTAAAAGTCTTTCTAATTCCTCTTGCAACAGTTTCCTGAGGCAAGTAGTTTCTATTTAGGAGTAATGTTTCAAAAATTCTCTCACACTGAACATTGTTCATTTTCACTGTATTAATCTTCATCTAATGCAAAAGGAAGCTTTTTCTCTTGATGTCTAATTGAGTCATTGATCTAAGGTCATAGCATAATGTCTTTAGGAGTCATTTTATTGCTAGTTCCCTTTAGCAAATCAATAATATTTGATATTCTCCTAGGCCCATGGTATATTTACTCTCAGGTTCTTTGTTTGCCCATCAGATAGGTCATGTATAAGTTCTATTTCTTGCATGAGTCTCAAATCCAACCAGAGCGTCCTTGGTTACTACAACAAACTTTGTACTAGTACTGCAGTTGCATAACACATAGCAGCAAGTCACTACTGTAGATCACAATACACTACATTACTCATAACTGTAAGGAATTTCAACATCACAATAGTGATGCAAAATCAACTTTGCTAGATACAGTTTGAGTTTGGGAAATAAGCTACAATCTTGTGATGTGATGTTATTTCAAACTGTATTTCTTTTATATACATAGCATGGTTTCATTGCTTCTGTCATAACTACTATTTTGTGATACTTCAAAAATATATTTTCTGCAATGTATACATTATTTTCCATGGTAAATTGCATTTTTTGTTAGCAAAAGATTAGTCAACATGGATGAAATCTGAGGAAAAATAAGCCATATACCCAGTCTAAGCAACATTTTTCAACCAATTTTATTCATTAATTTTATTGCTCATTTTTAAATTATAGCTATTTGATAACAATTTATTTTTATTAAACCCTTTTTTTTTAAATTTACATGGCATCTTTTTCTACCTAGATTTATATTCTCACCATTTCAAGACAAAGAAAAATTCAATAATCAAGCACTTACATAATGGCATTCTCAAGATTATATAACAGACATATCTCAAAATGCTGAATTTACACATTACCATTATATGGTGATTCAATTGATAAAAGTTACCAGAGTTGGGTATTTTTTTCTTAATATTATTAGTAGTATTTCTTTTCAACTTTAGTGTCTACATAATGTTGAAATAAAGCAATTATAAAACTGAAATTCGTTGTTTCATTTGCTTTCAGCAGCTATGCCCTTTAATCTAACAGGACCCCAGTGCACGGCAAAATTATCTAAATTTTTAAATGTATAAAAAATAAAATATTGTATATTCTATTTCTTGTTTTTTTCATCTGACTCTGATTTTAAAAGGCATTTTAAGGGGCATTTTCATGCCAAGGTTTCTTTGTCCTGGATTTCCTGGAATTAGCTTTGTAGACATGGCTGGACTTGAACTCAGAAATCTGCCTGTACAGGTCTTCCAAATGTTGAGATTAATGGCCTGTGCCACCTAAGCCTGCCTTATGGCAATTTAAGATTTATTTTAGTTACATTTTACTTATATTTGCTCTAACAAATTTGAGCTAATTAACAAATGCCTAAACTTGATATTATTTAAGGAAATCCAAATGTCATGTATATATCTCATGCATCATGTTTGAGTCTATCAGAACATAAATATCTTTTCAAACATTAGCCATTTCCTGTGGTAAAAATATATTTTACAATTTGTGTTTGAGATTTTGAGATACAGAGCAAATTCTCCAGATTCTTAGGGTCTGTAATATACAAGAATAAGTAAGAGCATCATACTCCCATGAAACTGGTACTTGATGTTCATTCTCCACTGTGTCCTGCCTCTCATGAGCACCATTATATTTTATTGCTGGGTGACATTTATCAGAAGTGATATAAACTACAATGGAATGAAATAATGCACTACTTGCACCATTGTCACAAGTTATATATTTAAATTTTTATTTACTATTACTTTGATTATATATGCCTATGAACATTTTCTCAGCATGTATTTTTGTGAAACACATACCTAGCTATTGATCATGAAGGCCAGAATGGGGTGTCAAAGTTCCTGGAAATGCAGATCCATATGGTTGTGAACTACAGTTCTGGTGCTAGGAAGACAATCACGGATCTCTGCAAAAGCAGCAGGTGCCCTTAATCTTTGGAACATGTCGCAAGCCTTCTACTACATGTGCTTTAAATTGAAGTAATTTGAAAAATTACACACATGTATGCAATGTAATTTTATGATAGCCATAACTATATCTCCTTTAACCTTTCTCAAAAATATCCATGTTGGGCCATTACCATATCAGATCTCCTTCTTTTGTAGTTTTTAAACTTTTAGAGTTAAAACAGTGCCGAGATATGTACATTGGCACTAACACATGTCCTGTGGTCAAACTCTCAGGGGCTACAGCCCTAAAAAGTTGATTCATCTTCAGATTACACAGATGCCAATAGCTAGCACTGGGGATTTCTGAACTACTTTGATTCCACAGGCTGAAATGTTGATGGGCTAGATCTACAGGAAACTAGTTCTGCAGTGTCTGTCTCAGTGCAACTTGACTGTGATGTTCAGAAGTAATTGTTTGCTACTTGTCCTGGCTGACTTCTGATTCTTACAGTTTTATTACTACCTCATGCCTTGGAAACAACAATGTGATTAATCAGACCTATCTTGAACTGAGAATACAACAGAAGTTCACCAGGTGTAACTGTGAAGCTGTGATTCTCCTTATAAAATTCCATTTACTTCCAAAATTAAGCTTTTCTGAATATGTGTGAGAACTGAGCTATTTGCACATATAGAACTAAATACTAGAAACTGAAAGCAAATCTGTGTGAATTTTTTCAAAATAATAGTTATAAATGATTCCTTAGAGTCAGTGAACTCCACAGCAACAAGTATTTTGTTTTCTCCAAATTTAGAATATCTATGCCTACAACTCAACCTTTATATCCAAATCCAGAACAATTGGTTACTTTCATCACATTGGATAGTACTGCTTTAAATATAAAATATCCTACCGAAACCAAAAGTTTTATACCTAATAACATTCACAGTTAGTTAAAACTACTGAGATTCTTCTTTAACCTCAACAAAGGGCAGTTTCTCCACATAGATACACACTAAACTTTCATGTAGGCAACCAGCTTGTTTCCTATATACCCAGGACCAAATTGTATGACATATTTAGTAATGCGATTTTACCACACATTACCAGTGATCAGAAAAAGCAGTGATAATAGCATATATAACTTTCAGGGTCTCATAGACTGAAATAATAAAAAATCTAAAAAGGGACATTCTACACCTATTATTTTATCTTATTGATTTCTGGAAGAACAACTAAATGATGTAGGTATTAACTTACAAAAATTATTTATAATACAAAGAAGTTGTAAGAATAGATAGACAGGTGAGACTATGTAAAGAGTTTTGCTAGAGGAAAACCATGGTTTAATATATTATATTACATTATATTATATTATTATATTGTATTATATTATATTATAATTAAACTAAAAAACTTAAATGTTTTTATTTGTGTGTATTAATACTTTGTTCATATTTTATTAACTGATATTAATATATTATAAACACACCTAAACACACTCACACACATACACATTTCTACTGGGAAAGGAGAATCAATTTTTTAGGAGTGTACACATTGGTATGAATTCCATACCATGGTGGATTGCATCCATGGGCACATGGGTACACTGGCAGCATGAATTGGAATCAATGGAGTCCAGGAAATCCAAATCTTCCTTATGTCCTCTTTGGATGCACACATACATATGCACATAATCACAGAATTTAAAACCATAACTATAATAAAATAAATCCGAAATAAAAAACATAAAATAAGTAATTATAAAAGGAAGAGATGATGTTACAAGAAAGATGTTATGAAATTCTCAGAGGAGCTGGTTATGGGAAATGAGGAGTGAATCTGATAGGAATACATTGTATACATGCATGAAATGTTGAAATAATGAATTTTAAAAATGCAACTGAACCTTAGGAATTTGAGTGTGCTTCACAGGATAGCTTTTAGTATTTCTTCTACATGAATAAATTTGGTTTACTTGATGTAATTATTTAAACAATCTAAATTGATGAATAATCTACATTTTATGCCAATTTTGTATTTCTTTTGATCGTTAGCTGGTAAGTAAATAGTACTAAGTTCACATGAATGTGAAAGGGAATATTGAATCACAACAATTAACCACATTTTGTATTTTCATCCGAAGCACATATTATCAGCTCTACATCTGTTTTTCCTCACATAAATAAAGTAAATGATTATTACATATAAAGAAATTTTTAGTTATTAAATACTAAGTCATAGAATATAAAACAGATATGTATAAGAATGTTGAATAATCTTTAGTAATTTTAAGTTGAAGAAATAGTCATTTATCACCTGGGATGGGAGAGGTTAATAGGACTCAATGATGATGACATTAGCCAAAATGCCCCACAGTGGGGAATTGCAGCCTGAAGAGACCACCTCCAGTAGATGGACATGGCCCCCAGTTGAAGCAGAAGACCACACACCCATCTTGAAACTTTGTGACTCAGAATTGTTCCAGTCTAAAGGAAATTTGGGGACAGAAATGGAGCAGAAAATGACAGAAAGGCCACCCAGTGACTGACCCAAATTGGGGTCCATTTAATCTGCGTACATCAAACCCTGTCACTATTACTGATGTGATATTGTGCTTGCAGACAGGAGCCCAGCATGGTTGTCCTCTGAGAAGGCCCTACAAGCAGCTAACTGAGAAAACAGCCAATCATTAGATTGAGGTCAGAAACCCTTAGGAAAGAGTTTAGAGAAGGATTGAAGGAGTTGAGAGAGATTACCACCTCATAGGAAAAAAAATGTCAACTAACCTGGACCCCTCAGAGCTTCCAGAGACTAAGCCACACCCAAGGAGCATAGATGGGCCTGTCTGTCTCCGAGGGCACATAGGACTGCCTTGTCTGGCCTCAGTGGGAGAGGAAGCACTTAATCCTGTGGAAACTGGATGCCTTGGGGAAGGGGGATGCTGGAAGAAGTGAAGTGCAGTGCGGGTGGCTTGGCAGTTGGGCAGGTGGGGAAGCACCCTCTCAGAGGAGTGAGAGAGCATGTGGGATGGGATAATAAAATCAGCAAGGGGAGATCAGGAAGGAAGGTAACTTGTGGAATGTAAATAAATAAAATAGTTAAAATTTTAAAAAAAGAAATAGCCAATTTTCAATGACATGAAAACTAAAAAAGAACAGTATTTTTCTCTTTTTTCATCATTAATTCTATTTTTTGTCTTCATGGGAGTTCTAATTGCATGATGAGATTAAAATTAACATACACCATGTTTGCACACTTGAAGAATTCTGAAACATATTCTATACTACAAACATACAAGTCACATTATGTAGGTTATATAATCAAACTGTTATGCATAATAAATTTTTCCAAGTTTATTTAGAACTGGAAAAATATAAGAGTATGTTAGTTTTATACTTCTTGTTGTAGTTATTAAAAGTTGTATCTGCTATTCAACAATGGCAAATTATTCTGATCAGCGAGATAATATTAGCACGACAATGCCTGGACTCTTCTCCTGAAAGCCTGGAGACATTGTCTCTTCTTGCTTTCCCTCTTATGGCTAAAGTCATTACTGAGTGGATTTCCCAACTACACTCTTTCTTTCTCTCATTGGAGCATAAACAAGTATCAAAAATATAATAATAAGGTAAAATTAAATAAAAACAACCAACAAAACAGAATAGGACTAACTAAAGAGAAAAATAAACAGAAGAAAATATAAAAGTATAAGAAACACATATAGATACAGAAATTTCATAAAAACACAAAACTGGAAAACACAATATACAAAAGAAGTATAAAGTAAAAATAAATAGCAATAACATTTTGTCTAAAAATTTATTTAAAAAAAGAAGCTCAAACATGCCCAGAAGTATATACCTGACAAAAACTAAACTCAATGACATTTTGAAATTTTCTATTGTCTTCGATTATTAAACTAAATATGGACTCTTATTTGTGATGATTTGAGTCCTTGGTATTGATATTCAATTTATACTCAGAAGCTACTTTTTACTTTTGCAAAGAAATTGTAAGGAGGCAGACTTTATTGAAGGTCTATAACAATACAGTATAAGTATATTCAGTCCCTTACACAACACAGAAAATAAGTGTCGATAAGCATTGTTGTCTTTTGAACCATTCCATATGGATTGTACTCCTTTACGTGGATAATGTCACCAAACCAGTTCACATTAATCTCATGGATAAATAAAATGAGGTCTCATTATATATTCAATGGGGATTTTTTTTAAAGAAAGACTCAGTTCAGTTTTAAAATAAATTTTGTTTTTCTCTACTTCAATCACTTCATGGAACAATTAGACATGTTTCAAATATTACTTCAATTCATATTCTTCACAACAGCCTTACTATTTTGAGCTTCTGAATAAAAGGGTAGAAGAAAGTTAATTATTCATACTCCTTTCCTTTAACTTTATTAATCTATAGAAATCTATACCTGAATTAGAAACCATAACTATGTCACAAAATTGTGCACTAAGGCAATAAGGGTTTTGGTATTTGTATGGTATCTTATGCATGTGTTAGTTGTGTGTGTGTGTGTATGTGTGTGTGTGTGTGTGTGTGTGTGTGTGTGTGTGTGTGTGTGTGTGCATGTGTGTGGTGATAGAAAGAGACAGAGACAGAGAGAGATACAGAGAGACAGAGACAGAGAGACGGAGACAGAATGTTTGTAAGTATAGGGAAAGGAATCATTCTTATCTGTCCATGAATAGAATTCTCCATGTCCATGGGTCCCTACTACTTTTTCTTGCTTAAACAACTTTGACTTTGTTCTCTTTTAATGATTTTCATTATGTACATTTCATTGATTTTAGCATTGAACATAAACCATTTTTTTTCATTTTTCTTTTTCTAGTTTGTTTGTTTCTTTTCTTTTGATTTTTTGTCTTTTCTGTATTCTGTGCCTCATCTCCCAAGAACACATGTTTCTGGTAGAATAGTAGGTACAAACTTTGATAAAATTAATTTAGAATAATAATAGCAAATTATTCTTTGGGATCCTCAAGCCATGTGTGGAACTTCATAACACATAGTAAGATAATGTGATTGTTAGTATTATGTAGTAATCAGTGACATTAAAATGTAGAGTTCATCTACATACTACCAATACTTCATATATAGTAAAAACCTAGCATTTTAGTAGCATTTTTAATTGACTCAGGATGGAGTACTCTAGGGCATACAATTATCTCAATTTTATCATTCATTTGGTGCCATAATAAATAGCTTTAGCTTCATATTCTTCCATTTCTGTTGGGCCACCAAAAGAGGGAATTAATATGTAACTAAATTATGATATCTTAAACTATAAAATTTTTGTTACAAATTGTTCTACAAAAATTAGGTGATAGGAATTTCTAGTTTCTATGTTCTCATTGATGTGGAAAAAAGTTGGAAAAAGCCATTTTTCAGATCATAACTTGCAAAGGGGGAGACTGAATAATAGATGCATTATTTGAATATGTGTGATTTGATAGGGAAGTATGACATTGATAAAGGCCAATGATGAGTTTAATAACTTGGAAATAAACTTAATGAACTTCCTGAGATAATGTTTACATTTATTAATTCTGTCCTAAAAAAGTACCTGGTAGCTACTAATCATTTAATATGTTAAATATGATTTACACAGAACATGTGATATGCAGGCATGCATAAGATTTGTAAGGAGTATAACTATCAAAAACAAACTATCAGGAATATTTTAGATTTATCATTGTCTTTGACTGGTGTGTCAGTTTATTCTATAGTATCATTTTTGTCTGATATTCTCATTTCCATCTCTTATATTCTGTTAGTCATGCTTATATATATTGTTCCTGTTCACTCTCTTCCGTGGGTTTTCCATCTCTAGGATTTCCTCAGCTTGTATTTTCTGTATTGCTTCTATTTCCATTTTCAGATCTTGAATAGTTTATTCATTTCCTTCATCAGTTTAATTTATTTTTATTGATTTCTTTAAGGTAATTTATTCATTTCCTCTTTAAAGATCTCTATGAGTTTGGTTTTATTTATATGTATTTTTTGAATAGTTTTATTCATTTTCTCTTTAAAGACCTCCATAATCTTTATAAGATTGTATTTAAGATTCTTGTGCTTTGATTGTCTTAAGATAGCCAAGACTGCTGGGGTCCATCCCTGGCTAGTTTTCTTTCTTGTTCTGGTGTTCTTATAGCAGCAGAGAGGAAAAAAAACATTGGTGGGGATAACACTTAGTCTTAAGAAAAATTTAGGGTTGCTGTATAATAATAAAACATTTTCCTATTTCAATCTAAGTTATTTTGCTTCAGTAGCTCACCAGGCTTCTTAGTTCCTCTGAGGTGAGAAACTGTTTAGCACCTCATCCTAAAACAGCAGGAGATTAAGTAAAGTACCCTTTGTTGTATCTCCACAGGAACTGCAGGGCTATAACTTTCAGCCTCCTAGTTGAAGTTGCAGGAAGTGAAGAGACACTTTAAAAAGTGATTTTAGCATTTATTTCTAAGTTGTAAAAAGTTCCTTATGTAACCTTGCTATTCGTCCCATGTGCAGTCACCAAAGATAGCCACCAATATGGATGTCAGGAAGTGCATGCTGACAAGAGCCTGATCTAGTTGTCTCCTTAGAGGTCTGCCAGAGTCTGACACATTCAGAGGCAGATGCTCACAGCTACTCATTGATCTTATCAAGAGTTCCCAATGGAGAAGTTAGAGGACTGAAGGAGCTGAAAGGGTTGGTGGCTCCAAGAGGAGAGCAACAGTGCCAAGCAACCAGAGCTCCCCAGGGTCTAAACCGCCAACCTGGGAGCACAAAGGGAGGCACCCATGACTTCAATTGTATACTTAGTGGAGGATGGCCTTGTCAGGCATGGGTGGGTGAGTAGATCCCTTGTCCCATGAAGGCTGAACACCGAGGCTGGAGGAATTCAAGGGTGGGGAGGGGGGAGTGAGGGGTAGGTGGGGGCACACCCTTGTAGAGGCAGGAGGGGGGATGGGATAGGGGGTTCCTGGGTATGGGGGGAATGGGGTGAGGGGATAAAATCTGAAATATAAACATAATATCCAATAAAAATATGAAAAAAAATTCTCCAAGAAAAAAGGAGGAAAGACTTGTAAGAAAAGGGGGTTAAGGGGTCCAAAAAGGAGGGAAATCAGAATCTTAAAAGTAGTGGCATAAGGAAAATGCAAGAAAAGGCAGATAAGGAGAGAGATAGAGATAGAGATAGGGATGGAGATAGAGATAGAGATAGAGATAGAGATAGAGATAGAGATAGAGATAGAGATAGAGATAGATAGAGATAGAAGAGAGAGAGAGAAACAGAGAAAGAGAGAGCCCTCTTCTCCTTGTCCTGAGCACTTATACATCTTTCAGAATACCTAATCACATGGTAAAAAGTTTACCAAAAGTTTATACATAAATTCCAATCATAAATGGAATAGATTTACAACAGAGAAAGTTAACATTCATATCCATTAGAAGTAGTTATCTGACTAAACATTCATCACCTGCCAAAGCTCCACAAGTTCTTGGAGAGTTAAAGACCATGACTAACTTATTAGTGTATTTTTGTATAGATAAACTGAGTCAATATTTTATCTTCTGTCCTAGCACCTAATAATAAATTGTCAGTTCCCCTTTTATGACCTTAGGTTTAATGGTTTCACAACCTCTTAGAATGTGCTTTAACTTTTAGAATGCCTGCTTTGTATCTCAGAGGCAATTAAATTATGTCATTGGAGACTGGAAGAGTTTTCATTTCAGTTTTGATTATCAGAGAGAACCTAATAGTAGTTCCACTATAATAGAGCTTAATTAATACTGATACAATTTTAGAAATTCTTATAAAATCATCATTAAGAACTAAGAGTCATATATATGTCTATATAGCATCACTGCAAGACAATACATCTTCATTGTTCTGCAGAGATCTGCTAAAAAGAGTGGGCAAATACTTCGTAAATGTTATATATTTAACAATAACAGGGAAATCATATTAATAGCAGGAGTCTTTTCTAAAATGATTTTCTTTTGGGCCTTGACTATCACAACCAATCTGTTGTGGACTTTTTTTTTTAAATCCAAGGCAGACCATCTCAGGAAGATCACTGGCTAGTTATTAGTTTGTCCTATGTTGGCTCCTGACACAGGGCTTGCTGTAGTGGGACAACTATCTTCTGAGGTATCCATATTGCCCTACCTTTTGTGTTCTTATGCTTCCCTTTGGCTAACTTGTTGTTGCTGGATGTTCCTGGTGTAGCCAGTATCAGCAAGGCAAGCTGAACATGGATGTTCTGTGTGCAGCAGACCTCTAGTGCACAGCCTTGGGCTGGAAAATACAACTCAGGGGCAGTGCAAGTCTCAGAGAAGCTGGGTGTGCAACAGAATCCATAGCAGGTTGGGGATTGGATGCTGGAAGAAAGGTTTAACCTGGATGTTTCTGCTGTAGAAGGCCCATTGAAAGGAAAGTGGAACAATGACAAGACAATGGAGTTGGTTGGGAAACAATGTAGCACGGGGCCTCTGGGAATGCTCTAGACAACAATTTGAGGGTGGTGAGATATAACATGGAAGCTTCTGGTGCTGTAGGCCTGGTGAAGATTTGTGGAGCAGTGGCAGAAAATCTGGGATTCTACAAAAAGTCCTAAACTAAGAATAGTAGGACTAGTAGAAAGCAAAGAGTTCCAGCTCCAAAGACCAGAAAATATTTTCAACAAAATCGTAGAAGAAAATTTCCCCAACTTAAGGAAAGAGATGTGTGTAAACCCACAAGAATTCTAAAGAACACCAATTAGATTTTTACCAGGGAAGAAAATTCTCTGGTCATAAATTATTAAAACAATAATCTACAGTACAAGAAAAGAATATTAAAAGCTGCAAGAGAAAAGGCCAAGTAACATACATAATAAACCACAGATGAAAACCAAGACTGATACACCCAGCAAGACTCTTAATCTCTAAAGATATAGAAGACAAAAATATTCCAAGATAAAACCAAATTTAAATAATATCCACTAATCTTGACCTTCAGAAAATATGAAAAAGAAATCTCCAACCAAAGGTAGTTAACTACACACAAGAAAACATGAAATAAATAATTCCACACCAGCAAAATAAGAGAAACACATACACACAAAAAAAGAGAGAGGGCAGAGAGAGAGAGAGAGAGAGAGAGAGAGAGAGAGAGAGAGAGACCTACACAAAACTAACCAAAATAAAAATAATAGGAATGAACAATCACTGACAATTAATATCTCCTCCTCAATGGACTGAAATCACCAATAAAAGACACAGGATAACAGAATGCAAAAAATTGAATTGACCATTCTCCTACATATAAGAAACAAACCTCAGCAAGAAAAATAGAAGTTTCTTCAGGCTAAAGGACCAGAATAAAAGTTTTCCAAACAAAAAGACCCAAGAAGCAAGGTGGTGTAGGCATTCTAATATTTAATAAAATAGATTTTCAGTCACAATTATTGAAAAGAGATGGGGAAAGACACTTCATATTCAGCAAAGAAAAAAATCCACCAAAATGATGTCATAATTCTCAATATCTATGCCCCAAATGAAAGAGCACCCATTTTAATATACCACTCTCACCAATGGAGAGGTCATCCAGACTGAAACTAAACAAAGATATAATGAAATTAACTGCACATATGAATCAAATGGCCCTAACCAATATTTAGGTATATATAGAACATTTCACCCAAACACAAAAGAATATACCTTCTTCTTAGCACCTCATGGAACCTTATCTGAAATGAACTAGATAGTTGGTCACAAAGCAAGCTTCAATGGAAAGAAAAATTTGAATAATGCCTTGTGTCTTATAAGACCACCATGGATTAAAGTTGGACTTCAACAACAAAAGAAACTACAGAAAGCCAGCAAACTCCCAAGACCTGAAGAATTCTCTACTAAATGATCACTATCTTTTTATTAAATGTTCACCAAGTCAGTAAAGAAAGAAAGAAATTAAAAAATATATAGAATTCAATGAAAATTAAGGCACATCTCAAAACTTATGGTACACAATGAAAACAATACTAAGGAAAATTCATAGCACTATGTGCCTCCATAAAGGAATTAGCGAGTTCTCAAAATACCAGTTTAAAATTATATCTGAAAGCTGTAGAAATTCAAGTAGCAAACATACTCAAGAGGAATATATGGCAGGAAATAAACAATCCCAGGGCTAAAATCAATAAAGTAAAAACAAGGAGAACAATACAAAGAATCAATGAAAGCAAGACCTAGTTCTTTGAGGAAATCAACAAGACAGACAACCCATTAGCCAAATTATCTAAAAGTCAGGGAGATAGTATCAAAGTGAAAAAAATCAGAAATGTAAAGGGAGAAATAAGAACAGACACTGAGGAAATTCAAAGAATTGTTAGGTCTTATTTCAAAAGCCTGTACCCCACAAAATTGACCAATCTAAACTCTATGGATGATTTTTAGAACAATGCCACTTAATGAATTTCAATCACGATCAGGTAAAGTATGTGAATATTTAGATAAGACAAAGAAATAGAAGCAATCATTAAAAGTTTTTTCTTGCAAATACAGGCATAGAGGTATTAGCACAGAATTCTGTGAGATTCTCAAATAAGAGCTAATATCAACATTCCTCCAAATATTCAACAAAGTAGAAATACAAGGAACACTGATAAACTAATTCTATGAGGCCACAGTAATACCTAAACCACACAAAGACTCAACAAAGAAAGAGAATTTCAGACCAATTTCCATTATGCACATTGATGCAAAAATAGTAGCAACATGAATCCAAGAATACATCAAAAACATCATCTAACATAATAAAATGGGTTTCATTTAAGGGATTCAGGAATGAATCAATATATGAATATCTACCATATAGTATACCATATATACAAAGTGAAAGAAAAAATTACATGATCATCTTATTAGATGAAGAAAAACTTGAAAAAATGCAACACACCATCATTAATAAAATCTCTGAGAAATCAAAGATACATAGTACATACTTAAACATAATAAAAGCAATATACAACAAGCCAATAGTCAATATCAAATTAAAAGGAAAGAAAGTTGAAGCAATTACTCTAAAATCAGCGACAAGACAAATCTGCCCATTCTCTTTCTATCTATTCAACACAGTACTTGAAATTCTAGTCAGGGCAATTAGACAACTGAAGAAGATCAAGGAGATCCAAATTGGAAAGGAAGAAAAATCAAACAATCATTATTCACAGATATTATGATAGTATATATAAGTGACGCCCAAATTCTACTAGAGAACACCTACAGCAACAAAACACCTTCAGCAAACTGGCTAGATATAAAATTATCTAAAAAAATCAGTAACCCTCTTTTATACAAATGATAAATGTATGGAGAAAGAAATTAGAGAAATATCCTTGACAATAGCTACAAATAATATAAAATATTTGCTGTATCTCCAAAGAATCAAGTCAAAGACCTATGTAACAAGAACTTCAAAGTCTCTGAAGAAAAAAATTGAGGAAGATATCAGAATATGGAAAGATCGTCCATGCTCTTGCACTGGTAGGATTAACATAGTAAAAATGTCCATTTTACCAAAAGTAATCTACAGATTCAATGCAATGGCTACAGAAGGTAGCCATTTCAGGCTCCAAATCCCCCAATTCTATGAATCTTAACTAGAGTCACCCTCATAGACTCCTGGAGTCTCTTCATTCCCAGGTCTCTGGCAAGTCTTAGAGATGTGTCCCCCAACCCTGCTGATTTCCATTCACTGTCCTTGCCCTTTCTCTTTATACCTGATACCCACTTCCTTCTCCAACCAGTCTCCCACACAGTTACTTCCATCCATCCACATCTGATGACTAATTTGTTTTCCTTTCTTAAAGAAAAGTCCTGCTTTGAGGCCTCTTTTTTATTTAGCTTCTTTGGGTATGTAGTTTGTAGTGTGGGTATCCTGTATTTTACAGGTCATATCAACTTAAAGTGAGTATATACCATGCATGTGTTTTTCAATCTTGGTTACCTCATTCAGAATGATAATTTCTAGTTCCATACATTTGCAATTTTTCACAATCTCCTAAATATACTTAAAGAAATAGTGTGGCCTGGATTGATAGTGCATGCTTTTAACAGTCTACTCAACAGAGAGAGAGAGAGAGAGAGAGAGAGAGAGAGAGAGAGAGAGAGAGAGGGATTCCCACACTGTTACCTTAACCAAGTAGATTAGAATTATTAAAATAAAAACATATTACTTATTATTATATTTAAAAATCTCTTTCAAGGCTACTGTTACATTTTCACTTTAATTCAATTGAAGTTGAAAACCCATTGGAATATTTATCCAATGTTGAGTAGTACCCTGAAATTTCAATATTCATTGGAATTTAGAAATGTTTAATGAAGAAGTAGAAAATTATTATAATTGTCATGTATAACTAAAACTGTTAGAGAAAAAGAAAATTTAAAATGAGTGAATATATCCTTCAGATTTAGCCCACAGACAGCTATTAGGGAAAGAATCTTCAGGTTAGTGAATGCAATCTTGTCTACAAACTTGAAACTCAAGAGGAAGAAGAGATAGGGCATGACTGGAACTTTCAATGAATTAATTGTGCTCTTTGGAAAAGAACAATAACACAAAAGCAGATGTTCTCTGAGAACACTGTGAAATCACCCAGACTGACATGCAAAAACATTGTACAGTGCAAAACCTACTCAAAGGAATTTTGAGAAGAATGAATACAACTGAGCACTCATACTCATTACAAAAGTTTATTCTGTACCTTTCTGAATATGACAAATCTAAATCAGATAATTCTCAGTACTTTGAAGTCATTTGAAGTAAGGTAAGAAGCACATTCAGTATTGAAAAAGCAATAGAGTGATCTTCTATTTGCAATCTTTAGACACTTCTTTTCTGATATAATACCACTGAAACCATACATGACTAACACTGACATCCATGTAGATGAAATCATTGGATATTCAAGTCTACAGAACACTTGAAGTATGTCACATGTCTTCATAATTCCTCTACAATCATGTTGACCTATAGAATATTGAATCTAGAATCATAGTTTTACCTAAGAAGATACATTTGAGGTGGCAAACTGAAATTTATGGTTAATATCAAAATCTAATAATCATTGTATGTATTAGGCAAGTCATATTTACATTTTCTGTACACATTTTAATGACCAGATGAGGAAGAAACATATCTTAGCTCTTGTTCTTTAAGTACAGCTTAATTTTGAGAAACTCTGGCAAACCTACTTTCAAAAATGAACACATTCTACTTCTCATTTATCTAACTTAAGTTAAATAAAGGTAAACATGAAGTTTAAATAAACATAGAAATAAAATCCATTGTTGAACATGCTGGGAAAGGAATCCACACTACTGAACAAACCTCTGCACTACCAAGAATTATTTTCTTGGTTTTGGAGAGTAACTTTACAAATATTCTCTGACTGAGGAAAATAATCATATATTATCAGATTTTACAATACAGCATGTGAAGAAACAGGTAACTGTTCTTGAAACATAGTATTAAGATTGTGCTCTGTCATTTGTACAGTATCAAATAATGAGTAGGATACATTATGCTTCACTGAATACTCATCTCTTCAGTAAAACAATGCAATGGGAAACAGCCAAACTGTTAGTATCAACAATTTGTAAGGAAAATTGGAAAAGTGAGAAACTTAGGTCATTCTACTTGATATCAAAAGAGAAATGCTTAACTGAGTATTTCACTTGTTCAACAACCTTTCTTATTCATCATAAGATTAAAGAAAATAAATTAGAAGAAGAAATTTCTTCTGCTTGCTGCTCTAACCTGTTTGCTTTTTGCTACCAAGAAACCATTTGTTGTAGGTACAATATGGGTTTCATTGCTGTGGCTGTGTTGGGGAAAAGGCCTATGGTGCACTTGTTTTTCACATTGACCTATGGATCAAATGTAACTCTATGAACATATGGTTTCAGAAACCTTTAAATTATATATAAATTTCTCTACCTTTACTACTAATGTGTTTTAAACTGTTTTGTGTTGTTCTTGTCTTTTATGTGCTAAAAACTAATATGATTTATTCAGTACTTAAAAAAATAAACCTAGCATAATAAGCCTATTTTTTCGATGTTATATACAAGAGGAGGAGATGGCAGAAAATAAGCAAAGTCAGGGCTGAAATCAACCAAGTAGAAACAAAGAGAACTATACAAAGAATCAACAAAACTAGGAGATAGTTATTTGAGGAAATCAACAAGATAGATAAACCCTTAACCAGACTAACCAGAGGGTACAGAAAGAGTATACAAATTAACAAAATCAGAAATGAAAACAGAGACATAACAAAAGAAGCCAGAGAAATTCAAAAATCATGAGATCCTACTACAAAAGCCTGTGCTCAACAAAACTGAAAAATCCTGATGAATTGGATGATTTTCTAGACAGATATAAGGTACCAAAGTTAAATCAGAATAAGATAAACCATATAAACAGTCCCATAACACCTAAAAAATCGGTACAGTCATTAAAAGTTTCCTAATCCAAAAAAAGCAAAGGACCAGATGGTTTTGGTACAGAATTCTATCAGACCTTCAAAGAAGACCTAATACTCTTCAAAGTATTTCACAAAATAGTAACAGAAGGAACATTAGCTAATTTGTTCTATGAAGCCACAGTTATGCTGATACCTAAACCACACAAAGACCCAACAAAAAAGAGAACTTCAGACAAATTTTCTTTATGAATATCAATGCAAAAAATACTCAATATAATTCTCAAAAACTGAATCTAAGAACACATCAAAATGATCATTCAAAATGATCAAGCAGGCTTCATCCCAGAAATGCAGGGATGGGTTAGTATATGGAAATCAATCAACATAATCCTCTATATAAACAAACTCAAAGAAAAAACAACATGATCATCTCATTAGATACCGAAACAAAACATTTGACAAAATTCAACACATCTTCATGGTAAAAGTCATGGAAAGGTAGTTCAAACCCATACCAAAACATAGTAAAAGCAATATACAGCAAACCAGTAGCTAACATCAAACTAAATGGAGAGAAAATTGAAGTAATCCCACTAAATTCAGGGACTAGACAAGGCTGCCCACTCTCTCCCTATTTACTCAATATACCACTCAAAGTTCTAGCCAGAGCAATTAAAAAACAAAAGGAGGTCCAAAGGATATAAATTGGAAAGGATGAAGCCAAGATATCACTATTTGCATATTTGATACGATAGTATTATATAAGTGACACCAAAACTTCCACCAGAGCACTCCTACTGCTGATAAACAACTTCAGCAAAGTGGTTGGATATAAAATTAACTCAAACAAATCAGTAGGCTTCTTCTACTAAAAGGATAAACAGTCTGAGAAAGAAATTAGTGAAATGGCTCCCTTCACAATTGTCACAAATAATATAAAATATCATGGTGTGAGTCTAATCAAGCAAGTGAAAGATCTGTATGACAAGAACTTCAAGTTTCTGAAGAAAGAAATCCAAGAAGACCTCAGGAGATGGAAAGATCTCCCGTGCTCATGGATTGGCAGGAGTAGCATGGTAAAAATGGCCATCTTGCCAAGAGCAATCTACAGATTCAATGCAATCCCCATCAAAATTTCAACTCAATTTTTCACAGAGATAGAAAGAGTAATTCACAAATTCATTTGGAATAACAAAAAAGTGAGGATAATGAAAACTATTCTAAACAATAAGAGAACTCCTGGGGTGAATCACCATCCCTGAACTTAAGCTGTATTACAGAGCAATAGTGATAAAAACCAAACTAATTGTATTGGTACACAGACAGGCAGATCAATGGAATAGAATTGAAGACTCAGTATCAATCCCACACACCTATGGTCACCTGATCTTTGACAAAGAAGCCAAAATCATCCAGTGGAAAGAAGACAGCATATTCAACTAATGGTGCTGGTTCAACTGGCAATAGGCATGTAGAAGAATGCAAAGTTATCCATTCTTATCTCTTTGTACAAAGCCCAAGTTCAAGTGGATCTAGGACTTACACACACACACACACACACACACACACACACACAAAAACAGACATACTGAATCTACTAGAAGAGAAAGTGGGAAAGAATCTTGAACACATTGGGAAATTTTTCTCAACAGAACACTGGTGGTTCAGGCTCTAAGATTAACTATTGACAGATGGGATTTCATAAAATTGAAAAGGTTTTATAAGGCAAAGGACACTGTCAATAGGACAAAATGGCAGGGGGAAAAGATCTTTACCAATCCCACATCCAGTAGAGGGCTAATATACAATCTATACAAAGAACTCGTGAAGTTATCCTTTAGAAAAACAAATAACCCTATTCTCACTTATGCTTTGAGCAAAAGATCTATTTCATTTTGAGACCAGATGTTTTTCTTTCTTATGACAAAGATTAGATTACAGTTGTTGGATATCTCATGAAAGGTGGCCTTGAAACCATATAAACATACACATACTAGAAGGTTATATTTATATTTATTTGTTAACACACCCACATATATATGTAACATGTATTATCAAAAGAAAAAATAATCACTTGAGAGTGAGTATATATTAGACAGCCTCTAGACAGGAAAAATTGGAGGTGCAAGATGTAGAGCAAAGAGATATAACTCAATTTTAATAAAAAGTTTTTTTAAAAAAAATATAAAACCCATCTAAAGACCTCTGCACAAAATTTAAAACTATTTCATTGTTTAAAATTTTATGAATTACTATAAAATATTATTTTATATTATTAAATATTTATATTTAATATAAAATATTATTTTCCTCACAATTGAGTGGCATGTTTTTCTATAATTTTGCTTCCATAAAGTAAGTAAATATTTGTACTATTTGTAGTGTAATTCTTGGATTGTACTGCATTAAGTGCACACAAAAAGAAACTGTACAATAGGCCTGTGACTCACTATGATAAATCGAAATTGTTCCAGAGAATCTCAGGTACTTGTGATAGATACTAATGAAAAATACTGTTGTGATGCATTGTTATTTATACGCTTAATGAAATGCAGGGATTTAAAACATTTACAATAATAATCTAAAATGTGAAGAAATTTGATCTAAGAATCTGGAGTTTAGCTTATTGTGGGCAAACATGCAAGTTATCTTACTGTCTGAAGAGTGGACATGTAAACTCCAGAAACCAAAAGAATCTCTTGTTTGATAATTTCCAGAAGAATCTGAGATATGGAACACACAATCAAAAAATAAATTAAAAAGCATACAATATAATCTACTGTTTTTAACATTTCCAATTATGTCAAAAATTAGGAATTGAAGAAATTTTGTGTCTATAGTGCTCCTAAATATAAAATAATTTTTTTGTATAGGATTGGAAACTAAATGAGAATGATTCTTCTAATGATTCTATTTGTTTTAAATTACTAGTGTGAAGTTACCATGGATATAGGTATAAGTAGTGTTCAGGACACCCTTCATTTTCGACCAGTTCATGGTATTGCCTAGGGAAGGATATAACCAGAAATAATGAATAATGACAGCATGTTCATACATAGAATGATCATGTAAGTATATGTTTGTTAAAATAAAAAAGCATCTAAGAAGTATGAGTGTATGTGTGTGTGAGAGAGAGACACACAAAGAGAAAGAGTGAAAAACAGAGACAGAGACAGATAGACAGAGACAGAAAGACACAGAGAGATTGAGAGACATTGAGAGATAGAAAACTTGGAAATATTAGCACTTCCGTAACAAGACTGATAAAAATCATTCCCTAGGCTGTATGTCTATATCATATGCTTACATTATGATGTGCATTGCTGATATGAATTTAAACTTTTTGATGATACAGTATAATTTGAAAGTGTGAGTTACCTGAGGAAGTGACTGATAGTTTGTGTAACTATTCCTATTCAAGAAATGACAGAGAATTATTATGCTAGACAAATAATGCCAGACTATATTCATGAAATTATCTTTTAAATTTCTTTCTGAAGTGTGTAGATTCCTTCTATACACATCTCCAGCTAACTACTAATCAAACAGTTTGTGCTCTCTGTTTTGATGTGTGACACTTCTTGGCTGTTATTGTCAGAGGCTATTCCCATGTTTTACTGTGTACAAGTCTTCCATATACCCAAATGAATCACACAACAAAAACATGGAGCATGTAGATATGTGCAAATCCTGTAATAGGCTCACAGAAGCTTCTTAGCTTAGCATCAAAACAGTGGGGATGGCAATGAGCTTCTTCAAAACGACCATGTAATAATTAGTAGAATCATATTGTCATAAACTAAAATTAATATGTGGAATAATCATTAATTATTAATGTATAATTTTTACCTTGTGTTTAGAAAACATGGGAAATGTCAACAACACACATGGATAGCAGATAATCCTAAATTTGCATATTTCAAAATAATATCCTGTAAGTATTGAGCTTGTAGGACATTGACTTGAAACAAATATTAGAATGAATATACCCTCTTGGTTGTACTATTTTCTTTTCAAGACTTGAGGCCCAAGGGATTTGGGAGGCCTGGCAGGGTAAGGTAGGGTGGGAGGGGGATGAGGACATCTTCTTCGAGATAGAGAAAGATGAATGGGATGAAGTAATATCAGAGTGAGGGCCTGGAGGGGGAATAAAAATGACTGGACTATAAAGAAAATTCAAGATAATAAAAAAGAAAAAAAAAAGCTGCTCAAATGTGAAATGGAAGTAATCATATATTACAAGTTTCTTTTTTTCTCATTGTCTCAATTATTTTCAAGAGCAAAGATTGCAAATTTACTGACTATACCAATTTTTTCCCGGCGAGTGGTATTTACATAATTAAAATGTTATTTCCCAAGTTAATCAATACAAGACTTAAATCACATTAAACTTCCAAAATTGTGCAAAGAGCTTATGAATATTTCAATAAAATCATGAGGCTCTTATTGATCACATAAGCATCTCAAACTCTTGAACTAAAATGTGAAGGAATATCTGTATCCAGAATCATTTTGTTACTTGATACAAATGCAACATATAAAATTATTCAAATGTTTGATAGCTTTATATTAAACATATTTGGAAGCCACCTTTCTAATATGTGTTGCCTGTTTGGAAAAATATTACAATGCATAAATGGAAAATAATATAGGAAAAGTTTGAGAGGTGGTTGGTGACATATGGAAAAATATTTATGATGATTACAAAAGCAATATAACTAAATTTGACAGTATTAACAGTCAAAAATGTTGACTTTAACATAAAGATAAGTAAAATAGTAATATTGTTTTCTTAGCTTTTCACACTGTGTAAAATTCACAGGAGATGCTTAAGTTAAAAGCAAAAAAAAAAAATTGAGTCTTTTTTTGGCTCAGTGTTTCATAAGTTTCAGTTCATGATAGAACCAGTCTATGGTTCTGGTCCTCTAGCTTCACAGTATTATCATAGCTGTTCAGGGTTAGGATGTATCCTTATCTTGTAATGGATAGAAATTAATATGAACATGAAGTTAATTTGCTCACATTAGCACATTCAACGTCACAAGATTTCAAACTCAAACACAAAAAAAATGTTCAGTTAATTGAAATTTCACCAATTTTCAAAGTGGGAGACATAAAGTGATGGAACCATAAACAAATTTCTGTTTGAATTTTCCCCACATGTATTATGAATTATGAGAAAAGTAAAAACACGTACTAAGTTTGAATGTCATATATTTTTAGTACAATTAAATACATAATAGGGTATAATGCAATGGTACATAAATGGCATTAAAATTAATATCTTTTGAAAGTCATTCATTCAGCATAAAGCTGAACATTATATTTTTCTATATAAGGATTATGTTTGTCTTTTTAGATATTTCTTTTCAAATTACCTTTCTTTAAACTCTGTTATAGGGTGTGCCAGGTCTATTTAGGTAGCAATTATTCTACAATGTATGTAACATTTTCTAGTACCAGAACACTGAGAATTATTTCTGTCTCTAACATTCCTAAGTCCTAATTAAATAGGTTTTAGATGATGTTAAGTTAAACTTTTTTTGAAACTAGTATGTATTCATGTGCTAGAAATAGCAAACAGGATTATTCAAATGTACATCACTCTTAAGCAATAGAATCTCTTGAGACATTACAAGTACCATATAACAACTAACATTTCTCAAACACAAATTACAGTTCTTAGTCAACATAGATTCTGTCACAGTTGAACAAATATAAACACATGGAACTTTCTATATTGTATGTTTGAAGATACAAAAAAATCTTCTATAATTAGTCTGAAGCTCTCTTTCTTTGTTGTGTCTTTGTGAGGTTTAGGGATGAGCATGATTGTAGCTTCATAGAACGAATTGGGTAGTGTTCCTTCTGTTTTTATTTTATGGAATAGTTTGGAGAGAACTGGTATTAGGTCTTCCTTGAAGGTCTGATAGAATTCTGCACTAAAACCATCTGGTCCTGGGCTTTTTTTGGTAGAGAGACTATTAATGACTGCTGCTATTTCTTTAGGGGTTATAGGATTATTTAGATGGTTTATCTGCTACTGATTTAACTTTGGTACCTGGTATCTGTCTAGAAAATTGTCCATTCCATCCAGATTTTCCAGTTTTGTTGAGTAAAGGCTTTTGTAGTAAGTTTTGATGATTTTTAAAATTTCCTCAGTTTTTATTGTTATGTCTTCCTATTCAGTTCTGATTTTATTAATTTGGATACTGTCTCTGTGCCTTCTGGTTAGTCTGGCTAAGGATTTATATATCTTGTTGATTTTCTCAAAGAACCAGCTCCTGGTTTTGTTGGTTCTTTGTATAGTTCTTTTTGTCTCTACTTGGTTGATTTCAGCCCTGAGTTTGACTATTTACTGTCCTGTACTTCTCTTGGGTGTTTTCCCTTCTTTTTGTTCTAGAGCTTTCAGGTGTAATGTCAAGTTGCTACTGTATGCTCTCTCCAGTTTCTTTTTGTAGGCACTTAGAGCTATGAGTTTTCCTCTTAGCACGGCTTTCATTGTGTCCCACAGGTTTTGGTATGATGTGTCTTCATTTTCATTAAATTCTAAAGTCTTTAATTTCTTTTTTTATTTCCTCTATCATCATCATGAGAAGTGATTTTAAATCTAAATTTTGCTTTTCTGGTGTCATGGGGGTATTCAACACTTGCTATGGTGGGAGAACTAGGTTCTGATGATGCTAAGTAACCTTAGTTTCTGTTGCTTATGTTCTTCTGCTTGCCTTTTGCCATCTGGTTATTTTTAGTGCTACCTTCTCTCACTGTCTCTGACTGGCACCTGTCTGTCTTATTATCTTCGTTGTGGCAGAACTCCTCAGAGTCCAGCTGCCTCTGTAATCTGGTGATTCTGAGATTATGGGTGTGATAGCTCCTGGGAGTCAGGCTTCTTCAGGGATCCTGAAATTCTGGTGTCCTCAAGCTCCTGAGATCCTATGATCCTATTATCCTATGTTCTTGGGAATCTAGCCTCCTATGTGTTTTGGGGGATTGGGTGCAGAGCTGATACCCTAGAACTGCCCCAGGCACAGGTTCTGACCCGAAAGGTACTGGGCCACTGGCCTTTAGAGATTTCTTGGGTCCCCTTGGGTCCCAATTACTCCTAGTTTGGGTTGGTGGTGTAACAGCCTACTCACCTACACTCCTGGGCATGTTAGAGTTCCTCGGAGTCCTGCCTCTTCTGGACTTTGTAGGATTGGGTGCAGAGCTGATGCCCTAGGACGCCTCTGGGCAGAGGTGCAGACTAGAAGGGTTCCACCACTGGCCTTGAGGGAGTTCCTGGGTCCCCTCGGGTCCCAATTATTCCCTGTTAGGGGATCCCAACGGTGGTGGCCATAACACTTCTAGACAGTAGATTTCTCCAAAAGCAGTAGCTTAAAATAGAATTTGGAGGACAAGGAGGAATCTGTTCTGCTGGGGTTTTTTGTTTGTTTGGTGTTTTGTTTTGTTTTGTTTTGTTTTGTTTTGTTTTGTTTTGTTTTGTTTGCCTCTTCATTGGCCATGCCACTTTAAGGGCAAGTTAACTTAGAATGGAGCCTTTTTTCTTACTTTTATGATATTTAATTTTTATTGGATTTTTAAAATTTATTTTCAATATAGATGTCATCCCCTTTCCCTATTTCCCCTCCCTAGAACCCCCATCCCATCTCCCCTCCTTCTTTATACGTTTATACCATTTTGATTACATTCATGTATTAAGGTCAGTTCTAGGTTGTGGGACTAGCAATACAATAGATGCAAATAGTCAAGGAAAAAGCAAGATCATAAACACAAATAGTCAAAGAAAAAGCAAGGCATTAAACCCAATTTCATAAACTCTCCCATGATCACTATTTCTAAGGGATTATTAGGATGACCAAAGTATGTGAGCCTTCTTCCCTGTCCTAGCCCAAAGTCATTTTCATGTCTGAAGCCTACTTCCTTGTTCTAGCCTAAAATTTAGATTCCTGTCTGAAATTACTTCTTTGTTCTATCCTAATATCAGATTCCTGACTGAAGCCTACTTCCTTCTCCTTGGCCAATGTCATATTCCTGCAAAACAGCCCATTTCCTAGTCCTTGGCCCATGTCAGATTCTTGCCAAGAAGCCCCAAAGGCTCTCTGTCTCTCCCCCATTTTTATTTCATTAACAAGACTGAGCCTGTCTTAAGTAGTTTTAACAAGAATGCCTTCCTTACCCATTGTGGAATATGCATTACAAAAAGCAATGCACTTATGTCTTGGGTTGGTAAGACTGTGCAGATTCTTACCCATCTTCGGCTTACCGGCCTGTTAATTTAATAACTCTGATGGTGGGTCCATTTTCAGGTACAAGCCATGTACTTGGCTGCAGACATGTTGATGCTGTTGAAGAAAAACTTTAACACAATGGGCAAGAATAAAGGTATTCCCAGGACAAAAAGGGTTAGCATGATCAAGCTTTATATGCCATTTTTGAAGATTGACCAAAATAGAAATACTGACCTCAGGCCATGGGTAATTTTATCTGTAGTATTTATGACATCAAAGCACAGCAGAGCAGCATTCTTGAAATTCATAAGCTCCCTATGTATCATTAAAACATCCAGAGAGATGTTAGAATTATGCCAAATACACTGCAAGTGTCATTAAACTTTTTCCTAATTATAATGGCTACCACTGTAAATTGTAGAACTAACATGATTCCAGTGGTATTTGGCATGACACTCAAGATGGCTCCTTACCCTTAAATTCTGAACCTTTTTTTAGTAATTTGAATAGGAGAAAGAGCATCAATCTGTTCTTTCAAATATCTATCTAAATCCTCTGGTATATTCAACACATTAGTAGCATTTTTTTTTTTTTTTACTAAATGATTAACAAAAGTAGCTGTCATAACTTCTTGTGTTACAGCAATTACAGAAGCAGTGGTGCTAGCAATTAATGTAATTAAAGTTGTTATACCAGCAATAATCAAGCCCACTACCCTTTTGCTTCTGCTTAAAGCCTGATTCATTTCTTCCAGTACTTACAAGCTATTTTTAGAATACCAAGGTTCTGTGATACTCAGGTCACTAAAACAAAAGCTGTTTGATAAACCTCCATAACTGACATGCCATTTTACACCTTCTAATTGTGTTTGTGTTTAGAATGGAGTCTTAAGAGCAAAATTCAGTTTATTCTGCACCTCAATTCCTTCATTCTTCCCTGTTTTGGAGGCCAGTCATGGGCTCCCTAAGGTCCAGATTGTTCATGTTAAATTATTGATAGTGATATCTCATTATCGTTAATTGAATAGCCCCCAATCTCTGTTTTATACATTGTAAAAACTTGTTTATGATACATGATCCAAAGGTAAGAAGAAGTAAAAGAATAACTAATGGTCCCATGCAGGTGAAAATAAGAGTTGTTAACCAGTGGAAGGATTAAAATAGTGAATGGTATCAACCTTTAGATTTTTTTCATTCTCACCTGTCTAGGTTTTTCCCAACCTTAGCCAATGACTTATGAATGACTCCAGAATGCTTAACATAAAAGCAGCATTTCTCATGCAAGTTGACATGTAGCCCTACTTATTTCAGGAAGACTAAGTCTAATCTTTGTCTGTTTTTGTAACACCACTTTAGACAGAGAATCTATATTGTTAGATGTCTTCATCTATGTCTATCTTTAAATTGTTATAATGTGTTTTCTTGGAATGTTAGCACAGATATCCCAGTGCTGGCCCTGGCTAGCTCTGCCACTAGAATTAATGTTAAAGTCAAAGAGATAGGTTTTGGTTTTTGTTTTGTTTTGTTTTGTTTTGTTTTGTTTTGTTTTGTTTTGTTTTGTGTCATAAGGTCTCCTTCAATTTGTCTTACTAAGGCTCTTAACATCATTTTCTATGAATAATAGGTTATGTGTGGTACTAATTGAAACAAAATATAGAACTCATCTGGGGTAGAAGAATTAAGAACCACCCAATTCACACAAGGGGTCAGTCCTGTTGAACAGGCCCACCATGTGTATTCTGGGGGAATAATCTATTTGGGTTGAACTATGGGCACAGTCCAATTGTAGAGGAGTTGATGTGACAAGGAGACTTTCCCAATCAGATACCCCGTCCAATATAGTTTGGAGGGTTAGAGCTGGACCTTTCTTTGACCATCTATATAGAGAGTCTCTTTCAGAAACATTATATTGAGCTCTTAACCCAATGTCTTCATAAAAGCTGAGATAATACACACAGTACATACAGTTAGTGGAGACCGCAGACTCAGGACTGAGGTTGAGTCAACTTTAACTTGAAGAGGTTGGTGTCCTTTTGAACCCTCTATTTCAGTACAGCAGAGTCAGTTAGTCTTCTTTGGGGCAGAATGAATTAGCAGGTCTGTTGTGAATGTAGTGCACACAGGTGGTGATTTTATCTACTTTGATGGCAATTGGTGTGGTCAACAGGATGATGGAGGGTCCTGGGTTTAAGCACATCTTGGTGATATCTCCTCACATAGACCCATTCTCCTTGACTTGTGCAGTTCTAGAGCCAGGCCTGATTTATAGTGGGCACATAGTTTAGACCAAACATGTTTATGAGCCCATTGGGTTGCTCTGACCCTAAATATTAAATCATCATCTTTTAGTTTTGTAATGGCTGTCAATAGTAGGCTGGGTACAATGGGAGCTGGGATAACATATATAATCAGAGTCTCATCTGGCAAGGAGAATTTCTTATCTGATATAGGGCAAAGGGGAAGAGTATCATCCAGTCCCCACCAGTCTCTAAGGCTAATTTATTTAAGATCTCTTAACGTTTTATTTATTCATTTTACCTGCCCTGAACTTTGGAGTCAGTATGCACAATGTAATTTCCAATCTGCCCCAATAAATTTTGCTACATACTGACTTACCTTGGACACAAATGTTGGTCTGTTGTCTGATTCTATCATATGAGGAGATCTATACCTGGGTAAGATCCTCTATATCCTTTAGTAATTCTTTGGCCACTACATTTGCTGTCTTAACCTTAGTTGAGAACTCCTCTGTCTATCTGGAGAAAGTGTCCACAAATACCAGCAGATACTTGTAGCCATATCTTTCCAGCTTAACCTTTAGAAGATGAATTTTCCCAGTAGGCCCCAGTCTTTTACCTCAAAGTCAGGAACCTGGATATTTGTGGTAGCTTGGTGTACTGATCAGCTGGCAAGCTATATAGCTTGTCACTGTATCTTCAAGATTGTCATGTATATCTTTGAAAGTCACCTTAGATTGTCTCAATGCATCTGCCATTTATCTCACTCCCATGTGAGTGACTCTGTGGATCTTCCTGAGAATGGTTCTTGCTAAAGAGGTGGGTAATATTAGCTTACCTTTAGTTGACCACCTCCAGCCCATTTAATTTCTTCTTCTGTATATATCTGTTGCTCTGGGTGGTTCAGATAGAACAGTGGCCAATCCAGAGATGGCTGTTTCTTTTAAGGCTACTTCTTAGCACCCTTGTCAGCCAGGTTCTTACCTCTAGCCATTGGTACTGTTTCTTTTTGGTGCCCTGAACAATGAATGATTATCAATTTTCCCCAGGAACCCCAACTCTGATACACGTACACAAGAGTCTTTATTAAAGCTTGAGCTTAGACTATAAATATTCCTGATGCAACAGGAAGGAGAGTGACCCCCAACTCTAGGTTAAGGGGGTTTATAAAGGAAAAAAAACACAAGCAGGGTTTTCAAGTGTTGGTATTACATGAGAGAGTAAAGGAATGTTGATCTCTTTCCCAGTGTTCAAGGGTCATAACCATACCACTTCAAGGACAGTAGACAGTAGCTTTCTAAACAGTAGCTTTCTCCAAGAACAGCAACTTAAAATAGAGTTTGGAGGACAAGACTGAATCTGTCATGGTGGGTTTTTTTTGGGGGGGGGAGTTTTTTTTTCTCCTAATTGGCCATGTCTCCCTAGGGGTGAACTAAATTAGAATAGAATTTTAAGAAAAAAATGGAGTTTATTCCACTACCTCAGTCCCTTCAGATCTCCATGTATAGCACAATTTGTTGGAGTCTGTGCAATGACCACAGTTGTCAGAAGAACAATCCACAGGGGCCTGCAAAGGAGTTTTCTTCAACAAGAGTAAAAAGACAGTTTTGTTTCAAACTATGGGAACCTGGCTCCAAGTAGTTTATTGTAAACATATTTAAGCACTACACAATTTGGTGAAAACTTTCCTTGTGTTAATTAACTCAATACCATGTGTGCAATATATACAAATATATCCAATATATCCACAAAATAATCTAAACAAACATCAGACTTTAGTACATCAAAATTTTTTGTAAAGTAATACGGCACCTTTCTTAAAGATGGGTTCTCTGCATTGACTACATGTGACACCTTCCATAAAGATAGGATCCCTGGATTGACTGGGGAAAAAGAAGCTCCCAATAAGAATCTGGGAGAGCCCTTCTGCCTGGCTCCCGGATCTGAGGCCTGGTGCAGAACTGTACCCTGTCCACTCCAGTGTGGACACTGGACTCCTCCCAAGACATCATAGAGGACCCTCTGAACCCAGAGTGGTAGGTAAGAAGACCCCAACACTGCCCAACACCCGCAGCTGGGTGCTGAAAGCACTCAGAATCCAGCAGAAACCCAAACCCTGAGGCTGGGTGCAGACCCGCTCCCTACTCCCTCCGGTGTGGACACCGGTCTCCTCCTGAGACAACCTAGAGGGTCCACTGAACACAGAGTGTCAGAGGAACAACTGAACTCAGAGGGACAAACAACATATCCTGAGACATCCTTACGTGCACTCAGAGCAGTGGGCACCTTATCCTGAGACACCCTAGAGGAGACAGTGCACTTGGAACAGTGGGCCCCTGATCCTGAGACATCCTAGAGTAGACACTGCACCCAGAACAGCAGACACCTAGCTGGTCTGCTACCTTGGAGGCACCATATCCTGTGGTATCCTAGAGGTACCACTGTACTCAGAGCAGCTGGAGAAGGTCACAGAGACATCTGGACCCCAAGGAGACCAGACACAAGCAAGATAACTGGAAAGACAGGCTTCAGTCAGAGACAGCAAGTACAGGTATCACTAAAGTTAACCAGATGGACACTCTTCACAATAGTTACAAACAATATAAAATATCTTGGAGTTAACCTAACCAAGCAAGTGAAAGATCTGTATGACAAGAACTTCAAGTCTCTGAAGAAAAAAATAGAAGAAGATCTCAGAAGATGGAAAGATCTCCCATGCTCCTGGATTGGCAGGATTAATTTAGTAAAAATGGCCATCATGCCAAAAGCTATCTATATATTCAATGCAATCCCCATCAAAATTCCGAATCAATTCTTCATAGAGATAGACAGAGCAACTTGCAAATTTATTTGGAATAACAAAAAACCCAGGGTATTGAGAACTATTCTCAACAATAAAAGAACTTCTGGGATAATCACTGTCCCTGTCCTCAAACTGTACTACAGGGCAATAGTAATAAAAACTGCATGGTATTGGTACAGAGGCAGGCAGGAAGATCAATGGAATAGAATTGAAGACCCAGAAACTAGCCCACATACCTATGGTCACTTGACCTTTGACAAAGGAGCTAAAACCATCCAGTGGAAAAAAGACAGCATTTTCAGCAAATGGTGCTGGTTCAACTGGAGGTCAACATGTAGAAGTGTGCAAATCAATCCATTCTAATCCCCTTGTACAAAGCTGAAGTCCAAGTGGATAAAAGATCTTCACTTAAAACCAGATACACTGAAACTAATAGAAGAGAAGGTGGGGAAGACCATCGAATACCTAGGCACAGGGGAAAAGTTCCTGAACAAAACACCAATGGCTTGTGATCTAAAATCAAGAATTGACAAATGGGACCTCATAAAATTACAAAGCTTCTGTAAGGCAAAGGACACTGTCAATAAGACAAAACACCAGCCAACAGATTGGGAAAAGATCTTAACCAATCCTACATTCGATAGAGGGCTAATATCCAAGATATACAAAGAACTCAAGAAATTGTACTCCAGAAAACCATATAACCCTATTAAAAATGGGGTACAGAGCTAAACAAAGAATTCTAAACAGATGAAACTCAAATGGCTGAGAAGCACCTTAAAAATGCTCAATATCATTAGTCATCAGGGAAATGCAAATCAAAACAACCCTGAAATACCACCTCACACCAGTCAGGATGGCTAAGATCAAAAACTCAAGTGATAGTAGATGCTGGCAAGGATGCGGAGAAAGACGAACACTCCTCCATTGTTGGTGGAATTGCAAGCTGGTACAACCACTCTGGAAATCAGTCTGGCGGTTCCTCAGAAAACTGGACACAGCATTACCTGAGGATCCAGCTATACCACTCCTGGGCATATACCCAGAAGATGCCCCAACATGTAACAAGGACATATGCTCCATTATGTTCATAGCAGCCTTATTTATAATAGCCAGAAGTTGGAAAGAATCAAGATGTCCCTTAACAGAGGAATGGATACAAAAAAATGTGGTACATTTACACAATGGAGTATTACTCAGCTATTAAAAATAATGAATTCGAGAAATTTTTAGCTAAATGGATGGTACTAGAAATTATCATCCTGAGTGGGTTAACCCAATCACAAAAGAACACACATGGTATTTACTCACTGATAAGCAGATGTTACCCCAAAAGGTTAGAATAGCAAAGACTCAACTCACAGACCACATGAAGCTCATGAAAAAGGAAGAACAAGTGTGGATACCTCAGTTCTACTTAGAACGAGTGACAAAATTACTCAAGGGAGCATATATGGAAACAAAACATGGGACAGAAACTGAAGGAAAGGACATCTGGAGAACATTCCACCTGGTATCTATCCCATGTACAGTCACCTAAGCTAGACACTGATGTGGATGGCTGGAAGTGCATGCTGTCAAGAACATGATATAGCTATCTCCTTAGAGGTCTGCCTGAGATTGACACATTCAGGGGACGAGACTCTCAGCTAACCACTCATATGATCAAAGGTTTCCCAATGGAGAAGTTAGAGAGAAGACTCAAGGAGGAGAAAGGGGTTATGACCCCATGAGGAAAAAAAAAACACCAACCAACCATAGCTCCCCAGGTTCTAAACCACCAGCCTGGGAGCACATAGGGAGGGACCCATGACCCTAGCTGTATATGTAGGGGAGGGTGGCCTTGTCTGGCATAGGTGGGAGAGGAGATTCTTGGTCCCATTAAAAACAAACACAGAGTGGGGGGGGAATGTAAGGATGGGGAGGGGATAGTGGGGGGAGGGTAGGTGGGGGCACAGCCTCATAGAAGAAGCATGAGGAGGGAGGATGGGATAGGAGGTTTCTGGGTGGTGGGAGGAAGTGGTGTAAGGGGATAAAATCTGAAATGTAAATATAATACCCAAAAAAATTTTAAATAAAAAAGAAAGCAAAGAATGAAAAAAAATAAAAAATAACTTGATACTAAAATTTGTTTTGAGAATTGTATATTACAGAATACACAGCCTCAGTGTATCTACTCATCAAGCAAGCTGAGCAGACCTGCTCAAACGTCTGATGTCTTGGAATTCCATCTGGATCCAGTGAAGACTCAGCGTCAGAGTCTTATCAATTTACTCTTCCCCCACCCCTCTTCTAATATTTCAATGCCCGTAATCAGCTTGAAGAAGTTAATGAAGAGTCAGCGCCCCTATTCCTGGGCTTGGGGACTAAGGAGGTTAATATTGGGCTGTCTTTCTAGGGAAAAGTAGTGGTTTTGTTGGAACAGGGAGGATTAGCTAGGATTTATTTCATAGCCATAATCTATTGGTAGAAATATGTATAATTATTCTGAAGATGAAGCTATAATTTCTTAAATGGTACAAAATTTACTTCAATTTCAAATTTAAGGTTTTCTTTGGTATGAGCTTCTTATTGATATAAAACAGAGATTAATATTTTTACTCTCATAGGCATTGTGCCTGTATAACACATTTAGGAATACAAGGCTTAGACCCAGTCCTTCTTTAACTTTTTTAACTGATTTGAGATGGTTAGCCTGTGAATTAAGGGACTATAGTAAATTCATGGCTTTGAGTTTATTGTTAGGGTGTTTTCTATATTTTATTTAGAAATAGGTGAGAGGAGTTAACAAACAGTCCAGATTGCCTTACATGGATAGTTGGTTTTCAAAACGTCAGAAGTCCACAGAATTGACTTTACAAACATTTCTGTATTAATCTTCATTTTGACTAGAGACCAGCCTGATCCTGACAGCTTCCTGTCTTGGATTCTAAGAAGAAATTGAGCGTCTTTGGAGTTACTCCAGTTGTGGTGAGACAGCCACGGGGCAAGAATTACCTCTTCCCATCTAAAGACAAATTAACTGTCCAGAAAAGGACACACCTGCAGAATAGTTGACTGATTATATCTGCCTAGACAGAGTAATCAGCCCTTAATATTTCTGCATCACTAAGGTCTGTCAGATGATCCTGGGCTAGAAGGCTGAAGATCAGATCCTCCAATGTTTTGTAGTATAGGGACTGTCCAGGTGTTCAGTGGTCTCTATAAATTGGCTAAGTTTTTGAAGCTATGTTTTGTGCTTCCCATAATTTCAGTTAACTCAGTCATTCTGAATTTCTGAGGGGGTTGAAAACTTACAGTCTCATAGCCAATCCTGGCTATTTACTTTGAGAGAAAAGATTTGAGTGGATGGTTTTCAGCTGACATTCATTCTAAAGCCAAGAAAAATTCCAGGTTCAGAACTAAGTGTTTTAGTTAGGGGAGATGACAGAGGTTCTGGTTAGTCAACAAAATGATGCACTGGGTATTAGGACTACCTTGTACCTCACTGGTACAAATTGGCATAATTATGATCTAATTGTATTTTGAGAAAAAAGTTTTATTTTAACAGGAGAGTGATATGTAGGAGGAGCTAAGGAGGAAGAAGTACCGAGAGGAAGAGATGGAGTAAGGAGAGGAGAAGATGAAGTAGAGGAGAAGCTAGGTGATGAGAGAGAGAAAGAGAGAGAAAAAGGGGAGGGGACATGGAGGCAGTTGTTCACGTGTCTCCACCAGTCAAAGATAGTTGATATATCTAGATTGAGTATTGGGTTACACTTCTGACTGAGCATTACCAAACTTATAAAGCCTTTGATTAACATTTTTAAAAAAAATTGTATAAAAGCAAAAAGAAAAATGGGGCATGGGATAGGGGTTTTCTAGGGAGGGGAAATGGAGAAATAGGATGACATCTGAAATGTAAATAAAATATCCAATAAAAAAAATAATCTGGGAGAGGCTCTGATGTAGTCTTTGCCACACAGATATAGCTAAGGTCACCATTCTATCCCAAGACATCTGAATTGATTTCTTGTTTTTGAGCAAAAGAATCTCAACTCTTCCTACACTCTTTTACCATGTTCTAGGATTAGAAAAGTTAACCACATGATTTTAATACAATTAATATGAAGAACTAATTTTTTATTTAATTTTATTTTTTTAAGTATTCACTTCACATCCTGATCACTGCACTCCTCCCAGTCACCCTCTGCCACAGTCTTTCCCCCATTTCCTCTTCCTTTCTCCTCTGAGCAGGTGGGCCCCCACTGGTTATCTCCCCCACCATGGCATTTTAAGTCTCTATGAGGCTAGGTACTTCCTCTCCCACTGAGGCCAGACAAGGCAGCCTAGTTAGAATAACATATCCCATGTGCTGGCAACAGCTTTTGTGATAGTCCCCTGCTCCATGTGTTCGGTACCCACATGAAGGCCAAGAGGGACATCTAAAGATGTGTGGGGAGGCCTAGATCCAGCCTGTATATGTTCTTTGGTTTTTGGCTCAGACTTTAAGAACCCCAAGGGTCTAGGTTAATTGACCCTGGGGTCTTCCAATAGAGTTCCTATCCCCTCCAGAGCTTCAGTCCCCGAAACCCCCACTCTTCCATAAGTATCCCCACCCCCATACTCCACCTACTGTTTTGGTGTGGGTGGTGTTATCCAGCTGCTTGATGGAGCCTCATAGAGGATGAAAAACTTATTTTAATCCTACTAAATATGATGCAATCTTTTTTTGTAATTTCCCTTTATATAATGTTTAGATGATTAATATTTCAAAATACTGTAGATAATATTAAAATAAGGTATAATCTTCATTATACAAATTTAAGTCTTACTTCTTGAAAAATAAATGAGACATGATATTTATTTATAATTGGACCTGTGGGGGGAAAATATATAAATATTTATGGTTAGTGTTTAAAAGATTAGGCCATAACTTCTAAATTCATGCTTATCTTTATATATAAAAAAACATAACTCACATGATTCATATAAGAAAGTTTCTATAAAAATGTCTGCCTATTGCAAAATCTTAGTAGAGGGTAGTTCACTTTAAATTTTCATGTAGTTTTGTTTTCTTTTATCAGCAATTTAAAGTAACTGAAGAATTCTCTTATTAATCTAGTTTCAACTTGTAGATAGTGTTTTTTATGTTTCTGTTGATGATTTCATACCAAATGAAATATTCATTTACTACTTTATCTCAAGAACTCTGCTATGGTCAGTCTTGATGTGTTGATCATAATATGGACAGAAAAGGGACCTGTTAGATATATATATCTGTGGCCTTGAGTCTCCCATTCTCTTCATTTCTATTTACAGCATTCACTGGTTCGTAGTAGTACCAGCGAGGACGAATTTTAGTTTCTTGAGGTCACAGTAGTACATTATTGGCCTCATTCTTTAACAAATGTAATCCAGTTTGAAAAGTCCTTTCCTAAACCTATACCTTGTAGGATACTTCCTGTGTTTTCTTTGTAGGATACTTCCTGTGTTTGAGCAGTTCTAGTGTTTCAGAATTCAGATTGAAGTATTTGTTCCACTTGTATATAATTTTCATGAAAGGTAATAGACTGGGTCTACTACTCTCAAGAATATTCATTTTTCTCAGCAACATTTTTGAAAATGCTGTCTTTTGGCCGGGCAGTGGTGGCGCACGCCTTTAATCCCAGCCTGGTATACCGAGTGAGTTCCAGAACAGCCAGGGCTACACAGAGAAACCCTGTCTCGAAAAACCAAAAAAAAAAGAAAATGCTGTCTTTTTTACAGTGTGGTATTTTTTTGGCTTTTGCTAACTTTCATATGACTCTAATAATGAGTAATACTTCGGTCTTCTATTTGGTTCCATTGGTGTCTATGTCCATTCTTCTGCCTATATCAGACTGTATATTTTTATTATTCTTTTTATTTTAGGAAGACAATACAATTATATCATTTCTCCCTCAGTTTTCTGTATCTAAACAATCCCATATGCTCTTTGTATTCTCTTCCAAACTCATACTTTTAAAGGAGTTGTTGTTACTTACATATTTGTGTACATATTTACTGCTATATTTTCCAAATAAGTAAATATAACCAGTTCAGACCATGGAAAGTTTCTTGTGTGTTTTCAGTTTGATTGTTTGGCATTAAAGAAACAATTCCTGTGCTCTTGCAGAGAAACGCATTTCTTCTAATTTCAACTTATATTACTTGCTTTCAGTTAGAGTTTGGTGCATAGAACTTAGGTCTCATGAAGTTTCTTCTGGCTTCAATGGCATGACTATTGTTGCCATCCATGTTCAGCTCTTGTTTAGGCAGTCATATGGACAACATTTTCTGGGTGTTGCTTCTGACGATACTAGGATACACAATCTTACAGTGAAACATGTGATCTTCAGGCTCTTTCAATCTGTAAGTCCCCTCTTCTACAAAATTTATTGAGCCTTAGATATGGGAATGTTTTTAAATATTTCCATTTGGGATCATGATTCACTCCTTTGAATTCTGATAGTTTGTGAGTTTCTGTAATGGCCTCTGTATGCTATAAAAACACGTATTCCTTATTAGAGGTAAAGAATATACATTTCTATAGGTATACTCACAAAATTGTGTGTGTATATATTCTTGCTTTTAGAGGCTCTGTTAGTTTAATAAAGTGGCAATAATTTATATTGTTTAAATATCACTATACCGCATAGTTATATAGCATCATCAGTTATGGTGCTAGCTCTTTAGGATATATTGGAGTCTGAAATGGGAATACCTTCAGTGTGGTGCACCAATGTCATTGGGTGTGGTGTGCCAACGTCATCACGCACTATCACACCGCCGCCATTGGAAGATGGCGCCGACATCAGCCCGGACTCACCCCGCTTAACTAGTAAACAAGTATTCAGAGCATGCTCAGAGTCCCTTGAACCAGCCTGCATGTGACGCATCCCGAGACGTCATATTCTCCTGAGCTCTGCTAGCCAATCACAGAGGTACACGCCAACATGCCAACCTAATAGGTATTTAAGGATGTCTCCCTCTGCTATCGGGGTCTTCCCTTCCATTTCGGCTGCAATAAAACCTGCTGTAGGAGGATCCTGTTGTCTGAGTCCGTTCTTGCTGGCAAGATCGTGACGAGGACAGCCACACTTCAGTATTGATCTTTAGCTCAGATTTGCTTTAAGTAACTGGAATTTTTCCAGTTCATTATGAAACTTAGGAGGGCTTTTGCTTTCTATGAAGAATGCTCTGGTCTTTTGTAATTGACCTTGCATTGTATCTGGAAGTTGTTTTTAGGGCAATCATTTCTCAAATATTAATTTCTATGTTTTATGATTATTAAACATCTTTCCATGTTGTAGGATTTGTTCTAAAATTCTTTCTCTTGAGATTAAAAGTTTGTTTTCTAAAAAAAAAAGTTTGTTTTCTTCTTCTTGGTTATGTTTGTTCCAAAATGGTTTATTATTTTCTTTGATGCCATTGTGAATGGAAGTCTGTCCCTGATTTCTTTCTCAGTGTCTTTGTAGTTTTATATAAAGTCTGTTGATGTTTGTAAGCCAATTCTTTTCCTTGCCATTTTGCAGAAAGTGTTGATTTTTCTACATGTGTTCTAGTATAATTTGAAGGCTCTCTTAAGTATATCATGTCACATGACAATACAGATATGGTGAATTTGTTTTTTCATATATGTGTGTTTTTAATTTTCTTCTGTCCTGTGTTGTTCAGTGTAGTTCTTCCAGCATGACATTGAAAATGAGTGGGAATAGTGTGCAACCTGTCTTTGTCAAGGTTTTAGTGGGGTTTCTTACAATTTTTCTACATATAGAATGATGTTAGCTGAAGATTTGTCAGAGATAGATTTTAATATTTTAAAGCATGTCTCCTCAAGCCTTACTCTCTGAAAGTTTTTTGTGGAAGCATGGTGTATTTTCCCTAAGTCTTTTTCTTCATCTATCGAGTTAAACATGAAATTTGTGTCATTATTTCCATTTCTGTGGTTTATTATGAATATAAAATGGTTGATGTTGAATCATACCTTTGTTGTGCCAGGAAAATGTTAGTGGCCCTCCCCCAAAAAACAGACAAGAGTGTCAGAAGCCATTATGAAACAAGCTAGTAACTAGCAGGTTATCATCCTGAAATGACTTGCCTTGGATTATTATATAATCTGCAACAAGTGAGCCCTTATTCATCAAGGCTGTAATTGACCCTAATATAGCAATTAGGGTTCTAATGTCTAAGATTGCTTCAGCTATAAATCTCTTAGGTCATGAAAAAGAATTAACAGTCTGTACCAAGGCAAATAAAGCATTACTTCAAGGCTGTGAAAAAATAATTGGTGACAAAACATAAGGTAGCTAGTATACAATGAGAAAAAGCATTATGACACATGATGGAGTTATACAATTGGTCAAATAGCATTATAGTAGGAAATGATACATATAGATTTGTATATAACAATTTTATATCTCCTGTATCCCCTGGATATCGAATTAAAAGTCCAATCAGATGCAATCAGAAATGATGTCTTCAGTATCTTCTTTTGCTGAGGTCTCTGGCATGGGTAGAGAGTCTGCAGATGATGATGGCTGAAGCGGGCTTGAAGGAAGTGGCAGATGTGGAAGTCTCTGTCCATGGAGAAGGCTTGGCACAATCAGCTGGTCTGGTATCTATAGGGTCCTCCAAATATATAAACAGTGCTTCTCCTGGAAAAACATCCAGTCTCTTTTAATTATCCAGTTAGTAGGTCTTTATTTTAGTAGAGGCTTGAAATGTTTAGAAATGGACTTTTTCTTTTTATAAAGTATGAGGAGATGAATAATTATGATTTCATTTTGTAATTTAGATATCTATATCTTTTAAAATCTGATGAGCTTATTCCACAATAGCATGTGCCTGGGAATGTCAGTGGAATGTGAGAAACTAAGAGTCAAACACCAATTTTTAAATGCTTCTTAAGTTTAAGCAAGGGCATTGTCTGTTTTTAAGCCCTTGGTATTATAAACTAATGAAACAAATATTGTATTATATCTTTGAAAGTTTTGCCAAGTTAGGAAAATAAAATAGCAATGAGAATTAAGAGTCCATACATACAGGACTAAAGGCTAACTTTCAAAAGACAGTACATGTGTAACATTTCTCTGTTTTAAATCATAAAAGCTCAGGGCCATCAGGGGTTAATTCCCAAGCTGAGCTGACAGCTCTGCAGGAATGCAGGAGCAGTTTCTCTAAGAGCTATAGTGATTTGTAATGTAAGATTTTGCTAAGTTACCTTTGTAGGAAAAACAACAAGCTTTGGTTAACAAATTAAATTAATCCTTACCTTCATTTATAGGACCAGGAAGCATAGATTGAACTTGAACATGTCCAACAGAGAAAATGCAATTTCTAAATTGAAGCAAGACTTGTAATACTGAAGTTGGGGCTAAAACTGTAAAATAACTGTAAAACAGTTACAGTTTTTAGAAAGGTGCTTGTCCTTAGTATTTAAAAGACAATGGCTATTGTCACTAGCTCCATTTGTATGCAAAGGTTTCTTGTGAGAGGAAAATTTCTTTTAAGATCTTAATAATTAAGGTAACCTGTTTGAGGAGTCATAAGTAAATATTTTTTGTGGAGGCTCAGTCCTGTGCTGCCTGGGGTTGCCTGCTGCAGCTGTTGAATAGTTCTTCTTTGACAAATGGATTGGTTACCTGATGCTGTTGAATTACCTCTATTGTTTGAGGGGCCTAAAGTAGGTCGCTCACACAGTTTGATAAAACTCCTGTATATTTACAGGGATTGCGGTAGCACCAGATAAGGCAGTACCATTTTTATGAGAGCTAGTTTGTCACTCTTTATGCCAGTGGTACCCTTTCAGACAACAATGACACCCCATTGGATAGCTGATCTGAGTGAGGCCAGGATCACTAAAATTTATGGCATCTCCTGCCTTACCAGGACATTGTTTGCTAATATATCCAGGCTTGTTACTTGAATAACTTTTGTGACCCAAGCCTGATTTATTAATTTTTTTCTGTCCTTAATTAGTAAGATTTTTGGATAGTGTTCTGGCTTTGTGAGGTTGTTGTAATGGGTACACCTTGAAAATATGAAGTAGCAACCTCAGTACATGCTTTAATAATGTCAGAAATATTTCTGGATTTTTTAATTGTCTTTAGAAGAGATTTACAAGTGGGTGTAGTATTCTTAAGGACCAGTTGTTTTAAGACAATATCTTTTGCCTCAGAGCTAAGAACCATCCTCTTACTGCCTCCATTAGCTGGGCTACAAACTCCTCAAAAGGTTCTTCTGGTTTCTGCTTTATATTATCAAGCCCTTTAGTATTTCTATCTCTATTAAGCAAGTGTCTCCGTGCTTCTAGGGCTGCAGCTGATTTATTTACTAGAGCTTCCTTTGTCATTTTTTTGTTGACTTGTTTCTTCAAACCACTCCCCTGTACCCACCATAAACATTTCATATGTTAACTCTTTCATTCCCCTCTTTTTTCAGACATCTTAGATAACTCTCTTCGAACCAAGCTTATATATATATATATATATATATATATATATATATATATATATAT